>CM063593.1:10625387-11271095 GCA_032356905.1 Salix exigua | reverse complement strand
GTGCATCAAAAGTATCGTTAAGTCTCTTATTTTACATATGTATTTATTGTTTTTATTTGGGATTTTATAATAATTGATATGCTTTTAGTAATGAATTTCTTTTAATGTTTCGACAAGTTTTGGAGCTTAAATGAATTATTTCAGAAATTTAAACTTTGAAATTTGGAACAAAGAATTGGAGGAGAAATCTATGGAAAGTTGGAGGGAAGATTGTTACTTCATTTTGGGTCAAAAGAAGAAAGATTCAGCTAAAAATGTTAGCATCAAATCGGGCACAAAAATATTCTCCAAGTTGCTAAAATAATAAGTTTTCCAAAACACCTTTCGGCGTTTCAGTCATGACTTTTGACTCAGAGATCCAAATTATATGTTTTTTAATGTTATGGAAATCTAACAGAAAGGTCTATAAATATGTGTCTAATAGCCTTCTCCGATGACGCTTCGTAAATAGGGTTAAATTGTAGTCCAAAGTTAACATCAAATGTGTCTTGCAATATTTTCTGAGATTGTGTTTTGCTCTTCTTGTTTTAGATTTCAGTTTTATTTTAGTTGTAAAACTTATTATTTCAGTTTGATTCAAGTTATTTCATGTTTATTAGAGTGTTATTATATATAATTATGGTTGGCTAATCTCTTTCTTGGATCCAAATCAAGGATGATGGTGATTGAGGTGAGTTCTTTAAGATATGAATGAATCATAATGTCTATCTTCACATTTTCTTCATGAATGTTTTATTATTGCAAAGAAATTTTAGAAATCATCTAAGTAATGTTATAATCTTGAATTTTTATGAACAAAACTTAATTTCGGTATAGAGATTGCTTGATTCAATGTCTTACTTAATATGAAAACATTCGTGTATTCTTAAGCAATAATCAATCTTCATCTTTTTAAACTTCATTGTAATATCTTCCGATCTAATATTACCATCGTTGATATTAGGTTGAGTGATCTTATATATGTTGAAGGATTCACCAACACATCACCATTAAAATTGATTTGGAACCAAGACTTACCTTTTCTTGTCATTTAAAATCTATTTACTCTCTTTCATCTTAGAAAACAAATCCATTCATTATTCTCCTAAAATCGTTTTGTTGTTACCTAGCTTAATTTATAAATCTAGCTCTCTGTGGATATGACCTCGATCTTACCGAGTTAATTGCTACATCGCACACTCATGCACTTGTGAGTTAAAACAAGTCGATCATAAATAGCGGTCAAGCATGGAGCAACTAAGTTAATAATTGTAGAGGATCTATGTTATTAATCTTAGGGAAAACATTCAATCGAGCTAAACATATATTGTGGATAATTATATTTCTAAATTGATCAATTTATCTAGTTTTTAATGCTATCATTGAATCAAATTACTAGTGCAGACACTATGATTTTTTTATGGTTAGGGTAAGTTATACGACTAATTTGTTAACGAACCAATTTTAAAAAGAGATAAATATTTAGATTATAAATTGATGTGTGGTTTCCATGATAAGTTTTGAAATTTGTAGGAAGATGTTGACTTGCGACAAAGGTTTGTTTTATTAATAAATTTCAGTTTTATATATTTTTCACTTAATTTGCTTTAGCGTAGCCTAAACAACTTCCAACCCTCCTATATGCATAGCATATAACACTAAAATCTAAACTAAATCGTCCTCGTGGGATCGACCCCTTTCTTACTTTATTCTATCTTGTTTAATTTGTTTTAAGCTAGGGTAATTATTTTGTGTGACCGCGGCATCGCAACACAAACAATTTGATTGATAATTTTGTTTTGACTACTTTTATAATAATTTAATTGGTAGATAGTAAAACCGCAATTGATCAAATTCAGATATATTATTTATTGTTAGCGACATACTAATTGTTTGTTACACATGTTTTACCTATTTGTCGAATAATTTATTTGATACATAGGAAAAATGCAATTGCTAAAGTTATCAAAGATGATTTTTTTTCTTCATATTATTATATTAAAAATATTTAGAACACTAAGTTTAAATTAATGTGAGATTTTTAAAGAAAAGTCGGTTCAATTTTTTATATATATTTTAAGATGTTAATATGAAAAAAATCACAATATATAATTAGTTTATTCTATTTTTTAAGGAAAAAATCTAGAAAATACTATACATAAAAATTTAGGACCATCAACAATTTTGTTACATGTTAAAAATTTTGGTGCCGATCACGACGAAATATAGGAAAAAAAATTCATTTATTATTGAAGATAATTCGACACAATTTTTCTACCTCGTTTATCCATGTGTTTTGTGATATACGATCAAAAATGTTATACATAAAAAAACACAGAAGTTATTTTTCACAAAAATAACATTAACCAATAATTTTTTATCATAATTATTATAGTTGTCATTATATATATTATTATACATAATTAATATTCTAATTATTATTGGTCATACTATTGATGACACTGTCATTGTTGTTTAATTTTTTTTATTTGTTACACTTTATTCCTTTTATTATTAAATTAAAAATATTTTAGAATACTGATAGTAAATTATCATTTGTTAAAAATAATACACAAGTCATTTAAATATATATATATATATATATATATATATATATATATATATATATATATATTTGTATTGTATTTAGCCATTTAAAAAAAAAGTGCAATAACCTTATTGCTCTCGGCAGTTCCTGTGAATTTTTATCCTCATGGCTATTTTACTATTCAAAAATATAGGGAAAAAACAAAAGTACACCAAACAATCTAGTAAAAATTCAAACACTCTAGATTAGTCGTGAAAAATCATGGTGTGCGTAAAATCGGACACCCCGATCATAAAAAAAAAGCGTATGATTGAAGAAAAAATAGGAAAAATATGTTAAAAAGAAAAAGGGTCCAGAGATTAGTCGTGATGCATGTAAGCTGCAACAAATACCCATTTTATAAAAAAACCAAAATAAAAAAAGAAGTCTGGTTATAAAAAAACACAAAAAGCCCTTTCTATAACAGAAATGAATAGTGAAATCAATGTTCATTGTTGTTCAAATGGGTGACCTATTCAAAATTATTTTCTTTGATTGTGAGATTCGAACTCTCACCTTTGTAAGCACCCACACACCTTAACCACTCGGCTACACAACCTCGTTGTTTAGTCCTGCTATACAAATATACCTATATTATTATGTAATTTTACTATTGAAGTTCACAATGCTTTTGATTGTAGATGAACAATGTAAAACATTGTTTAAAACTGTGAGCTCTTTCATCTTTATAAATAATTCTTTTAGCTATTCGTTCAGGAATGCATCACAATAATATTTTTTTTCAATTTTAAAATTATTTTTTTCATGAACACATCAAGATTATCTAGAAATAGCAAATTATTTTAATTTAAAATAAAAAATTTATAAGTAAAAAAAAATAAAAAATTTATAAGTGAAAAAAAACAAAAAATATATCAAAAAAAGTGGATACAGGGATAATTCATGGCGCGTGTAAGTTGCCTCAGACACCTCTTTTATCAAAAACATAAAGATCTATACGTGGGAAAAGAATCATGATGTACGTAAGCTCACCTGAAGACCTCAATTATACAAAGACACCAATAAAAATGTATAAGTGGAAAAAAAAACAAAGAAAATGTATAAAAAAAAGTGGGTTAGGAGATAAAAGAAAATGTATACGTAGGGGAAAAAATCATGGTGCATGTAAGCTGATCCGGACAATTTGGTTATAAGAAAAACCAAAAAAAAATATATAAGTTGAAAAAAACAGAAAAAAAGTGGGTCCAAAGATTAATTATGGTGTGCATAAGCTGACTCGGACACAAACGTTATAAAAAAACCTAAAAAATAGAAAAAACACGTTTTGAAACTATGAAAACACTATTTATTACTATTCAAAAATCAATTTGTAGCTTGAGAGGCTCGAACTCTCGAGACTTGGTTGTGCTATCGTAATATAGAAATAATATTTATATTATTAACTTTTTTAGAAGCAAAATCCGAAATCATTTTCTTGTGTGAGTGATTCGAACTCTTGCTATAGAAAATGTTAGGCGCATGTCTTAATTTTGTTATGCTGTCATGGTATAAAAATAATACTTATATTATAAAATAATCTCACTATTCAACTACATAGTCATTATGAATCTAGATGAATAATACTTCTATGAATAGTAAATCCATGAACTGATTTAGCTGTATAGATTATAATAATATATGATGTGGAAAATACACGTGTGAACATCCATCTCTATTCTGATACGTACGGCGAAGTCCCCTGCTCCCACCGAATTCCATTGATGATGGTAATCAATCCTCACCCCTTTCCTAACAGAATCAGATTCTCGTTACCTTTACTCAATAGATCAATCACTACAAGAGGAGGAGGAGGAGGAGGAGGAGGAAGAAGAAGCAGTTGTTCTGCTCTTACTTGTCGCTCTGTATCATCACTTATCAGCTTCACTTGGGACGACGTGGTTCAAGCCTCTCAACCTGACTATGCCCCAAATGATTCTTCAGATCTCTCTGGCTTCTTCGAAAATATCAAATACTGCAATCGCGGCTCCTCTGTATAGAGCGAGCTCTCTTTTCCTTTGTGTTTTGGTTAATTAACAATTTTCTTACTGAATAATTTTTATTATTTGCAGGAGATAAAATCTGAATTTATTCCATTGGTGATAGAGGATCAAATTGTTGGTTACATACATAACGGGTAAGGTAATCTCCCTCTGTTTTTCTTTTTCTTTTTTTTCATTTTAAGAAAATGGGAAATTCAAATTGATGAGTTAAATTTATTTATGACAGTTTTTTTGATGATTATTTGAGGAGGTTTAAGGACGTGTTTGTTTTTGTGCCAAGTGATTCTCGTTTCGGCACTAATGTGACTTTAAATAAAGCACTAAGCACGCCAGAGGAAAGAACCAGAGTTGTTGGAAGAGTAATCAAAAGCTTGGCAGAAGAAGAAAAGGAACTGATTCCAGGTATACGAAATGAGGTATAAAAATCATCAGCCCGATGGAGCATTTTCTTTCCTTTTCTTTTATTTATATATTTATTTGCATTGTTGGCTGTTTACTTGTTGATTTTCAATCAGTTGTACCCTGTCAAAGCTTCGTTCGGATCGCCCCCTTATTTTTCCCTTGAACGTGCTGCTGCTCCTTATTTTGGAATTAAGGTTTGTGCTTCTTTTTTCTTTGCTTCATTCTTTTTTTCTTTTTTGTTAGAATTAATATATATATATATATATATAAAAAAAAATTCTCACTTTTCAACTCTATGAGAATAGGCATATGGAGTTCAAATGAATGGTTTCGTGGAAAGAGATGGGAAGAAATTTTTATGGATTGGAAAGAGAAGTCCAATGAAACAAACATTTCCTGGGATGCTTGATAATCTTGTTGCTGGTGGACTGGTTCGTAACTATTTATTGTATCTGGTTTGCGTTGTGAGATTAGGACAAAGGGAAGATTCCATTATTTATTTTTAACATTTGAAAGCTCTGAATACTATGACGACCAAGTGTTTGGTGAACTCTGAACTGAACTTGGAGTGTGACATGTCAATGTTAAACCCTGGACGATATCAATATTTGCAATCCATTTCCTTTAGTAGCGGCAACAAGCAAAAATAAGCATGCCATAGAATTGTCACTTCATTTCTGAGTCAACTCTTACATTTTATTTCCATTATGGTAATGACAGCCTCATGGGATGTCTTGTGTTGCAAATCTTATAAAGGAATGTGAAGAGGAAGCAGGGATTCCTCTATCCCTTTCTAATCAGTAAGTTCACTTCTACTGCTGAATTACATTCAGCTTGCCTTGTGTTGTCTAGGAAATTGAATCTTGGTGCAGCAGGAACATATCCTTTGATCAAGTTGTTTTGGTTGCAACCACTATGGTTCAGATGATGGTTCTATATTGCTTCTTTGCAGAGCCATGTCAGTCGGTGCTGTTTCTTATGTGGATGTTGATAGGTATAGATACAGGAGGGATGTTCTGTTTTGTTATGATTTAGAACTCCCTGGTGGTTTTATTCCTAAGAATCAAGGTAAAACTGTGAAAACTCAGCTTTTTTTCAGCTGTGATAATATGTCGATTCTTCAAGCCTTTTAAACATGCTTATAAATTTTAGGATTGTGTTTTTGACATTTCATGTTATCTTTACCATCACTGGCATATCAAACTATGACAGATGGGGAAGTGGAGAGTTTCAAGTTGATCCCCGTGGAGAATGTTGCAAATGTAATACGGAGGACCTGTTTTTTCAAGCCTAATTGCTCTCTTGTTATCTTGGATTTTCTGTTTCGACATGGGTATTTCTTCTCTATTGTTACCCTTGTTTATTTTCACAATTATTTAGCAGCGTTCACTCATTTAACCTCAAAAGATAAAATATTTTTACTTTGCCACCTATATTATTATGACCCACCTCTTCATGCTGAAAAAATAATCACATTCATTAATCTTTTTCTGCCTGCAATTATACAATCAACAGGGGCACCTACAAGTTTATCTCTGTCTTCCAACTCTCATTAAGACCAGATCACCCATGACTTGCCACAAGAATCACACTATTAATGTTTTGAGCTTCACTCTTTATAGCCTTTCCATCCCTTCACCTGAAACATCATTTCCTTCCCCACAATAAGAGGTTTATGCTTAAAGTTTGGGCTTCTATAAAGTTTGATATTTCCTGAAGAAGATAATGGCCTACTTAAGTCTATAGATGAGGTTCTGACTTCTGAAAGATTATAAGCAATATGCCTACTTAAGTCTATAGATGAGGTTCTGACTTCCGAAAGATTATAAGCAGTATCAGATCAGGGTCTAGGATTGACACTGCTTTTGTAATGTACGGTAGAGCATAAAATCTTAATAATTGTATTGTTGCGGTGTAAAATCTAGTTTCTACATTGGATTTCCTTCAACAATTCCACTTCTGGAAACTCGTATCAGATCCTGTGAGAACTTGCTTAACATCAGTATTTACTCAAGTATCCTGGATCATTTGACCTTGTTACAGTAAGGTTGAGTATTGTGAATTGCAGTTGGCGTTCTTTCTAGATCATTGGAACACAAGGAGTGATGAGGTGGATCATGGTGTCTTTACCGTATCCTCCACCATCACTGCTATATACTGTCTTGATGGGTTTTCAGCCACATCATTCTTACATGCAGAGAAAATCACTTGAGACGCAACTCAAGGACATGTCTCTCTCTCTTTTCATTATTTAGTTTTGTGGGATGGATATTGTAAGATGCCTTTTAAACAATAGCAAATAATGAAAACATCTACTGAGATTCTCATTCAAAAATTAATTCATGTCTATTCATCGCAGGTATATTCGTCCTGAATGCTTGGGATACTTGGATCTACTACAAAGTTTGAGAAGTGGAGATTTTTCCTAAAGACACTCTCGCTTTGATGAATTCTAAACTAAAACAAAACCAATGGAAATAAAATATAAGCTGTCCTGTGTGGTTGAATATCATCTTCTCATTGGCATCGAGAAGCATGTGTACCAGAGCCTTCTTTATGGTGGTTGGAAGGTGCAGGCAGCTTGCTGTTGGAGGTGAGTAAGGTTAAAAAGAAAAAAGAAACATTTCGAAAGATTTCCCTGCGAAAAATAGATGCTGAATTTCATTAAAGATGCTGTAATTGTTCTCCATTACATTAAGACAGAAGGAAGAGCATGATGCCATCCTGATAGTGCATAGCACATTTGGTTTGCTGTTGTGCATGAGGCCTAATTTGAGTTTTGCTTCTCTCGTTTCATCATCATTGAGGAATCCTAATTATTTATAGATGAGGCGGGCATACAATATCGTGCAAATTTTTTAAATTTTATTTTTTATTTAATTATACAATAATATAAATAAATAATCACAAGAAAGATGATAGTCAATTTTTAGAGAGAACTTATTTTTTTGTATAAAAAATATCTTTTTGATTCATATATTATATTTTACAATAAAACAGTTTTTTTATTGACAACATTGAATAAAAAACAACAAAAAATATTCAGAAAAATTATATAAAGTTTGATCTCAAGGGAAAATAATGAATATTTTTAATTAAAAATCTATTTTTTATTAATACATTTCTTTTTTATTTTAATGGAAACAAATTTGTATTTTTCAATAAAAACAAAGGTTTCTAAGTATAAACTTGTTGTGATTATGAAAGCAGGTTTTAATTATAAAATTATAAATCGGTTATTTTTACATTTATGCTCCTACATCAAAAAAACAAATATGAAAATAATAGAATTGAAAAACGTTATGTAAAATTTTTACAATAATAAAATTATTTTATCCTTATATAATATCATTACTAATGAGCACATTATATTAAAAAATTACATATTATGCTAATACATAAATTAGTCATAAAATTATTGATCATATAATAATAAAAGCCACAATTTTCTTAAAAACTAGAAAAGCTTGTCTTGACATCACAAAACGAAATGCCAAGCACATTAAAAAGAGAGAAAAACACAAACAAAGAATTTGTGATCGTGTACGTGTATGCAAAAAACAAAATGCTTTTCAAAAGCTATAGTTTTTTTTTATTCAAAATATAAATCAATCAATCAATGTTTAAAATGTGTGGAGAATAAATATGAAGTAAGGAGTTTATCAAAAAAAAAATCATGAAAACTAAGAGTTAAATACATTTCTCAAAGCAAATGAATTCATAGACAATATTGTGAAACAACAACTTTCAAGCTTAATTTGGGCACGAAAACAATCTAGAATGATTTTGAAACCCAAAATTTAAAGTCATGACTTGCACAAATAGTGTACATAAACTGACCTAGAGAATAAATCCTGAATTAAATAAAATTTGCAAACCTAATTAGGAAATTAATTCGTAAACAACAAAGAAAATAAAGTATGATGTAAACAACTTCCAAGCCTCGTTTAGGCCTATAAACAATCTCAATTATAAGAGTGAAACTAGGATTTTGTAAAGCTAAAATAAGAAGAGAAAGAACTCTTATTTGATTATTTATGAAGGTCAAAAAAACATACACAAGTAGCTAGAAAATATTGGATTAAGAACTAATTAGGAAATAAATCTATAAATATCAAAGAAAATAAAGAATATTGTGAAATAACAACTTCCAAGCTTATTTTATGCATAAAGAATACCATGAAAAAAGAACTTCCGAGCATATATAATTTAGGATTGTAAAAGAGATACATACGAGGGGTTTGCAAACCCTAAAATTACTTCTAAACTATAGTGAGAGAATTCTTATTAATAAATTATAAATGTCTAAATGTTATATATAAACCCTCGTGTCAGTGCAGAGGTTAGGAAATATATGATAAACCGCAGGAAAATCAGGTAGTTTACTAGAAAAACACAAGGGACATTCAATAAAAGATAAAATTGTAAATAAGGATGAGATCAGTCTCTCTATAAAGGTTGTTTCCAGCAGCCAAAGATGTTTTAAAAGAGAGGAAGCTTCTTCTCTCTATAATTTCCCTAGGAGATATATATATAGGAAGTGAGATGATGACAGAAAAGAGGGATTCTTCTGCTAGGATTTGTGAGAACTAGATAGAGAAAGTGATGGAAAGAGACAAAATTGACAAGCTTAAAAGAAAAGAAGAGAAGAGAAGAAACCTTGGAGTTCTTCTTAGACTGATATGTGTAAACTTGTATGGAGCCTTGTAGGATTTCTTGAATTATCAGTTTATGAGTAATTATTTAAAACCTAAGTTTGATGATTTTAAGTTGTGCTGAAATGGGATATGTGCACCGAGTTTGTTGGAATCTTCTCAGCAAGAAGCTCTCAACTTTGAAGCAACGACCCTTAAGCTCCTCCAGCAAAGAAAACAAAACATTCTGCAACCATTTATTTCACATTGCTCAATCATTTTGTTCAAATGTCTCTGAGTTTTGATATCTCATGCATAAAATTGATCCTCTATTATGAGAATTCACAATTACTGTGAATGAATTTATGAACTAGACTACCATAGAGATTTAATTACTTTGAATGAATTTATGAACTAGACTACCATAGAGATTTAATTACTTTGAATGAATTTATGAACTAGACTACCATAGAGATTTAATTATGAGAACTCACAATTACCTTTAGGCCTTGTTTGTTTCAAGGAAACTGAATTCCTTCCCCATTTTCCGGTGTTTGGCCATATTTGGGAAAGTTAGTCAAAGGAAAGTATTTTCCTCAACTTTCCGGTCAACATAAAAAAAGTCTTAACCTCTGGAATTCAGTTTCCTCATTTTCCAGTGTTTGGCCATATTTGGGAAAGTTAGTCAAAGAAAAGTATTTTCCTCAACTTTCCGGTCAACATAAAAAAAGTCTTAACCGCTGGAAAGTGTTTTCCTTTCCTTATGGAAAGGAAAACACTTTCCTCTTCTTTCCCCTTCCCTTTGATAAAGCGTAACCCAGCAGTCCAGCACACTCTCCCTCATTTCTCTTTGCCAGAAACGTAACCCAGCAGTCCAGCACACTCTCCCTCATTTCTCTTTGCCAGAAGCGTAACCCAGCAAAGCTCTCGCCTCTCGCCTCTTTCCCTCTGTGTCCTCTTGTCTCTCGCCTCTAACCTCTCGCCTCCCTCAGTCCCTGAAACCCAACAAAGCTCTCGTCTCTCGCCTTCTAGAGATCACTTCATAAGAGATATTAGAGATCAGATGAAGAAAGAGTGATTTCTAATTAACCATTCAAGTAGAAAAAGTGATTTCTAATTCACTTGATATAGGAGAGTATGTCGATGAATTCTAATTTTTTTGAAGGATGACAATGATAATTGATCAAGGGAGTGAGGATTAGTTTCTGTATGTTTTGGACTTCTGGTTACTAATAACAGGCTCCAGTTAATATTCTTATCAATAGGTTTAGTTTCTGTTGTTTTGGACTTCTATTTTTGTTGCTGAAAAAAGGATTTAAATGAGGTAAGATTTTGTTTGGTAGTTTTGTGCAATATGACCTATTTGTGTATTGTTGCTTGTTCATTTTTTATGGATGGTTTCTTGCGGGGCTTCATTAACTGACTTGTTGAGTTTTTCGACTGTAGAAGGGAAGGCCATGTGAGCTGTTTGAAGTCCTGAATTGAGTTTCTTATGTTTGCAATTTGGATCGGCTTTGTGGTTTTATTGGTGTCCATAAAATGAGCGAATGCGAGGGTTGTGGAAAATTAGGAAGAATGGTGCCAAGAGATGATTTTGTGGATGCTTATCATTTCTCTCTTCTATTATCTCCTGTTGTTTCTGTTTGCGATTGTATTGTCCGAAAGATCCCCAATTGCTGTTCCAAAATAATGGTTTTGTACATATATTCTTTTAATGATCAAATGAAGTATATCATTCTTCATTTTCATTATTTATAATATTTATGCATGACTATGTTTGATGTTAAGTATAAATATTTATTTCTTAATGTTAATTTGATAGATATTAAAGGGATAATTTCCTTTACCCATAAAAAAAATATTTATCCAAAATACCCATCAAAATATTTTTGTATCTATTTATCTTTTAAAAAATACTTCATACAAAAAAAAACCCAAATATATAACTCTTGACATAAACTAATTTGGCTTTCTTCATATGAAAAAAAAACATATTTTAAGCTTTTAAAATTGAAAAAAATATATATTAATAAGTTTTACTTAAAAAATATCTCACAAGCTTATTTCTCTATACTTTGATATGACATATATTGTTATATTTTATAAAATAAGCTATGTATGAATATAGGATATAATAAAAAAAATTCATCATTATACTTTTTATATTTCATTTTTTTATTTTAAGTGATTAAATATTTTATATATATTAGATAAACTTGAAAAAAAAATTATTTTCCAGTTCATTTTCCATAACACAAACAAACACTGGAAAGTGTTTTCCAGTTCATTTTTCATAACACTTCCAAACATTGGAATTCACTTTCCAAAAGAAACCACTTTGCTACAAACAAACGGGGCCTTAATGAATTTATGAACTAGACTACCATAGAGATATAAATTGTTATCTTCTTCGTTATTCATTACAAACATGGCAGTAGCGACAATCTCTGAAGCATTGTTTTTGGTATAGCAGGGCGATGTTGTCTGTAGATAGGTCTTTGTCAAACACTGACCATTCTTTGCTTCTATAATTAATTGATCCTGGGACAACAACCATCCAAGGTTAAATGTATCTAAAACAAAAATAAATTGTGGTCTTCTTTTGGAATAACATGAACTCTTATCCATCATATTATGATAGTAACTTTTTTTTAATTAACACGAGTGTCCGAACAATTGGGATATTAAACTTGCTTGTGTTCCTGATATTATTCTTGCCTTTAAATAGGCATTACAATTCATTGCAGAATTAATTATATGAATCCTTGTTATATTTACACACACACACACACATACATGATTTATATGCAGAGAATATGAGAATCATAAAATAAATCACGTGAATCATTCTGATCATAGAATGATCTACTACATCGTAGCATGATCTGCTGCATCTACATATCTGGATTTCATATTTGCATGTGACTCCCAACACATTTCCATATCTGATATTTCCATATTTCTTCACATTCCCCATCAAGTTCAAGGCGAGGTTAGACCGAGACAGTGCTTGTCACGATTTAATGTAAACATTGCAACACAAAGTGATTCGATAAAAATGTATGCAATTTGATCTAATCTTGGAATAAATGACAATGAGAGAGCAACACCTGCAACTTGTTCTCGAATAAAATGGACGTCTATTTTTGGCCATATGAATGGTACTAATATTATCACAGTATAACTTTAGAGGAGGGACAGAATAGCCAATGTTGCGAGTAGGTGAATGATGCGACCATATTATTTGATAGTTTCATCCATGTTTACCTAGTGTTTTGCATATGTTTTTGTGTATAAAATGTCTTAATATTCTTTGTTTTATGTTTTGAAGGTATTTTTGGATGAAAGATGCAAAAAGAAGGTAATTAGAGTTGATTGACAAATTCGACCTTCAATCGATGTTTCGTGCAGAGCGGAAGCTCTAGAGATTGAAACGAAGTGATTTCAGCGACATTCAAAAACTAACATCCATAAATTTATGGATTTGAGCCTACAAATCATTTTCTTTCATAATCATTAGCCATAACATGCATTAAATACCTTTTAAAGCCCTTTTTGATTAAGCACACAAGTAACTTAGACCAATAAATGACATTCTTGAAATGCCAAAGAACTTTTTCACAAGAATCATGATATCACAAAACAAATTTACTCATTATTATTCATGCTGATAAAAATAAATGCTTAAAAAAACTATTTTTCTCCTACAAAATCTAAAGTTTTTACTTGAGCCTCTTTCTTTGAAACTTATAACAAACAAATAATCACCTCATTAAGTTTCTTTACTAATTTCAAACTTGCATGGATAAAGGATCAAATCATTGTTTTCCAAAGAGAGATTAAAGCCTTTGAGAATTGCAAGAAATCAAAATCAAAATCAAATTCTTCAAAATGTAAAATTCACATGGATAATCTAATTTTGAGATATACATCCCCTCAGATTTTTACCCCAACAACTCTCAACCAAAAGCATATCTTAGCATTGCTATAAATTATTCAAATCAACTCAGGACAAAGAAAATGATGACTAAGTGAAATGCATCAAAATTATGATCAATATTTGTTGATGGCAAGTGTCTCCCGATGATATACGTAAAAATACGCATGACTAAACACTACCTGTTTAGTAAGTACTAAAGTGGAACCTCTAGCAAACAAAATTAACTTTATAAATCTTTTCTTGGTGAACTAAAGAAACCAGTAATAACACGCCACGTCATCAGGGGCACAAACCTTAGCGCAAACACCAAGGGACTAATGTCTGTTTTAACTTCGAACAGATCTGAGCACGACAAGCATCCAACATAATTCGACCATGACTTCAAAAGCCTCCTCTGTACCGTACACTTCTTTACCTTCCCACCCGGATTCCTATCCCCAAAACGTCATCGTTCTTTCTTACTATCATCGACCTCCAAACCACATCCTCCGCCGCTGCCTCCTCTTCACAACAGCAATCCTCCTTCTCTCGGCTTCCGTCTACCTCCTCTACCCTTCCGACCCGGCGATCCAACTATCCCGAATCAAACTCAATCACATCCGAGTGAACTCTTCCCCTGAACTTACTCTGGATGCCTCATTCTCCCTCACAATTAAAGTTGAAAACAGGGATTTCTTCTCTCTGTATTACGATTCTCTTGTAGTTTCGGTTGGGTATAGAGGGAGGGAGCTAGGGTTTGTAAATTCAAAGGGAGGGAAAATCAGAGCGAGAAGAAGTTCGTATGTGGATGCAAGGCTTGATTTAAATGGACTTGAGGTCATAAAGGATGTTTTTTATTTGATTCAGGATTTGGCTAGAGGTGTTATTCTTTTCGATACCAATACTCAGGTTGAAGGAGACCTTGGCCTCTTGCTTTTCAAAATTCCCATCAATGTAAGCCTCTTTTTTTGTTTTAATTTCTTCTTCGTGCTGCTTTAGCAAGCAATCTGTGAGTTTTTGAAATGTTTCAGGGAAGAGTATCATGTCAAGTGCTTGTAAATACAAATAATCAGACAGTTGAGCATCAAGATTGCTACCCTCAGGTCAGGTTATCAACTGTTTTCTGTATTTATTCATGTTCTTTGTGTTGTTTATAACCGCCACCTAAAATCAGAGAGATCAAGTTACTCTGAGTTTAAAGGGGATGAATCACTTATTGCATTCCATTGCAATTCATATCTAAGGCCATGTCCATCTTCGCATTTTGCCAAATCTATGAGGCTATGTGTGTCTGGAGGGATGGATAGGGGGAGGATGAATGAGTAAAACCAATGGAAGGATGGGATATTCATCTAGTTTTTGTCAAACAAGATCCTTTCCCAGTCCCTCCTAATAAACACGCCCTCGGATTTGGAAGCTCTAGCATGTCATGTTATGGTTTCTGGCTCACTGTGATTTGGTTTTCAGCTTTTTATATGATGGAATGCAAGAGGGATCCGAGTCATATCCTGATGTTTGTATCATGCTAGGGGTTGATTTTGCTATTTCGTTGGTCATATTAGATAGTAGATTCTGTACTATCCAAGTGGATCTGCTAACTTTGAGCTGCTATCTGATCTTTACAGTGACATGGGAATATCAGCAGACTATCTTGAGTTGGACTAATTAAAAGTCGGGTGCTGGAGGTAAATAATAGCATGGTCTTGCCACCACCCCATAAGTTGTACTCATTCATTGTGATCAGTATAGCATGGTACAAGTACATTTAAGGCAAAAGACTAAATTATGAGCAACAACTGTTTCCCTGTATTTCACCTTAGTATGAAACCGAATAATTCTTCTTCTATTTTTCCCATACAATTAGGAAAAAAGATTAATTTGTTTCTTTGGTATGTACTAACGAGGAGCATGTGTGAAACGATATCACTTTTAATGTCATGCGTCATGAATAGCTATTCTCATTATCAATGACTATTATAAAAACAAATAGTTATGACATGAACCCACACGCATTTGGTGGCATATCTGCATTAGATTTTACGGTTCTGTTATGAGCTTTCAGAAGATGCTGACTTTAACAGCAGCTATTCTATTGGGGAGAATGGGTATTTTGTTCTCTGAATTAAGATGGTCTACTGTGCATGAAATGTCCACCAAGACCTCCATAGTATGCCCACTTCATGCTATGACTTGCAACCCTGGTCTCATGTCCTCCATGTAGTCGTCTCGGTTCTCCCATGAAAATCTTCTACCTTAGCTCCATCCACATACTTAGTTGGAGGGCTGCAGTTCGTAATTGGGTGAAGTATGCTTAAGAGGGTTTAGAGCATTACGTATGATAGTGATTGTTCTAACAAAGTTACAACAGGCTAATAATTGGCGATGATTATCACGAGGTCTACTGAGTTTTATATCCTGGCAGTTATTTTGTGGTGGCGTTTTATGGCGGGGGATTTTTGGGGTTAACAATGTGGTGGGGAAACTAGACCCAAAACATAGTATGACTGTAGATGATGGAATATAGTCCAACCCATTATTATTGAGCTAAATTTATATTTTCTTATAATCCTATTTGTTTGTTTTGATGATTTATAAGTAATTTTCTACGCTATGGCGAGATTATTGATGATAAAATAAGAAAAATTAGGTTCCTCTCTTCTCCTCGCCACCCTTTTTTTCCTTCTTAAGAGCAACTCCAAGAGCTATTTTAGATAGCCAAATTTCTAAAATGACTTTTTGAATAGTATATATATATAGTTTTTTTGTTGATGTGTGTTCTAATAGTAAAAATCATTTTGGAAAGTTATTTTTTATATTATTATAAATATAGTGCAATTATTTTGTATATAGTTTTATTATGCAATTAATTATACGATTAATAAGATTAAGTTATATAATTAAATGATTATTTTTAAAAAATCCTCCAACAATAATTTTTTTTATAAATTTAAAATGAAATACCTGCAATACTTGAAATTTGAAATACAATATTAATATCCTCAAATTCTATCAAATTTACAGTATTAATAAACCTAGCAAAACATCCATTAAATACAAGAAAAATAATATCATTATCAACATACAAATCAACAATTTTAAGTAATAAAATGTAAACAATTTATAAATTTCAATCCATTTTTAGACAAATTATTACCTATTTTTTCACTCCTAAATCTAAACCCACCACCACTAATCCCTCACCATCACCGAACCAAACAGCCCCCATCATCTTTCTCCTACAACAGTCCCCTTATCTTTCTCCTACAACAGTCCCCTTCTCTCCATTTAAAACGCAAATTATTTCCCATTTTTTCGCTCCCAATTCAAAACCCACCACCATCACCACATCAAATAGACCCTTCATCTTCCTCCTCTCCATAAATCACAACAGCAGTCCCCTCCTCTCCATAAATCACAACAGCAGTCCCCTTCTCTTCATCTAAACACAAACTTCTCTCTTCTCGCTTAACTTCCACACCAAAAAGACCTAAACTTTCACCTCACGCACAAAACCACTTCTCTCTTTAGGGGCTTGGGCAAGCAGTTGGGTTTGAGAGGGACGGAGGAGAGGAAAGAAATATTGTATCGGTAATGCATGCAAATGGTTGCCATTTGCGCTCAGCTATATTTAGTATTTAAGGACGGGATAGCTCATTTTGGCTCTCCTGATACATGGCACGTTGGAGACGATGGAATGGGAAAAAAAAAGAAGCAAAAAATACAAAAATATAGCTTTGGCTCTCCAATTCATGCTGCGTAACAATTACAATGTTGCCCAAACAAAAACATGTTTGGGAGTAAAGTTAACATTATTTTTTAAAATATTATATACATATATATATATATATATTAAAAGAATTTTTAATTTTTAATTTTTTTTTGATATTATTATATTAAAATAATTTGAAAACACAAAAAAATTAAAACAAATTTTTTTCTTGAAATGAGTGTCAAATAAGAATAAATCTTCTGAGTTTCAGTCGTGAACCACCACTCAATAGTCCTAAAATCATTGCTGCCATCCCCTCCCCCACATCAACCACAACATACCACGCCATAATAACAACCACTCGATAGCCTATACCAAAAAAAAAATCAATATGCAAAGGTGTCTTGAATAGTAAGTAAAAAAAAGTGATTTATACTTATAATGTATTTCTTATGCTTGACATATGCTTCAACATTTTCCAAACATGTATTTTATATAGTTTTTCAATACAGACAATTATCTAGATATTAAAATTTTATGTGAAAATATACACAATAATCTGTATATTCTTTTCATATCTAAAACCTGAACTAATTGAAAAAAATATTCTTCTATTTAATTATAAATTATATTTCATAATAATTTTTTTTCTTATAATAGTTAAAAAGTATAAAAACTATCAAGTAATAAGATCAATCTATAATCACATTAAAAAAAGTTTGGTAGAAACACAAAATCATAATTGTATATATATAAGAAAAATAAAAGTAAAATTGAAGGTTTTGTGTATTGTCTCCCTCTTTTTGAAAATCTGAATAAGAGAAGCATGTTACGTTTTTTTGCTTTGAACAGTTTAGATTTGCATGCATAATCGGATGGTGTTTTTGTTTTTCTCTTAAATATAAAATAGCATTTAAAATGACATCGAACATTGTCATGTAATGGGCACTGCTACTAAGTGTCTATTTTAGAGTATGATAAATGTTTTTTTAATTAAATCAACAATAAAATAATTATTTTTATTTTAAAAAATTATTTTTGATATTAGCAAGGTCTAAAAATATTTAAAAAATAATTTAAAATAAAAAATAAAAATAATATTTTTAAATAATGCTAGCAATCATCCCTATAACCTTTTGATTGAGGTTATTCTTGACATATGAGTTGATAGAACCCTTACACATCTATAGATGCTAATGTCATCTCAATGTTAACTATGCCAAGATGTGTCTTAACTTTTTTTTTTTAACAAACTTTCATTTATTAACAAAAGATAGAACAAAATACAGAAAAAAGATCCCCCAAAAGAGGATGCAACTTGTTTCCAAGCTTAAACTACAACAAGAGCCCATGGCTCAACCTAGCCTCACAGCCCTAATGAGAAGCTTTATATTTTCCTAAGGCAGCTCTATTACAATAGCCCAGAGGTGACTACGTTTGGATATTCCATGTGGCCCGCACCATGTCTGTGACCCTGCACGTAATGTCACCGTGCATGAGATGACTTCGAATTAGCTGAATAATCTCTTCACTGAGCTCTTGAGCTGTGCGATGGTTGCCTTTGAAAGTTCTGCTATTCCTCTCGTACCATATGTAGTAAACTGCTGTAGAGAGAACAGTCCGTGCTATGTGATGTTGGATGTTCA
The DNA here is from genome assembly GCA_032356905.1 of Salix exigua. NCBI lineage: Eukaryota > Viridiplantae > Streptophyta > Magnoliopsida > Malpighiales > Salicaceae > Salix > Salix exigua. Next base: position 11,252,219 of record CM063593.1, on the reverse strand, counting down.
TCTTCCCTGCAAAGTGCATGCTTGCCCACTGCAGGAGCCGATGCCATTGCTCATTTGGCCACCAGATATTCCCCTTTGTTGAGATGCTATCCCAAACTGCTTTGGTGTAGTTACACTGAAAGAACAAGTGATTGTGAGTTTCTTTATCTTGATTGCACAACACACAATGTGTGTTTTCAATGATGCCAACTTTCCTCAGTCTGTCCAGTGTTTGAAGACGATTTTGGGAGGCTAACCATAGGATAAAAGACTGTCGTGGTATATGACCTGCATACCAAATTACTTGATGAAGGGGATTTAGAGCTTTCCTGTCCCTGAGCTTTTGCCATGCACTTGCTATGGTGAAGGATCCTATCTGACTGTGCTTCCATACGGGTTGGTCCTCTTCATTTTCCACAGTATCTTTAGGGGGGATGACGTCCCAAATGGCCTGTAATTGATCGTCACTAGTGGGGAAACTCCATTGACCATTGATCATGACTTGTATCACTGTTGCGTGTCATCTTAGACCTGAATGAGCAATGATGCGAGGGGTGATTATCTCACTAATTCTAGCACCCTCAGGAATCCAGTGATCATGACATAACGATGTAGCTCTGCCATTCCCTATCCTCATCAAAAAATCCCCTCTACTCCACTCCCTGCTCTGCAGAATTTTCCTCCAAGCCCATGTCGGTTTTGAGGGCATTTGTACAATCCACACAGACTGGCCCTTGAGGAGACAGGAGTGCACCCATGATACCCATATGGAATTCCTTCTTGAAGCCAGACTCCATATATGCTTTAGGATCACAGCTCTGTTCCACACTTTGAGCCTTTTGAGGCCAAGGCCTCCTTCTTCCTTTGATGACCTATTTGATCTTAACTTTGATGACCTATTTGAGTTAATTTGCGTTCTTAATATTGTTATACATTATTAAAAAAATTATAAAAAAGAAACAATCATTTAGTTATTCTTTTTTGTTGTGTGTGCGCGCTGAGAATATGTATTATTTTGAAGGGAAAAGTGATGAAATAAGAAGCCCATTGGAGGAATTAAAGAGAAATGGAAGGAGGCTTCTTAAAAAAAAAACATGAAACCTAGCTAGCAAGTTGAGTTAAACTCGAGCTCCAGAATAGAATCCGAGTTAGATTTTTTAGTTGAGGTCAACTAACTAAAATTTTGATACAAGAAAGCTAGTAATTGGCCTAACTCGTCTAAGTAAAAAATTACAAGATTTACCGAGACAAAAATTACAATCATCATATTTTCTTTGTATAAAAGTTAAGTCATGTTCATCGTCTTCGTCATCATTAGCGTCCTCGCTACTGTCGTTATCGTCACCATCATCGTTGTCGGTCCCACTAGTTCCATCATCGTTAGCGTTGTTGTTTCCTTCGTCGACATCATAGTTAATGTGCGTAATAACACGATCCATAACATTTTCATACTCACCTTCAAAATCCCCGTTTAATAGAGCATTAAAATGTGCACCATCCATATCTACAAAATAAGTCCAAATTAGAGTCACGATATACATTTTGATATTTGGCTATTGAAAACAAGCATGGTTAATCAATATGGTTAGTAATTGAAAATTTTTAAAATATTTGGAAAACATGCGATCAACATATTACTTATGACGTTAGAATCCAATACAAACACAAATATGATAACCAATTATTCAAACAAAGTGCTAGAATTGCAGTTAAGAATTAGATGAATGTGCGATGGTATTTCTAAGCCAGCGGTATTTTTGTTGTATGTCATTGAGGCTAGCCCACATTTCTCTATTTCTTCGCACTTGTAGAATTTGCATGGCGCGGAACAGAAAATTATCGTCATCTGTCGAACCAGGTATTGATTGGAGCTCAGCCATAACTTCCAGAATACTACAGCCTGGCAAGTCTTTATTTGCAGAAGTTGAATCACTCCTACTAGACATGCTGTCGAGAAGCTGCTGCTGAATTAAAACTAGCTGAGCACCAATTCCAGGTGACTTTTTCTTTCTAGATCTTGGCTCCGGAACATCTCTTTGTTTTCGTTTACCACTGCTCCTGGTGTTACTACTAGATGATATATGATCCCCCCCCTAACGCCTTGAGAATTTTGATAATTTCCAAGATTTATATCCTCATGCTCATCTAAGTCCCCACTTCCTTCCTCCAAATCAGCACCTTGTAGACCAACATTTATTGCATCCAAATCCTCGTCAATGCCAGGTATTGTGCCCGACGATGGTGCCCATGCATGTGGTCCGGTAGCGGTGACTCCAGAGAACATTCTATCAAATTTGAACTTCAATGAAGGCTCAATTCCGGCAGTTCTAAATTTTCTTTCTTTATTTTCCTACATAACAAAATTAATGCTCTTGTCATTGTCTTCACATAACATAATAACATTAAAGAAAAGTAAGGAATAACAAATACTGACCTGAATTCGTGCTCGCCACCACTCATCACTAGCAGCAATCGTTTTCAGTTCATTACTCCAGCCCACACCAGTTTCACCAATCAACTTATTCCACAAACGCCAGTTTTTTTTACAAGAATCCCATTTATTTTTAAATTGACTTTTTTCGAACACTACACCCGTTTGCTCTGTAAATGATTTTGCAACATACTTCCAGTCGGGTTTATCAAAATGCGAACCCGATCGCATACCCATATCAATTGCCCTAATGCATATATCACAAAATATATGCAAGTGTTCTGGACTCCAATTAGCTTTCGTAGATGACTCAGAATCAGCCATGATATGTTCTTAAACTTTGCAAAAACAGAACAAATAAACATTACCAACCGGCACTACATAATATAAATGTTTAAATCAATCATGCAAAAAATGAAAACAATAAGGGTTTAAAGAATCAACCTTGTCACATGGGTTTATAACCAAAAACTACCTTTAATTAACATAAAAACTCAAATCTACCTTTAATTAATTAACTTACTTGTATCAACCTTACAGATAGACAATGAGATGGTAGTGATCCAAGCCTGAAAAAAAAAGAACAGTGATTTCAATCAAGTAAGCATTACTATTTTACTTCCATATGAAGATTGCACAGATAGATAAACATAATCAATTAGCAATAGTTCCTCTAGATCATAATGCACTAGTTGGAGACAATGATTTAAAATTGAAGTGGCCCTTCCATAAGGCATAACACATGCTTGCAACATACCATATGCTATTAAGTATGTTTTATTAGCTACATGATCCGCCAAAACCAACAAATCAATGACCCTTAAACTTTCATTATGAGAGCAAACACTCAAATCATGCTAGCTATTCCCAATCAGTTCAAAAGTTCTAAAAAGAGAAAACAGTACATCCTGATCAAATTACATGAAGATTAAAACTGTTGAGGGCAACAACACAGTTTCACATAAACGATGGAACTTGCTGGGTACAAACTCATGAGTAATATTCATTCAGAGCAAATCAAAATCAAATGGCTAAAACTAATGAATGCAAAAATCTACAAGTATAGGTGCACATTAATGGCTCAGATTTCAGAATGTCTACATAGTCCTACACTTTCTTTGAGATTGGAAGCTAGAACAAAAATACGAGAGCAAACACTCAAATCATGCTAGCTGTCTCACTCCTGGGTTTATTAACAAATCCAAATTACCTATAGATGACCTTATGAACACACATCAATGTGGTCCCGAGATTGCACATGTTAACAATGAAAAACCAAAAATAACGTGCTGAGGCCATGAGACAAGACAAGCAGCAAATAATATCCTTGATTCCAGAAAATATTGCTGAACTTTTATTTGAGTTGCCTAACACTCAGCTGCTATTAAATTCCAGTGAGCTACTATATAACAAAGTTCTGCTCATACATATGATTGCAAGAATCTAACTCCACCTCTCCTCTCTCTTCTCATGGTTAGATGGGTTCTTAGCCCTACAGTCAAGCATATGGAGAGTTGGGCAACATTATCATAATCTTAAAAATAAAGAAAAGAGAGTGTGATTTCTAGATGGCAAGGGGATATAAAAGACCCTTGGAGACTGTTTGGTACGGTGGAGTTTGTATACAACACTAATGTTGATAGGAATAATCTTTTCTATTGCATTAATGCCAATTGAAATATAAGTAGCTTTTATACACCTAGCAGTGTAGAAAAATGACTACTTGAAGCTCTTGGTATCTCGGGTTAAGGGTCATCAACATCTCCTCAAACACAGGCCTCGTTTCCACTCCTTCATAATACTTCAAAAACTTATTCACTGTATCGTCCACAAACCCTTCCATTTTTACAAGTGAAAACCCATATCTCATAAACAAATAAATCCCATTAAAAAAAGACACAATCTTGTTCACAATCCCCCAATTCGAATTCGCATTTAGGGTCTTAACAACAAACCCATTGTCATCCCAAATCCCCAATGAAATTGAACTCTCTGAACTGGATGGTATCTTCCGTGTCAAATTAGTCTCATGACCCATTATGAGGCCAATTATATTATATGTTTGGATATGAAATTATTTTAAACCCTAAGATTTCAAGTCTGCTATCTTTTCAAACATCAGCACATAATTGAGCTTAATTGAGCTTAATAGACAACTAGGGATAATAACTACATAACTATTTGTCAAGGATATCCATTAACTATACCATTTGCTAGCTTCATAAACTCTTAGATTTAGCTTTACAAACTGCTAATTAATTTCAAGACTGTAATGCTCAAAACTAATTGAAAATTGTAGCTATTGGTTTTTTACTTTTGATCACTTTCTTTCAAGGTCTAAAAGAAATCACAATGAGCAAAAATTTCACAGAGTAATTTCAACAAATTTAAACAGCAAAATATATCAAAAATTTCAACAACTTCATTGAAAATTAAACAAAATATTTCTCAGCAATTTAACCTATTTCACAGCAATTTAACCGAGAAAATCATACCAATTCCAACAATTTCACAGAATTCTTCACAGAACAAACCCACCAAATTCATCAAAACATTCTCGGCAATTTCTCAAGTAATTAATCACACATTATACGGTGCAATTTCAACACATTAATTCAACAATTAAACTGAAAAAAATGCAATTAAAGGGAAGAAGTGAGGCAAGTACCTGGATAATTTTGGGCAGATTATGGGTTGAAGAAGAGCAGTGGCGTTTGGAGAGAGGGTTGTGCAGACAATGCCAGGGGTTGACGATAGTTGGGTTTTAAAGGGGCTGTGGGATAAGATTACTGCTGAAGAAGATAGGATTTGTGGGATTTTTGGAGAGAGGGAGGCGCATATAAGATGCCCGTGAAGAGGCTTTTGGCAGAGATTCGTCCTTTTGGTCAATTGCAGAGAAGATGCCTGCTTTTGGCAGAGATTCCTGTGATTTTTCTCCCGTGAGCTGCGAGGGTTTTTTTCGAAAGGGATGGGAAGAGGGAGAGACGAGACACGATGGGCAGTGGGAGAGACGAGAGACGATGGGAAGAGGGAGAGACGAGAGACGATGGGTGAACAGAATACAAAGGGAGAAGATGCAGAGGACACGAGAGACGTGCGAAGGGAGAGACAAGAGACGACGAGAGAAGAAGGGAGAGGCGACCAAACAGACGAGGAGGAGAAGATGCAGGCGATGAGAGGAGGAGAAGATGCAGGTGACATTTCGGGAAGATGAGAGTAATTAATTTGGTGTTTTAATTTTAGTCAAAACGTAGTCCCGGACCGGCGTTTGAAAAGCACCTCCCAGGTGCTTTTTTCAAAACGGCGTTCGGGACTTAAAAGTCGGTGGGACCCACTCATTTAAAATGGTGTTTGGTTGTTACCGAACACCAAACCTTCATCCCGTTTGGCAAACGTGGTTTGCACCATGTTGCCAAACGGGTGCAATACCATTTGATTATGAGTGCTCTTTCGTTCTCTTTATCTACTCAAATCATGCACTTGGTTGTTGATTGCCAAAGATCATTTACTATATGGCTGACTCTTGAAGAAGCTCCATCAAACCCACGAATCATATAGCTCCATGGGTCATTCCAAGAAATAAAACAAGGAGATGATACAGTTAGTGCCTACTTGTAGAAAGCAAAGTCCCTATTTGAGGATCTTGTTGCTGCTAGAAAACCAACAATGTTAGAGAACTTTGATCTTTACATGTTCAACGGTTTGCGAGGAGAATTTAAACACTTGGTCACCAGCCTCTCAACGAAAGCTAAACCTTCATAAGAGTTCTCTTCAGCCTATTGCTGGTTCCCACGCAACAACACCAATGTTGCCTACACCTTCCATCACTTTTTTAGTCTTTCTTGTTCTAAGTCAGCCACCTTAGTCTCATGTTCTGTTTGCAAGATCCCTTGGCATTAATTCTAACCATGGTTTTAGGGGCAGATTTCATGGTGGATGGAGGAACAACACCCGTTAAACGAGATATATATTTTTTTTACCTATCCATAACTCAATATTAATTTGTGGTTGGAGGAAGTATTGTTTAAAGAACCTGGTAGAAATCAGAAGTATTATCTATATAGCTAAATCAGCTCATGTGTTCATCCAAGTACTGTTTATATAAACTTATAATCCGTGTGGACTTAAATAGTGAGATTAGTTAATAATATATGTAATATTTCTATACTACAACAACATAAGAAGTCATTTAGCTAAGTGGTTATGGCATGCGTCTAATGTTTCCCTGTAGCGAGATTCAAATCTCTCAGGCAACAAAATGATTTTCAAATAAGTGCTTTTTTAAGGCTTTTTTTATAACATGTGCATCTAAGGCAACTTATGCAAACCATGATTAATCTCTAGAAACATTTTTTTTTAACATTTTTCTCCTGTTTTTTTTCAACTTGTACATTTTTTTTGGTTTTTCTTATAATATTCGGGTTAACTTACGCACACCATGATTTCCCTGTGTGTGTGTGTATGTCTATATATATATATATATATATATATATACATATAAGTGGGAAAAAAAAGAAAGAAAATGTAAAAAAAGTGGGCTTGGATATATATATATATATCGAGGTGTCCGGGTCAACTTACGTGCATCACAATTTTTTTTCCACGTATACATTTTTTTTTTGGTTTTTGATAACAGGGGTGTCTGGGGCAATTTAAGTGCGCCACAAATAATCCCCAAACCTATTTTTTATCATTTTTTTGTTTCTTTTTCCCAATAATAATTTTTTTATAACCCAAGTATTCAGGTCAACTTACGCGCACTAGACTATTATTTATAGAATAGCCAAACGAGATCGCAATTTCAAATAGTAATAAATAATGATTTCAATAGTAGTTTACGTTGTTCATTACTATTTGAAAAGGTGAATTAAACTCTGGTTTGTTTGGGAATGCATTTGGAAAGCATATTTGAAAAAAAATATCATTTTGATGCATTTCTGAACAAAAAAAAAGGAATTATCTATAAAGCTTAAAGAGCTCCCGATTTAAAATAGTGTTTTACACTATTCATCTACACTCAAAAGCACTATGGACTTGAATAATGAAATTTAATAATCATATAAGTATTATTTGTATACCAGGACAGAACAATAAGATTATTTGCCCAAGTGATTAAGGCATGTGGGTACTTACAAAGACGAGACTTTTAATCCCACGGTCAATGAAAATAATTTTAATAGGCCACCCATTTGAACAATAATGAATAGTGATTTCACCTCATATCAGGAGTATATTTAAATTTTCCACGAAATTGGTTGGCATTAGTAGATTATTTGGAGGTAGTTTTGTTTTTTCCCCACATTTTTTCATAGTAAAATAGCCATGAGGACAAAAATTCACAGGAACCGCCGGGGGCATTAAGGTTATTGCACATATTTTATAAATAGCTATATATATATATATACCTGTTTATTATTTTCAACAAATGATAATTTACTATCATTATTCAAAAATATTTTTAATATAATAATACAAGGAATAAATCTTAACAAATAAAAAAAAATGACGGTGTAATCAATAGTATGATCAATAATAACTAGAATATTAATTATCTATAATAATATTTATAATGACAACTATAATAATTGTCATAACCCAATTTTTTGGTTATTCCAAAAAAAGTATCAAAAAATAACAAAAATAAAATAAAAGGGGTCGGTGTTGGTAGAAAAATTAATGTGGAATTTTTGGGTGTTTTCGAAAGCCCGGTCGAACCTTTTTTTTCCCTGAAATGAAGGAAAATGCAGATTCAAAGCTAAAATAATTCATTATTGGATAAATCTGCATAAAAGTCAAGTCAAAAGACATAATTATATTTTTATAGACCACTTCGATTTAATCGTCGACTAATTTAAAATGTAATTATGATTTCAAAATTATTTGAGAGCCTAGTTAAAGGATTTAATTAAGCATAAGGGCTTAATTATACTTTAAATGGGTCAAATTAATTTTATTAAGGGTTTTAATTGATGAGAAATCAAGTTTGGAAGCCTAATTTGGGTTAAATTGAGACAATCGAAATTTCGGTGATGAAACTTTTCGGTGAAATTGGAAGTCAAAATTAAAGATAAAAACATCGGTCTTCCTGGTTTTTCACATCAAATTATTTTTTTGTCACAACCTATTTATTATAAAAAAGTAAAAAAAACCATCATCGACAGCCATGCTTGGCCATACCAGCAACCATGCTTGGCCATGCTGCATCCATGCTTCATCATGCCCGCTAGCCTTCCTGCCACACTCAATAACCCATACTCGGACAACACTCCCATGTCTCACCCATACTGCAACTTGCATGAATGAGCCTATAAAATGGTGGGGATTGAACTGAAAAGGGGGGCACGGACGAAGAACTTGAGAAAAAAACTGAGAAAACGGGGCTGAAAATTGAGGAAAAACGGGGAAGAAATTGATATGAACGGGAAGAGAGGAAGTTTTTGACAGTGAAAGACTGTCATGAAAAACAGAGGAGGACCAAAAAAAAAACAAAAGTTGCAGAACACACAACGAATCAAACAACCACTGTTCTTCTTCCTCAGCGCCAGTAGAAGCACGTCATTCACTCCCTCCTCGCAGCAGTCAATCCTTCTCTAGCCAACAACCATCTCTTTGTTGCCCATCGTCTCTCTCTCCTACAGTTCGCTCTTTCTATCTCCCCGACTGCAGCTCTCTCTTCAAAAAATACTAGTAGCAGTTGGCGTTCTCTCTCCTCCAACAGTAGCACAATCACGACAGTAGCCATCCCTCTCTTCCCCTCACCACCGTGAGCTTCGCCGCCAAAAATTTCAGCTCAGCTTTCTTCTCTAGCTCCGGTGAGCAACAGCAACAGCAGGGAAGAGGAGCAGTGAACGGCAACCTCAAACTAGTCACTTGGAAGCTTCGTCCGGCCACCATGGTCCACCATTTTCGACGCTACAACGATTGGAAGAACCACCTCGACATCCTCTACCCGGTGGCAGTGGCAGGTGAGCTCCTCGTGGTGGTCGGCCGACCATTACTGTACACGCTGCATGCACAACGTGTAATAATATGTATGTGTGCTTGTGTGTGTGCTGTGTGCGTGTGTGTGTGTTGTGTGGGTGTGGGTGAGCTGGGCAAAAATGAAAAGAGGCCATGGCGGTGCATTTAGGACCTATTTGGCATTGTGATCCTATCGACGTTTTACCGAAATTTGATTTTTTTTTGTATTTTAAATGAATATATTTTGCTATTTTTAGATCATTTTGATGTGCTGATATAAAAAATGATTTTTAAAAAATAAAAAAATATCATTTTAATATATTTTAGCACGAAAAACACTATGAAAAACTACCAAAATCGCACTCCCAAATAGGCCCTTAGCGAGATGACAAATGGATTTTTTTGTACATCGAATAACATCTCACGGATAGGGGTGAGCAAAAAAACCGATCAACTTATTAAACCTAGATAGGGATGAGAAAAAAACTGAACAACATATTAATCCCAGAAAACCAAAAAAATTACCAAGAAGAAAAACTGATAAAGAAATCAATTATAAAATTCTAAAAAATATTTAGTTCAATATGGATTTTGTATGGATACAACTAAACCGAAGAGGTTGGGTTCGGTTAAACATATTAAACCTAAGAAACCCTAGATTAGTCTCCATACGCCTCTCACCTCTGCATCGTCAATCTCTCGCCTCCCGCCTCCCGCCTCCCTGCTGCAACTAACACTTTAGCAGCACAGCCTTCCGCCTCCTCTGCAACTTAAATCTCCCTCCCTCTCGCCTCCCGCCTCCTCTGCAACTTAAATCTCCCTCCCTCTCGCCTCTCGCCTGTTGGCCTGTCCCTCCCTCTGCAACCAACCATTACCCTCTCTCCCACTGCAGATCACATCGTTACCCCCAGTTCGACAGTTCCTCTTTATCACCGTCCCCATCCGACACGGTTGCAGCTTACAATAGGTAAGTAAATTGAACCTCTGTTTTATTTCCTGTTATATCTTATAGATCATCTGTCATATATTAGTCATAGTCCTGTGGAGTTGATAAATCAAAGCCATTGGACATACTATTTGAGTGTCTCCATCTGTCATCACTCCCAACACTAAATGAGTAGTGGTATCTGTCTTCCATGACACAGCAGCAACCTTTGTCCCAACCTATGCTTATACAATAACAAATAGCATAACCAAACAATTGTCAGATGAAGTTCATGTTGTAAAAGAATCAGGAACTTCACAAATAGTATGGGTATAATAAGATAAATTGAATATGCATACAGGCTCTAAAGAGAGAAGATACCCTTTTCCTCTCTTTGTATTTGCCTCATGAGAAGCCCTACTGCTACCTCTGGCTATGCACTGAGATTATGATATATGATTATATGTTGATGTATTTAAGTAGTAATTAATTGATGTTGCTGGTATTTGAGATTATATATTCATATCATGCCGATGGTATTAGAGATTGATGTTGCTGCCTTGCTGCTCTGATCATTGTGAAAGTGTGGATAGGAAATTAGGAATATTAGGTGAAAATCAGTATAAAAACATAGAATCAAAACCAGAGAAAAAAAAGTCAAAGAAGGGCAATGGTTTAGCAGGAAATTCCACAACAAAATACTGTGCTTAGAGTAAAAATTAACTACTCAAGCTAAACTGATTCCTTTCAGTGCTGGCTTTGCAAATGAGAAAGAACCCCCTAAGAAATCGAATGTGTGCATGTGCGTTTGTGTTTATTAGAGAGAGAGAGAGAGAGAGAGACCTGGAGATTGATAAGGGATAGTGTAATGGAGGAACTCTTACACTTTCTCTGTTTCTTTTGGAGTTCAGAAATAAGTGGCTCCTGAAGCAGCAGCTGCTATTCTTATTTCTCTGCTTGGGTTTTGGAGGGGCCCTTTTGGTATTTTGCTGCTTTTCACAAGTCACCTCGCCTTTTCTGACCTAGTAAAGCCCTGTTTTTCTCGTTGTCCACTTGCACCTGACTCCCATATATGTTTATGAGAAAACAAATTTCTTTATTTATTTTTATTAACAAAGATGTTATACCATGTAAATATTTCATTGTAGCTCTAGATATAGTGTACTATGAATTTTAATAGTATAATTATTGTTATACCCTTTAGTTTTAAAAAGTTTATGTTAGTTTTAGGGGTAATTTTAACTTTTTCATTGCACCTTTTGCCATTTGCTAATTATTTGGAGATGTTTGCATCTTTTCTGGTTTTCCTTTTCATAGTGCAACTATGTTTTTGCCCCTAGAAACAAAAAATAATGTTTATTGGGCAAGGGTATTTTAGATTTTTTGTTTTGTTGATGAACAATCAAATAACAATTGTAGCTTGAAAAGACAAAATATTAGAGCTGTCGGTGAAGCTATATATTGTTATTCAAGTTTTATGAGCAAAACCCTTGGAAAAGACAGAAGCAAAGCATTAGAGTTAGGGGCATGTTGGTATTTTCATAAGTGTTTTTTTCGTTATTTTCGCAGGCTCTGAAGGGTGTTTAGCTAATTTCATATTTTTTAATTCTTTTTTTTTTTTGAAAAAAACTGTTGGTGCATCTGTTTGACACGTTGATAGTTGTCTTCCATCTGGGCCATATAGACAGCCCATGATGGATAGTGTAATGGAGGAACTCTTACACTTTCTCTGTTTCTTTTGGAGTTTGGAAATAAGCAGCTACTGAAGTAGCACACGTGCACTCACACACATTTGATTTTTTAGGGATTTTTGAAACCTAATAGCTTGCATTAGGGTTTTGTTTGATGAGTTTTAAAATTCAGAGTGATTTTGGTTTGGTAGTGAATCAGGTGTAAGAGAAACAAAAGAAAAAAATGACTCTCACAGAAGAAGAAATCAAGAGGCTGTTTAGAATCAGAAAGACAGTGATGCAAATGCTCAAGGATAGAGGTTATTTTGTTGGAGACTTTGAAATTAAAATGACAAGAGAGCAATTTGAATCAAAATATGGTAATAACATGAAAAGGGAAGATCTTGTTATTAACAAGGCCAAGCGAAGCGATAGTTCTGATCAGGTAATTTCATTCTTTTTTTATTATTATTATTATTATTATTATTATTATTATATATTTTATTTTTTTACTAATTGGTGGTCTTGGGTTTTGTGCAAAGCAGATTTATGTTTTCTTTCCCGAGGAAGCTAAAGTTGGTGTTAAAACTATGAAGACATACACTAATCGCATGAAATCCGAGAATGTTTTTAGAGCAATCTTGGTTGTTCAACAGAATTTGACCCCATTTGCTCGAACTTGTATCAATGAGATTTCTACAAAATTCCACTTGGAGGTCTTTCAGGTAAAAAAAAGAAGTGATTTCTTTTTAGGTTTTCTTTTGTTACTATATGCTTAGCTGTTGTCGTCTTCACATCTGAATATGTTCTATATCTATTTGGGAAGTGGGTGAATTCCTATCCAAATGCCTTTTTAATGGTTGCTTAGGTTGATGGACATGGGAGGTGTAGATTTATGTTGTGATACACATAAATTATGATTGCTGGAGGCAGTTGACTATTTAACCATGTTATAATTGGATGACAAACTTAAAGATAAAAGTATTAGAGTCTTCTCCAAACTGAGAGTCAATTTAAGATGGTCTCCCTGTTCAACCTTTTGAATTTAAAATACTTACATTTTCTCCAAGCTAGCTATGTCATTAAAGTTTGGTGGAAGATTTCCTCTGTGATCTCTGGGAGAAACAATCAAATCTAAATTATGCGAAAGTAAATTAAGTTACCTCTCAGCTTAGCATAATTCTTTATGTATAGGATACTTCCATTCGTCTCAGGAACACACCTCAATAATCATGAAAAACTACAAAATTTTAAGATTTGAGAGATACAGGAAAAGAAGATTACAGGATTTTTAGCTTTGCCATATCTGTTGCATGGTTCTGGATAGATCCGAATATTTCACATTCCCTCATCATCGTGCAATATAAACTACCCTTGTTTTTAGCCGAATTGCCTCAAATTAATATCTTGATTTTAATTCATCAATAGTAAGAATAGCTCACAAACATCTGATGTCTTTCATGAATATTAAGGTTGTAGAACCTGAACCTTTTCCATCCAAGTTACTTGTCCTTGTATAAAAAAATTGAATGATATGTAATTAATAGTTATGCAAGTGTATTCAGCAGAAGATATCCTATTTTGAAAAAACAAATTGGCATCTCACAGTAAGCAAGACCTATGCTCTTGAAGAGTTAAAATTTACTGTTCAATTGTTCAATCCAAACTAGGAATACAAGTAACAGACCATTTGAGACTACTAGTATATGGATCTTCCTGTTTACAACAAGGTTCAATATGGATTTAGACTAGGAAACTTACATGATCAAGATTTATGATTTGTGATAGAGGAGTACGGAGAAAAATCTGAAGGCTTAGCTTTGAGTAAATCCAAATTCTTCCATTGAAGGTGTCAGTGCTAATCCTACTGCATGCGCCCAATGCAAAACAGCATTAATGAGCCTGGAGAGAATTTTGGAATAGAAAATAAAAAGTTTTGGAGTTTTATGAAACATCCTTAGGACTTGTAGTTCTGTTAGTTTTGTCATATTAGTGAGAGCCAGTGGTAACCTACCAGTGAGATTGTTGGCCTTAAGAATGCTATAGAGATGAAGGCAGCATACAAATTAAATCTCATTTTATTGAAATCTGAATGTAAGATAGAATATTAACGTCATTTAATTCCTGTAATACAGGAGGCTGAGCTACTGGTTAACATCAAAGAGCATGTTCTTGTCCCTGAACATCAAGTTCTTTCAAATGAAGAGAAGAAGACTTTGTTGGAGAGATACACTGTGAAAGAAACACAGGTCAGGATAACCTTAATAATTGATTTTTGAGAGTTAATAACATTCTTGGGCCCTTTCTATAATGCAGTTCATTTTCTAGTAAACTAGCTGTTGGACTTGTTATATAAGTTATTTTGAGAAAATGACATGCTGCCTAATCTTCATTTACTCTTGCTCTTATAAAATATGGTCAAATTTTTGTACTCTTATAAAATATGGTCAAATGATTGTCAATAGTAAGTGATTGCCTTGATTGCGACAGCAGTTATTTTTTATGAAATAAATCAATGCAGTTTGTTGTTGTAGAATGATTATACAGAATTATCTAGTTGGACAGGTTGAACCTTTTCAGTTTGTGTTGTCGCTTTGATACTTGTACTTTCTTGAGGCCTTATAATGCATTTGTTTTCTGGTTTCAGCTGCCTCGCATTCAGATAACTGATCCAATTGCAAGATACTACGGGCTGAAGCGTGGACAAGTTGTTAAGATTATCAGGCCAAGTGAAACAGCAGGACGATATGTTACCTACCGATATGTTATATAAATAGTTTTATCAGCTTAAGATTAACTCAGACTAGTGTTTGAAACCTGTCAAAATTAATTAACACAGACCCCAAAAGGAGGATATAGGGGATACTAAGATGATTGTGGCTATATTGTTTTCATCTCACCGTGTCATCATGAGCTCCTCATATGGTGCTCTCTGAATTTGGGATTCATTTGTATTTGTTATGCTGCTGGCAGTTAGACTGAGCATGATGTATTTGCCGAGACATTTTGTGATTTTGTTTTTAAGAAATTTTACAGCAGTTCCAGTTTCTCATGAAGTTGATTCGGCTGCTTGGGTATTCCTGCTCAATTGCGGGAGTCTAACAGATTGTATTTTAAGCTTTCACACCTATGGTTGCTTGCTTATTGCTTTCTGGTTTTGCATCAGTTCTAGAGTGGACTAAAATCATGCTTGTAGTTGGAAAGAAAATGGTGTCCATATTATTTAAATCACGTTATACGAATCTGTACTTGTAAATCAGGTTGGTCACCTGGTGGTAGGTGGCCTTCGATGGCGCCCCAACATGGGCAAGCAATTGAGCTGAAGTAAATCCAAACAAGCCCTGTATTTTGTCCAAGAAATTAAACTAAAACACATGAATGCCAGGATGTGATCAATTCTCGTTGCTTTGATATTGGTTGGATAAATTATAGTGTCCGCGAGTTGATTATTTAGGCAATATTTTTCTAAAATTCAGGCTCAACATTCCAAATTTGTTTCTTTTTAAGTGGTCATAGAAAAATAATTTCTTAAAAATTACTGTTAGAAGTCGTTTACTAGGTGGTGGTGGACAACTGGCCATATCTAATGCACTTGAATTTATCTATTAGCCAAACTTAATATGAGCCTAGCAAGTTGCCAAAACTAATTGGATGTCAGGTGAACTCATGATAAAATGGGTATGACAAGTTGTCAGACTTAATACTCTAGGGTTTTAGTCATTAGTTAAATTTAAGATAACATGAGTTTGATAAGTTGATAGACTCAATACACTTGCATTTGACTATCGGTTGAATCCAATATGATATGAGTCTAACAAGTAGTTAGACTTAATATTTTTGGGCTTGACCATTAGTTGAATTCAACATAACTTGGTTTTGACGAGTTGCTAGACTTAATACAGTTGAGTTTACTCATAACTGAACCCAAGATAATGTGTCTAATAAGTTGTAAGATCAAATATAATTGGATTCGACCATTAGCTGGATCCAAACTAATAAAGGTGTGGTAAGTTTTCAAAACCAAAAATAATATGGTCCTAACAAGTTGTTAGAGGCCTAATAAACTAGGGTTTAGTCTTCAATTGAACTCACAGTAGCATGGACCTAACAAGTTTCTAGACCCAATGCACACATATTTAAGCCATTTACCTAATGCAGTGTTTGTGTTAGCAAGATGCAAATCAAATGCACTTGGGTTCAGACATCAACTAAACTCAAGGTACTATAAATTTGATGAGCAACCATGCCTATTTAATCTAAAATTACCTATATGCTTGATCCATTTTAAACTATAGACATGATATACTAACTTATAAACCTCTAATTTTAAAATCTAGAAATATATAGCTCAAATTTGAAACTAATGACATGACATACTGTCAAAGGTCTTCTCAAGGACCTGTTATAGTTCCTTCTCCTTAATGACTTATAAGATATATTTACCCCTTATCAATAAAATATCAATGATTTTGTCTCATTAATTATATGTAATAGATATTTATCTTTGATGAGTGTTATCGAAAGCAAAAAAACTTTCCATTTTTTTTTTATTTTTTTTAAAATGACATGGTTCATGGTTTAAAAATCAATTTAGGCCACAATTAAAAGAATTAATTAAGTACATGGACTTAATTAGATTTTTGATGGGTCAAATTAGTTTTATCAAAGATTTAATTGGTGATAAACTCAGTTTGAGAGCCTAATTTGGGCTTAATTGAGAATATTAGAATTTTAGAGGATCAAATTTAATTTAACATACTCAATCGGATGAAATCAAGGGTAAAATTGCAAGTACATTAGAGTTTAGGGGTCAATTAAGGTTAAATTGAAGAATTGAGCTTTTTACAAAAGATGTATGAATTCGGGGACCAAATTCAGTAAAACAATATAGGTAAAATTAGGAAAATTACAAGTTTAAAGGTCAATTAAGAATCAAATTAAAAAATATTTAAGACCAAGAACTAAGTTAAAAATCATATTAAATCAATGGGTCTTTCTAAGATTTTTCCAAGTATAAAATTGAATTAATTATTAAAATCAAAATTCAATTGAGAACTTAATTGAATAAATTCAAAACATAAAGGGATGAAGTGGCTATTTAGTATTGTGTTTGGAACTGAGTTTTAAGGTAAAGTAGTTTTATCACCATTTGGTTATGATAAAACCACAATTTTAATTGCAATGAGACCAACCAAAAACGCTTTTGAACCAACATTTACACAAAAAAAAAGAATTTCAATGCTTTCCAGCTTTTATTTCTCCACCAAAAAGCATAATTGAAGTCATCATCTAATAGTCACTAGACTACAACCTTCTCCATATGATAGCTCATCGTCACATAACCATAACCTTCTCCATGCGATAGCTCAAGCAAAGTATAAACAACCTAACAAAAAAGCAACATATCATTATTACTTTATTTTTGTTATTAGGGGATTTGGACAAATGAAGGATAAAAGAAGAACGGGTAGGAGTAGTGGACCCGTGGGACGAGTGGGAGAGCAGTCCAACAAGAAAAGGTGAGGAGGAAGAATCATATTGATTAGTATCATTTGGAGGAACATAAAGACACTTATTCAAGACAAGAGCTATTTTTACCTTTCTCCATTTGCTTGCCATGCCTTTCTTAGATCTTAAACTTATCAAGGACTTCCTCTATTTGACTAAACAAAAACAAGGTTGGCCTTTTTTTCTCTCGACCTCTATCTATAGACAAGTTAGATCTTGAAACCGTGAATGTATGAGAATAGAGATGGAGATTGGAATTTTTTTTTTGTCTTGATGAAGGAAAAAAAACAAAGATAAAAGAAAGAAGACAGAGATGGAGTTTGATGGCGGAGAGCATCTCCAAGGGTAAAAGTCATTTTAGAGAGCTAAATATCTAAAATAGCTTTTTGAATAGTGGAAAAATAACTTTTTTATTTATGTCTACTCCAATGGTAAAAACAATTTAAAAGAGCTCTTTTTTATATATCATTTTAAATGTAGTGCAATTATTCTATGTATACTTTAATTATGCAATTAATTATACAATTAATAGGAGCAAGATATATAATTAAATAATTGCTTTTAAAAAACTTTCCAATAATATAATTATTAAATTTTTAATTATATTTAAATAAAAAAATTGAATTTAAAATAAAAAAACTCGCAACATTTTAAATTTGAGAGTTTTAAATATTGAAAAAATCCGCCTAAATTTCATTTTTTAAAAATTTGCCAACATTTTAAATTTGATGATGAAACTCCCATGTTCACCTTTCATGTTGCTACTGCAGTGGTTGCTGAAGAAGAATTGATAAATCAAGGGCGAAGAACAGAGTCTCATGACTCTATTTTTAGATATCATCAATCATAATAGAAAGGAAGGTGAATTGAGGTTGTATAATGATTATTTTGCAGAAAATCCTAAATTCATGGAAAGTCAGTTTCAATAGAGATCTAGGATGAGTCGTCGTCTTTTTCTTCAGATGACAAATGCGGTAAATGCTCACAATCCATATTTCAAATGAAAAAAAGATGCAGTTGATTTTCTTGCCTTATCTTATTTTTGAAAAGTAACTGCTGCTCATAACATTCTTGGCTTATTCATGTGTACTCAAGCTTAAAATTGTCTTGTTTGTTGTTCAATTCTTATAATTGGATCTTTACTTGTATTTAACCATGCAGACACAAGTAAACAATCTTCCTCTTATGAGAAATTTTTAGATCCTTTAGATTTTTTAATTGTATGGACACATAATTAAATCTCTAGAGTAATAAGAAATGAGTAAGATCACTTGGTTTAGAAACAATGTCTTCAACTCACTTATAAGAAAGTTGATGATTGAATTTGGTAAATTTGAATCCATCTGACAAAAACAATTTGTATTAGTTGATATATATAAGGAAATAGATTCCCCATTTTCCTTAATCACAACACAAATTACCTGAGAGTTTCAAACCAAAATTCTAAAACCACAATTTAGATTAGTAACTAAAAATGATCTCATTCAATCACATGTTTAGCTTTTGCAAAACAAATATTTACAACCTAAACCTCAATTTTTATGCCTTCCTTTACCCGAATTCCTTATCAAACAAACATACAACCATACTCATCATCCGTGATAAAAAAAAATCCTTAAACAACATGCAGGAAAATCTACTAAGATAATTAAAAAACAATTTTTTTTCCTTTATTGCTAGTTGTAATATTTATGTTTCAACAACATTTTTGACATGGTGTCCTTTATCACTATCTAAGTGCAAAGAGAACGGTTCTCCCTCAATTCCATATCCATTAAAATTTATATCGACTTTAAGATTATAAAAATCTATGAATAAAAATCATGAATCATAATAAAAACAAGAACCTATCATGAATTAATAAAATATAAGATTATCCCGGTACAAAACAATACAAAATTAACCAAAAACTCCCTTTTTCTCGCACGCAGCACAAACCACACATCCAAATACACATGATCAACAAATCCTAAATCCACAAATCCTTATTGATCAATATTTTGAATACATATCCACGAGAGAAGTTGAAACATTCATAAGTGGCTCAAACCCAACTCTTAAAACATATTCATGAACTACCATGCCAATTTTTAATAACCCTATATTTGCTACCACATGCGAAATAGAAACAATGGTAATCGAGTTTGGCCTATGCCCTTCTTTAGACATCCTCAAAACCAACATTAAAGCAACCTTCACAAACCCATTTACACATACCTAGAAATAATCATATTCCAACAAACCAAATCCCTCTCGGGCATTCTATCAAACATTTTATACACATCATTAATTTGTCTACATTTCACATACATATTCAGCACCTTTGAATTATTGCAATGATGCTTTTACCCACCATCATCCTTCTTCTCCAATGATGATCAACAAAGAGCAAAAGCGAATGACAACACAACTCGACGACTTCCGATGCCCCTACTAGCCACCACGGGCCACCATTTTTGACGCCACCATGATAGCGAGAACCACCTCGACCTACTTAAGTCGGCGGCAGTGGCAGGTGACCCTCTCATCTTCGTCAGTCGACCACCAAATCATTGTTCACGTGACACTATAGTGAATTAATTCAATGCATTGTGTACGTGTTTTGAGTATTTTTTTCTTCTTTTTTGGCCTTTGGGTTGGCCTCTCTCTGACTGGACTGACCCATTTAGCTAGGCTAGACCAAACTCAAATTTTTTTAAATTTATTTTAAAAAATAACAAAAAATTGCATTTAAAAAATAAACTATAAAAAATATGTTTTTTTTCGTGCATACGACCGGATTCCAAGATTTTTTCCATCATAAAAATATGTTGCATCTTTCTCATATTTCAAAATGAAAATTGGGCATTGTAACCAATCTATAATTATCCGCTGGAAATTAGCTAAAATATCAAAAACAATTAATATTTTGTTTTAACTATCGGGGTGTTAAACTACATTGTAAAGTAATCCGCAAATAATAATGTTTTTTTTTACTATAGTGTAAAATTACATTGTATAATACATCCATAAATAAAAAAGAGGTTTTTAACTAAGATGTAAAATTACATTGTAAAGTACACCCGCAGACAAAAAAAGTAGTTTTTGAAAATGCAGTGTAATTTTTTTTTACTTAGAAAAACAATCAAACAACAATGTAGGTTATCTTAGGTAGAGTCCACTAGGGGTGATACATCTTCCCCTTGCACAACAAGTCCCTTCCCTTTACCTAAACTCTCGCAAACCAATAAGTTCATAGTGACCTTAATACTAGGTGGCGACTCCTGATATTTATAGTCTTATTTTTTATGACTATAAAACACCCTCATTTTCATCACGCATCGTGGTCCCCCAAATCTAGGGATGGCGGGGCGCGAAACATCAGACAATCGCCGTCGTAACTGTCATTGCAAATAAATTCATTGAAAACCCACTTGTTATTACACTCCCATAAATATTTTTGGCCCTCTTCAGATCAGAATTATTGCCACAAAGTTTAAACAAAGAAGTAAAAATATACACAGCAGGCCAAACACTACTGTGCTTCATTTGAGAAAAAAATGACACAACACTATCCTAAAGATCACCAAAAGATTCAACCCATTAAAACAACAACAAAATCCCTCTTAAATCCATCCAAAGAACAAAAATCAATATCAAAATCAACACTTGTGATTCCCAAAACAAACAATTAGTCCAAAAACAAACCCCACAACACCAATCACAAACATACCCACACTCATCTCCATTTGGGTTCGAAGGGCATACACAAGAAAAAAAATAGAAAGGGTTTGGAAAAACTAACATTAAGTTGTAGAACTTAAAATCTTTGGTTGTTTGGCTTCTGTTCTCCTTCTTCAAATTGCAAATTCTACAAATATTTTGTTGACAAAAATTGTGCTCTTCGATGGCTTCATTTTCAAAATAATGGAAGATGTATGCTTTGGGTGTTTTAATTACATAGAAAAGGAATATTGCAACAATAATATGAACTATGGCTCTTGCCATTTGCTTAGCTATATTTAGCATCTCAACAATTGAGCAATTATTTTTCATATCAAAATAGTTGTTTCGTTAGAGATGATATAATTGAATAAAAAACAAAAAATACAGAAATATAGCTTTGACTCTCCTATTACATGTCCCGTTGGAGTTTTTTGGAGGAGTATTTTACAAGTGAGGTTATGTTTTGTTGTGTGTGTGTGTGCTTGAGTGAGAGAGAGAGTTGAGATTTTTTACTTTGATTTTGGATGGTGGTCAGATTATACCAGACTTTTTTAGAAAAAAGTGATAAGATGATATGTCTATGTTGATTTAAAT
This sequence comes from Salix exigua, assembly GCA_032356905.1. NCBI lineage: Eukaryota > Viridiplantae > Streptophyta > Magnoliopsida > Malpighiales > Salicaceae > Salix > Salix exigua. Next base: position 11,230,447 of record CM063593.1, on the reverse strand, counting down.
ATTTGTTTTTATTGTTAATTATTAATTAAAAACAAATATTTAATTTACTTGAATTATTAATTATATTTTATTGTTATGATTATTAATCTATAATATTTATATATATATATGTGTGTGTGTGTGTTGACAATTACCTATATATATAATAGGCGTGGGGAAAACACTGTAGCAATGTTTCACCACGCCAATATATATATATATTCTTTTGATGTTTTTGTTCTTTTTAGAAAAAATTATATATATATATATATATATATATATATATATATATTCTTTTGATGTTTTTGTTCTTTTTAGAAAAAATAATTCATATTTTATGTATTTGTGTTTTTAGATTTTTTTATTTATTTTTTTATTTATTTTGTGTACTTATCGTTCTGAAATTTTAATTTATATCGGTTACATTGTATTTTATTTTTAATTTTTTTAATATTATTTTCTGTTCTCAAAAACCACTGTAGCAATCTACAGTGTTTTTACTGCATCATGATAAAAGGTATATATATATATATATAGACACACACACACACACACACACACACACACACACACACACACACACACACACATATATATATATATATATATATATATATATATTATTAACTATACAATAAAACACATCTCGGTTTTACTGTGCTAATCCACAGTAACACCTACTATTAATATATATTTTCGTGAAAGACAAACGGTTGTTAAGGTAGTCGAGATGGTCTAAAGAGCGTCGGATTAAGGTCCCCTCCTAGGGCATGGGTTCAAATCTCATTCTCAACACATTTTCTTTAGCGAATCCACATTAAAATTAGATTAAATATATATTTTCGAGAAAGATGAACGAATGTTGAGGTGGCCGAGCGGGTTTATGAGGCGGGAGACAAAAATTCCGTTCGAGAGGTTGGAGGTTCAAGTCCACTCTTGACAAATTTCTATTTTACTTAAAAATATGTTTTTTTAATGATTATGATATTTTTCTTGCTTTTTTAATGATTATGATAATTTTATGTTGGTTATTTCATTGAAACCTATTAAACAGATAAATTTATATCGATTTAAAAATATATATTTTATAGAAAACTTGCATTTCATAGGAATTCTGCACAAATTTATCATTTTAACCAAAAATATATTATAAAAAACAATTAAAAATTTTTTGTGTTGAAAAAAAAATATAATACCGCTCGCGATGAGGCGCGAGACATTGACTAGTAATATACAAAGCATGATAACCACAAGCAAAACTATTTTTTATTAAACTTGAAACTCAAATCATAATTTAACCAAATATTTCAATTTTATTTATGAATCGAAGCTAAAAGTGTTTTTCATGATTTTTTTTCTCTTAAACCACAACTACAACAAGAACCGCTATACCAAACAACCCAAAATCAAAAGAGTTTTATGACTATTCTTCCTCTGTGTCCAAGGAAACTAAGAAAGTTGGCCTTTAATGATACTGTTTAGGCCTTTCATCCCTTCACCAAAAAAAGTAAAAAACACACCATCCTTATGCCTTGACATTGCACTACCTCTCCATCCTTGTCCTCACTGCTTTACGACCCTATAGCCACTGCAATAACTGGCCAAAGCCTTTGTCCTGGCTAGTCTTCACCACCTCATTTTGTAGTATCAGGTTGTTGGCTTATGGCCAACGGTTGAGATCCTTTTCAGGTGAACCAATGTCTATGATTCTGAATTCTTTCATTATAATAAATGTCATGTCATTTAATAAATACAGCTTAATGAAAAAAAATATATCTGAAGCATTACGTGTTTATTTATTGACACAAAAGGTGTCATATTATACGTGAAAGGTATGTTTCTTCGACATATTACATTAATTGCAGGATCTAATATCGTTTATTTTTGAATAGGGTAGGCTGACAGCGTCCTATGCAACGCCCGATGGTTGTTCTTCGCACCCTTGCTTTTCTTTGAGAATTGAAAAGTCATTACTTGCTTCAACTGCATCTTCCATGCACAAAAATATGGTCTCCTTCCCGATCTTATCTACGAATTTTGATCTCATCATTTTCTCCAAAACCTCTTGCCTGGGGTTTACAATTTTCATCTGCCATAAACAATTAAGGGATATATATGTTTAATTGTCTAGCCAAAGCAAAGAAATAAAAATAATAAGAGGGCGTCCACGACAATTAGAAGTCATTTATTGACTTGCTCTTCTATTTCAAATTAAATTAAAAAGAGTTGATTTCTTGTCATCTAGTTAATTTAATACCTATCTATCTATTTAATATTCAATATATTATAAAAAATATTAAAATGTTATTCATTTAATGTATTTTCTTAATTCAGCCGGCTTCATGCACCTAGTCTTCTTTTATTTTAATCTGTAAAGGTGAAAAACTATTTTTTTCCTAAATAATATATATATGCGCGCGCGCGACATGTTGCTAATATAGATTTTAGTAACAAAAAAGGTTGATAGAAAGTCAAGTCAATGATTTTTTGGATTCAAGAACTTGATTTTAATGTATTTTTATCTATAAACACCAAAAAATGACTCTTTAAGTAAAAAAAAAACTTTCTTAACACAAATCTACCTTTTCAATTAGATCAAAGTTTAAGAACATCTCAATAACACTATTCTCGATGAGACAATCCTATTGACATCAATATTAATATTTTTAATGATCAAAATATGGTCAACTAATCACTTTCTCTCTCCTCTCTTGTTTTCTTGAGATTATATTTCCTCTCAAATTTCAAGAATTAAACATATGATAATTGAATCTTAGGACGGAGATGTGAAACCCCAAAAACTAGTGACCAAAAATACAAAAAAAGATAAAAATTCATGGACTAAATTGTAGTTTTTCATGCTCATTTAACATTAAAAAAAATTCTCTTTGTTTGTTTCATATTTGGTCCTTAATATTTCAATATTTTAAATAATAAAATTAACTATTATGTTGTAAAATTGAGTATCAATTTATCGACAATATTCTTATGCACTTCAAATGTAATGTAGGACATGATCCAAGATAAAAAAACAAAAAAAAAATTAAACTATGTGGAAGATTCACTATAGCTATACACACAAATTACTATGGATTTTTATCGTATAATTATTATTTTATCATTTGATTGATAAAAAATAATTTTTGATTCAGGGTTTTTATGGATTTTTTTTTGTATGACCTATGTCACCAAAAGATTATTTGGGGGTATATGTATCGTTTAAAAATTCTTAGCTCAATAAAATTACTCTTTTGCATAAAGGGTCAACAAAATTTACAACTATTGACCAAAGATGTTCTTGACTTTTCAAAAAATTTGCAATAATAAAGACAAAAAAGAAGCTTTGGCATTGGGGGTATATTTGAAATTTCATTGAAATGTTTTGTAGTTAACAAGTGTTTTAGGGGTTGTTTTGGTATTTTCATATTTTTTTCAAAAACAAAATCAAAAAGTTTAACAATTTGGAGATGTTTGCGCCATAAAAGTGGTGTGTAAAATGTCATAAGATGGTCAAATCTAGTCATCCATCATCTTTTTAGATGCACCTTCGTATCCTATTCCACATGATGTAGCACGTGTAAAATTATATATGATTTTTATTTTCTCTCTCTCCCATGCAGCTAAAATACATTATGTACTATTTTTTTATTTATTCATTTTAGTCCTTATTCTTTTAATTTTTTATTTCCTCATAATTCCTTTTATATAAGTTCATTTTTTAATTTTTTTTCTTTTAATTATGCAAAAATCACCAAAATAAAAAACTAAAAATAAGAGGATAGATTCAGAAACACTGACAAAAATAGGTATTAGAGAATAAATTTGATAAACAAAATCAATAATTAGATTTTATTTTGTTCATATTCTCTATTATTTGATTCTGAATCTATCCTCTTATTTTTAGTTTTTTTTTTTGGTCATTTTCTCTATTATTAGATATTTATTTGTTTTCAATTTAGTCCTTCAATATAAATTTGTGTATATGATTTTTTAATTTTTTTTCTTCTTATTTTTCCCTTGGCTCTTTTGGTAAAGTTCTTATGGTTTTTAATTTTTGTGCCTCAAATAAAATGGTTTTTTTTTCAATAGTAATAATATTTATTTTAATTTTATCCTTTTTTTCAGTCGTTTCTTTTTGTCAAAGTTTTTATGTTTTTTTTTATCATCCAAGATAATAAATCTAAAATATCTCCAAGCTCTTAGAAACTATTTTTTGACATTTTAAAAAATATAGTTCGGCCTGTGGTGGAGCACAAACAAATTATTTAGCTATCATGTTTTAAACCATGTTATAGCTATTATAGAATAAATTTGATAAACAAATTCAATAATTGAAACATAAAAATGTCAAAGGAGAAAGAAGCCTGAACCACATGCAGTGCAATACCTAGGTCTGCATCAACAATATATGAAACAGAAAAAAGCTTCCTCTGATTGTAATTTAACGTAATGAAATTTTACCTTAATGTCTTCGACTTCTAACATTCTGAGCACTTCAACTAAAGTTTCGATACCTGTCGTGTCAATGGATGTAACTCCTGTGCTCCAATATTTATCATTTTGTGTCTATCAGCATTTCTTCAAATTGACATGCATGGAGTAGACAAATTTGTAATGTAGCCCTAGGTTGAGGCTGCACGCAAATGAGTTTACTTTACCTGTCAAATCTAGCAAAACATGTTTCACAGCTTTCCCATTAGCATGTGAAATGCTCTCATCATTTCGAATCCACCGGAGAATCCTATCCAAATGTAATTAATTAGGTGTTTGAGAGTGTTGCGTACGTGTGATGAACGGAAAATTATTATTTAAGAAAGCATGTCAAGGGTGATTACCTTTCTCTTATATAGTTTCCATTTGCATAATAAATTGGAGACCCAAGTTGTATAGCGAGAATTCCAGGGGGACTTGAGGCTTCAGTATACTGTTCGATGTCGCGGTACAAAGTCGAGTCCGGCAATTTTCCAAGCTTACAAGCAGCTGGTCTGGCCACATATAGAAGTGCCCTCACCAAAGCAAGCGCAACCTGAAATCGAATAATGGAAAAGTAGCTGCATGTTTCCACTGATATATATATACACATATAGACACTCACGCACATATACAATCCTTACCGATATCATGAGGCCCATATCCATGGTTATGAATGCCACACCAAAAAATGCAGCTAAGCAAATGCAGAAATCAAACTTGTCAACCTTGAACAAGTGATAGGCCTCCTCATAGTTGATCAGGCCTAACATTGCAGACATGATAATGGCAGATAGAGCAACAAGAGGGGTATAGCTAAAGAGAGGAGCTAAGAATAAGAGAGTGAGCATCATGCCAATAGCCATTACAAAGTTCGACACTGCTGTCTTACACCCAGAATTGTAATTCACTGCAGTTTTTGAGAATGGTCCTGCAAATCAAAGCATTAATGGTATGAAAAAATTCTGCACCAAGTTTTATTTACATTCATTTCTCAAGCTAACCAAGAAAGGATACGCATAGATACCAGTTGTCAAGTAGCATGAAAAGAAAGACCCAACAATGTTCATGAAGCCAAAAGCTATCATTTCCTTGTTTCCATCAACTTGTTCATTTTTTATTATGGCAAAGCTTCTTCCAATTGCTATCCCTTCCTGCAAAAACTATCCTTTTAGAACGCCGTCGATCAATAATAATAAACTGTTTGGTAAATGAGTAAAAGAAATTCAGCGTGCTTACAGCCAAAGCAATTATGCCAGTAATGATTCCAGCTTTCAAAGTGTAGGGTAGATACTCAGTGTCAAAATTCAAGTATTTGATGCTTATCGGATTTAACCCTTTATGCAGGTGCCCAACCTGATCAGTGATGGAACAGATAAAAGGAAAATAATAATATTATAATTAAAACTAGAATAGACTAATCATGTACATATATCTGACAAAATTAACTAATTATACATGGTTTTTGTAAGTTAGAATAAATCAATTTATTTGTCTATTCTTTTTTTTTTTCTTAAGAAAAGAATCAAATTTTAACTTACAGTTTGGATGCCGTGTTTGCTGTCAGTAGTTAAGTAAGCTAGCAAGCAGCCAAGTATAACGACCACCATCGGAGCCATAGCTGAGACCCAAAATAGCTTGGGATTTCTTTGCCTCTGAAAATCCACGATTATAAAAATGTTAAGAAGAATACTCTCACATAATCAACCGCAATCGCATGCATGCAGGTACAATAAGGTATACACGCCCGGAAATAACAACAGTCGATCGACTAACGTGCATAGAAGCGCATATATACTACTACTACTTCTGTATTCCACTTCTTCTTCTTCTCGTTATATGTTCATATCAATATGTCACGGGTCTAATTTTCTGATTCTCGTTCATGTAGAAAATTATTCTCCCTGTAATTATTATGATATCACTGGATTCACTCTCTCTCAAACTAGTGATATCATAATATATCATGCTAGTTTAATTTTAAGTCCATTTAATTAAAAGAGCTAATTAATATCCTTGGGTGATTTTATCTTACTTAAATAATTTTGTTCCTTAATATTTTTATTTAATCTTCCCTTTCATAAACTAACAAAATTCATGAATATCTTATATAGGGCATGTTTGGTGTTGTTCTGCTTTGTTGTAATGTATATATTGTGTGGTTTATAAAATAAAAAATAAAGTTTGGTGAATATTGATTATAGTAATATATGTGCAAATATTTAATTAAAGCAGTTTAATAATATTTGGTTGATTTATTATTATTATTATTATTATTATTATTATTATTATTATTATTATTAGATGTAACTATAAACAACCAATAATAGTATTTCGATGCTGCTGCTTGTACATCAATTGAAATTAAGTTTCTCTTTCGAGAATTTTGATGGGTCAATTTTGACGTTGACATCAAGAAAGGAAGCAAAGTAGCAAACCTTTGATTAATGTTTTACAACTTAACCTCATTTATGTTACATGAATATATGCATTTTCTTTTTATCATAAAGCTTCTCACGTTCATAAAGCCAGAAAATAAAAAAATTATGATAATATACACCCACCCTTAATTTAAAAGAAATATATTCTTAATTTAAACAATAATATAGAGGAAAAGACTATTCGAATGGAGCTATGAAGAACATGTATGAGTGTAGTTAAAAAAAATGAAAATAATTTGTTAATAATAAAACTCAAAATAAGCAGTCAAGCTTTGGATTGTTAAGAGCTAGAGGCAAGAGGAAACAAAATAAGATGTCGATAAGAGTTTAAAAACCACGTACTTTTACATTGAAAGCAACCACTTTAATAACAAAGAGGCACCGGGCGAGTAAAAGTCAACCGCGCTATCAATTTGTTAGTGCAGACACAAGACTTGATGCAAAGCATGGTGAACAATAATTAACACCGATGATGATGATGATGATAATACATGGCACCACCTAAGCCCATCATATTAATGGAGAGTCCACTCACCAGATAGCGGGTGAATAGCAGGAAAACGAGGAATGCCATGCCAACAACTGCGGTTTCCCATTTCCACTAAAGAAGAAAAAAACCATTAGGACTCTCAGAAGAATTCGGAATACAATCTCTTCATGCATATTGATGAAGTCATGAGAGTTATAACCAAATTGGATGATCCAAAATATATCCAGCTGCGAGTTTTTCTCCGAAAAAAAAGAAGAAAGTTTCGTTAATCTTTTGTAATGCACACCTCCTGCCTGTTTTCGAAAACTGCATGCAAAACAGAAACCACATCTGTTTTGGTGGTGAAATGCTTCATTCCAAGCAAGCCCTTCAATTGTTGTAGGCAGATAATAATTGCTGTGCCTCCCATGAAACCAGTGATTGTCGAATGCGACAGGAAATCCACCAGAATCCCCAGTCTGCTCATATTCAATTCGACACAAATAAAGATGATCTAACGGAATTAACATAGGATCATCTAAATATTTAATTAATTTGTCTCTGTATATACAATATTTTGAGTGTATTATTTGTTTCACTAACCTTAGAAAACCTAAAGCAGCCTGAAAAACTCCAGTGATGAAAGCGGCAGTGAAAACCAAGTGGAGGTACAATTTTGGATCATCTGTGGATGATACTTTGGATCCAATTGTATCTGCTATGAGCAATGAGCACGCAGCTACTGTCCCCACTGCCACATGTTTCGAACTCCCGAAAATTGTATAAACTAAAGCAGGTACGAAACTCGAGTCTGCAACCAAAATCATGACAGAAATCAAAGAACTTCTTTTAGGATTTAGATACAACAAACAAAATTACAACAGCAGAGACGGACAAAAGCAAAAACGTGAGGTTACTTACATAGGCCAATGATAGGAGGAATTTCAGCGAGTTTGGCATAGCTGATTCCTTGAGGAATGGCAAGGCTGGTAATGGTGATACCAGCAAGAAGGTCGAATCTAAATATCTTCAAATTGTATTGAGGCAGCCATTCAAAGATTGGAACAAAATATTGAAGGGTTTTCTTGGCCTTACCGAGAGGCTTCTCATTCTTGAATTGACGAAATGGATCGTCAGGGAAGAAGGTCTCTTTACATTTAGATTTCAATGTTGATCTAAACTTTCTCGGAGAGTTGAAATTCACCCTGCTAGGATTCATGCTGGAAATGTGCGGGGGCATGAAGAATAAGAATATTACGGAGCAAGTAAATATATTGGCTGCAAGTCTGGGGTAGATTGCTTCATTTAGGTGGGTAGCGCTAAAAAGAAGGTGTGTTATATCTTTTATATAGATACAGATGCTATTAAATGATTGGATAAAAACACAAGGGTTTTTCTAATATATGCCTTTAAAGTAAAAAAAAAATAATAATTTATTAAGATAACGATAGTGAGACTTTTCAGATATCGTCGTTATCTATTTACAAAAAAGAAAATATTTCCAAATTCTATGCTGTCACGGTGCATTGTTTTGTCAATTAAAAATAGCAAAACTACAAACAAGTGTTCATTGTTTTAGTCGGGTTATTTGTACATTTTGGTTCGTCAAATTTGATTTTTTTTTTCAATTTGGTCACGTCATTTATCTTTATTCAATTATATCCTTTATGTTATTGGTTTTATTAACTCGAATATGTTTTGCTCTTTACTTTGAAAACTAAATTAAAAGATTGAGGGTCAAAATTAATATGAAAGAAGAAAGAGTCCTATTCAAAAAAAGGTGAGAAAAATGTTTGTTCCATTTATTCTCTCAAATTTTAATTTTGTATATTTTTAGGCTATTATATTTTAGTTGTAAATTTTATTTTAATTATTCTCTAAAAATTGAGAGAAAAGAGAAAAAAATCGTTGAAAATACTGATACAAGAAAGCTTTTGAGCAGCTAGATTTCAACCACTAATGACTTTATCTTAATGTATGTGGATTTGTTTTGAAAAGAGAAATTCACTGGAAAGTGAAATTGAAAATACTAATACGAGAAAGCTTTTGAGTAGTTAGATTTAAACCATCAATGACTTTTATCTTAATGTATGTGGATTTGTTTTGAAAAGAGAAATTCAATGGAAAGTGAAATTGAATTAAATAGATCTAGGTTTTATTTGAATTTTAGCTTAAAATCATATTAAAAGGCATTTGAAGTTGTTGGTGTGGGGTTATTAAGTTTTTTATGATGATTTTGTGATGAAAATAGAATAATGAACCTTTAGCTTAAACAAAGGTAACAATAACTAGAGGTGATAAGGCCTTAGTCAATATTCTCCACCAGCAATTACATGTTTATGGTAGAACATTGGTTTTGGATATTAATGCTTCAAAATCTTCCATATACTTTGGTGGTGTGGATGATAGAGTTAAATCTCACATTCTTCAGGATACCTGGTTTTTAGAGGGCTCTTTTCCTTTTAGATATTTGGGTGTTCCTTTGAGTCCTCACAGGCTACTAGCAAGTCAAATCTCTCCTCTCCACCATAAACTTGAAGCTGCCTTTCATAGTTGGATGGGGAAGAATCTCTCCTATGCTGGCCGACTTGAGCTTCTTAAGTATGTTATCTAGGGGATGGTCCAATTCTCACTAAACAATTTTTCCTTTGCCTCAATATGTTATTCATCAGATTATTTGCTTGTGTAAGAATTTCTTATGGATTAGTAACATCTTGAGAACAAAATTCACCCTTGTCGCTTGACATTCAGTTTGTCTTCCTAAGGCTAAGGGGGGTTTGGGTTTGCTTGATATGGTTGGAGAAAACATGAGTTTTCTAGCCAAATAGTTATGGAACATTCATTGTAAAGCATACACTGATGGATTCAGTGGGTTCACCATTTCTACTTGGGTAATCACCCAAATTGGCCAGCTTCTGCTCATAAGTCCTCTCCTTTATGGAAATCTATCCTCTCTTTAAAGGATAGACTTCTACATGAGTTTGGTGGATCTCCTCAGGTTATCTCCTTGATGTAGAGTCTGCATGCTTTGCCTGGTCCTCTCTTAGTTGATGCTTATAATTATTTCAGATTCAAGGATGATGTGGTTCACTAGGATAAGGTCGTTTAGGAGCAATGGGTATAGCTGGAGAAAACTTTGTGTTATGTCTAGTAGTCACAAGTAAACTTAAAACCAAGGATCCTCTTCACTTCTTGACTTAATATGCTACTTGTGTGCTCTATTCTTAGGCAGAGGAATCACATGCTCATCTCTTTTTCTCTTATAGTTAGACATCTGATGCGAACCAGCCCAGAAACACCAACAAGGATCCATTACATGTCCCAAATGGTCCAATGACGCAGTCTAAGACAAAGGTATTGAAAAAGGCAATGAATGCATTGGTTTTGAAGGTTTCAACCAGGTCAGAATTGCAACAACCATTGGAGTATCAAGAGGACACCTTAGTACATCTTATCTATGTGCAGGAGGGGTCCAATACAATCTTATTTGGGCCATGAAGTGAGGTTAGTAAATGAGCCAAAAGAATCCTACTACAACATGTGATTAATGGGCTTGAGGAAAGACTATAAAAGAAAAGCCTAAGGAGACTTATTTATTTTTCTTAGCTACAACCCAAGGCTTGTTTGGGCTTAATTAAAATTTATTTTCAGCTAGGATCCAAGGCTTGCTTGTATTAAGTTATGGGCTTTTCAATTTAGGATTTTGGGTCAGTTTTGAGTGGACCTCATTTAAGTCCACATAAGGGGGTCCATTAGGGTTACTTTTTAAGAACTATTTAAACTCATGTAACCCTAATTTCGGTAGCCATTGATTAATTTTAATTTTAAAACTTTTCAGTTTATATGTGAGAGTGATTCTTGCATTCTTTAGTTCTTGAAAGAACTGAATCCGACATATTGAAGATTAACTAGCTTTGTGGTGTCATTCTACTCATTCCAATAGTGTTGGAGCCTTAGGGCAGGTTTTCATTGTGTCACACTCCTATCGGACCTATTTCGACTTTCCAGGATCAAATCTCATTCTTAGTTGTGGGTTGCGTGACCACATGATCACGAGGGTCGCATCAATATCTCTCTTATGATCCAGGATCAAGTTTTGGTTTTGTATCAACAGGCATATGTACTCTCTATCTAGTTTTATCCATGACCTAAGTATTGCTAGCAAGGGCCTTGACTCGAGAATATAGAATGTGGCTTTGGCTATAACTATTTACAACATTTGGCATAAACAAAATAATCGAGTGTTTGAAAAGAATCGAAGCTCCGTATATGTCATCTTTCAAAAATTTCAAATCTTGTTCTACACCATCTACTATTTACATGTGCATGATCCCTCTCTTTAATGTTGGATAGGATTAGTTTATAGTTGCTTAATGTCTTATAAATGACTTTAAAGCCTTAGCTAGCCTTATGGTTTTCTTTGAGCTTTTAGCTATCTGCTCTATGTAGCTTTATTCATTTAGGTTCTCTAAATCGGTTACTTTGATCTCTAATACACTTACATTTGATAAAAAAAAAGAAGAAGTTAACAACAACTGGCTTACCCAGATAGACCACATATTTGCATCTAAATTTAAATAAAAAAACTGGTGTGTGTGTGTGTATATATATATATATATATGTATATATATGTATAAAGTGCATATGTGACTATGTTTGCTAGCCTATGACCCAAGTCAAATTCCCTTTTAGTCTTTGCATCTAATTTTAATTAATTTCTTTTTTTAATTTTACAATAAAACTAAAGAACTCCTAGAGTATACCTAAACCTTTCATCTAATTAAAATTACGAATTAAGGGAGGATTGAGAAACTCTAAATAACCAAAATTTGCTGCTATGTTATAAAATTAATTAAGCATATTTAATTGTTTAGTAATAAAATGATTAGTTAAGTTATGAATAAAATCATTTAATTGTCTGGTAATTTATTGATATATTTTCTTAATTATGATTATTATTAAAAATACAATTAGGTTAAGGATTTTCATTGAAAACTAATATGGAACAAAAGGCTTTTAAACTAATTAGCTATACACACAAAATTCTCGCGAATCTCACTTCTAAACTCATTCAGTTATCTGACTCCTAATTGTTTTACAAGAAAAGTGGAAACTCTCTTGAAGTGCTCTTCGCATGCCCACATTCTCGGATTAGCTATCCAATCTAAATCTTCTTATTTTGTATGAAGAAATATTCACACGGGTTTGAATGTTTTAATCATGTGAGATCTTGACTTGACTTGATTTGAAGAAAAACTTGAATTGACTTGGTAACAAGATCATAAGAGGCATTAACTAACTCAATTTCCAAAACAAATAGTCTAGGAACCCTAACTAAACATGCAACATAAATAAAAAAATTCAAAATTGAATTTAACGAACTTGTCTAGTTAAGTATAGGATCTCTTATCTAAGGATAAAATGAGCCTTGTTTCCTAAATATTTGAAAATATTTATCCCCTTCTTCCCCTTCATTTATTCATTTATAACTACTTTTCTAACACCAATCTTGTGCTTAAACTCTCAAATTCCTTTCTTAGCATAACATAATCATAGATAACTTAGCATTTATCACTCAATTTTGATGGAAGGATAAAGAAAACTCACTTCTTTCTTTCCCACCCACTACTATTAGTAGTGAGAAGGAGAGATAAAGGTATTTATAACTTGTATTTTTTTTTATTTCTAAACTTGACCCTATTTGATTAAATATTTTATTTTGACCCCCACAACCTTTTCCTCTTATGATTTGAGTTATACTTTTTGTTTATCTTGTATAATCCCACTTAAAATTGGAGCTTAGTTTATTTTTTTTAATTCAATTAAATACTCGATATTTTAGATTTAATTTATTATTTATTTATTTGAAAATATATTGATTGGAAAAAATTATACCATAAAACATTAATCATTTCATTTTTGTTTATTTAATTTTCAATTTGTGTAAGAGATTACTTTCCCTGGGTTTATAATTTCTCTTTCCAATAATGTCGTCTTAACTTAAGTGGCCTTGTCTCTACACCTTTGGTATATTCTTGTACAATTTCTTAGTGTCACATCATTGAGGGGGTCTTGTAAGTGGATTAGTAACATGTTTTCATTTACTATCTCCACCATCTTATTATAGTAAGTGTTCATGTAAGTTAATAGACATTGTACTTTAGAATATTTGACAAATTCATGTACCCAAAAGTCTTTTGGAGCCATCACATTTAATTTTGAACATATTTCATCTTTTTTCACAGGGTCATACATACTAAATCCTTTAATCACCTTCATTGTTTTTTCTTCATCATGAGCTTTATCAACTAAACTTTCTTTTTTCATGAATGATGTTTATAGTATGGAGTAATGAGGAAGTCATGTGGGATATTCAAGAAACTCATGAACTAATTTTACAAATATGTCCCTTTGGGGCCTAAATTTTAGGAGAGAGCAACACCTATTGAATGAAGGGTTACTATAGTATAAGTAAATGGTGTTTCCATTGAACTTGCTCCCAATGCCTATTCGAGTAGGCTAGTACGCTTTGCCGTGTTATTTTTTAAGTTCTCAACTTCTTTTTGATGCTCAACTTCCAAATGAGCAAGCTTTTTGTTCTACATTAGCTTTTTATCTTATTTAATAAATATGTTTAATAGGGGGTCTATATTTTGGCTCTTACATATCCCATATCCATGTATGTTAAATATTCTTGCATGGTGATGTTATGCATGAATTGAATTGGTTTATGACTTTGATTTTTCATGTTGAGCAAGATCTTTAATTTTAGTTGATTGTTTTGAAGGAATATGTTTTCAAGCTATTATCATGGTTGAATTATAAATGTTTATATAAAGGGAAAATGAGTGATCTCTCTTTCATTACATATGATAAAAGAGTTGATACATTTTGATAAACCAAACTTTTATACAAACATCAAGAATTTACACATCACTCTTATAAAAAGCCTCACATGTATTCACTATGTTCATAATAAAAGCAGTTGTTGCAAGCAAATGCTCTTAATACTTTATGACATCATTCCCAACCTTGTAGCTTATTGCTACACTCTTTCAACTTGATGTGTTACTTGTTTAATTTGCTTAGTGATCCATCATATCTTATCTTGGAATAAAGACTATTATTAGTTATTAGAATGACATTAGATAAACAACTAGAGTTTCCTAGTAGAGTTGTCATTTTGTTGAACATATGCAATGTCATAGTGATTTTCCTCTTAGAATAGGGTTTTACGTGAAAGGTTGTGGGTAGAAAGAACAAGAAATTCTTAATGACCAAAGGAATGGGTTTTGCCACCTATTATTATGGTTGTTAGTAAATGTATTGTTCTGCAAGAGTTTGTCTAAGGTTATGAATAGGGAGCATATATCACCCTTAAAACACCTTACCTAGGGTAACCTACTTTGTTATTTGTCTTTAATAAGCTAAGATATTGTTGTGTTTTCTAATTGTTGGTCTATCTAAGGTTAAAAAAAATTGATGTGAACCTTTTGAACACATAGTAATAGCCCACACACAAAGACACTAATTTTTGGAAAGCTAAATCTTGTTTTTTAGGAATGTGACATAAAGATAAACTATATTTAAGCAAGAACACTACTAGATTCAAAACCTCACCAAATAAATATCAATTCATGAATGAGATATATGGATTAACCCCACAAACTTAATTGAACTTTGATAAGTCTTTTTTAGTGCTTTAGAGAACCAAGAAAGAGAGAATTTTTATCCTCACAAGCATACAAAGTTGCAGTCTAATTTGAATATCTTTAAGCAAACACATAATCTGAAACTTAGGTTACATCTATGTTTTTCACCTAAGTTAAAGCCTAGAATACCCAAATATATAGACTTGTATAAAGCCCACTTACAATCAAACCCAAATCCTTAAGTATATAAGCCCAATTGATGTTTATTAACCCTAAAACACAAAATACAAAGTTAAAATAAAAACTTAAGTTATAGCCATATAAAAATAAGATAAAAGAAATCTAATTTGGTATTCAATGTTATTGACTTTTAGGTTTTCTTCCTAGACTAGAAAAATATTAAATAATCCCTCTTAGCTTAGGAAACAAATTTCACATCTCATTAGTTTCCTTTGTAGACCAGAAACATCATCTTTTGAATTTTAAAATCCCTCTCTACTTGAGGAAGTAATGTGGAAGAATTCCCTTGCTTCCTTAGAAGAATAATATACTTACTTGGATTTCATGTAATACTAAGAAAAATAAGTTCAAATCAAGGCTGACTTGGGGCCTAACACATCATCCCTTTTTAGAACTTTGATGGGACACTTGGACTTGCATTAGACGAACTTCAGGTTGTCTTTTTAGTTGTATTGTTATATTTTATCCCTCTAGGTCCATCTTACTCCATGTGTGTTGAACTAGCCCATTCAATATTTATTTAAGTCTCTTTTTCCTAGGTCTTGTAATAGACCCACTTGAAACCTTTAATGGGTCGTTGAGGTGATTACGTTTAGTGGTGGGCTAATCCTCATCATCAAAGAACTTCTCACTAAAGAGTTTTTTTTAATCTTATTTAATTGAAATTTAGTCAATATAAAGCCAAATCATGAGAAACAAAGGAAAAATGCATTTTTATTTAATACCAAAAATATGTTTTAAGCCTAATCTTGTAATCCTAAATATTGAAAAAGAATATATTTTTACAAAATATTAAAATGTGTAAAATAAATTATAATAAAAAATATTTTATTTAAAATCAAGAATATATTATGTATAAGTTTGTAATCCCATATATTAAAAGAAACAAAATTTATGTATGGTGTTTTTAAAATATAGGTCAAGTTCTCATTGCTTTACCCATATTTAAATATTAAAAACAAAATATTTTTAATTTTATTTTTCAACAAAAACGAGTATTTTTAATATTGGGTCATACCTTATAATATAAGTTTACTATCTTATATTAAAAAAATGATGCAACCATAATATTCAATAATTTTACCCATATTTACCTAGTGTTTTGCTTATATTTTATATAAAATACCTTGATATTCTCTATTTAATTATTTTAGGCACTTTTGGATGAAATATTCAAAACAAAGTAAATTGAAAGTAATTTGCAAATTTAACCTTCGATCATTGTTTTGTGCTAAGCTTGAGCTTGAGCTAATGATGCAACAATATATGAGATGAAATGATTCTAATGGAATCAAAAAGCTAATCATACCTTTCTAGACATTTAAGAAAATAAAAATTAAAAAAGAAAGAGTATGGAAATCAACCTTTAAAGTCAAGTCCTACATTGTGCTAGTGTTGACCTTCAGTCATTCCTTCCTCAAAGACCTATCAACCTACCAAATTACAATTGAAAAAGATCTCATACAATAAAGATTTATTCAAGAATTCTTCTATCGTTAGAGTAGTTGTTCAATAAATATGATGAAGAATCACAAATCCTTATTTATTTTTTCTTGGCACTAAGGACACAAAAACATTTAGATTTCAAGAGTTATGAGATTTATTCTTCTAGATATTTTTAGTTTATATGAAAAATGAATATGTTTATTTTTATATACATACTTTATACGATTGTGTATCTTAATTCCAAGAGCAAACTCTAAATTATTATTCTGAATAATTTATTGCTAAGTTTGATTAAAATGATTGTCAAATTTTGATTTCAATAACCAAAGTGTTAATAGTTGGGTCATAGTTGTAGATTGAAGGGCATTCCTACAAAGATAAAGCTTAAGTAAATTAAACTAAAATATTTGAGAATATTAGGCTTCAAGAACAATATGTTTTCCTTTATAAACTTACTATTTGAAAATCTTGACAAGTTTGTTCCTTAGTATTGTACAAAGGGGCATTTATTGTTACTTATTTTTTTAGCACGTATATAAATAAAAAATAGTAAACAATGAAAAAAAAGAATCAAAATATTTTTTTTCGTTTTTTTGTCAAACTAGAGCATTTGTTTTGGTTTATTATCAAACCAAAGATTTTAGGTCAACTTAATTGAGTTAACCGAGTCAAATCAACTCGGTATGGTTCATATGGGTCAAAAGATTTAAGGAACTATTTGGTTTCTCATGTATTTATTAAAGGGTCTTTTAGTTTTTTTTAAAGAGAAAAATGTGTTTTTGTCAAACGAAGCCTAAAACAATCAAGAAACAAAAACAATATTTATTTTTTCTTGCATATGAGCATCTTAAAATTATATGAGCAAGGTTTTTAACCTAAAAAATCAAGGTTATTTCAACAGAGCGAACCTGTCAAGGTAGGCTAAAAATATATATAAAAATACATTATTACACCATAGAAGATAAAGAAAAAAATACAATACAGTTTATCTTAGGCAAGACATACCAGTGCTAATACTTTCTTTTTATGCAACTAGTCTCTTACCCTATTTTTTTATTAAAAAAATAACTAGTTAGGGTTCCTAATAAGTGTAATATTATGTGACAATGGTTAAATCAACCAAAGACCTTATAAACCCTACCTAGAAAGGGTTGTCACGATGTCACACTCTTAACGAGGGTACGATGATATATATATAAAAATGATTTATGACTAGATTATGAGTGTTTGGAAATTTATGATTTTTATACTGAATGCAAATTTTTAGCTATGTTATAATTGATTATAAATACAATATTTTTGTAGTGAATTTTTTTTTCTATATTCTTACTTTACTCAAACCAACTTACTACCTAGTATACATATTTTTTAAGTAACAAACCAATTAAATGTATTTGATATTGTTAATGAATTTTTAAATTAGATGGTTTTATTCTCATAAAAATGGGGATATCACAGACACATCAACATTATTATTATTTAATTATGCTATATAAAAAGTGAAAACAATATAAACTTATTTGGGGAGTGATGACTGAGCATGAATCCAAAGATTCAAACCTAATGACACACACACACGTATGTGTGTGTGGGTACTATAATTAATCTTCACTTTAAAAGATATTGAATATAATATAAATTTCAAATGAAACTTTATTACTATTTTATGTTTTTATTTTCATCTTTTTACTATATGGAATCTAATCTAATTTAACCCATAAAACCTAGCTACAAAGAATTTCTTCTGTTAGAGGTGTTTTTTTTCTTGTATAAAATATTTCATCAAGAAACTTATAAATTTAGTTTATTTGATGAAAAACATTTTCAATTTAATTTTTTTTCTTATAGAAATATAGAGATGATAATTCTTACAACTGCATCCAATCATTTCAACCTTATCATCACTAGTATCCCATTATCACCTCCATCTTGTGTATCTACAATGCATCATCATCATTTTACAATTGTATTTTTTACATTTTTTCTTACATCATATTTTAAAGATTCTCATTCCCCCCTATAAAGCTTTTTACATGTAAAACTATTTTATGCAAAAACAAATACTTCTTAATAAAATGAAAGTAACTAGATATAGTGATTGACGTTGTCTACAAAATTTGAATTCCAAATATATTAAATATTTTACATAATTTGTCAGTGATTGATTTTTTTTTATTAAAAACCATTTATGTTTTTTAATGTAATAATTTTCATATAACATTAAAAATTGAATAATTCATGAAATATTTTGTTACTTAATTAACTTGCTTGCCTATTTTCTTTCTAATTTTAACTCTCACTTTACTAATAAATGTTTCCACCAATTAAATAAATTATATTTTTAATGCAAATTGTGTTCATTTAATTTATTTTGAAAAGGTAAGGAGAATAAAGTTTTGAATAGAAATGAGTAATTATTCTCTCAAACTAGTTTATTTACAAAAGCTTTCTAAATAGGCAATGTATTTAATAATATATAAAACAAATTAATAGCACCTATTACTAGGAGTCTTTAAGTGTATGTGGTTATTAGAAATTTTAAAGTAAATGTAGCATTGAGAACAAAATTAAAAAATATAATTAAATTTTAATGCCAATACTATGTTTGAAATAATAAGAGGATTGTTTTTAAAACACATGATAAGTTTAATGATTAATAAAATATTAACAATTCACTATGAGAAAATCAACGAATATATAAAAAACACCAACAAACTTTTATGTCAGTATGATATTGTGAACTTTACCAATAATGTTTTTTCATCCCCTCATCCATTAGTAAGCACTGATGGAAATATTTTCTTGGTACATACCAATGAAATTACAATGGGAAAAGAAGAAATAAAAACAATATATATGTAAGATGATGTGTGAATTTTATAGATATGATTATCGACGTTAACTTCTCATCGGTAAATATTGGTAGTAAATGTAGTTAGGGAATTATTTTGTTGGTAAATATAGTGGGATTTACCATGGAATTTATAGGTGAAATTATATTAGGATTCAAAAAACTTAAAAAGTAAAATGACTTGACATTATTAACGACTTGACCAACAAATATATGACCCGACCATTGATCTTCCTCTCCCCCAACCCTTTTTATCTTTCTTCCTTACGTATTTGTTCCTCTACAACTAATACGCACCCCCAGCCACGCCTCCCTCTAATTTCAACACAGTGCAACCTCTCACACCAAATTTGATGACCATAACACTCAGTTTGTGGACATCTATGTCCTAATTCAGTTTTTTAAAATTATCCACTTCAAGTAATCAAATTTACTATTTGTTTTAATTTAAGTTAATATTTTATTTGTTTCCATATTTTTCAATTATATTGATTTTGTTTTGGTGTTTGCTGTTTCTTTTATAGGTTTTTATCATATAAATTTATTTTATGGATCTATGATGTGTAGATGTTAGAGTTTGATTTGGATTATGTAAAATTATACTTATTTAGTTAATGTATATAATTAATACATGATTATTGTACATAGGTTCATGGATATATCCACAATCATCTCATGAGTTATGTGGGATGGATTATTGCAATGGCATTCAAGGTTTTATTAGTTATGCAATATCTAATCTTACAAACATTGGTCGAGGTAGAACTAGATGTCCATGTAGAAAGTTTCAAACTAAAATGTTTATCAATCTAGGTTTTTTTAGGTTTTATTTCAGAATTTGTTCCTCACGAGACCATGATAGCAAAGATCAGTAGGTCAACTTCTAGCTCTAAGAAAGTGCATGGAGTTGTAGATGTCAACACTAATCCATATTGGAATATGATTATGGATACAATTTCAATAAATCAATATGATATAGGTGAATGTTCAGTCATATATGAAGAACTAAATGTGACCGCAACCAAGGTTTTTGATCTTTTAAAAGATTGACAAACCATTATAAGATGGTTGCACAAATCATAGTAAATTATCGATTATGGCATAGGTGTTCACCATCAAGTTAGATGATGGATTAAGTAAGGATAGTTATGATATAAATTTTAAAAATGAATCAAGCATTTTACCTGAATGGAACAGCCTGAAATACCTTTATGTTGTCAAATCTTTAATGAAACCTCATGGTCTAGGATACCAAAAAATTGACATGTGTCCAAACTTCTGCATGTTATCCTTACTTAAAATACATAGTTGATCGAGTGTAGAACATATGGGCATCCTCATTATAAACATAGAATTGTCGAGGAATGAACTCTTTTCATACACAAAATACTTAAATATTTTCCAATCACAACTAAACTGCAAAGATTATTTATGTCACCAAAGAAAGACTACTAAGCATATAACATGGCACTACTCACAAGGCTTGGTTAATGAAGTGATGGTGCACCCTTCTAATGGTAAAGCCTATAAACACTTTAATCATGTTCATCCTTAGTTTTCAATAGAAGTAAAGAATGTGTGTCCTAGTTTATGCATATATGGATTCAATCCATTCAAGTCATTTATCACTCCTTATTCATGGTGATAATCACGATATACAATTTGCCATCATAGATGTGTATGAGGCTGAAATGTATATTTTTATTTACAATAATACCAGATCGTTATAGTCTGGTTTGCAATATAGATGTCTGTCTTCGATCTTCAATTGATGAGTTTAAGGAGTTGTGCCCATCCAAGGATTTGACTTATAATGTAACAAGGAAATATAATTTTTATATGAAAGCAATTTGATGTAAACTACCAATGACATTCCTACTTATGGAATAGTTTCTAGGTGGAGCACGTATAGAAAATTAGCATGCCCAAACTATATAGAAACAACAAAGCATTCAAGTTGACAAACAATGACAATACATCCTTTTTATTATTATCCTTGATGTTCTTGTAGAATCACAAGTAATGAAGAACAAAAATGTTTTTTTTTTGTTGGAAGAGTTTGAAAGGATGTTGCATCACCATTACCCTCATGTGAATAAATGCATATATGATAGTATATTATGATAATAGTGTGTATGGATTTCAATTTGGTAAGAAGTTTTTTTCTTTTTATTTGACCCTCAATTAGGTAAAGTAAAATATTTTTTAGGAGCTTTCTTATCAGAAGACCAAGTTCTTTTACCATAACGTTGATGTTATGCATATAGAAAAGTACATGTTTGAGAGCATTTTTAACATAATTATGAACATAAAAGGAAAGACAAAAGACAACCTCAAAACTAAAATGGATATAACTTTGTTTGATCACCATAAAAATACAGTTGGTTTATGGTAGGTCAAGGGTTATGAAACTCAAAAACAAATTTGTCTTAATAAGATTGCTTAAAAGTTTACGCTTTCCTGATAGAGATGCCTTAAATATATCAAGGTTAGTGAATTTGAAGGATTACAAATTATATGAAATGAAAAATTCCAAACACAACACTTGGAGATTATCTATAAAATATGCAAACTTGAGATGATATTTTCTCTATTGTTTTTTACTCAATGGAGCATCTACCCACAATTTTAATATATAAGGAAAAAGTTAAAGGCCTAGTCCAATATGGATGGATGTATCAATTGGATTACATATGCATAATAATTGAATTTATATTGTCTTCTTATTCATAAATCAAAATTTTCATTTAATTTAATGGAGGCTTCGATATATGAGGCTTATATTGTGGAAGATATCACAATGTTTATCTTATTTTATTTTGAGCCTCAATGGAGAATAGTAATGAAACACATTCCTTGACATAATAATGGTGCATAAATGCCCTCAACTACAAACTTGTCAAAATTCACTAATCTTGGATGACCCATTATGAAAAATGTTGTTGTGAGAAGATAGTTGTCAAAAACAGAATTCAGACAAGTGTATAACTATGTATTTTTTTAAATGTGATAAACTAATACATTTCATCCAATAAGTATATTATTGAAAATGTTATTTTCAAATAATGTATCTCTTATAATATCATAAACTTATACATTGTTGAATTCCATGTAGACAACATCGACACTTTTTATTGTCCAAAAACTCATAACTAACTAAATCTCAAATATTACAATTATAAAATGAATATTTTTTCATATGTTTCAAAACATATATAAGTACTATGTAATTATATTTATCTCACTTAATACTTAATTTCATTTCACATTTCTCATTTAATGCTCATGTGTGTACTTTATGCACTAGGTTTATAAATTAGGAACGAAGCCTAGTGTTACCTATCTTTACCGAGTACAGGTCCTAAATCAAAGGTTAAGTTCTATAGTCATAACCCAATTTTGGGTTATTTCTATCCAAAATAAACAACAATAAAATAACAAAGGTTGGTGTCAGTAGAAAAATCAAGGTGGAAATTTTGGATATTTTTCAGAGCTCGATCGTATCTTTTTTGTTCCTAGAAATAATGGAAAATGTAGATTCAAGCCTAAATTAATTTATTATTGGATAAATTTATGCAAAAATCAAGGCTACAAGACATAATGCAGATTCAAGGCTAAAATATTTTCAGAGCTTGATCGTATCTTTTTGTTCCCAACTTCATTTAATCACTAGCTAATTTAAAGTGTAATTATGTTTAGGGATTAATTAAGAGCCCAATGGAAGGATTTAACTTTGGCGCAAGGACATAATTATACTTAAAAGGAATCAAATTTCATATGTTAGAGGCAGTCCATTAGGAAATCACATACTTTTAAGCCATCTGTACACTAGTAGCAATGAATTCTTATCTAAGGTGAAATTGGCTTTGGGATTCAACTCTCGTTACACATTATAAACCACCTCCATAATTTTAATGTGATGAAAAATTGTTCTATCCATTTTAGCCTTGATGTTATCCTTGGTAATCCTTTTCATATCCTTAATTGTATTGAAAATAATCTCAAATGTGTTCTTTTCGATATGCATGACATCAAGTTTATGACGGAGAAGATTGGTCTTCTAAAACAGAAGTTCCCATAAAATAATTTGCTTTACCAAATTATAGGTCAAACCAAACTAGGAAACTACTTACTGAATTGAAAACCATATATAATATAACATACTCTAACACCATGGGATGTAGTTCTTCAGAAGCCGATGGCAATAGTGGTGCAATATTCCTCTAAACTTTTCCAATAAAAAACTTTGTATTGTTCCTTTTATACCTGTGTTCCATCGTTTATCAACGTGAATGTTTTGTTGTTTTTCATATATAATAGACATGCTAGCTTTTCATGTGTGCCTAACCCAGAAAGCATTCCATAAGCAAGAAAATCATTAATAGTCCACAATAAAACTATCTTCATTTGAAAATTTTGTTTCCTCGATACATCTTGGTGACCACCATTGCTTTAACTTATCAATCAACAATCAAAGAAAAACATCAATGATATGTTATCATCATACACATCCCTAATGAGTTGTATATCGTGAATAACACTAACTAACATGAATAAGATATGACAAATGACCTGAATGGATTGAGCCTATGTGTATATAAACCAAAACACACATTTAATGGTCCACTACAAAATTAAGGAGTACATGGTCAAAATATTTCTAGACTTCATCATCAGAAGGGTACATCATCACTCTATCAACTATATTATGTGAACAATGTTATGTCTGTGCTCACTAGTATTTGGCAACATGAATAACCTCTACAATCTAGGTGTGAATATGAAATATCTAATCTTTTTGTGTGCAATAAGAGTTCATTTGTGTCAATCTTGTGTTTATAAGAAGATACCCACATGTTTTTGTATGCAATCAACTTTGTATCTTCAAGGTAGTACAACATGTAAAAATTTGACACATCTTAATTTTCTTGTATCATAGTCCGAGGGATTTCATCATGGATTTGGCAGCATAAAAGTTCCTTTTAGCTTGTAAAATGCTTTTCATACATTCAACAATTCTATCATAATCGACCTCACTCGACCTATAATATGACCTAAAGTTGAAACATGTGCGATAACTAATAATTTATTATGATTTGTGCAACCATCCCGCAATGATTCATCATCGTCTTTTAGAAGATCAAAAAACTTGATATCGTTTACATTAGGTTCTTCATTTCTAATTAATTCTCATCGCATCCATAGTCATATTCCTTTAAGAATTATTATTGGCATTTACAACTTCATTCACGTTGTTAGAACTATAAGTTGAACCAACCATCTTTTCTACTAAGATCTCGTGATGAACACATTCTTCTTCATGTGCATACCAACTTAAATTTCCTTCATTAACCCTTTTTATAGAAGATGCATCATTAAAACATTTAGATTGATAAATGCTCTATTTCTGCAACTTTTACATAGACATCTAATATCTCCACTAATGTTTCTCAAATTAGATATTGTGTAGTTAATAAAAAAAATTGGATGCGAGGAAACCCCACCCCCTGAAAAGCATATTTTATGGGCCTAGGGAACGAGTAAAACTCTGATTGTCACAAGATCTTACAAGAGGGTGCATGCCCTTACTCGAACTCGAGACCTCATGTGCAGATCACAAGCCTTGACTTGAACTTGAGACCTACTATGCAAATCGTAAGCCCTCTATTATCATGTCACATACCTTGGGGAACTAGTTAATATAATCCTAAATCCCACTATAGTAATCCATCCTTCTCAAACCTTGGAGTGATTCATGATACATCTATGAACAACCTATATTCAATAATCATGTATTAATTAAATACATTAAGTAAATAAACACAATATTACATATTCTAAAACAAATATGAACATGTACACATCATACATCCGTACAATAAATTTATATGATAAAAGAAATAGGAAACATCTAAACAAAATTAATATACTTCAAAAATATTTAAAAAAAATAACAAATCAAAATTAAATTTAAAAAACATTTAACATGTATACATCATATAATAGATTTGCATACTTAAAGTGTAGAATCATAAAAGTATTTTATTAGAACACAAATGCTCATAAACTTAGTGTTCTGTTTGCTAGTTTCTTATGAGAGGTTGAATTGTGATAACATTGGGGGGAGATGGTGGTTGGGGGTTGTAGAGAAAAAATATAGAAGAAAGGGGGGGGGGGGGCAGAGAGAGAGAGAGGGTCGATGATCAACTCATAAATTAAACAATTACCAATAGATTTAATGACGGATTCTATCCATTGGTAAACCCATAGGTAGTTTTGTCGATACCAATGCCATGTCATCATAGATATTTGAATCCGAGTGTAATTTTGTCCATCAATTAGTCAGTGTTTACCGACACAATATATTCGTTGGGAACTCCATCAGTATTTATGTTGGAAATAATGTCTCGTCATGATACATCATAGGTTTTTGAATATAACCGTAATTCTCTTACTATTTATCACCAATATTTTATTGATGGAACCATTCTAACACTAATAGTGACTATAAAAGACCAACAACAGTACTCAATAGTAAATACATATAGAAATGCCAACGATACTGTTATGTCAATAATATTATCAACCAAATACTAACGAAAAAATGTCATCAGTATTTCCATATAAATTAACTAATTTTCTAGTTGTGAAACTTGTACTTGAATGTTTTTAAGAATGTGAAAAAAAATTTCAATTAATGCTTCACATAAGAAAGGAAAAGTAAGACTATGGTGTGATGGCAGGGGGCTTAGGATCTCCATAGCAGACCGTGCACTCCTTGTAAGAGTCTGAGAAAGTTGGAGTTTTACTCACAAACTCGGAAAAAAATACACTTTTCAGAGGATGAGGTTTCTAATATCCAAAAGAAAAAGTTTCTATATCATGGTTAGTTAAGGTTTGAATATAATAACATAATTAATGAAGAGGAATTCAGAATCGAAACGAAATATTGACTTTGAATTAGCCGTTGGATTGGGAAATTCAACGAAAGTTGGCAAAAATTGTAAAATAAAAATCTTTGTTTTATGCATGTTAAGATTATCCCTCTTCTATTATAAACTTATTTTCTAAATAAAATAATTATATAATCAGTCATTCTCAAAACTATGCATCCTTTTATCTATGTATAATATAAATTAACCTTTGAAAAAAATCGAAGTTGACAGATATGTTCTTAAATAAATTTCAATTCTTCCTCGTCATAGACTTATCGCATGCGAAAAGATGAAAAGATATGTTCACATCTTCATTGAGTTTGCTTATATAAAAGCTTTTATAGATATCACCTTCAATCTTAAAATTTAGACTAGGAATTCATTTTATATGGAACGTAACTACATCAGGAAATGCTAGAAATGTCATTCCGACATACGTGAAGATTTTCGCTTCTTCGAAGCATCCAAAATAGCTTTGATTTTGTAATTGTTGTCTAAACAACCGAATGAAGCCTCCCTCAGTTACACAAATCAAAGAGGGTTAAGCTTCGACAACATCGAGATATTGTGAGGATTGCAATCAATCTTTATTGATCAAGTTTGAAACGCAAGTCTTGGGTAATGTTTGTTGTGTCAATCCTTGGTCACCACGCTACTTTTCAGTTTCATTTCAACCCGCATCAATCATCGTTTCTTACATATTCTTTTAAATGGGGGGATAATGGAAACCACAAAAGAAGAAACATAGAAGTGCCTACTGCCCATGGATTAATCTGGTGAAGGGGTTATCTTGGTCGTGTCTTTCCATGATCACTACCAAAATAATAATTTTTTGCTGTTTTTCTAGTGCCAACCTACATAACTTTTCATAAGAAATCAAAATCATAAGTTACAGTAGTCATCTCAATGTTTTGTATTTGTGATAATGAAATTATAGAATATTAATTTTAATTTATTCAAAATAAAATTATCATTCAGAAATTATGCTGTTAACTAAAAACAAAATAATTATATTTTATTTATAATAAAAATTAAATTTATGATACTGATTAAATATATAAAAAATAATAGTATCTTTTATAGTGTTAAGAAATTTTTGTATATAAAGGAAAAATAATTATTATTCATGTGTTTTCTTCAATTAAAAAATAGTGGAGAACTTATAATGAAAAATTAATTAAATATTTTTTTCCCAATTTATGGATAGAGAAATATTAAATTTAAATAAATAAAAAAATCTACATTTCCTCTTAACTTTTTAGAAAACTAGATTATATTCAATTTTTGGACAACCTCTTAGTTTCTTTTCACTCTAAAGTTTTGAGAGTTTGTCAGTTTCATTTAGTTACAACCACCGGCAATAGCATTTTATTACCATTTTTTCTTTTTTCCTCATTTGTCTACAATAATCCAGATATATAACACTCTTTATTTATTATGATATTTTTCCAATTTATATGTTATTTTATTAAGTTTAAGGTTGTTGATTTTTTTTCTTAATCTTTTTGTTCTCCTACTCTTTTATTAGTTTTTGTGTTGCCATAATTTAGATCCGATGGCTACATCTTTAGGCTGTATGTTTTTTGGTGCAGTCATGAAAACCCGCATTATACAGAAGATTCTTTTGTATCTTGGTGGGGTTCAGATTTAAATTCGAAGTTTTCCTTGTTATAATATTCAAATATATACACATTCCTAAGGAGTAGCGTTTTGAAAAATAACTTTTCAGAAGCATGAATCAATATTATATTATTTTTATCAATAATTAAAAAATAATTTTATGATACAAATGTGCTTAAACAAAATAAGAACTAAAATTTATTTTTCCGAATTTCGATACATGAGTATAAAACAATTCATAGTTTAGTTTGCCCTATGGAAAGAAGAATAGCGTTGTTTTATTTATTATAATAATATTCAAATATAGAATAAACTAAAACTTTTAATTTAACTAAAGCAAAATGATAATCCTCTTTAACTAAATTAAACAAGATTATAAGAGTGGAGATAGATTAAGAAGCTAATGAAATAGAGGTTGATGAATAAATATTTTCCCACAATTATATTATTGTCACATGATTCAATTTATACAAGTATGGTTGTAACGGTAAAATATTCTAATTACAGAAGATGTGATGGTTGTGTTGTGTTGTAACGACAGGGATTCTAATTACAGAAGGTGTGATAGTCTCTGATGCTGAAATTATGCTACATTTATGATTGAGATATGTGAACATTATTTGCATAATGTTTGTGTTGATCTTCATTTGGTTGTGCTGATTTTCTGTTATGATCTACCTTGATACACCCTCTCAAAATGGAACTACCACCAGCCAGTGAAATTTTGCTCTTGAGAAGGTCAGTATGTAGCCGAGATAGAGGCTTGGTGAGAAGGTCAGCAAGTTGATCATTGGTATGGACATGACTAACAAGAAGAATGCCTTTGTTAACCATATCTTGGACAAGTGCAGGTCAATCTGAATGTATTCATTCTGGAGTGATGAACAGGGTTGTAGCTTAAATAAGTGGCCCCAAGATTGTCACAACGTAGGGATGGGAACGATGAGAGCTTAAAACCAAGTTCTTGCAGAAGTGAGGATATCCACATGGTTTCAGAGGCAGCATTAGCAGGGGCCTGTACGCTGCTTCTGTGGAGGATCTTGCAACAACGCATTGTTTCTTGGAGCTCCACAAAATTGAATTGGATTCGAGGAAGCTAATATAAGCAGAGGTAGAGGTGTGATCATCAAGATTACCTGCCCAATCAACATCAGAAAAAGTAGTGAGAGTGGAATGTGAATAGATGTGAGATGAATGCCATAAAAAATAGTATATTTTAGATAGAAAAGAAGACGCTTAGTTGCTGTCCATTGAGTTTGAGTGGGCTTCTATACAAGATCATTTAGTTTACCATGCAAGAATGCATTATTAATGTCCCTTTGCCTCAACCCTCATCCATTCATCACGGCAATAGACAAAACTGTCCGAATGGTGGTTGGTTTAACCACAGGACTAAAGGTCTCTATATAGTCCATCCCTGGCCATTGATGGTAACCTTTGGCTACAAGCCTTGCCTTAAATTGGGTAATTGACTCGTTGGGGTTACATTTTACATAAAAAACCCAGCGACATCCAATAGGATTACAAGAGCTAGGGGGAGGGACTAAATCCCAAGTTCCATGACTCATAAGGGCTATAATCTCTTGGGTCATTGCGTTATGCCAGTGGGGTTCGGATAAGGCTTCACTTACACAAGTAGGTGACTGATGGGTGTTTGGTGACAGTGTTTAACTGTGTAGGTTTAAAATATTGTTTTGAATCGTGTAATCATGGGATGAGATCGGGATAACAATGGTGAACATGGGTTATTAGTGGTGACTGGGTTCAAATCATGTAATTGAACCTTTGTGGGTTCAACTATAGGTCCTAATGAAGGGGAATTAGCTATGGTGGAGGTGGTTGTTGAACGAAATGATCCGTGATTTGTCGGAGCGGAGATTATGGAACTGGTTGGGGGTGACATGGAAGACTGAAGATGTAAAGAGGAAGGAAGAGAAGGCATACTTGGAGGGTTGGTGATTGATGGCGGAGCATCTGCCCGAGGCACTGGTGGCAGAGTGGCATGAGGCATGATGGATGCTTAGAAGGACCGGGGAGGAGGAAGATGGGGTAGTGGTGATAGGCTGGATGAGGAAGAGGAATTTGTTTGTGAGGATGGGCCCATGTTTAGATATGGATTTAAAGGGGGAAATAATGAATGGGCTGGACAAAGTGTTGGTTGTGCTGATGGGCTAAGGTTTTGATCATAATTAGTTGGTACAAAAAGGCTTTGATTTTCATCAAAGATGACATGGCGAGAAATATATGTCCGGTTTGACTGTGGTTCAAGACAAATGTAGGAATTTTAAGTTAAAGAGTAACCCAAAAAGATACAAGTTATGGATTTAGGTTATAACTTATGTTTGTTACGAGGTTTGGTAGGAGATAACATAGACAACCAAATTTTCATAATTTGAGATAATTAGGTTTTTGACCAAACAATTTCTAATAAGGGGACAAGTTGTGAAGCAAAGGTGTGGGTTGATGATTGATAAAATATGTTGCGGTATTAAAGGCATTGGGCCAATATGTAATAGGCAACTTGGAGTCATGAAGCAGTGTGAGACCAGTTTCTACTAGATGGCGATGACACCTCTCAGAAACACCATTTTGTTATAGTGTATGGGGGGCAGTAGCCAAATGACATATGTCATTCTAGGCAAGGAAGTTTTTGAGGCCCACATATTCATCCCTATTATCTGAGAATAGGGTTTTAATTTTGCTTTGAAAACGATTTTTGACAAACATTTTAAATTGGGGGGAAATAGTTTGAACATCGGATTTTGTTTTCAAAGTATATAACCATATATATATTTAGTATAATGGTCAACAAAGATAACATAGTAGTGAGAGCCATCATAACTAGTAGAATGAGACGGGGCCCACACATTAGTGTATATAAGATCAAAGGGTGTAGTGCTAGATAAACTAGTTGATTGAAAGGGTTGTTTATGAGCTTTATTATGGAGCAAGATGAACACATAGAAAAAAAATTTATTGGGAACAACTGGTAGGGAAAAACCATTAACAATTTTGTTGAACAAGTTTTAGAGATGGGTGACCGAGTCTTTTATGCCAACCATCAAGTGAAAGGCGCTCATGCACATTTGCAACCATTAGAAATGAGGCAGCCACCAGTGTTTCCAGAAAGATGTAGCCACCATCTTCATACAAACCCCGTGCCAGAATTACCCTCGAGAACTTGTCCTTCACAAAATAATAAGGGTGAAATTCAATAAACACATTATTTTGTAATGTAAAATGATGGATAAATATAAGATTTTTTGAAAGATTAGGCACACATAAAGTATTTTTAAGAAAAAAAATTATTAGACTTTAGGCAAACCTGAACCATCATCGAGCACAACTGAATTAGTACCATCATATTCTTAATGAATAGTGAGGTTATTGAGGTCTCCTATGATATTGTGGGAGGCAGCGGAGTCTATGAGCCATTTGGAATCTGAACCATGTGTAACGGAAGTAGAATTAAATAGTGGATGTAGCAGATTGTAATTATGGTCAAGATTTAGCAGTGTGTCCAGTATTGTCACAAACTGACATTTAGGTTGATATCTTCTTTGAGTGGAATTAGGTCGGCCTATATTTCTGTCATTATTTCCTGAATATTGTTGAGTGTCCCGATTATTTGCTTAATGTCGTGGAAAGTCGAAAGGCTTACTGGAGAACATTATGGATAGCGATGAGAAGCAACACTGCGATTAGTGTAGTTCGCCGACACCAGCAATTGAGATGAGGCTGTTTCTAGACCAACTAACATGTCATGTAGTTCTTTGAAGGTGATTGATTTTTCTCGAGCTCCAATCGATCCGGTGATTTCACGAAAATCAGAGCCTAACCCATTTAAGATATAAAGAGTTAGGCCGTCATCGGAGATGGGGTAGTCGATTATGGCAATTTTATCAGCCAGAATTTTGTCAACATGAAGGTATTCTGAAATCGACCGATTTCCCTTCTTAATCAAGGTAATATCTTCCTTGAGTTGCATAACTCTCATTCGATTTTTTTTTTGATAGCATACATATGATTTAATTTCTTCCAAGCCTTATGAGACGTTTTGGAGGCTGCAATCAGTGGAGTAATGGTCGTGGAAGTGGATGCAAAAATTGCACTTAGGATTAACTTATCCTGTCAAACCTAGTGGTTCATAGTTGATACAGAGGTGAGGGTCCCATCTGAGACTAGGCATGTTGTCTTGCCTGTGACATAATCTAAAAGGTCATACCCAATTACAAGTGCTTCAAATTGTGCACGCCACTCAGAAAAGGTAGTTGAGGTCAGTTTTCCATTGATTTGGGCTACAATTATGAGTGCTCTGAGTGGAGTTTATGTGGGTGATGTAGGCTGATTGTTTTGATTTTGGGTGCTGACAGTAGCCATATCTAGGTTTGGGTTTGATATCGTGTTCTCGTTTGAGAATTCTCGCTCTAATACCATAAAGAATCTAATGAACCAGAGGGTGATGAATAAATGTTTTCCCACAATTGTGTTATTGTCACATGATTCAATTTATACATGTATGATTGTAACGGTAAGATATTCTAATTATAGAAGGTGTGATGGTTTTGTTGTGTTGTAATAGTAGGGATTCTAATTATAGAAGGTGTGATAGTGTGTGATGTTGAAATTATGATACATTCATGATTGAAATATGTACATTATTTGCATAATGTTTGTGTTGATCTTCATCTGGTTGTGCTGATTTTCAGTTGTTATGATCTATCTTGATAATAGAGCTTAAATCATGAAAGGATTTATGCATACTAAAAGTTTTAATATTATTTATCAAGCTTATAAATTTAGGTTAAAAAAAACAAGAGAAAAAAATCATAGCCATTCCTTCCTTCAAGCACGCTTTGGAAACAAAAATGGAAGTTAGGTTTTTCAAATATGCTTAGGTGGTCATCCAAATGAAAACACATCAATGTATTAATAAAGTTGTGGTTTTGTTTTTAAATCATAGTAGGATAAAATCAACATCAACTTTGGTAGTATCATGATCTATTATATATTACTATGAAATAATTTGTCCATGTTTAAACATTGATTCAATATACAATTATCGATGGAATAACAAACATAATTATATCATCATTGATTTTTATTTGTTGGTTATTTTGTCCACAATGTAATCACTAATTGATTTACCATCGAAATGATTGCACCAAACAAATAACTTTATTGACATTAATTCCCTCATAAATCCATGGATGATTAGATGTTTTATTAACGTCAAAATTAATATCTTGAAGAATTACATATAACAAGGGCAAGTTCTTCAACTCTCTCGAACTCTCTAAGTTCAGTGGTAATCCCTATGATTTTTAAAACTTTATTGGTATTATATGTAATTATTAAAAAAACAATACAATTAAAAATACAATTAAGTTGAAATAAAAAAAATTATGTTACTAATTAAAAACAATATTACTAAATACAATTTATATTACTCTTAGAAAAAATATGAATCTATACAAAAACACCAATGAAGCATTTACATTGATATATTACTATGAACTTTATCGAAGGTTTTTTCCATATCTTTATCAATCAGTATTTACCGATAGAATTACAGTGACAAAAAAGGAGTAAAATATATACATGTAAAATGTCATGTGATTTTTACAAATAATATTATCAATAGAAATATTTATAGGTAATTGTCAGTAGTAATATTGTAATATGATGATGATGACATTGTTTACAAATAGTATTTTTTTACAAATTGTTTGATGATGTGACATTGTTTTGACATAATGATCGATGAATTCTCTACAAATATATTCCATCGGTATATCCATTAGTAAGTTTTAATTAATGACCTAACCATCAACCATGCTCTCCCCCTCACTCTTTCTCCTTCTTCCTTCTCCATTTCCCCCTATAACTAACAACCACTTTCTCCCTCTAATTTCAACACTACAAATTGGATAGCCATAACTCTTAGTTTGTGGGCATGTGTTTTGATTTTATTTTATTTTAGGATTCTCCACTTTAAGTATATCTATCATTTTTTTTAATTTTCATTTAATGTGTTAATTTGTTTTGCATATTTTTGACGTATATTTATTTTTTCTCGGTGTTTACTTGTTTGATGGGTTTTTTTTCTCATAGAGCTTTTTTGTGTTGATTTATGATTTGTAGATGTTATGAGTTGTTTTAGATTTTCTAAAATTGTACTTGTTCAATAATGTATTCAATTAATGTATATATGGTTGATATAAATAATAGAGTGTCATTCATGGATATATCGAGAATCACCTTATCGGTTGTATAGAATGAATTATTGCAATGGGATTCAAGATTTTATTAATTATGCAATATCTAATTGAGAAAATTGGTAGACAATATTTGATGTTCATGTAGAAAGTAAATAGTCTTACCCACATTTACCTAGTGTTTTGCCTATCTTTTATAGATAAAATACCTTCATTTTCTTTGTTTTCTGTTTTAAACTATGTTTCGATGAAAGATACAAAAATGAATAAATTAGAAGAAATTGACAAATTTGACTTTTAATGAATGCTTTGTGCAAAACTTGAGCTCTAGAGCTAGAAATGAAGTGACTCTAATGACATTAGAAATCTAACATCTA
This sequence comes from Salix exigua, assembly GCA_032356905.1. NCBI lineage: Eukaryota > Viridiplantae > Streptophyta > Magnoliopsida > Malpighiales > Salicaceae > Salix > Salix exigua. Next base: position 11,195,749 of record CM063593.1, on the reverse strand, counting down.
TGGGGGAAAAAGAGTATGGAAATTGCAACATTCAAAGTAAAATCTTGTATTATGCTACTGTTGACTTTCAGTCATTCCGACTTCAATATCTTGAGTTACAGAACATCATTTGATGCAAAATCAATTTTGTTATATTCCTGACTCAAATATCTATTTGCCTACCAAATTGCTGTAAAAAAAAGAGCTCATATGATAGAGATATGATATTTTTAAGATGACATATGAATGTTGTCAACAACCACGATTTGTGGGGAAAAAAGTCCAATTACATCCTAAAACATTCAAACAAATATTTAAGTCTTTATTTTAGCAATTTATCTCCTATAAGTCAAAGCTTGAAGTATTCATGTAAGGTTATTTCTCTTTGTTTTAGGAAAATAGTTAATGTGAGAAATCAATTAATGTCCTTGAAAAGAAATCAATTTTTTGAATTGGTGAGAATATTTTTGTTGATGTTGATGTTTTGAGAATATGAATGATATCATAACATCTAGTAGACACATACAAGTCAATGAAGATTATTATAATGACAAAATCAACATCGAAGATAATGATGGAGACGAGGGCAAGTCAATTGACTAGGAAGAATACAATTCTTCTTAATTAATTTCAATATAATGACAATGATGTAAACACTAGGTAAACCTCCAAATAAGCAAAACATATAATGATTCTGGGAACCTAATGAATAAAATACTAAGGGAAATTGAGTCTGAAAACTACTAAACATAATTGATATTTGACTTTCAATTAGGTTTGAGAGTTGTTATTAATACATTTTTATATATATTCCTTTATGGAGATTGTAAATATAATTGTTAACTTTCAATTGAAACAAGTTTCCCTTTAATTGAAGTTATTGAATTCTAGATATAAATGAAATGCTAAATAACGATCAAACAAAATGCCACATGACAAATTTATCTATTAACTTCTAGTTAAACTTATGATTAGTAAATGATAGAAGTTTGGGTGTGTTCCTTTATAAGAGTTTTGGTTAAAGATGTAAAATTGTATTATAAAATAGACTTAGTTGATTTAGAGTTACAAAATTTCAACAAGGAACCATAACCACAAACAAGTCATTTTGTAATTTGAAAAACAGATTGTGTCTGAGAGAAATGAGTAGTTTCAATTATCGTATGGATGAATGTGATTTGCTTAACAATTGAATAAGTTTGTGAACTCCAAAAATAATTTAACCATATATGAATCTCAATCTCAAATGTTGAGTTATGAAAGAAACATTAAATAATGTTCAACATATGTGAGTCACATTAAAGTGGATTTCAATGATGAAAATGTTTCATACATGAAAACAACTTAATATATATATGTAAAATTTATGGAAGTATAGTTTTGAGACAAATGAATACTTCAGTAGAACTTTGACATGAATTAGAAGCACTAATGATGAATTTAATCTTGTTGTGGTACAAGAGAGAGAGAGAGAGAGAGTTGACACAATCTGGTATTCAGTGTAGGCATTTGATAGAAAGCTCGAAGTAGGTGGTGAACAAGCCCACCAAGTTTTACTTTTGTTCAAATTTAAGTCATTACATTTTCAAATTTAAATGTAAGAGCACATATATTGATAGTTAAAGCAGTAAAAGAATGATTAAATTGATTGCCACTAGATTTGAAGTGGTATAATGCTATATATTTATACGAGATATTAAATAAATGATGGTTTCAAAAGTTAAAGCTAGTTTCCTTGGTAATGGTTTTCAATTGCCAAATTATGATATTTAAAGGAATTAGAAAGTATAATAAATTCAAAAGGACTAAAGATTAAGCGACTACTAAAAAAGTTCATTAAAATCATAGATGTCAAGATAGGACAACCAAATTAAGGGTTATTGAAGAAGAATAACCATGAGTTATTTATAGATGCCTAGTTGGTACAACAAAATTAGGAGTTATTTAGGAATGTCCAGTTAGCATAATTGGATTGAGTGTTATTTAGCAAAAAGAATAGCCAAAAGTTAATTATAGATGTCTAGTAAGGACAATTAGATTAAAAGTAATTTCAAGAAGGAAGAATAACATAATTTTAAAAAGATAAATATCCAATTGAGATAACTAGACTAAAGAATATCTAGGAGGGTGAGATGATTGAGGATTTAAAAGACAGATCACATCATCTTTGATGTAATAAAAGACTTAAGGTTAAACTTGAATAAGAATTAAGTGAGACTTGTAAATAGATAAAAGATTTTAAAGAAAAACACTTTTTGAAATATTCAATATTAGAGTTTATTCTTATAACTTTTCATAATCATTTAAGGTACTTCACAATCTCAAATTTCTAGTGTGAACACTATGATTATTTGATGGTTAGGGTAAGTTATACGACAGATCCGTTAATGAACAAATTTTAAGAAGAGATAAATATTCAAAATATATATTGATGTGTCCTTTCCATGATCAATTTTGATTTTTGTAGATGGATATTGATTTGGGACCAAGATTTACTTTATTGATAAATTTCAGTTTTATATAATTTTTGCTTAGCATGCTTTAGCCTAGCCTAGAGAACTTCCAACTCCCCAATTGAATAACATATATCATGAAAATTTGAAATAAATCGTCCTTGTGGGATCGACCCCTTGTTTGCTCTATACTATGTTGTCTAATTTGTTTCAAGGTACGGTAATTAATTTGTGTGACTACGTCATCGCAACAAATTTTGGCGTCGCTTCCAGGGAAGTGATTTTAGTTGATTCTTGTGTTCTTGTGTTGTATTGTGATTTATTCTACTTGCTATGATTTTTACTCATTCTAAAAAAAAGAAAAAGAGAAAACATATTTGTGTTTGTAGTGGTATTGTTCAAAACAGACTTTTTGGCTGAATTAGTTATTGGTCTTTTGTTTCCTGAAGGAAAACAACATTTTGAGAAGAACTAGTGACCTATTATCACTAACCCTACCTTATCGAGGCCAACATTTTTATATTGTTTTATAAGGTTTATGGTCATGTTTAGTTTTCGAGTGTGGGATCCTATTTCTTATTGCGTTGTTTTCAATTTCTTGTGTGCTTGGTTTCTTGAGTTTTCTTTGCGATTTATTCATGTAATCTATTCTGCTAATCAAAGTCATCAAGTGTAGGTTGATCTCAAAATAGAAAACTCTTTGCGCAGGTTACGAAAGGAAGCTCACATCAACATCATGGTTGTTGCACAACAACAACCACTCAAGGTGCTTGTTGCTCCTAACATGGAAAACCAACCATTGTGTATAAACATAGACAATAATGTGAACTTTGAACTTAAATCTGGTTTTATACATTTGCTGCCAACATTCAATGGTCTTGCAGGATAAGATCATTACACCTATCTCAAGGAGTTCCACATGGTTTGTGTTGGCATGAAACCGAATGGAGTTAAAAAGGAACAAGTTAACTTGAAAATTTTTCCTTTCTATTTAAAAGGGGAAGCAAAGGCATGACTTTTTCTATTCTCCCAGGTTACATTGACAGAATGACTTGAAGATCTTTCTTGAAAAATATTTCCCAACATCTTGAGTTGCCAACATGAGAAAAGAAATATGTGGCATTCGACAATCTCATGGAGAAACACTCATTGAGTATTGGGAAAGATTTGGGTTATTGTGCATTCAATGCCCTCATCATCAAATACCTGATCAGCTGCTCATTCAATATTTGTATGAGGAATCGATGCCTCCTGACCGTAGTATCATCGATGCTGCAAGTGAAGAGGCATTGGTAGATAAGACACCCGGTGCTATAGGCCAATGAATTTCAAATATGGCAACCAACTCGAAATAGTTTAGGACCCATGAAGACTTCTTAAACAAACGAGTGAATGAGGTAACTATTTCTAACCTTGAGAGTAAAGTTGATGATCTTACTTCTCTTATTCATTCTTTGGCTTATGGAAATGTACAACAGGTAAAAGTTTGTAGCATATGCTCACTACAAGTACATGTTACGGATATATGCCCAACAATGCAAGAAAATTACATTGACAAAATGAATGCGGTTCATATTCAATGGACAACCTAGTGCATGTATGATCCCATTTCTAACACGTACAATCCTGAATGGAGGGATCACCACACCTTCCGCTATGGGAACCCACCTTAACAAGGCAATCAAGGGGACAGTTCCATTCCCACGGATTTCAATCACAACCCCAACCCCAACAAAATTATCAAGTGAGACAACCCCCTTCGTTCACCAACATCAATGTTATGTGGACATCATCTAGTGATGATCTTCATGAGATGATGGAAACTTTGGCTTCTAACATTGTGACCTTACAGCAAAATATAATTTCTTCTCAACAGGAAACAAGGTGAAGTATTCACAACTTGAAGAATCAAATGGGGCAAATAGCTTCAAGTGTGGGCAAACTAAAAACAAAAAGGAATGGCAAATTGCCCTCCGAAGCATTAAATCCAAAAGAGAATGTTAGTGCAATCATGGTGCGAAATGAGAAAGAACTTGGAGAAAACAAGTCAAAACAAGTTCAAATGGAGGAAGAAGAAGAGATAGAAACTAAATTGAGTAGCAAGAAGAAACCTAGTCCACCTTCACAAAATAAGACAACGACGATCACTCCAAAGGTAACTCCTCACTCAATGAATTCTAATTTTAACACAATTCCACCTTTCTTATGAGTTCTTATAGGTTTAAGAAACAAGACAAAGAAAAAAAGATCTTAGAGGTTTTTCAAGAACGTGCATGAAGCAGCATTGGCTTTACAAGCTTTGCAAACCATTCCCCATGGTAATGTCTTTGTTGATTTATTACTTTCACATAAAAAGCTTTTGTCATCCATTTTACAGGCCTTTAAGTTAGAATTGAAACCTTTGCCTGATAATTTTATGTATTCTTTGGTGACAACAATACACTTCCTGTTATCAGAGCAAAAGGTTTGACAGTGTAAGAGGAAAACCTTGTGAAGTTATTGTGTGATCACAAAACAACCATTTGATGGACTTTAGCCGACATCAAGGGCATTAGTACTTCAATGTGTATGCATCATATATTATTGGAGGATGATACAAAACCAAAAAGGAAAATGCAAAGGAGGTTGAACCCACACATGATGGAGGGTGTGAAAGCTGAAATTTTGAAACTATTAGATGCAGGAATCATTTACCCTATCACAAACAGTAAATAGGTGGCCCCAATCCTTGTGGTGCCTAAAAAGACTAGAATCACATTGGTGAAAAATATAGATGATGAATTCATTCCTGCTCACATCTCAAGTGGATGGAGAATGTGTATTTATTATTATCTAGAGTTGTTTAATCACTTAGAAATGATTACATGAGCGAATAAGTGTGTGGAGGAGTATCAGAAAGAATTAGAGGTGGCTATGATTAGAGCTAATGTATGAATATGAAGATGTTACGATGTCTAGGTTTTTGAATTGCTTGAATAGAGACATAACTAATGTTGTTAAGTTGCAATCATATGTTAATTTGGAGGAGGTAGTACACTTATCCATTAAGATTGAAGGACAGTTGAAAAAGAAGGGTAATACACAATCTGTAGCTTATACAAGGTCTTCTTCGGGTTGGAAGATGAATTATAAGAGAGAGGGTAATGCATCATCGAAGCCTTTGGTGACTTTTACAGATGTCGAACCTAACTTCATGAAGAAGCAGGTTTCAATCAATGATCAAAAACTTAAAGGAGAAGTTCAACCAAAGTGTAATCATGATATAAAGTGTTTCAAGTGTCAAGGGTTAGGACATTATGCATCAGAATGTGCAAATCGTCGAGTTATGATTCTAAGGGATAATGGAGAGATTGTGTCCACTAGTGAGGAGTTTGATTGTGATGACATGCCCCCCACTTGAGGATGCTAGTGATTTAGAGTAAGCTGTTAGTGATAAAGTTTTGGTGGTTAGAAGGTCACTTAGTATTCAAACAAAGGGAGAACATCTTCTATACTAGATGCCTAATCAACAATAAGGTATGTAGTATGATCATAGATAGTGATTTCTTTGATCTATAAGTCCACATAAGAATAGAAGAAAGAGAGGTGTTTTGAGTTAACTACTCAAGGAGTTTTTTTCTTATTTCATTTTGCCCACTATCACGTGGATACAACCTATTAAATACAAAGAAAATGTAACTCCCCACTATTAAAACGTGACTCTTAGACTCCTACAACAATAACTGTTAGACTCATAACAAATCCATTAAATCTGGAAACAATCCAAAATTAATGGGGAAATAAAAGCTAAATAAGAGAACGGGAGGAACTCAAGCGGTTGCGGAAGAAACTTAAAAGCCTGCTGCTTTGGGTGCATTAAACGCTCTAAATGTGTTTGCTATTCTGTCCGCATCAAGTGGTCTATAATCTCAAGGTGCTATTCTGTCCGCATCAAGTGGTCTATAATCTCAAGGTTTACAGGCATAATAGAAAACAGCAGTAGTAACAGTGTCAAAAACAAGCACCATGGAATACATCGATACCAGCATGGGCCCTTCACAAAAACTGATGCCCTTGCTCATCTTAAACTCATACAAACACACAACTAATCCAAGTCCCATATTACTCAACAAAGCCATAATTAGAGCTGTTTGTTGTCTCTCGGCCATCATCTTATTGGCCTTAACTAATGATTTAAATCCACAGCACTCACTCTCCAAAACTGCCAAAACCTTTGCTAAATTTCCTACAGCCACAAGACGCGCAAATGCCAGACAGAAGGGTGCTCCTAAAGACCCCAGAATTACCCGGAATCCTAGCATCTTAGAACATATTCCATTCAATTGTGAAAACAGAGTTTACAATGAGAATATATATATATATATATATATATATATACATGCACGTAGCTAGAAAGTAGGAGATACAAGTGATTGAGTCCAACTCAATCAATTCATCTACACAACTTGAATTACGGTGAATAATCTTCAGCAGTAATTAACATCAGCAGCAGATGAGCTTCATCAGTTGAATATCAACTTACTTTAGCAGCAGATAAGCTTCATCAGTTGAATATCAACTTACTTTAGCAGCAGATAAGCTTCATCAGTTGAAGATCAACTTTTACTTATCTTTTCAACAATAAGCAAACAGTGCATCCAGCACGCACACCGAAGTAGGAGCAAAAATCACCCAAAGAGCAAGCAGGATAAGTAACTCCCAAAAAAAAGTTCGGAGAGCTGTCCTGCTTCTCATAACTAACAGTCTTCCATTGAGGTATATTCCATTGTAGCTGTCTGAAACTAGTTGAACAGTAGCGGCTTGTCCAAGGAGCCCGAATGTGATGGAGGAAGGGAAGCAAATGATGTGTATTAAAGTTTTGAAGGCCAGATGAGGGTGAGGGAGAGGGAGAACTCCATAGTGTTCAAGTAGATGATCTGTTATGCTGGTTGTTGAGAGTTGTAACCGGGGAGAACTGCGAATGAGAAAATGGGAGATGATAAGTGAGATCGGGAGAGGAGAGAAGAGAAAAATAGAGATTGAATGGAAATGAGTTGGATGGAGAAGCATAACTCTAATGGATCTTTCAAGATATGGAGTGTGTTTATCAAATAAAATGAGTTAGGTACTCGTTCTGTCCTTCTGCGCATTCTGTTCAGAGATCCGAGAATGGCTGAAGGTATGTATGTAAATATAATGAATAAGAGGCATGTGAAGTTTGCTGATTAATCAACTAAAGAATTTGGTTGCTTCTATGCTAATTTATCATCATTGAAGAAGTTATAATTGTTTTATCGCTTGTAATTTGTATGCCTTCGATTTTTTTTTATTTTTTTTTAACTGTATCATCACGGATGGTCCTTTTATTATTATTAATTTTTAACTCATAATGATAATGGTCACCAAAAGGCAAAACATTGATTGAATTAATTAGGTGGTTTGTGGTTATCATGTGAATTACTTGGGTGTTTGTGAAAATTATATGAATATCATGTTATTTTACTTTAAATATTTATTTCAAGATTGAATAAATAAAAATTTATAATTATCAAAATATTTAAAGTTTAATAATAACTAACATAAATTATTAGTTAGAAAAGAGAGGATCGTTATACCTTAGAGTGATTTTCTTTTTCTTTGTGTTTTAGGTGTTTTTGAATTCTACTCTTCTCATTTTATGAAATAAAAGGCTTGACATTTTATTTATAAAGAAACCTAATATCCTACAAATAGTAAAATATCAATTAGCCCCTTTAAAATATCGCATACATTATATTACGATAATTTTAGAAATTAATTCAATTAAGCCCTCACTTCATTATTTTCTATGTCTAGAATTGTAATTTCTAATATTAATTACTTTCTAGTTTTTAATTTCTAGAAATTTATTAATAATCAAGTCACACTTGACTAATTATCCATTTTAATTTTCGACCAGTGGTCCTTTATATGTGATCCGTTTGGTTTTCTAATAAATTACTCAAATATAAATCATAATTCTTAATAAAGATAAGGTTAGATAAATTAAATAATTTAATTTATCATCAATTCAACAATGGATTGACTTATATATGAAGATCAAGTATAATATCGAGCAAGTTGTTATAATTCCTCAAATATTAAAAATATTATAAGTTATTTGACTTACCTTTCAGTGAGTAGTTTTCTAGTGTAATTATTATTAATTTGTCATGAATGTTATTATTTAGATATTATAGCATATAGTATATTTGTTTTGTTAAATCATGTTTGTTCTTAACATTAAACTTATGATTCTATGAATAAGATTTTTTTTTCAAAACTAATTCCATTTTGGTCAAGGATTTCATAATCAATGTTATTTGAGAGTCTTCTCTAGTTTATCTAGAGTGATGAACAACCTCTTAATTACTCAAATATCTTCATATAATTTATATTGTACTCAACTTCTACCTAATTATTACTCTTGATTAGGACAATGGATAGCAGGATCAAAATATAACACTCCCAATATAAGATAATTTAATGATCCCATGTTTTAGGATTGCTTATATCACTATCACAATAGCTTTTACTTGGAAATAAGTGATCTCTTTTTAGAAAATATAAAAATAGGTTAATTCAATGTATATGTTATTTTATAAACATCTACATATTAGTTTTAAGTGTCTTTTATGTTTTAGTTTACAACAACTTTTATTTATATATCAACCCTAATTAATATTCAATTTTAATAGAAAATTTAACCATAACATTTAAGACTAATAATTTGATACAGTACAAATCTTATAATTATAATAACTTTGTTATAAATTCATATTTATGTATATTTGAATATACATGACTCTTGAGTTTAGTCTTTTCGATTTTTATAACCCTTGAGTTTAATTTTTTTTCTTTTATAAATAGACCATTTGTCTGCATTCTTTACACTTTGGAATAATAGAAGAATTTATAATAAGCAAGGTATTTCTCTTTTGACTCGTTTACTTCTATTTTGATGTATATGTTCTTCAATATTAATTATTTTTTTCTTTTTATAATACATTATCATCACGATACTCTAACCAGCTTAAATTTATTTTAATAGTTTTGCTTTTCATTATTGTAATTTATAAAATTAAAAAATTAAATTTTCTTTCACGATTATTCATAGAAAGAGATTTATAGTTCCCAAAGAACAAGTATTATAAGTTCCTGAATAATTAAATAAATTAAAAAAGATATTGAAGAACTAGTACCACAAGTTCCTAAAGAACTAGTATATCACAAGTTCCTAAAGAATTAATAAATTAAAAACAGTTCCTGGAGAACTAGTATCACAAGCTCTTGAAGAATTAAATAAAGTAAATACATTCCTAACAAACTAGTATTTCTAAAGTTAAATAAATAATAGTCTTAAAGGAATGATTTTCCTAAAAAATTAAATAAATTAAAAACAATTCCTAAAGAACTAGTATTTTTCCTCAAAGATCAAAAAATTAAATGCAAGAACTAGTATTTCTAAAGTTGAATAAATAACAGTCTTAAAGGAATGAATTTTTGTCTACTTCTTTTATCTCCATGATTTTATTTAATAATTTATTTTGTCGTTTTTATAGATAAATATAATATCAAATCTAACAAAACTTGAATTTATCACTTTTGATATTCTTAGAAATAATTATTTGTCATAAAATATTGACGTCGAGATTCATATAGAAGTTATGAATCCTTAAGAGACCATCAAAGAAGGAAATAATATGTGGCAAAATCTAAATAAAAGATATGAACATCAGAGTTTATCATACTTCCTCAAGGTTGTTATGATTGGTTGCACTTGAATTGCAAGATATTTTACATCGATTAGTGAATATAATTCTGCTTCTTTTAAAATTATCTCACAACTGAAATTGTGTGGTAAGGATATCACATACGATATGTTAGATAAAACATTCTCTACTTTTGATGTCTCAAACTTTGTCATGCAGCATCAATGTAGAGTGCATAATTTCAAAAGGTTCTAAGCTATTCCTTGGAGTGAATAGAACTTTTATTCGGAAGACAATAAAGAACCAAAGATATAGGTATGAAAAAAATGGAAAATAAGAAGATATAATTCTTCTAAAAAGCAACCCATCACAATGAACTTAGACAAGAAAAGACAAGAATTTGCATAAATCCAGAAGATAAGTGTCATAGGCGTGGTATGCATGATCATTGGTCATACTTGTCATACAACAAAATATCTTACAGATTTTTATCAAGCCTCTCTAAAAAATATATAGTTGAGACTAATTTTATTCATAAAGATGTTTTTGAAAATCATAGTGCTTATATTGATGTTTCTGATTTCTTTGAAGACTTGGATAAGACAAACAAACATACTTGGTGGTAGAATCATTACAGATAATTAATAGCTCTTATTTTATGTTATTTTGTTTGTAATAAACATTATCAGTTTGGTTCAAGTTAAATAATAAACTTTAATTATCTTTTGAATAATGACATGGTTTTTCATGATCGAGATATATGTCTGTCAGACAATGCAACAACGCACACAATTTGTAAGAAAAATAAATAATTGGAGTTTTTGACATTACCTAAAGTTAATGTCACTACAATGTTAGGTTTAGTAGACATTTTTAAAAGAGAAAAGCTAATATTGTATTAACAAATAATACAAGATTGGGTATCAAAGATGCATTATGTTCACCTTAATCTAGAAGAAATTTACTCAATTTTAAGGATATAACAGTGATTATAAAAAAAAGGCAGAAAACCCATCAGCCCGGGAGCTTTTTATCCGGGATTGAGAATAGGGCACCTTTAATCTCTTCATTAGAAATATCCCCGGAGAGCTCCTGATGCAGTCAAGCACTAATAGGCGAGGGGAAGAAGCCCTGCCCCGTAATGTCTAAGTTCGACAAAGTAGGCGCCATAATCTTCTTGTAATATTTCACTGCTGCTTCCCCTGTACTTGTGGAATGACGTAGCTATTAAGGTGCACATCACCAGGCCACACCAAAGCTAGGATGATCTTTTACATTGGATAGCTATGACGTTTCAGCACAGGTCAAGGCTCAGCCATACTCTGACTCGTCATGCGATCTCCATTGCTGCCTATTTCATATGGTAAGAGAGGAACAGTAGAGTGTTCAGGAATCAGCATAAGACTATCAGCACTCTCACAGGGGAAGAAATGCATCAGCTACGAACTCTGTTGATGAACTACAAGAAGTCGATTCCCACGCGGAATCGGGTAGAGTGTAATTTGTAGCTCCAGTTTCAGTGTATGGGAGGTTTTTGTAAGGCTGTAGGCCTCTCCATTTGTCGTTGTGGGTTGGTTTGTGTAAGGGCTGCCCTTTGATTGGTCGGGTATTTATTTTTCGATCGCGGGCCTCTCTCAAGCCGATGGAGGCTTATGCTTTCTGTAAGGCCATAGGCTATTCTCTACCCGCTGAGGTCTGGGCAGGCTTTACAACCTGGCTCATCCTTAAGTAAGGTTTTTGGGGCTAAGGCCCTCTGATAGGCAAGTTGGGTCGAGGGTCCTCAGATGCACATGAGGGCTCGTTTCCTTTGTTTTGTTTTCCGACCGTATAGGCCATCTCTGTTTCCTGTTTTCTCTTGCGGGAAACAGGCCTATTTTGTACAGTTCCCCTCTTTTTTAATCCATATATTTTGTGCAAAAAAAACATCATATTGAAACAACAAATGAAAATAGAAAAGAATATTTTTATATTATTCCACATATTTTAGACCAGAAATTTATACCCGAGAAACTATCTGCTTTCTCTTTCAGAATTTATTATACGATCATGAAATCTATTGAATCAAACATTGTGATACACCAAAAGTGTTTCAACCTAAAATAATTTATATTTTGGCATGATCGACTTAGAGATCTAGGATCAATAAAAATAAGACAAATTATTGAGAATTCTTATAGGCATCCTTTAAAGAACCTAAAGATTCTTTTACCAAGTGAAAATTCATATGTTGCATGTTCTCAAGGTAAATTAATCATCAAACCATCTTCATCAAAGGTTTTTGTAGAATCACCATCTTTTCTCTAAAGAATTCAAGGAGATATATGTGGACCTATTCATCTACCATATGGACCTTTTATATATTTTATAGTATTGATTAAAGCATCATGTAAATGGTCACATGTTTGTTTTCTAGTTGAAATATTACTTTTGCTAGATTTAAAGCACAAATTATTAGACTATAAGCGCAATTTCTTAATTATCCTATCAAGAAAAATCGAGTTTACTTCCCAAGCATTTGATAATTTTTACAATTCTTTTGGAATTGATGTTGAATATCTTCTTGCTCATGTACATACTTAAAATGGTCTAGCAAAATCATTTATAAAGTGACTTCAATTAATTACAAGACCATTACTTATAAATCAAAATTGTCTACATCTGTTTGGGGACATGCTACATTAGATGTTGCATCGCTAGTTAGAATTAGACCAAGTGCTTACTATAATTATTCTCCTTTATAACTTGTTTATGGTAAACCACCAAATATATTTCATCTATGAACTTTTGGTCGTGCGGTATATGTTCTTATAGCATCCCCACAAAGGACTAAATTGGGTCCATAAAGAAGAATAGGAATTTATGTTAGTGATACGAACCAACCCAAAAACACCAACATCGACCCATTACAGGTTCCAAATGGTCCAATCATGCGGTCTAGGACAAAGCCATTGAAAGAGGCAATGAATGCATTGGTCTTTAAGGTTTCAACCCGGGCAGAATTGCAAGGACCGTTGGAGTATCAAGAGGAGACCTTAGTACATCTTATCCATGTGCAGGAGGGGTCCAATACAACCTTATTTGGGCCATGAAATTAGGACAACAAAAGAGTCCTACTACAACATGGAAACATGGGATTGATGGGCTGGATGGAAGAGAATAAATAAACCTTATGGGCTTTATTTAAGTTAGTTAGCTACCGCCCTGTTAGGCATATTGCCATTTTGTGGCAATATCCTACCATTGTTGAAAATGGTAGAGTTATCAACCCACCATTGTTGAAGAAGGTTGGTGGCCACCATTGTTGAAGAAGGTTGGTGGCCAACCTTTGACTATGAAGAAAGTTTGGTGGCCAACTTTGATTTATGAAGAAGATTGTCTCCTCACTCTTGCTATAAATAGAGGAGCTTCTTAGAGCTAAAAATGAGAGAGAGAGAGAGAGGGAGAAACACAAGTGAATGTGTTGTGTAGAGAGAGCTAGAGAGAGTTGATGAGTTGAGTAGAGTGGATGTAATCCTCCTCCTCTATATGTATTTATTGTAACTCTTTCTCTATCTCTAATAGAATGACTCTCTCCCGTGGATGTAGGCGGTTTTGCCGAACCTGTTAAATATTGTGTCAGTGTGCTTAAGTCTCCTATGAGAAAGTATCAGTACACCCCCGGTCCACGCATGGGAGAGCCGAAATTCCCCAACAAGCCCAAGGCTTGTTTGGGCTTAATTAAGACTTTGTTTTCAGATAGGATCCAAGGCTTGTTTGGATTAAGTAATGGGCTCTTTAATTTAGCATTTTGGGTCTGTTTTCAGTGGACCTCATTTAAGTCCACATAAGAGGTCCATTAAGGTTACTTTTAAGGACTATATAAACTCATGTAACCCTTACTTCAGCAGCCATTATTGATAAAACTTCATTCTGAACTCTTCAGTTTCTGTGTAAGAGAGATTCTTGCATTCTTCAGTTCTTGAATGAACTGAATCTGACTTATCGAAGATTAACTGGCTTCGTGGCGTCATTCTACTCATTCCAATAGTGTTGGTGCCTTGGGGCAGGTTTCCATTATGTCACACTCCTATCAGACCTTCTTTTGGCTTTCCGGGATCTTATCTCATTCTTGGTTGTGGGTTGCGTGACCACGTGATCACGAGGTTCACATCAGGTGGTATCAGAGCTAGGCTCCGAAACAAGGTCATATCATTCTGTTATTTTCGTGCTTTTTTTTTGTTTGTGTTCCTTGAAGTTTTCCAGTGTTTGTGTTCATCTCTTTGTTCTTCGTGTCAGCGTCATCTTAAAAAAAAGAATTTATATTTTATCATTTTCTATCTCTTTGTTTCATTATATTAAAAAAAAAAAGAAGTAAAGAAAAGAAAGAGAGATAGAGGCATTAGTTGAAATCTTGCTGCAGTAAACACTAGTCTAGGGAAACACAAGCAAATCACATCGGAATCAGTTGTAATTTCATATTGGGTCTATTGGGGATAAGATAGTATCATATCTCAAATTTGGGCTTATTCTGATAATGATTTCTTGAGGGGTTATTTCGAAATTATTTCTGCCGCAGAAACACTACCTTAATGAACCCATATAAAAACAACTTAGAATCCATTGAAACTTTATATTATGTGTCTCGGGGTTGATATCGCATGATATATTAAATTGGGGCTTATTTCGATATCGTATACTAGAGGTTTCAATTGGAGGTTCATTTCTGCCGCAGATTCATTACATAAGGGTTTGTGTACCTAGAAGTACGAGAAAGGCCTATAAATTGAGTGTTATGTTTTACTTAGTACTAAAATACTAAATATTGATTTTGAGGTCATTTCGAAATTGGTTTGTCTTGGTTTCAATTCTATTACGTAAAAATTGCGTAAGAGGTTACATTCTGCTCAAGTCTCAAAACATGATCCCTACTGTTTAATTTTGTCCATTTCTCTGTTTTCACTCTATTGTCAGCCATCTAGGAGTCAAGTAATTGTTTTCTCTAGTATTTGCTTCTCTTTTATTTCGTGTCTTCGTATCGTCCACAATTCATACGAATTTGCTTTGCTACTCGCAAAATCATAATCGTAGTTTTGTTTTGTTTTGTTTTCAGTATTTTTATTGTTTCTTGAGTCTGAAAATCATAATTAGAGTGTGCTGCGAAGGCTACTAACTTTGATTTGTTGATTTTAGTTCTGAAAGAATCAAAAGACAACAAGTTGTAAGGTAAAAGGCGTAGTGAGCTTATTAGAGAGAAAAACCTTAATTTTGTTTTTGTGTGATACACGAGAGTTGTGAGGATATCTATATCTATATATTTTTTTGCTACTAACCAAATTTTGCAGATTCAAAGGATGTCTGAAAACAACGAATCAGGGACACAAAATGTTGACATGGCGTTCCAATTACGAGCCATGGGTCAGCAATTGGAGTTGATATCGAGGGCATTCAAAGATCTGAAAGATGAGGTGAATTTAATAAAGCAACAGAATAGTGGGGCTGATCGCCGAGGAAATACGGTCCGTATGGCCGTACGGAATAACAGATCTGATTTTGAAGAGGATTTTGATGAAAACGCAGATATGGGCGAAGATGACTATGATTTTGCATCTATTGGCCAAGGAGTCAGGCCTGGACCGAGCAGAGCTAGGAGGAATGTGAATTTCCGTGGCGTGGGGAATTATGAAGATATGGATGGGGACAACATCAAACTTAAAATTCCTAACTTTGAAGGTAAAAATGATCCCGAGGCTTATTTGGAGTGGGAAAAGAAAGTAGATTGGATTTTTGATTGTCATAGCTATTCTGAACAAAAAAAAATGAAATTGGTGATGATTGAGTTTACAGCGTATGCAATGATTTGGTGGGACCAAATTGTGATCGGTAGGAGGAGGAATGGGGAGCGACCCGTTCAGAGTTGGAGGGAGATGAAAGCGTTAATGAGGAGACGATTTGTGCCAAACCACTATTATAGAGACCTATACCTGAAGCTCCAAGATCTGAATCAAGGCTATAAGACAGTAGATGAATATCACAAAGAGATGGAAATAACAATGATTCGTGCCAATGTTGTTGAGGATAGAGAAGCCACCATGGCTAGATTTCTTAATGGGTTGAATCGTGACATTGCCAATGTGGTTGAGCTACGAAGGTAGAGAGACAACTCAGGAAGGGACATGTTCGGCCAGGATCTAATCCGGGTTCTTCATCATCGTGGAAAACGAATCTGAAGAGAGAGGGTACTGTCCAGCCAAGATCGTTTGTTCCTTTGAAAACTGAACGAACAACGGCTAAGGTTGATGCCCCTACTGGTACAAAGGTAAATCTGAAACTCAGCCTAAACGTACTCGTGATGTTAAATGTTTTAGGTGTAAGGGCATGGGCATTATGCTTCAGAGTGTCCAAACAAGAGAATCATGATGATTAGAGATGATGGTGATATGGAATCTAAAAGTGACCAATCTGATTGCGAAGGCATGCCACCATTGGAGGATATTGATGAGGATGAGTTAGCATTACCGGTTGCAGGGTCCTTGGTTATAAGGCGCACACTTCAGGTTCAAGTCAAGGTTGATGAGTCTCATCAACAAAGAGAGAATATCTTCCATACGCGCTGTTACGTACAAAGCAAGGTGTGCGGTTTAATTATTGATAGTGGAAGTTGTGTTAATGTTTGCAGTACCACCCTTGTTAGTAAACTGAATTTGAGAACTGTTAAGCATGCGAAACCATATAGATTGCAATGGCTAAATGATAGTGGTGAAGTGAAAGTGACTAAACAGGTTGTGGTCCCATTTTCGATTGGGAAGTATGTTGATGAAGTTATGTGCGATGTGGTACCAATGCAAGCAAGTCACATCTTGTTGGGGAGGCCATGGCAATATGATAGGAAGGCAGTTCATAATGGGGTTAAGAATAGGTATACCATTGTAAAAGATGGTAAAACTATCACTCTTGTACCTCTTACACCCAAACAAGTGTATGACGATCAAATAAAGCTAAAAAGAGAGCATGAGGAGATGGGGAGAGAAAATCAAGGTGAGGAACATGGGGAGAGAAAACCATCAGATTCGCCCAGAACACAAACCTCTACAACCCCTTCAGCCACCCATCCAAACAAAAACAAATGTTTGGCCAACACTCCCAACAAATCAGACCATTCGACCACTCAAAAACACCCAAATCTAGCTGAGAGTGGAGGTAAGACAAGAGGAGAGAAGAAAGTCAAGAAGAGTAATGAGAATTGTGTGGAAAAACTAGAGAAACAACCTAATTTTTATGCTAGAGAGGGTGAGGTCAGATCTGCATATTTCACTAACAAGCCAATGATTTTACTTGTGTACAAGGAGGCTTACTTTAACACTAATGATCTTGATCATATTGTGCCTAGTGCTGCTATTTCTTTGTTGCAGGAGTTTGATGATGTGTTCCCCGACGATACTCCAAGTGGATTACCTCCATTGCGAGGGATAGAGCATCAGATTGATTTTGTACCTGAAGCTTCAATTCCTAACCGGCCAGCATATAGAAGCAATCCCGAGGAGACGAAAGAGCTTCAAAGGTAAGTTGATGAGCTGATAGGGCTACATTCGTTAGAGTATGAGCCCATGTGCCGTACCGGTGCTACTTGTGCCTAAGAAGGATGGAACATGGAGGATGTGTGTTGATTGCCGAGCAATCAACAACATAACGGTAAAGTATAGACATCCTATTCCTAGGCTTGATGACATGTTAGATGAGTTACATGGATCTTGCATTTTCTCTAAAATTGACTTGAAAAGTGGGTACCATCAGATTAGGATGAAAGAGGGTGATGAGTGGAAAACTGCATTTAAGACCAAGTATGGTTTATACGAACGGTTAGTCATGCCGTTTGGACTTACAAATGCACCAAGTACGTTTACGTGTTTAATGAATCATGTGTTGCGTGCATTCATAGGTAAGTTTGTGGTTGTGTATTTTGATGACATTTTGATCTACAGCAAGAACTTAACAGAGCATTTTGATCATTTGCGGAATGTACTTAGTGTGTTGCGTAGTGAGAAATTGTATGCTAATCTTAAAAAGTGTGCCTTCTGCTTGGAAGAAATTATGTTTCTTGGCTATGTGGTAACTGCAAAGGGTATCTTGATGAACGAGGAGAATGTTAAGGCCATCCGGGATTGGCCTACACCCAAATCGGTAAGTGAGGTAAGGAGTTTTTATGGGTTAACTAGTTTTTACAGGCGTTTTGTGAAAGACTTCAGTACAATAGCTGCACCCTTGAATGAAGTTGTTAAAAAGTCAGTTGCGTTTAAATGGGGGGAGGAACAAGAATTGGCTTTTGTTCTTTTGAAAGAAAAATTATGTTATGCACCTGTTTTATCCTTACCTGACTTTACAAAGGCATTTGAAATAGAGTGTGATGCGTCTGGAATGGGAATAGGTGCTGTTTTGATGCAGGATCGGAGACCTATTACATATTTTAGTGAGAAGTTAAGTGGAGCGACCTTGAACTATCCCACTTACGACAAAGAACTCTATGCCTTAGTAAGAGCACTCGAAACATGGCAGCATTACTTGTGGCCAAAAGAGTTCGTCATCCATTCAGATCATGAGTCCTTGAAACATCTGAAAGGACAAGGTAAGTTGAATAGGAGACATGCGAAATGGGTTGAATTCATTGAAACTTTTCCGTACGTGATCAAGTATAAGCAAGGGAAAGAGAACATCGTGAGCCGATGCACTTTCGCTGAGTATGTTCTTTTACACACCATGAATACTCGATTGCTAGGCTTTGAATATGTGAAGGAATTGTATGGTAATGATTCTGATTTTACTGAGATTTATAATGCATGTGGAAATTCGACTTCGGTAAGTTCTATTTGATGGATGGTTATTTGTTCAAAGAGATAGAATGCGTGTTCCTGCTAGTTCTTCGCGTGAACTACTTGTTCATGAAGCACATGGGGGTTTTGTTTAATGGGTCACTTTGGGGTTGCGAAAACCTTGGATGTATTGCATGAGCATTTCTATTGGCCAAAAATGAAAAGAGATGTGCAACGAATTTGTGAACAATGCATCGCTTGTCGGAAGGCAAAATCTAGAGTACAACCACATGGTCTCTATACACCATAACATGTGCCTCATCGAACCTTGGGTAGATATCTCTATGGACTTTGTTTTAGGTTTACCTAGGTCAAAAAAAGGTAGAGACTCCATTTTTGTTGTGGTTGATAGGTTTTCTAAAATGGCTCATTTCATTACATGCCATAAAACAGATGATGCATCTCATATTGCAGACTTGTTCTTTAGGGAGATTGTACGTTTGCATGGCATTCCTAAGAGTATTGTGTCAGATCGTGATGTTAAATTCCTTAGTTACTTTTGGAAGACCTTGTGGGGAAAATTGGGAACCAAACTTTTATTTTCGACAACATGTCATCCTCAAACAGATGGGCAAACTGAGGTAGTCAATAGAACATTATCTTAACTTTTGCGTGTTGTAATACAAAAGAATTTGAAAAGTTGGGAAGAATGTTTGCCTTTTGTTGAGTTTGCTTATAATAGAACTGTGCATTCGACGACTAGTTTTTCTCCTTTTGAGGTTGCTTATGGTTTTAATCTGCTAACTCCTATGGACTTAATTCCTTTACCTTGTGAAGAAAAGGTAAGTTTAGATGGTGAACAGAAGGCAAAGATGGTGAGACAACTCCATGAAGGAGTTCGACTGCAAATAAAGAAAAAGAACAGACTTTACGCTTCTAAAGCAAATAAGGGACGTAAACTGGTTGTTTTCCAACCCGGTGATTGGGTTTGGGTGCACATGCGGAAGGAACGGTTTCCTAACCAAAGGAAATCAAAATTACAGCCTCGTGGTGATGGTCCATTTCAGGTTTTGGAGAGAATAAATGACAACGCATACAAAATTGATCTTCCAGGTGAGTATAGTGTTAGTGCTACCTTTAATGTTGTTGACCTTACATTGTTTGACACAGATATTGATTCGAGGTCGAATCCTTTCGAGGAGAGAGGGGATGATGCGAACCAGCCCAAAAACATCAACATCGACCCATTACAGGTTCCAAATGGTCCAATCACGCGGTCTAGGACAAAGGCATTGAAAGAGGCAATGAATGCATTGGTCTTTAAGGTTTCAACCCGGGCAGAATTGCAAGGACCGTTGGAGTATCAAGAGGAGACCTTAGTACATCTTATCCATGTGTAGGAGGGGTCCAATACAACCTTATTTGGGCCATGAAATTAGGACAACAAAAGAGTCCTACTACAACATGGAAACATGGGATTGATGGGCTGGATGGAAGAGAATAAATAAACCTTATGGGCTTTATTTAAGTTAGTTAGCTACAGCCCAAGGCTTGTTTAGGCTTAATTAAGACTTTGTTTTCAGATAGGATCCAAGGCTTGTTTGGATTAAGTAATGGGCTCTTTAATTTAGCATTTTGGGTCTGTTTTCAGTGGACCTCATTTAAGTCCACATAAGAGGTCCATTAGGGTTACTTTTAAGGACTATATAAACTCATGTAACCCTTACTTCAGCAGCCATTATTGATAAAACTTCATTCGAACTCTTCGGTTTCATGTAAGAGAGATTCTTGCATTCTTCAGTTCTTGAATGAACTGAATCTGACTTATCGAAGATTAACTGGCTTCGTGGCGTCATTCTACTCATTCCAATAGTGCTGGTGCCTTGGGGCAGGTTTCCATTGTGTCACACTCCTATCAGACCTTCTTTTGGCTTTCAGGGATCTTATCTCATTCTTGGTTGTGGGTTGCGTGACCACGTGATCACGAGGTTCGCATCAGTTAGTTTTGATTCTCCATCAATTATTAGATTCCTTGAACCTTTGACTAGTGATGTTTCTAAGACATGTTTTAAAGACTGTCATTTTGATGAGAATATTTTCCCATTATTAGGGAAAGCAAATTCAATCTGTGAAGCACGAGAAGAACTTGCTTGGAATAACCCAAAGTTATATAATTTTAATCCAAGGACAAATCAATATGAACTTGAAGTTCAAAGGATAATTCATTTATAAAATATTGAATATCAATTACCGGATGTTTACACTAGTAGTGAAAAGGTATAAATCTCATAAACCTGCTGCAATTGTTCCATCTAGAATTGAAACTCCTAAAGAAAAAAAGGTCAATTTAATAGCAAATGAATTTATATCACGCCTGAAGCGTGGAAGACTTATTGGAGCCAAAGACAAAAATTCTAGAAAACAAAAATTTCAACGAATAGATGATGGTATGCTTGGAGAGTCCTCATTCATTAAAAAAAAACATCAAATTTTATGTCCAAATCATCTCCTAGTACTGAACCTCCTAAAGAGGGACCTCTTGAAGAAAATCAGGTCCCTAGAAATAATTAGATCTCCATAAACTAAGTTCATACAGGAGAGATTTTGAAACGAGATAAAATTATCATAGATGACCTACTTATTTATCAATATATATGATCTTTGATTATACACAATGATTTTTTCTTAGAGTTTTAAGTACTCGATTGACCCACTTACTTCTATTTTGTTAATATTAATTACTACGGTTGGAATTTTAATTCTTATTTAAGGCTTTTTGAGATTTTTTATTATATAACTTTTTTTCAGTACTTCATTGATGATATTAGTTGTCGGTTTAAATTTAATACAAATTTATATCTTTTGGGAATTGGTTGGAATGATCTATTATATCATATTTATAATTGGGCCATTCCTCAATTTTATTTTTTTTATTTGATGGTTATATTTTTACAATCTAAAAAAATGACTACAATGATATTTTGAAAATGAAATTGTTATAAAATACTTTTTAAATAAGGATATGGCTTCTTACAATAATGTTAACAATTTCTTTATGAATAATTATATGTAAGCTTAATATTGATGATTTTTTAACAAGGAAAATATTATGAATGTTCAATGAAAATAAAATATTTATTTTTTATTTGTGAACTATTTTATACATTTCTCTTAAATTATTATATTCTTTGTTTTTTCATATAGTCACATAAAAACTATTAAGACAATTTTTTATTATTATTATTATTACTTGCTTTTCAAATCATTGTACGTTTTTATTAAAAGAAACATGTTATGAATGAAAAACATAAGCTTTTTGTAAATAAAAAAAAAGAAAAAATGCACAAAAAATGAGTTTTAACTAAAGACAATTTGACAAAAAAAAATCATAAGAAAAAAATATTTTCCCATAGATAGTTTAAACATTTTATGTTGGGAAAAACAATTAAATAAAACATTATCATGTTTGAATATATTTATTTATAAGCTAAAATAGAAAGGATACTGAAAATCTATAGATCAGGTTTTTTGTATTTATATTTATATCTTATCTATTACCCATCATACCCATCGATTAAGAAATTTAGATATTTCTACCTTATCAATTGATTTCAAGTATTCATATTAGTATTCTTTGTTTAACTATTATTTAACATTCAAAAAAACATAAAATAGTGTGTTATGCTAATAGAAATTTAGATATTTCTACCTTATCAATTGATTTCAAGTATTCATATTAGTATTCTTTGTTTAACTATTATTTAACATTCAAAAAAACATGAAATAGAGTGTTATGCTAATATAAATTTAGATATTTCTACAAGCCTGCATGCGGGCAACATCAATCAATGTATTTAAGAGAAGTGAGAACTTATTCAAGCATCAATAGCGGTTCATAGCTTGATAATCTCACCAGACTTCCGACCGACCATCTTTTGATGTTCAAATTCTACATAAAATCCAAAACATCAATGGCAATAAAAATACCAGTTTGTACCTTGAACATAAGGGAAACTGGAAACAAAAGCAGCTGATGAGCACCAAACAGGTAAACTGCTTTTCCTTGTCATTTCAGAAAATGATAACTATGATGGGGGAAAATCATAGACTAGGATTTCTACAATACATTATGCAGATTCTATATACCCCTTGAGCTACACGATTCATACGAGCTCTTCAACTCATGCCACAAGCAAAACAATGTGTCATAAACATCATCATCATCAAAATTACAATCTCTGATTCGTGAGACATTAACCAGGGTCTTCAACCACTCTTCATGGAGAGTTGAGAACTCAGACCTCCGCTCACCTGACTTGAAACTTTCTCCAGTTGATTTTTTCATCAGTCGGCCAGCATGTGAAGCAGCTTCAACAACATGCTCTGGAATGCCAGCCATAGATGCCACTTGTAATCCGAAGCTCCCTGGGCATGCTCCAGATAAAAGCCGGTACAAGAAGACAAGTTCCTGGTCACTTTTAGAATAGCTTTCAGGTTTTGATTTGAATGCACAAGCCATGTATTGTAATGAAACATGTGGATGAGAAGCAAATTCTTTTGTGAGCGGGTGATAGTGTGTTGCAAAAAGCAATCGACAGTTAATCTTCTCAACAAGATGGCGGAATACCTGCATGAATGATCAGAAGAAATATCAAGTCAGTAGTTGATTTTTAAGTATCACTATGTTTTCATGGTATAATGGCTGTGATTTAATCACCAACTCTTTTTAAAAACATTAGAACCTTTTCCATTTTAAACAAATTCTTCAATGATGATAATAAATAAATAAAAACTAAGGCTTTAGTAGCATATATTCAATGTTTGATCATGAACAAATAATACTCGATATCTTAGACTTGTTAGCATGATCCGAATAAGATGTTAGCATGATCCAAGTAAAGTAGTCTCAATATACAAGTATTCTATAGAAATCCAGTTGTAAATAGTAGTGTTTTAATAGGTTACTTATCTTTCCATACTTAGACCAAAATTATAGTTAGAGCATGTAAATCTCTTTTCTTCCTATTTAATAAACAAGACACTCAAGGGCCATTCAGTTTGCTATTCAACCAATTTTTCATGGTATCAGAGCCTCACCACTAAAATTACATCACAAAATCTTGTATGTTCCCCTCTCGGTTTCTTGGTCAGTCCTAGATACATAGGGATCTCGGTTTCTTGGCTTTTCAGTTTAGGTTTCTTAGTTGTCTTTTGGAATTTACCTAAAACAATGACATAAGGCAATTTTAACCTATTTGGTGTTTGGTTTACTAGAAAGAACTACTCAACCTAAGAGTTTCAATTCTAAATACATGTTACAGGGGAGGAATTATAGGGTCATGTGGATGGAAGTGATCGGGCTCCCCTAAATGTGTCAAAATAGTATCCATGGAAGATTAAGGATGCTCGGGTAATATCTTGGATTTTGGGGTAAATTGATCAACTTATTGTATTTAATCTAAAGATCATATAAAACAACAAAGACTATGTGGAAATATTTAAAAAAGGCTTACTATCAAGATAGCAATGCTAGAAGTTTTCAATTAGAAAACAATCTCTAATTATGCTCAAGAGAATCTCTTTATTCAGGATTATTACTCTGGTTTTCAAAATTTATAGGTAGAATATACTAAAATTATTTATGCCCAAATGCCAGCGAAATCTCTCTATTGTTCAGCAGATACATGAGCAAAGCAAACAGGGTCAATTCTTAATGAAATTAAGATTTGAACTTGAGATTACCCGCTCCAACCTATTGAACCAAGATTCCTCACCTTCCTTGGATGTCTATTTTGGGCTACTACGAGAAGAACATCTAGTTACACAAGGCAGCTTCAAGCAAGATAACTCAGCGATTGTTGTTTTTGCAACTCAGGGAAAGGGAAGGGGTCGAAGTATGGGCAGTGTTCAATGTTATAGCTGCAAAGAGCATGGACACATTGCAGTCAATTGCAGGAAGAAATTCTGCAATTATTGCAAACAGCAAGGCTATATTATGGAGTGTTCCCCTCATCCCCAAAACCGCCGGGTATATGCTTTCCAAGCAATGCTGTCCAACAATGATTTCCCAATAGCATTATCCGGCAACACCTCTACATCAGCTGCAATCAGTCCTCTTACTCCATAAATGATGTAGCAGATGATTCTCACAGCTTTCTTGGCCTTGGGACTTCAAGGTACTACTTTTGATCCTAAATTTTGGACTTTTGATTCTACTGCCTCAAATCATATGACCAATTCATCTCGTGAGCTTAAAAATGTTCGTAAGTACCTTGGTTCATCACAAATTCAAGTTGCTAATGGTGGATATATACCTATTACTAAGGTTGGAGATATTGATACAACTTTCAAAAATATATGTCCAACAATGTTGTCCAACAATGATTTCCCAGCAGCACTGTCCGGCAACACCTCTACATCAGCTGCAATCAGTCCTCTTACTCCATAAATGATGCAGCAGATGATTCTCGTAGCTTTCTTGGCCTTGGGACTTCAAGGTACTACTTTCGATCCTAAATTTTGGACTTCTGATTCTACTGCCTCAAATCATATGACCAATTCATCTGGTGAGCTTAAAAATGTTCGTAAGTACCTTGGTTCATCACAAATTCAAGTTGCTAATGGTGGATATATACCTATTACTAAGGTTGGAGATATTGATACAACTTTCAAAAATGCATGTTTCACCTGACTTATCTACTAGCCTTATTTCAGTATGATAACTGTAATGTGTATTTTTCTCGTAATAGCTGTTTTGTGCAGGATCAGGTGTTAGGAAGGATAATAACGAAAGGGCTTAGAGTCAGACGACAGTTTCCACTGCATTTTTCCATTCCTAGTTGTCTCTTGATTTTTTGTACTACTGTTCAAAATCAAAGTAATGTATGGCATAAACGTTTAGGCCATCCAAACTCTAAACTCTATTGTTTTATCTCGTTTAGTGAATTCTGAGTTACTAAAAAATAAATTAATTTCTCTTCTCATGATGCTTTGTTTAATTGTTCTACATGTAAATTAGGCAAAAGTAACACTCTTCCTTTTCCTTCCCATGATAGTCGTGCTACAAAATATTTTGATATTATCCATAGTGATGTTTGGGGTCCTGCACCGATTTTATCTCATGCTCGCTATAAGTATTTTGTGACATTTATTGATGATTATAGTCGGTTCACTTGGTTCTTCGTTCCAAATCTGAAGTCTTTACAATTTTCAAATCATATTTTGTCTATGTTGAATTGAGACTCAATTTACTACTGGTATTAAGGTGTTAAGATCTGATTCAAGGGAGAAATGCATGTCACATGATTTTCATCCTTTACAGCAAAAGGGCATTCTCACACAACGTTTATGTCCACATAGACCACAACAAAATGAGATTGTTGAGCGTAAGAATCATCATCTTTTGGACATTACTCGAACTTTACTGCTTGAGTCATCTGTTCAATCTAAATTCTAGGTTGAAGCTTTGTCTACTGCAGTTTATCTAATCAATCGCTTACCATCCCATGTGTTGAATTTTGATTCCCCTTTCTATCGTCTATATCTTAAGACTCATAGCTATTATAATTTGCATACTTTTGGTTGCGTTTGTTTTGTTCATTTACCATCTCCTGAGCGGCACAAACTTTCTGCTCAATCTGCTAAATGTGTGTTTTTAAGGTATAGTATTTCTCACAAAAGTTTTGTTTGTTGTGATCTAAGTTGTGATAAATTTCGTATCTCTAGAGATGTTTTCTTTGAAAACCAATATTTCTTCCCTACTATTGTTGAATCTTCCTTGATTGCTCCTATTCTTATTCATTTTGAGGACGTGTCACCTTTTGAGCAGTTCAAACCTACGTGTATGAGCGTCGTCAACCAACTTTGCCTCTTCCAACAACTGACCCACCACCTAATGCTTCTCCTGAGTCGTTGATTCTTCGCCTCTCTACGAGGGTCTCCTATCCTCCTGATTGGTATGGTTTTTATGCTACTTTATCTAATACACCTATTCCATCATGTTACTCACAAGTTGTCCAGCATAAATGTTAGCAAACAGTCATGCAAAAGGAATTTCAAGCTCTTCAGGATAATCATACATGAGATCTTCTTCCTTGTCCTCCCAGGGTTAAGCCTATTAGATGTAAATGGGTGTACTTAATTAAGCTTCGTTCCGATGACACTCTCGATTGTTATAAAGCACGTTTGGTTGCTATTGGCAATAGACAGGATTATGAGACCTTTGCTCCTATCGTCAAGCTGACTATAGTCCTATCATTGTTGCTTCCTAGGGTTGGCCACTTCATCAAATGATCATCAAAAATGCTTTTTTCTCCATGGTGACCTTAAAGAAGATATTTATATGGCACCTCTCCCGGGTTTGGTTTCCTCTTCTTCGTCCGTTGTGTGTAAATTGAAGCGATCCTTATATGGCTCAAAGCAAGCCCCTCGTGTCTAGTTTGATAAATTACACACTACCTTACTTCGTTTCTCTTTTGTGGAAAGCAAATATGATTCTTCTTTATTTCTTTGCACCACCTCTGTTGGTTGTCTTCTCCTGGTTTATGTTGATATTCTCATTACCAGCACTAATTCTTTAAATTTCGGTCAACTTCAATAGCATCTTCGGGATTGCTTTCATATGAAGGATCTTGGTTCGCTTACTTATTTTTTGAGTTTGAAGGTTCATTCTTCTTCTGGCATCTATGTGAGTTAGCAGAAATATGCTCAGGACTTGATTGCGTTAGCTGATCTTCAAGATTCTTCTCCCGTAGATATTCCTTTGGAGGTGAATGTTAAGTTTTAACGTGATGAAGGTGGTCTTCTATCCAATCCAACGTTATATAGACAATTGGTTGGCAACTTGAATTATTTTACTATTAATCGGCTTGGTATATCCTTCGTTGTTCAGCAAGTCAGCCAATTTATGCAATCTCCTCGTCATTTACACTTGTTCGCGGTTCGTTGCATTATTCGATATCTCCTTGGTTCTTCCGACTAGGGTCTCTTCTACCCGGCTGGGTCTCCTATTCACCTCATTGCATTTAGTGATGCTAATGGGGCTAGTTATTCTAATACCCGTCGTTCTGTCATCAGTTGGTGTATGTTTCTTGGTGTCTCTTTGATCTCTTGAAAGAACAAGAAACAAGATCTCGTTTCCAAATCTTCGACTACGTCTGAATGTCAAGCCATGTCCGCTGCTTGCTTAGCATGATCCAGATAAGATGCTAGGATGATCCAGATAAAGTAGTCTCCATATACAAGTATTCTATACAACTCCAGCTGTAAATAGTAGTGTTTTAATAGGTTACTTATCTTTTCAATGTGTCAAAAACTCATCTTGTTCCATATATTTCAAAACCCTATGTGCTTCAAAACCATATTATATAATTCATAATGATGTGTGAGGCCCTTCAAAAATCACTATTGTATCTGGAAAAAAAATGGTTTGTTACATTTATAAATGATTACACAAGATTATATTACTTTTATATGATGAGTGAAGAGTTTGAGGTAACAATATCATTTTTACCAAATGATAGAAAAAAAAGGATTAAAATACTATATTTTATAATGGAACATAATACTTTAGACTGATGTTGAATCCTATTTGCTTTCAAAACATTTTTCACATACTGATATTTGTTTTGAAAGCAAAAAGGATTCCACA
This sequence comes from Salix exigua, assembly GCA_032356905.1. Taxonomy (NCBI): domain Eukaryota; kingdom Viridiplantae; phylum Streptophyta; class Magnoliopsida; order Malpighiales; family Salicaceae; genus Salix; species Salix exigua. The sequence goes on along the minus strand of CM063593.1, from coordinate 11,167,176 downwards.
TGAGTCTTAATGTCTTAAACTCTTAAGCAAAATGAAATTTCTGAGAATAGAAAACATTTACTTGAAGTGGCGTGTGAATATTCTAAAATACTTGAAGGGTTGAAACTGGTTTGGTGACATCCTATTTGATCAATAAAAGTTTTTGGTTGTGCAATCTTTGTTCACATACCAAGCAAATTCCAATCTAAACTTGAGCCTGGAGCTGAAAATGTGTTTTCATCAAATATGTCTCAAACAAAAGTTAATGCAAATATTAAAACCCCCAAATCGAAAAAATTCATACACGTTTGGATGTTTCTTTTACAGGAAATCAACTTTATTTACCATAAATCATCTTCAGGGGAGGAAAAAAGAAAAGATAACGGTTTTTGAGACATGTTCCATTACCTAATACAATTATGAACAATACTATTTTCTCAACATCACAATCTCAGGAAAAGAATGTTCATGGTATAAAATAAATGAAATACTAGTCAATCATTGCAATTTGTAAGTGTATTGCGGACAATTGCAAAGTATCAAACTTATCCATATTATTACCACAACGCAGATATTTCAATTGCTCATGATCCAATTCTTCATGACAAAACAAAGCACATGGAAATAATGATAGTGGAATGATCTATTAAAATACACAAGATTGGAAGTGGGTTGTTGAAAGAAAGTTTATATTGAAAAGAGGTTGTTGTAACTACACTTTACTTGATGAAAAATATCAGGTACACCTGTCCACAAATATCTCTGCAACTCTCTTTTCTCTTACTCTAAACAAGGTTCTTTTCTACAGTTTGCTCTGGTTAGCTATTTATAATAAATATGGGGAACCACTTCCAGCTCACTTCCACTAATTATATAGCCTAATACTATTAACTATGCAGACTCATTTTCAACTCACTTATAGTAATCATCCAGCCTAGCACCACTAATCATCCAAACCCCATTTTCAGCCCATTTCCACTAACCATCCAGCCTAACACCCATCTGTATGTTAGATGTTGTTTCTTCATTGACATGATTTGCATCCTATATGTTCCAACCACCGAGCACGTTACTGATGTACTTACATAGGAGCTTCATGATGAACATTTAACTACTTAATCAGCAAGCTAACAACATAAAATATATTTAAGATAACTTTAGGAGAAGTGTTGTAAAATAGAAGATTCTATATTAGGTTTATAAATTAGGATATAAATTTGGTATCAACCAACTCCTATAAATTAAAAGTCATTTCTAATTAGGATATATAATTTGATTTAGTCTATGATTTCATGTCTTGTATTTTTTTTTTTAAATAAAAATCCTGTACAAACTATAAAAATATTTTCAGATCATTCTGTCTTCAAATAGATCTCTCAATTTATAGAATAAAGGGAAGATTTTGTCAGTTGAGGTAGGTTTCCTAGTCACAAATGAACACTGGTTATTTTGTGCCCCGACAAGATACCAACTGCGTGCATGAGATATGGGTGTGTGGATGCAGAAGAGTATTTCCTAGCCACAACATTTCTAACATTACAAACTATTTATAAAAGCATGTGTCAGATTTGTATAGCAACTAGAGTTGTACATGACACATCTAACGCCAAAACACAGAAATCAATGACCATGATGACCAAAAAAAGATCCAATATGCAAGAAATATGTTTGCATTATAATGAACCGATTACCTGACAATCTCAAGTGGATAACCTAGAAAAGTATAACTTGACTAGAACCAAGGATACGAACAAACATAGAGATGAGAAATATTAATTTATATCCTTAAGGAATTTGTTGGATATAGAATACGAGTTCTTAGTCATGGAATAAAAAGGACATGTAAATCAAAGAATATTTGATTACTAACAAGGAAATCTTACAGCATATGCAATAGCGTATCCGTCATAAGTGCTTGTTCCTCGACCCAGTTCATCAAGAAGGACAAGGGAATCTTGAGTCGCATTTTGAAGCACTGAAGCTGTTTCTGTGCACTCAATGAAGAATGTACCTGCAAATTTGACAAACTCGTTTCTATTATCAAACTCCAGAATTAAGAAGTACATATGCAAACACTCATTAATGCATGTGGTTGGGTCACTTCTAGCAGTATTTGCATAATTGTCACTTTCAACATATAAAGGACTCTGGGGTCCAGGAATGAGTAAAATATGTGGGATTATAGGCCAAGTTAGTATGCAGGTGAACAGTCCACAACAGTTCCCTTTCTTTCACTTTATGCATATTTGAAAGCATATGATATATCCTATTTCAAATTGCCTTGAAGAGATTTTGAAGATTTAGATGGACAAGATTCATTAGACCACAACCATTTACACCAGATCTCCAGTAGAATTACGACCAGAGTAAACAACCACTGCCAAAACTCTATCAATCTTAGATTCGCCATTGTTGTTTTTACAGGCATTATGAATCCTCTCTGATAACTTAAATCGAGGGAAATTTAGAGCAAGCTAACTATGCCATTGAATTAAACAGTTTTAAGTTTTTTTTTTAAGCACTGAATGGATCCATAATGCTGTATTTTACCATCAAGAAGCCATTTTATGACCTTCAGAAAAAGAAAAGAAAAGAAAAAAAACAGGATTTCAAATTAAACAGTCAACACTTGCCAGAATTTATTCTTGCAATATGATAATCATGATTTGGACCATAAAAGTGCATAACTAAAAAATATAAATTTGCATGAAGTGAATTTAGATCACATAAAGAAAAGCAAACTTCCAAGTGAAACCAGTAAAATATTATCTAACTGCAGCTTACTCTCGCCTGTCATTATTCTATCAGTGGCACCAATCCGTGTAAAAATCATGTCAGCAAGTGAGAGAACACACTTCTCACTGGGAACGAAACAGCCGAGCTGCAAATTGTCATAGAATTAAAAACCATATGGTTAAAATATGCCAAAGAATAGAATTTTCTAGGAATGCAGGAGCACAAAAGTGATTTTTCCAAGCTAGGTCATAATCAAACCTGTGCCAGTATAACAGCTAGACATGTGGCACGCAGAAGTGTTGATTTTCCACCCATATTTGGTCCAGTCAGCAGCACAGTGCGGGGATATTGACTATCTGAATCCTCACCAAGGAACACATCATTTGGGACAGGCAATCCACTCTCTCCAAGGGCAAATGGGTGCCATAACCCTTTAATCTTAAGTACAGGCCCTCCTTTCCCCTCACAGAAAGAAATGGCCTTTGAATCAGGCAAAATATCAGGTCTACACATAGCCCCACACGACATGCTTGCTGTGACTGTGAAAGATCTAAGCACATCAATGCAATTGATTGCATGAATGACTTCACCCCACTGTATAGCTTTCTCAATAAATAACTCAATTAGAACAGAAAGCATTCCAGCCTCTGAATCTGTCACATCATGATTCTGATACCAGATATAGTATTAGTAATGTGCAAAAGTGGGCATAAAAACAGAACACAATATTATCACACATCAAAAAAAAAATTACAAGAAAGTACAGATGTTCCAAATAGGAATGGCCATATTGTTAAACAGCCAATATAAGCCAAAACATGACGGGTGGGTGTTGTGAGAGAGATACATTTTCTAACAGAGAAATATAGAATTCCACAGAAATGCCTACTCAGTTATCAAGGATGCCAATAGTCCTATATTACTCCAGAAACGAGACTGAATGCTGAACTGTGAAAAAGAAAGCAGCAGCTACAGACCAAATTGCATGGTACACATGCATGACTAAAATTTTAATTGTATTCTCGAATAAATAAATTGGTATATAACAATTAATATAGTTTCATAAAAAAAAGAGAACACCAGCATCATCTCAATTAGACACAAAAGGATCCAAATGGGGAGAAAGGGAAAAACATTGGTTGATATATATCCGAGAACATAAACCAGAAGGTAGCAGACCTGGTAGTTTGGGAATTCACTATCTACAGCTGCTTCAAATTGCACTAGGAATCTTTCAAGCCCATTACTACCATGAAGCTCTGGTAGTTTAAAATTTTTTGATAATGATGAAATTAGTCGCTCTTCCTTCAGTAATAGCAATAACAAATCCATTCCATTTCGAAGCCCTTTCACCAGAGACCTGAACACTTTCACCTACACAACACTTACTGCCACTTCAGTAGAAGGTTCAGAAGTAACTAAACACTTGTCGAATTGACACCCTATGAAAATCATCATACATGTGCACTCAAAGAGATTTTTGACATGTCAAGAATTAAAATCAAATTAGACAACTTACTTGTTGTTTCAACAACTTTTTGCTAATCAACGGCAATGCAAGAGAACCTGATGCCTGAAAGCTAACCTTAATTCGTCCAAGCATTCTTTCTAAATCTGGAAGCTTGCGAAGATATTGTGCAGTAACTAACATAATTTCTGAACGAGACATTAGATTTTCAATAACATCAAGCCTATTATTAATGCCTTCAACATGTTTCAGTGGATGGCAGATCCAATTCCTCAAAAGCCGCTTGCCAGATGATGTCATGCAGTTATCAAGATAATTAAACAAAGTACCTGAAATAACGAGTAGATAAGGTGTTCAATATTTAATTTAAAACTCTTAAGAATGAAAACCAAAGATTTGAGGATGATGATAATTTAATGGGAGATCAAGGAATGAAAACACTGGCCTGAGGAACTACCATTGGCACTGTTACTAAAAATCTCCAGATTTACTAGAGTCTGCCCATCCATTCGAAGGCAACCCTTGTAAACTTGGTAGGGTAGAATATCTGCATTCCTTAAAATATCATCAAACTGCTCAAAAGAAAATGCACAGAAATCTTTATAAGCAACAAATAATCAGGGATCTTAACAGTTAAAAAGCCAAACAGAGAAGGGAAGGGAGGAGGTTGACAGGTAAGCTTACCATCAATCTGGACAGATGACCAATAAGCCCACCAAGAGCACACAGTGATAAATCACGGTGCATTATACTGTCAAGTGCACAGTTCCATGGATTTGTAGATCGTTTAAAGTAATCCTTTGATTGAATAAAATCTCTAACTTCGGAAGCATCCACAAAATCAGTGCCCGGCAGAACTGGAGACAATTGCAGAGCTGTAGAACCTGCAAGGAAGGGGCAAGGGAAATGAAAAGGTGAAGCCATGCTCCTCATGATAGCTTGGATCATAACTTACATATCCCTTTAATGACAGACTCTTCAGCAATAAACCAAGTGTGGAAAAACTTATCTAAGAGATCAATAATAAAGGTGGTAAATTATTAAACAGGAATCACTTAGAAAGGATACATTTAAATTTAAAATAAGTCATGAGATGTATAACTGGAGTATGGTTAGATTACGTTCACCAACCAGGATGTATAATTGGACCTCACATTGATCAACTAACATGTGCATGAAAGCAAACAAAGGTGACTATTGAAGATTTATTCATAACCTTGCTGGGGAAGTTGCAGCAAAGGAATTCACACTGATTTGAGCAAAACACCCAAGATAATAGTATGCATGCAGGAACAGTATCCCATCAAAATACATAATGCAACTCGTTATTTAGTAAGTGTGCCAAAAGGCCTTAGTGCATAGAGAAAGTGCACAGAGAATAAAATAGCTAAACCAGAAATTACTAAGAACTGGGACATGAGTTACTATCTTTACACAAGGCTACAACAACCAAACAAATCACCTACTAATCATCTAGCATATTTTATAAATCCAACAAATATGCAGCAAGTTTCAAGTTGGTCCAGACAACTGTATTTCATTTTCTAGAAGATTTTTACAAACAAATTATAGTGATGAGACAATAATGACACAGGAGATAAGGAAAGATAAGATGGAAGATCACGCTAATCTAGGGGGAAAATATACAAAATAACAAAATATATTCTGGCAAATGGACTGCTCGGAAGGCAGGTGTACAAAGTCTTCCCTTCTTAGCAAGAAATCTAGTTAATATATTTGCAATTGCAATCTTTAATCTTAAATATATATGATATATCTTGTCACACGAAAAAGGTCAGTATAAAATTACCAATTAATGAGTACTTCCTAAGTACTTTCTGAGCGCTTCTGGAGAGCTCTGTAACATAGAAATCCTTCAGTTTTAAACTAGGCAAAAACATAACATCCAAGCGCAAGAGAACAAAAGGAAGAAAAGCATGTACCTCTATTTTCATATATGACTTCCTTAGGTGAAATCTATAATAAAATCACAGTAAGTTATTCAAAGGTTAAGTACTTGAGAGCACACAGAATCATTAAACAAACAACAAAGATAACGGAGCATACTTGCATCAATAATGCCCCCAGAGCAGCATGTGACGCGTCATCATTGATTGATCCAACCCAAACTCGCAGAGCAGCACAATCAGCAAAAGCAAACCCATAAGCAGTTGCGCCATTATCCACCCCATAGTTTCCCTGAAGTTAATAAACTTTCATGAAATGCATAAATAACAAGGACCATTTAAATGATTAGAATAACAAATGAAACCAAATTTCTGATTCTCCATGCTGGATAAGTTTTTAAGAACAAGAAATGGTAGAATATAATGAAGTCAGCTGCATATCTAACATAATACATGGACAAAAAGTAATCAAAACATTTTAAACAGATTGTTCATCATAGGGTTGTGATAAAGAAGAAAAATGGCTTCATCACAATTCAGAGATTCGCTTTTCTAACTCATGATTTATCAATAGCCTGATATCAGAAAAACATGAGCTTTCAAGAAAAATATTGTCCTCCAGTTAAGTGATGCAATCACAAATTAAGCTCGCGCAAAGATTATTTTAGCAATATTTTGAAATTGAAGATGGGCAAGATACAGCAATTTGTGAGTTTAACAAGAAACATATTGCTGCAGAAGAAAATTGTAAGACGATAATCATTACAAACCTCTTTTATGGCAAGAAGATAAACAGCATCAGGCCCCATATTACGGTCAGTTGTGGTTGATGGAGTCACAACCTGTACCAATTTTCTTTGGATTACCTGAAATTCAACATTAATGATAAGACAAGTACTTAGATGGTTGCCCACATCATGGCATTGATTTACTATTTCAGTTTCAATGAATTAATGAAAGCCACAAATGATGTATTGTGTTGAGAACATAATTTATAAGAGATGCCAAATCTGTCTGAACAGTTGAATCAACAAGAATAATTGAAAAACAAAAATGTATCAGAAACATGTCTCATTTAAGGCTGCATGGAAAACTCACAGAATTTGCACCCCTAGATTTTGCTTGATCAGATGTTTCCAATTGCTCCACTCTTCCAACTTTATATCTTGACATGGAACAGAAAAGTAATAAGTGAACTGAAAATGTTCAGGACAAGAAATGTGGAAGAAAACATGGGATTGGTTAAATCTCAGCTAACTACTAAGATTTGATTGAAAAGACCCTGTTTCATATCTTCAGCCAATATATGATTGGCATAAAGGATGCATAATGCAAGTTGAAGAATTCTTTTCTTTTCGTTGTGCTTCTTAGATACAGGAAGAAATGAAAGAAGAAAAAAGAAATCCCATGGCAGGTGGCCAGTCTGGTCTACATGCTGGTTTCTTACAATTTTTGCATAACATTCAGCTGTATTAAGAATAATTTTAACTACATAAAATAGAGATATAAAACTAGTAACAATGAAATCTTTCACTCATCTTGAAGGCATAATAAAACAATGAAAAAAAGGAAATTATGGTTCAGAGACTAGGTCTGCTGCTTCCATACCCACAAGCTACCAGTTTTTCAACAGCATCATCGATCCCACTTTCAGATATACCAACCTGATCACAAGGCAGACGCTAATAAATAACATATAACTGTAATTGTGGCAATTAAAAATGGCTTTTTAATTAGAAAAAATTATCTCTGAAGACCTGCCGACATTTCCCCACACCACTCAATGTCATTTTCCAATCAAGCTCTTTGTGACCAATTTCAGCATCCAGTTCATAGAGTTCATAGAATTTTCCCTGTGTTTCATCAGTCACATAAAACATATTGATCTGATTTCAGAACCCAAAACTTCAGAACCTAAAAGAAATTTCGAACTTTCCACCATACCACACATTAATAAATTTGTAAATATAAATCTCAGTTAACAGAAATGTGGGTGGGAGGGTGAGAGAGAGACAGAGTTAAAATACAAGTTATAGTTCAAGCACCGCGTGCCAACATTGGCTGCATGATGTTAGTTTTGCACTAGCAATACCTCTTTTTTCCTATTGGATCATACAAACAAGATGCACATGGTATATGATCCATTATTAATAAGAAACCAGAATTTTAAGATGTTACATGATTAGCATAACATCACTCTTTCGAAATGAATTGGTTGCAAAAAATGCTTAATGCAAGTACAACCGTTTAGAAAGGAAACAGAAATTTTTCAGAAAAATAAGAATGAACTGGTTGCTGAAGATGCTTATTGCATGTCCAACTGTTTAGCATGGAAACAGAAATTTTTCAGAAAAATAAGAACGAATAGCTGAATCAAGCTCTAATGTAACCTTATGATGTCAAAAGGTAACTTCAAAAGTATCAGAAACTGCAACAATAATACTAACCACTTTAAAGAAAAGTAGAACATCCATGTACTGAGATTTGACAGTCCAGTATTGCTTTTGAGAAGCTGACATTTTCTTGAATGCATCAGGTGGTAAGTAAAGCGTCTTTTTGTCATACAGAGGATCATTGGGCCTTCTCCCATTTGCATCCCTAATTCGAGCAGGGTCAAGCCATTCAAATTTGCTTATTGAATTAGATATTTCCTCATGATTTTTTATCAAGGAATCTGAGTCCTGTAGTGATTTCGCTCTTTTGCTAGAGTTTAGGAAAGAACAACCATTCTTATCCTCAAACTTAGGAACACCCTCTGGAATTCTCTTCAGACGAGGAACTAGAAGTTGCATGCCTGGTGTATGTGGCCCAGGAACATCATCCACACTTTCAGTATTCAAGACACTTGTTTGATCGACCATGCCATTGGGAATGATACCAATGTCTTTCTCAGAGTATAGCGTATCCATTCCTTGCGTAGGCAATTCTTTTGGGATAGTAAATGTACCAGATGTAGAGCAAGCATTAGCAGAATGAACCTGGTTCCTGCATCAATTTACATCAGTTAAACCCACTATGAGAAAAATTTGAGTCAGCAAGGTACAATGACACAGATTTAACACTTATTTACTATTAGCGATCATCGAAACAAACAGAAATTAGTTTCTATGAGAATGATTTCAAAAACAGAAGGTTATCAATTAGCGATAATCAAAACAAATAGAAATTAGCATCTATGAGAATGGTTTCAAAAAAGGATATCACATTAAGGTTCGAAGACTATGCCCTGAAACTATTTCATTTATGTTCACAACAAAAATCAATCACAAGATAGAAACTCGGTGTATTTAAGAATTGCCCTTAAAACATATTTGTCTCCATAGATTCCACAAACTCACTTCACTTAATAATTCGCAATTCCAAAAGTTATTTAAATCTCAACAATCATTTCTAAAAACTCCTACTGTGATCCGCACTCTTTTAAGACTTCTATTTGTAGGAATATTCTTGAAAAAATAAAATTAACAAACGAACGGCTTCAGTTCAGCTTCAACAAGAAGACTAATTATAAAATATTGAATTATTTTAATAAAAAAATATTCCCTTCATAACTACCTAGATAAACAACAATTCAAAGATTTTAATTAATGTTCGGAAAAAAAAATTACCTCCCATTAGGTTTTTCTCTGTCATCGAACTTAATGAACTTATGCATTATGCTCGAGAAAAGCGTAGCACCTTTGGCCCCCTCGTTCTCCTTGATGTTCACCGGTAATATCTGACATGGCACCTTTTCTGGTGGCGTGTCAGTTCCTCTAATTTCCAGAGACGTGTCCACCAGTCCATCAGGTTGAAACACGTTTTGATTATTTTGCTTCGCCGAGAACAGAGGAGCTTGACGACCATCGCTCTTTTCTCCGGCGTCGGGGCTCTGACTGGGAAGCGAGGGTTTTTGGAAGAACGAGAGTATTGATTTTTGGCGCTGCATTTTCGTACTCCTACAGGAATCAGCTTTTAGAGATGTGAGATTTTTATTAAAATACATGGAGTCTTTATACCCTAGAAAACGATTGGCGCCAAAACCTGACACTTTCAGCTCTCAGAATTTTCAATGGAGACAACGACGCCCTGATTTTAGATTTCACGCTAGCGTTGTTTTTGTCTGATTAATTTTTTAATTTTTATTTTTTACAAGTAAATATAATTGCATTTGAAATTTTAAAATTTAATTATATAGAAGTTTAATTAAATTTTTTTTCATTAATAAAGATTTTTTTATTTTATTTTGAATATAAAAAACCATCTAACAAAATTTTAATAAAATACATATTTTTAAAAATCATTGTTTAAGAACCAAAGTAAAAATTTCTATTAATATATTTTAAAAATTATAATCACAAAAATTCCTATAATATTAAACACACACTTAGAGGTTAAATTTTATTAAAACTAATTTGAATTGAGTTGCCCAATATTTTTATTAGAATAACTCATGTTAGTTTTTCTTTGTGTAGATATAAAACAAGATTACTTGTCCGCACGTTGGGTTTTTTATGAATAAACTGATTGATTATGTGCATGTTTTAATTGGTTATCTTAAATTAGTAAAATTGGATAAAAAAAATTGTCTAATTTCAGCATATATAATTTCGTGTTATACATCTTGTTTTATATTCTTTTATTTTTTGGTTTAATATTAATCTCTTGATTTGTTTTTGGGTCCTTCCAGGATAGTTTTTCATGTTTTGTTTGTATTTAATTTGGTTCTCAAACACTATTTTTTGCACAACTAAGTCAATTGGACGTTAAATTAGAGCTCAATTGCATGTTTTGCTTTAGGAAAGATTCAATGTAAAGAAATGGAACTAAAGTGAAAATAGTGTGTAACATAGGTGGTAGATTAAGATTTAATCTTTGTATCAAACTTTATTTTTCTCATTCTTCAATCCTTCTTATATTGGAGGAGAGAGAAGTCATCGTTGAAATCCAATTTAGATAGAGAAAGCGTTTGTTGGTGAAGAATTTGGCCACCAAAACGATTATTTTTTGAGTCAAATGGTTGATGAGGGGACTTTTGAAACAAAAATGTACAATGTTGGTAATGGTTAAATGAACAACAATGATCTTAAAAGATCTAATAAAAACACATATATGTTTTTTATCTTATGAAAGAAGTAGTTATTCTCATAAGCTAAGGTTTAAAGGATATATAGAACTGATATATAAGTGTTTGCTATATGACATGTACAAATGAACTAACTCACATGAGAATTCCATATAAATAGATCATCTATATCTATGAAAAAGGCTTGTGTGATGATTGTGTAAATAATCTTTAAACTTGAGATCACTAACCTATCTTATATTAAAAAAATTATATGTTTTAACTCTATTTGATGCGATCATATTATTTGATAGTTTCACCCATATTTACCTAGTGTTTTGAATATGTTTTGTGTATAAAAAGCCTTGATATTCTTTGTTTTATGTATTGAAGGTATTTTTGGATGAAAGATGCAAAAAGAAGATAATTGAAACTGATCGATAGATTTGACTTTTAGTCAATATTTTGTGCAGGGCGAAAGCTCTAGAGATCAAAATAAAGTGATTCTAGTAGCATTCAAAATCTAACATCCATACTTTTTTGTAAAGCTAAGGCAAAAAATTAAAAAAAGGAATAGCATCCATCCTTCAAAGTCTAATGTTGCAATCTACTTATGTTGACCTTTCGTCATTCCAACTTAAATATCTAGAGCTACAAAAGTTTGATTGATGCAAAATCAATATTCTTGGATTCCAAACTTAAATACATATCACCGATCCAAATTTTAGCTCAAAATAATATCTTATTAATGAGATATGTTTTTTTTGCAAGATAACAACTAAATTTTGTCAACTTAAGGAATGACTATTTTGTAAAATAGAAACTAGGGTTTCTAAGAATATATAAAGAAGGAGGGGAGAGGATTCTGTCAGTGGAAAACAAAACACAAATCTTTCTCCTCCAAACTTGAAATCATGTATTTTTCATCTTTTTAATTAGTTGTTCAACAAACATGTAAGGCTAAACTTTTTTTCTTGGTTGTAAGGACACAAAAACCTTCAAATTTCAAAGGTGTGAGATCTATTTTGACCTTATTTTTCTAGTTTATATGAAAAATAATGTGGCTTATCTACGTTATTAATCTTAGAGAGAACATTCAATCAAATCAAACATAGATTGCAAAAAATTATTTTTCTTGATTAATCGATTTGTGTAGTTTTCAAGGCTGCTATCAAATCAAATTACTAGTTCAGACATTAACAAACCAATGTAAAGAAGAGATAAAAATTAAAAATATAAATTGATGTTTCGTTTCCATGATTAGTTTTAGTTTTTGTAGGTGGATGTTGACTTGCGACCAAGATTTGTTTAATTGATAAATTTTGATTTAATTGATTTTTGCTTAGTTTTCTTTTTCATTTACTTTAGCCTAGACAACATCCAACCCCTCAATTGCATACCATATAGCATAAACAATCTGAATTAAAATGTCTTCGTGGGATCGACCCCTTGCTTGCTTTATATTATCTTGTGTGATTTGTTTTAAGTTGAGATAATTAATTTGTGCGACCGCGACATAGCAAGATTTCTACATGTTCTCTTAGTAAAGGGCAACAAACTAACAAATATTGGGTATGATATGATTCTATAATATTATTTTAAGTAGTTAAGAGATGATTTATCATTAGGAGTGAATTAGAGAAAATGTTTCATTTGCTATCAAATATAATTTATTGTAAGTATTTGAGTTGGTATTGAATTTGAAAAAAGTTTCAAGTTTTAATCAAATAATCAATTATTATGGTATCAAGAATAAAGATGATTTGAAAAAGTAAATAAAGTTTATGATATAATGTCTAAATCTGAACATTGTTAAAAAAATGATAAAATTACATTGACAAATGGTCACTAAAAAGTTAAGTCAAACCAATTATGATTTTTTTAATAGTGGGAGGATCATGATGTGTGGTTAGACATTGTGCTTGATCTTCAATTATAAATCAATTAATTATTAAATTGATGATAAATTAATCAATTTAATAAAATTTTATTTAGCAATATAAATTATATTTGGATCAACTTATTAGAGAACCTAATGAGTCAAATACTTAAGAATAATTGGAAAAATATTAAAATAAAATGATTAATCAAGTGTGACTTAATTTATATAGGAAATTACAATTCTGAATCTAGAAAAATCAAGCGGGGGATTAATTGAATAAATTTCTAAACTTATTATGAAATAATATATGTAATATTATTCTAAGTGCAAGTTAATATTCTACCATTTATAGGGTTTTCCAGTTTTCCTATAAATATAATGTTGTGCCTCTTATTGTTTGAACATATAAATTCATTTTCTAGACATACAAACATACAATAAAACATACACATTACAGATAACTTGGAAAACATATTCAAAAAAGTTAGTTCTCAATATCATAACAATCTCTCTCTTCATAAAAGGTTTAGAAGATTTCTCGTTAATGATTTGTATGAATTACTGTTAAATATTGAACACTTGAACAACTTCTAGTTTGCAACAAACCACCCTTGAATCAATTATTTAAAGCTAAAATAAACATAAGATCAACAAATAATATTTGTATAAATTATAAACAACTTTATATATTTATTGCATAAATATATTTTAAAAAAACTAATAGTAATTACATTTGCATACCTGTAATTAGTATTAGAAAAAAATGATATTGATTAACTCATTAAAATGGGTTATTGAAACCTGAGATAAAATTTCACATAATTTATTGACTAGATAAATGATGAAGCATGTGTTAGTTGTAACATATCACATTCTTGTTATATTAAAACTGTGAGATATTTTACATTCTTGTTATATTAAAATTGTGAGATATTTTCCTAGTGATTCGTGTAAATTACCATTAAAAATATAACACTTGAACATTTCGAGATTTGCAACTCGTCTTGAATCAATTATTTAAATCTGAAATAAACATGCAATTTTGTATAAACTTTAAACAAACTTAGGTCTATCGAAATCTTGCTACTCTAAAAAAAATTAATTTTATTATTTTCAAAACCTAAAAGTAATCGCATTTGTACATTTGTTATTAGTATTTGAAAAAAAAATCTTGATAGAATCATCAAAGTAGGGTGACGTAACCGAGACACTTTCACATAATTTATTAATAAGAGCGTGTATTGGGCTGCAACATATAACATGCCTGTTATATTAAACTCCGTACAAAACACTGATCCATTCTATTGCCATAAATCTTTATGCTATGTCACAACATTTCTAGTCTTAACGACAAAATCCATTTCAGAGCAGATGGTGAACATATTATTGGTCTCTCACCCTGATTTTTTAAAACGTAGAGCGTTCAAAGAGCTAAACCAGAGACTCTCCATGCGAAACTGCAATTTCCAACAGCTCTGTGGCTGTTGGCATGATTGTAAGTAACCTGATGTAGAGCCCTGGCCTCCTCAAAGATATTCTCATCTCTATGTTTGCTCAAATTAAATTTCGTAGCTTCATATTACCAAAAACATAATAGGTGTGGGCATTTTCCTGTCCAATCCACTGTGGCATGTGTCTACATTCACTGTGGATCGTGGCAGTGTGAACCCGATTTAAGCCCTAGCGTGCGCGACAAAGTGGGCGGGTACAGCAGGGTCATTTTCGGTTTTTCCTTTGTTCGTCCTCTTTTTTTTTAAATATTCTATCATGAACAGTGTATTCATGTTTTCGCTCCTGATAATAAGACAAAATAATGGCTCGGGCTGAGGGGCAGGCGTGTAAGCGCGCACGTCCTGACTGGTCCGCCACAACTTTTTCTTTTTTTAATATTTTCTAAAATGGCTAAATACGATTATAGCCCCTAATAACACAAAACCATTGAATTGGGTTCAGGGGTATAACGGTAATTGACCCTCTTTTTCCAATTTTTTATTCCGCGTCTGTCAGCGCATGAGGCGCACACGCCAGACCGTTTTCAACCTCACGCCCTGTTGAGGTGGCGCATGCGTCGTCATACGGTGGCCGGAAATTGTCCACTAGAGACCTACTCGATGCGCGACATTATGGTCTTCCTCTTGCGGTGGAGCGTGTAACCTAAAAATATCCGTGTACGCGGCGGCGACCGGTTAAAGCCGTCCACCACGTTTCTCTCTCTCCTGCATGTAAATGTGCAGGAGAGTCCCCCATGTTTTGTTACTTTTCACTTTGGTCCCTGTAATTTTAATTTGGTTTTTGTTCCTCATTTCTGTTATATAAGTTTTGATTTAGTTCGATTGGGTCCTCCGATTTGAATTAATTGAATGTGAAAGTTGCACTTCGGTCCTGCTACTTTTGAATTCCGGATTGGCTGTAAATAACTCAATTGATTCGGTACATAAGTTTCGATTTTTTCACTTTTGTCCTTTAATTTAAATTGACTATAAATGTAATTGCCATTTCAGCCCTTTGAATTTGAATTTTTTAATTTAATCCCTTGATATTTAATTTTCATTTCAGCCCTTATACTTTTAATTTTTGTATTTCTAGAATAATCCCTACTTTTGTCCATGTATATATAAGTGTATTTAACACAATAATAATAATAATAATAATTTTTCTTTCTTACTCTTTTGTTTTTTTTTCTACCGATAATTTGATAATGTTTTTTCTTTTGCTAGTAATAACAATGATCATTTTTTTAATCTTTTGTTAAAGTTTTTTAGATATTTTTAGTCTTTCATTTATTTTTGTTTCTTTCATTATTAACATAATAATAATAATAATTTAATTGTTTTTCTTACTTGCTCTTTTGTTAATGTTTTTTTTTCCCTTCGGATAATTTGATAATTTTTATTATTTTGACAGTAATAACAATGATAGTTTTTTTTAATCTTTTTGTATATTGTTTTTCATTATTAACATAATAATAATAATAATAATTTAAAATTTTCAGATTAAATGATTTTTTTCACCTAATAATTTTTATTTTTGTTTTATCATCAATTATAATTTTTAATTATTTTCTTGCTTACTTTTTTTTTTTATTGTTTTTGAAGATATTTTCCTCGGGATAATTTCATAATTTTTATTATTTTGGCAATGATAACGACGATAGTTTTTGTTTTTGTTTTATTCTTTTGTGTAATCTTTTTTGCATTTTTTCAGATTTTTTTCTCTTCCATTTTTTCCCTTTCATGCTTAACACATAATAAAAAAATGATGATGATGATGATAATCATTTAATTATTTGCACAATAATGATTTCAATAATTATTTTTTTCCCCTGATAAAAATATTTTCCTCTTTTTTTTAATATTGGTTCGCGCTTTTTTGTGATCGTTTATGACGCAATACCTATATTAAAAAAGATGTAATCTATGCTTGCGTAACAAACTCAACTCAAATTTTTATATATTTTATGTCCGAATCTATAAGTTTTATTTACTTATATCATATAACTTTATCGTTATAGATTTAAGTATATTAAATTATACACAAAAGAATACCCGCGTCAACGTGCGAGGCAATTAGCTAGTAAAAAGTATATAAGATTATCAGTCAGCAAAGATGGAAGTAAGAGGTAGCACCCAAACTATTTCAATAGGAAAGGATTATAAGCATATGATAAATACTATTCCTTGTATTTTTTTATGACTTCTTTAGCCTTATCTTTGCTGTCTGTATAAGCGTTTAGAGCATTAATCATCTCCTTCCTGTATTGACCATAAAGGTTCAAGCTATTCCATGAACTTCAAGTGTCCTCCAAGTGTGGAAATATATTTGAACATAGTACGGAACTGGAATGAAACACATAAATTTGGCAGTGGTTAAAAAAGAAAATAAGTTAAACTAATTATATGGAATTGAGCTGTAATTTTATTTGATTACAAGTCACTCACTTTCAAATGTATATTTTCGTATGTATGTTTCCACAGTATTAACCCCATCACAAGAATACTTAATTAACCAAATATCAATGTTCGGTCCAATATTTGTAGAGCTTAAGTGATTAGGTGAAAAAATGAAGTCTTCGAAAACTCGTCAACCATCTTTAATGCCACAATCTCAACCTTCAATGCCATGTGCAGATTCCAGAGAACAAATATACAATTGAAAATAAGTAATATTTTAAAGCATATGAAAATGGCAAACCTGATCTTCATATAACAAACAGCATAAACTTAGAAATTCAAAATGCATGCAGATAGAATAGGCATTCAATCTTCTTTGCCATGTTCACAGAAATATTGGGACAAGTGATCATCTTAAATTTAATTTAACCACAATTCATTTCATCCAGTTTAGAAGAAATAAGAAAACTTTAGTTAGTGTACATTTGACAACCAGTAAAGTTGGAAAACTAACCCTTCTTCCACCTTTCTTTGGAGCATCATAGTATATATCAATCAGCCTATAGATATTTTCTTTCATACGAGCTATCTCTTCTGAGCAATCAATTCCCAATGTTAGAAGCCAATCCATCATTGCTAGCCAGCTTTCCGCTGCCACCCCTACGGTGGAACTGATGCATTGAACTTAGTGATGAAGCTACACGATTAAAATAGATTGCATGCCTTCATATTTCATACATGTTTAGATAAAAAAAGATCCATAACATAGAAATGAAAGTTTTACACCGGCTGTAAACCTACCCTAAACTTAGTGTTTTATCTAGGCTTAGGACCGGGTACTCTAACCTAAGCTAGCATAGTACATTTACATCTTTCATACACAAGTATGACAACAAATTTTCAAACCCAGAGCAAGAAATGTTGACTTGGACCTGTTCAAAAGGGTGAACAACCCGTATAACTCAAGAAATAAGGTACAATATATATCAACATTACATCACTGATATGATATTCTATAGATAAATAAATAAATAAATAAATTCATCTATTGAGATAAGTGGATCAACACAAAAAATAAGAGAGACATGTGATGGGAAAAACTGTAGTATTGTGGCTGGCTGGTTGAAAAAGAGTATCATTTCATGCAATCAAGTGTTTAACCTGGCTGAAGCCTGTTTCTCAGAAATAATTTGAAAAGCTCCAACTCCTCATCAGAGAATACACTTGGTTTTCTGTTAGGCATATTAGGGGTTGATGTAGGTGGTGTCCAAGGTTCAATTTGCTTAAAGTTTTCCAGAAGCTGAAGCGAGAACAGAGTGCAAACGATCAATTCGGGAAAATACACATAATCCACTCAATTAGGAACAGAAGTTAAGAGTTTATTTACACGACCAAACTTTCAAGGACATACAAACACTACACAGTTGATCACTGGTATGAAATAAAACTCAAGCACATGAAATGACTTCCATATGAAGGAGTCTTGAAGAGATGCACCATAAGGAGTGAAGGAAAATATACGTAAAAAGGTTTCGTCATCAATAATCACGATAGCATTAACAAATTAAAAGCAACACAGTTTATAGAGCTTGTATTTGCCAGGTGCCAGTAGGTTATCACTATAAAAGCAGTGATGGTTTGTTAGTTTAACATATATTAGCTATAATTATTCCTCCGAGACACTAGTTAAAATGAAATGGAAGCAATTTTTGACTTAAAAAATGTACATGTCATAGTGTTTCAATAGAAAATTGAGAGAATAGTCAAGAACCAATGCTCTAACTCTTCTTTTTTTTTAGTATTTGCATTGCATTTTAACTTTTTACTTAAATAATATTCTCAAAAATCCTTCTACTCATTAACTCATAAAAAAAAATTATATTTATATAATTATAAAGCAACATTAATCAAATATGAAAAAGGAAAAATAACAAAAGAATCCTAGTATATCACTCCTTGTTCTGCATTTGTGAAACAATGGAAAATGAGAAAGTATCTTAGATAAAAGAGATCCTAATAATAGCCTCAGTTTCTGCTCCTAGATAGGTCTTGAAGGTTTGACAATCACTCCTGTGCATCAAACTAAAGATCCAATAATTTTTGAAGTTTTAGATCCAATATTTTTTGAAGTTTTAGAAGCCTTGTATGATTCAGATAGAACATCAATTGTATCAACATGTGAAAATTATCTAAAATTTGAAAATCATCATTGTACCAAACTGACTTCACTGAACCATGGAAAAAAAAGTAATGTTTGGATCCTATCATGTTTCCCAGGGAATAAAACCAATCATGTTCCAAATGTCACCATTAATTTTGAATTTAATGATCTTTTATTTGGTGAAGCAAACAAAGTAATAACCAATTCAACATGAATTAAATAATGCCCATTCATTTTGAATTTAGTAGTCTAGATCTCAAACATGAAAAAACATGATGCAAAAGAACATGAAAGGACATCAATCCAAAAAATCAAGTAATATTTATTTCAATGGAATAGAAAATTCCAAAACTATACCTTCTTATTCATAAGGAAAGTTCCTTTGACAACTCTACCATTAGTGAAGAGACGAAATTAGATTAGCAAAGGCTTGAAAAAAGAAATAGAAATATAATTGATTCCAAGTCCTCAAATAAACAAGATTTTAAAAAAGAGAAACTAGCAATGATTGAGATGCACATATTGGATCCCCATATAACATCCTTGATTTTGCTATGTGACTTCATTATGACCATGTAATCTCTACCAGTGAGAGAAACTCCAATGGCAAAAGCTATTTGGAGAGCCAAATCTCTAAAATAGCTTTTTGAATAGTGTATATATTTAACCAATAACTTGATGCCAACAAGCTTTCTTATTTATAAATTCACAATTATTTTCCTCTTTAATATATTTTCTATTTTGTATATATGACATCTTATAGTTTAGATATATAGCACTAGAATCATGTTGATTTACTTTCCATGTATACATCATTGTAATCTCTGTATAAGTTACAGAAATCAAAGACAAAGACACAATTTTTAGACAATCCTTTGAGCTATTTTGACATGGCATCAGAGCCAATTGATTTTTCTTCTCGGTTTTATACTTCGGCTTGAATTTTCTTTTGTTACTAGCAGCTTACTATCAACAAGGCTCATGGCATCTTAAGATTTAAATTTGTTTCTGGTTCTTCTAGTCTAGATCTAGACATAATCCTTTGTCTTTGTCAATCCTTAGCAGATTCTTCATCTAGTCCACCTTTTGGCATCATCATCTAATTTTGTCAATACTTGGCAGATTAGTCTGTTTTTGTCGATTCTTGGTAGATTTTTCAAGTCCTTTGTTTTTGTCAATTCTTGGCAGATTTTCAATTTTTTGGGACCTCTCGGCATCTCCTAGTTCTTTTAGTTTCTTTGTGTTGTTTGTTTTTGGGATACATTTATTTGTGATGGATTCATCACTTGTGTGTGTTAAATTTTCAGTCACAAATTACTTTACATGGGTATTTCAATTTGATCTTTTCCTCTAAGGAAAATTTGATATGGATACGGATAAACTGAAAGAACCTAAGGACTCCCCATCATGGTTTGTACTTGATGCTCAACTTATGTCCTGGCTTCTTGGTTCAATCAAACCACATATTGTTACCAATCTACGGGCTCATCGAACTACCCAAGGCATGTGGAATTACTTGAAGATACTATATCAAGTTAATGATGCTCGTCACTTTCAGTTAGAACATGCGATTGCTATGTTTCAAAATGGCAGTGTTTCTATTCAAGACTACTACTCAGCATTCTTGACCCTTTGGAAGGAACATACTTGGTTATAGCGGATGTTCCTATTGTCACTTTTTCCACTATTTAGAATCTTCATGCAAATAGCAAGTGTGATCAGTTTCTCATGAAACTACGCCTAAAGTTTGATACAAATTCAGTCTTCTTTACTGAACAGATCTCCTATTCCTTCTCTTGATATTTGTTTTGGTGAGCTGCATCGCGAAGAACAAAGGCTTAATACTCAAGCTATTCTTGGGCATTCTCATGGCAATTTCGGGACAATCACTATGGCTTATGTTGCTCACAGCCAAGGACCCTCTATGTACTCTAAAAATCTGCAGTGTTTCTATTGCAAGGAGTATGGTCACATTGTTGCTAATTGTCCTAAGAAATTATGTTCTTATTGCAAGAAGGGGCACATTATCAAAGAATGTCATATCCGCCCTTAGAATCACCAGGCCTAAGCACTCTAGTCTTCTATTACTCCAGCCGTAAGGTTTGATGCACATGCCTTCTCTTCAGATGCTCCCTTTTCCCTTGCTCCTCCAAAGGTAAATTATTGTACACACTAGAAATGGTATAATAAATGCTCATTTCAGCATTATCTGCAATGGGGATTGAAGGTAAAAATTTCCACTAAACATTGGTACATCGAATTTAGCGTTGAAAATCACACGATGAATACTTCTACTATCTTATGTCATGTTCGCCCCTATGATGCTCATTCGTCCAAACAGACAACCAAAGGTAGCTCTTTTCCCATCACTATTGTTGGTGATGCATCTTCTACATTTACTGATGTGTTCCTCCTAAACGTGCCATGAATCTTATTTATGTTGGACAGTTAGTTTATGATAAGTGCAATCATTTTTCTGTACTAGTTGTGTTGTGCAGGACCAGGTAATGGGGTAGCTGATCACGAGGGGACCGAAAGTGGGGTGCTTGTTTCCATTATTTTTACCTGTTCCAACCTTTTTTTTTCAAGTCCTTTGCGTGTAATAAAATTCCTACTCTTGGAATGGTGTGACATCGTCATTTAGGTCATCCCAATACTCAAATTTTATCTCATGTAGTGAACTTTGGTTTTCTTGGTAATAAAGAATGTCTTTCTTTATATCTTTAGTGTGATTCTTGCAAAATTGGTAAAAACAAAACTCTTCCATTTCCTTTGCATGCTAGTAAAGCTTCTCACTACTTTGATTTTATCCATAGTGATGTTTGGGGACCTTCTCCCGTTGATGCACATGAAAAATTTAAATACTATGTGACATTCATTGATGATTATAGCAGATTTACTTGGCTCTTTATCTTCGCTCTAAATCTGAAGTCATTCCTACCTTTACTGAATTTTCAGCATGTTATTAATGAATTTTCTACCACTATTTAGACATTAGACACAAATTCTGGTGGTGAATATATTTCTACTGAGTTTCAAGTCTTCTTAGTTTCTAATGGTATTATTCACCAACGTTCTTATCCCGCCACTCCACAACAAAATATAGCTGAACGTAAAAATCATCATCTTCTTGATGTGGTACACACCCTCTTGCTGTAATCATTTGTTCCTACAATGTTCTGGGTTGAAGCTCTAAAAACTGCTACTCATTTATTTGCCAAACATGGAGTCCCCTTATTTCCATTTATTTGCCAAACAGCCTAGATATGATAATCTTCGTGTTTTTGATTGTCTATTTTGTTCATTTATCACCTCATGAACGACATAAATTATATGTTCAACTATCAAATGTGCATTCTTGGGATATAATGTGTCAAAAAGGCTTTGTTTGCTATAACCCTACTTACCACCATACACATATTTCTTTCCAATGTCTTTTGTGTCCTCTCCTTCCACTGCGATTCTTCACTCCTTTGAGTCCAATTATATGATCTCTATCCAGTCAACTCTCATTTTCAACCTCGTAGTGTATACAAGACGCTCTCGCCCATAGTTTCCTCAGATGGGTCACTCGTTATTTGATCCTCCTGCACTCCAGATTCAATCAAATGACACCCAACCAAAGCCTTCGATACGTCACTCATCTCGAGTGTTTGTACCCTCGGATAACGGGTTTCCCACTTCCAGATCTGGTAAATTTATTTCAGCTCTTACTGCTACATTATTTGCTTTTAATATCCCCACATGCCATTCACATGCTTTTAAGCATGATTGTTAGCGACAAGCTATGCAGGAAGAAATTACTGCTCTAGAGGCCAATCATACTTGGGACATTGAGCCTTGTCCTCCTACGATTGTTCCTCTGGGTTATAAATGGGAATAATCAATTAAAGTCCGATCTAATGGTAGTCTAGGCCATTACCAGGCCCATCTTGTTGCCCTTGGGAATAATCAGGAATATGGAGTCAATTATTACAAGACATTTGCTCTAGTGGCTAAGATGACCACTGTTCAAACAATATTGGCTCTTGTCGCTTCTAGTAATTGGCAGCTACATCAAATGGATGACAAAAATGCTTTTCTTCATGAGGATTTGAAAGAATGTATTTATATGAAGCCTCCTCCAGGATTATTTTCCTCTTCAACCTCCCATGTGTTTAAGCTTCGTCATTCTCTTTATGGTCTCAAACAGGCTTTGAGAGCCTGGGTTGATAAATTTTAAACCACTCCATTATAGTTCTCATTCAAACAAAGCAAGCATGACACTTCCTTATTTCTTCGGAAATCAGCCGTAGGTATTGGGTCAGCTCAAGACTCATCTCTCCGAGGCTTTTCATATGAAAGATCTTGGGTCTCTTACTTATTTTCTTAGTCTTGAAGTGTATCGTAGCTCCTCGGGCATTTCCTTAACTCAATATAAGTATGCTAATGACGTGGTGTCTACAGTGGGTCTCCAAGAGGCTACTTCAGTTGATACTCTTATGGAGGTAAATATCAAGCTTCGTAAAGAAGAGGGTGACTTATTGATCCAATTTTGTACCAAAAATTGGTAGGAAGAGTTGTTTATCTCACCATCACTAGACTAGACATCTCATTTGTCGTACAACAAGTCAATCAATTTCTTCAGACTCCACTACATCTTTATTTGGCTGTTGTCCCTTGGATCATATGCTATGTTCATGGTACCGTGGCTTATTTTTCCTTTAGAACAATCCCCCTCATCTTATTGCTTACAGTGATGCGGATTGGCAGGTTGTTCAAACACTCGTAGGTCAGTCACGGGGCAGTGTATGTTTTTAGGAGATGCCTTGATCTCTTGGAAAATTAAGAAGCAAGACAAATTTTCTAAATCTCTACGGAATTTGAGTATAGAGCAATGTCTTAGACTTGTTATGAAATCATTTGGCTTCGAGGTTTGCTTGCTGAGCTATATTTTTCTATAACTGATTCTACCTCTCTATGCCGATAATACGAGTATTATTCAAATTACGGTTAATCCTATGTTTCATAAGTGCACGAAGCATATCGATGTGGATTATCACTCTATTCATGATGCCTATGACGCTTGTGTTATCACTCTTCCTCATATTTCCATTGATCTACAAATTGCTAATATCTTCACCAAGGCGCTTACACATCATCGACATTGTATTCTGAGTAGCAAATTGATGTTGGTTGATTATCCAACATCAATTTGAGGGGGGTTCTCAATGTAAAGCTTGCTGCTAACAAGCTTTCCTATTTTATGAATTCACAATTATTTTCCTCTTTAATATATATTTGTTTATATATATGACAACTTATTGTTTACATATATAGGACTTGAATCAAGCTAATTTACTTTTCATGTATACATCATTGTAATCCCTATATAAGTTATAGAAATCAAAGATAAACACAATTTCCAGACAATCCTTTTAGCCATTTTGACATATATGACTTTTTTTTGTTGATGTGCACTCCAATGGTAAAATTCATTTTGGAGAGCTATTTTATTTTAAATATAGTGCACTTATTTGGTATATAGGTTAATTATGCAATTAAGTTATATAATTAAATAATTTCTTTTCAAAACCCTTCAACAATAAAATTATTATTATTTTAATTATATTTAAATAAAAAGATGAATTTAAAATTAAATACCTAGAAATATTCTAATATGAGATCCGAGATTCTGTTTTTTACAATCATAGAAAAAAGAGGTTCAACTTTCACTTTCCAGCAAACCAAATATCCCCAGAAATATTATAATATGCGATTAGTGCTACCTATAAATTCCATTTTCTACTAACAAAGCTTATCGTAAACTTTATAGATCGATCAAAGACAAAGTGGGAAAATAAATTTACAGAATCAAGATTCACTTCACAGTAGAAAATAACCTCAATAATTCATTGAAAAGACAAGAGAAATATGGTCTCTTTGACTTCTATTATATGATTGTAGCCAAAGACTTCTACTTTCTGTTCTATTCCCTCATGAAATCATGATAATATGTACTTTACTTTCTCATTTTTCTACATGTATATATATATATATAGCAATTCAACATGCAACAACTATATCTAGCTAGTCATATAGATCATCCGATGGAGAATTCACAGTAAGCAAAAAAAAGCTAGAAAGGATGAGATTTTGGCTTTGACTTTGCATATACATGCTTCGTTGGACTTGCTCTGAAGGGCGGAAACCAATGAGCCAAAATATGAATATTTCTTTTCATCCAATAACAAAAAACATGAACATATGGATGAAAGAAAGCAAAAAAGGCAACAAAGAGGTAAAACATTGCCTCCATAAATTATATAAATTCTCAAGAGGTTCAACATCAATTCCAAAAAATAGATGGAATAAATCATAGGTCAACATAATGCTAAATCTAAGTAAGAAGATTGAGCATCCACATCATAAAAGGAAAATAGTGAACAAAAATGGCGGGGATACCAATTCCGCATTGCATATTACACAAGTATATGGACATGAACAACATAAGATGACCCAACACATCACTCTTTAGTTGAGAGACAAAGCCCATTTAGGTCTATTATATTGGGATCATTTCATTTTTTTATTTTTATCTATTTGAGTTATTTATGTTAAACAATTTTAATTTCTAGGTTTAGCCCAATAAGTTGGATGTTTATAGTTATGCAATTTATATGTTTTTCTTTCAATTTGTGAGACAGTCTTTGCTAATTAAATAAAAATGACAAACTTCTCTCTTCATGAATTCTCTTTTGTTCGTGTCTTTTCCCTCTCTTTTCTTATAATTCTTAACATCTGTCTTTAAATCTTATTTCTTGCTTGCTTTAATTTTTTTTGTCCCGCATCACATGATGCAACCATTTTGATCAAGCGGTCAAGCAACCCATACGCAAAAGCACCAATTCTGCAAAGCCAAGTAAATCAAGTTTGATAGGATCAGCATGAAGATAATTTATGCCTAAACACCAACACTATTGGATTCGAACCCTGTCGTAACCCAATTTTTGGGTTACTCCCCAAAATAAAATAAAAATAACAAAAATAAAATAAAAAGGGTTTTGGCGTCGGCAGAAAATCACAGTGAAAATATTGAATATTTCTTCAGATGAATCGTATCTCTTTTGTGCCCAAAAATGAGAGAAAATACAAATTCAAAGTAAAATTAAGTCAAAATCATAATTATATTTTAAATAAGCCAATTTAATATAATCATGGGCTAATTTAAAGTACTGTTATATTTGAGAATTAATTTAGGGTCCAATTAAAGAATTTAATTAACTAGCAGGACTTAATTATGCTTTAAATTGGTCAAATTAATTTTATTTAGGGCTTAATTGATGAAAAATTGAATTCTCAAGTTTTATTTGGGCCCAATTGAGAAAATCAGAATTTTTGGAGGTCAAATTGAATTTGTTTTCAAGCTAATTATGCAAATTAAGGGCCAAATTGAAAACAATTAAGAGTTTAATTATCAATTAAGGGCCAATTTGCATAAATCAAAGGTAAGGGACCAAAGTGAAAAAGTCGCTCAAAGTCAAAACATTGAAAATTTTAAACCAATTGAGGATGCAATTGAAACAATCATAAATTGAAGGACCAAAGTGTAACTTCCCTTCTCAAAGCTGCACACACCATGTCGTCCCCGTCTCCTTTCCCTGCAACCCGCCGTCGGCCGCCCACGCCTGCCGACTAGCCACCATCGTAGGCCAGCCGCCCACTCTTGCCTACATCCAGCCGTCGTTTCCAGACCGAGCACGCCTATAAAGGCCACCACACACGGAGGACGAAGGGGGGGAGAGGGAAAGAAAAAAAACCCTGTAGAAAAACAGAAAGAAAAATTAGCGGAGAAGAGGAGAAGAGAAAAACAGGGGAGAGAAAAGAAGAAAGAATTGCATGAGAGAGGGAAAAAAGAATAGAGAGAAGCAAAAAATAGAGCACCTACAACTATTCTCTCTATAAAACAACTTCTGTCTCCTCTCTCTCTCTCTCCACCATTTCTGGCAAACCGACTACCAATATCCCTCTCGTCGCCACCGTGAACATCCCCTCTTCACCAGAAACATAAACACACGTCCAAAAAAAGCTCTCGGCGACGTCCCCCACGGTGGTAGAGTAAGTGCAGCAACTTCGGAGGCCTTTTTCGGCCACCACAGGCCATTGTTGTCAACACCTTCATGACCAGAAGATTCTCCTCGACGTCCTCTACACAGAGGTATTAACAGGTAATCCATTAATCAAACTCGAAAATTTGATAATTACTGTCATCTTCTTCGCGGGAGTGAATAAATTCACTCCCGTCCGGTCGGGTCGGGCTTGGGGCCGACCCGACTATAAAGGCCCAGTCTAAATCATGTTGGGCTGTCAGCCCATGGGACTAATAGCCCAACCCGAAGTCCACTAGGCTTCCAGCCCCTGATGGCTGGAAGTTCAGCCCGTTCAGGCGGGCTACCAGCTAGCCCAGCCCACGGGCTGGAAGCCCAACCCATTCAGGCCGGGTTGTCAGCCCACAATGGTTCACAGCCCAACCTATAAAAAAAATAAAATAAAAAATATTTTTTTAATATACATATACATATACATATATATTTATTATTATTATTATTATTATTAGAAAAAATCAAAATATAAAATGTGTTTTTGTGCATACGGCCGAATTCCAAAGCTTTTCTCATTGTATTTTTTCTTAAAAAATATGTTGCATATTTTAAAAACAACGAAAATTTAGATATTGTAACCGGTTTTCAATTATCCATTGGTATTCGGCCAAAATGTCATAAATAACTTAACAACTTTTCGGTTTTAGCTTTTGTGGTGTAAATTTACATTGTAAAATACACCCGTGAATAAAAATATTTTTACTACGGTGTAAAATTACATTGTATAATACATCCGTAGATTAAAATAATTTTAACTCCGGTGTAAAATTATATTATAAAGTACATCCGTAGATAAAACAAAACTTATAACTACAGTGTAAAATTGTATTGTAAAGTACACCCGTAGACAAAAAAAAAATATTTTTTTTTGAAAATGCAGTGTAAAAATTTTAACCTTAAAAAACAATCAAACAACAATGCAACTTACCTTAGGTAGGGTGTATTGGGGGTGATTTGTCTTCCCCTTGAACAACAAGTCCCCTTACCCAACACTCTCGCAGACCAATAAGTTTCCTAATGACCATAATACTAGGTGGCGACTCCTTAGAATTATAGTAGTAAATATTACGACTATAAACCCCCTTTTTTCACCGCTTAGTTATCTTCCCCAAATTCGAGGGAGATGACGGGGCACGAAGCGACTCCACTAGGAAATCAGTGATTGAGCTTTGATTGTTTGATTGTTTATTTCTCAATTTGTTTTTGCACTCATTTTAACTGCTTTAACATGCATTTTTACTACTTTAGCATGCATTTTACTTTCAACTCATGCATGACATTAAATTTAAATTGATATCATCATGCATTTTAATTTTCTGTTTAAACCCAATTTTAAGTTAGGTGGGGAGTAGCGGTCTGCCCCATGACTTTTGGTTGGGGTTCAAATTCATGAAACATCCAACTATGAACTGGGTGTTTACTTGTTAATAGCGGTCATACTGTGCCCCAACCATTTCTTGTAAGCCCCCACACCACCTTCACGTGAGGTGGTCACTAGGCAGTTCATAGATCCTTTGAGACTAGGTAGAAAGCTTACCCCTCATGTTTAGGACTTGTTTTTTTGTCTAAACTCTCCAATAATTTACCTAATGTGTATATACATGCACTTGCATCCACATGCATCCATCACTATGCATGACATATCATCACCAGATTTAAATATAGGTCCCCGAAAAAATCCTACCAATCGACTCCAATAGAGAAATATGGAAGACGAAGAGCGTGATGCTCATTTCCAACAAGAATTGGATTCTCTGAAGGCTAGTGTGGCTAATCTCACCAGCTTCCTCGAGCAAGCACTGAGAAATACCTTTGGAGAGAGTCCTTCAACTAGACCCGCAACAACTTCTCAAGTAGAAACAATGAATCACCATGAAGAGGTGACAAAAGAAAGAATTCAGGATCCGCAGCAAAACCCAGCTTTTGTACAATTGGCAGTACCAACACCTGCGCCAACTCTAACAGTCATAGAAGCACCAGAGGGTATCGGTCAAGATACGATAACGACGTTAGAAGCTAGGATAAGAGCCATTGAAGGGGTAAATTTATATGAACCAATACAAGCTGTAGAAATGTGTCTAGTCCCGAACGTTGTAATAGCAAAGAAGTTTCGTGTCCTTGAATTCATCAAATACACTGGGACACAATGCCCTGTCACTGTAACAAAATGTCCCTGAATTCATCAAACATCTAAAATCATACTGTAAAAAAATGTCCCTGAATTCATCAAAAAATTACTGATGCATTTTTTCCAAGACAGTTTGAGTGGGGCAACTTTGAATTGGTACATGAGACTAGACAACACCAGGGTCAGTAGCTGGAAAAATCTGGTAGATGCTTTCATCAAGAAATATAAATACAATATGGACATTGCTCCTGACAGAACAAATTTGTCCAACTTGGAAAAGAAGGGCAAATAAAGCATAAGGGATATATGCTCAAAGATGGAGAGATCTCGTTGCACAGGTACATCCTCCACTTTTAGATAAAGAGATGGTGACATTATTCGCCAACACGCTAAGAGCCCCCTATTATGAACATGTGATGGGAAGTTTAGCGCATCAATTCACGGATGCTATAGTTGTGGCAGAGCGAATAGAGCAGGGAATTCGAAGTGGAAGAATCCTTGTACCCGTGGAAAAGAATGGTTTTGAAGGCAAAAGAAGAGATGCCGAATATTCTAGAGACGATTATAAGGGTAGGAGCAACCAGTTCCAAAACTCCCATCACCCATCATCTCAAATCTTCAACATCAATCTTCAAGCCAAAGATCCATCTACCCGGAACCCCAGACACCTTTGCAACCACCTTACCCTGATTGGTACAAACCCGATCTCACCTGCGAATCCCATGCTAAAGCTGCAGGGTATAACATCCACACTTGCGGTGCTTTCAAGAAGAGACTCATGCATTTGATCAAAGCAGAGTGGATAGCATTTGATTAAAGCAGGGTAGAGGAAATCCAGATCCTGCATCCAATTAAGCTTCACGGAGATGGGGTACCAAGTGTTCGCACCATGGAAAGTGAAATCAATAAAAGTTTTTGTGTTGATAAAGTTTACTTCTATGATTTCTCCTTGTTTCTTCTTGTTTATGTCATGTTTGGACATTATTTAATGACATGGACCTTTTGCTGTTAAGCAAACTTTTCTTTTCAATGATCATTTATTCTCTTGTGTTTATGATGTGTTTTCGCTTTCCTGCCTAAATAACACAAACACTTCATCCAAAGCGCCCATGATCCCATGATTTCATAAAGATTTTTGGCAAATCAAAGTCTAGTACGCAAATGAATGGCAATTTGATATTTATTTAATAAATGTGCTATGGGAATTCAAAGGATTTCATTGAAGGGTGATCTCATACCACCAAAATCCACATAATAAATCTAATCTCTTAGCCAAACAAATAATCCAAAAAAATCAAAAACTTGTTTCGCATGGAAAAGCAAAGCTTATTGATTCAGATTGCATGTTTTTGAAATGACAAAAGGCCATCTTTGATATGCCGTCACAAAATCTCAAATATCCTTTGCAGTCCCTATTTGAGCCTAATAATTATTTCTTGATACTTAACACCGACTAGGACACACCCTACACTGGGGGGCAGGTGCCAAAAAAATAATATAAAAGAGTCCGCAATGACAAATGACGTCCGAACAAAGCTGGAGGGTATAAACATTAAGAAGGGTTTTAGTACACTATAACAAATTAATTGAACATTTTGACAGTACTAAAAATCCAACATAAAAAGCTTAAACAAAATACTCGGAGGGCATGTCAAGCCAGCATAATGTTAGTGCCAAATACCAATGAAAGAGCCCAAACAAATACCGGGGGCACGTCAAGGTCAAAGCCCAAACTAACACTGGGAGGCATGAGGGCTAACTGAAGTTCTAAGAGTAAGCACTAAGTGATCCTTAGTCTAAAAAATCCTTAAACACTTTTTGAACTTACAAATATCATTTTTTCGTAGCCGGTAACCTAAGGCTACGTTACAAGCCTAATAAAGCCCTTTCTGATCGAGTACGAGTTATCTGGATTGATAAGAAATGCTTTTCCATTTGAAACAATCCTTACAAATATTTTACATTACCTGATCGAAGTCTTCCTGACATACGAGACTTGCAAATATTATTTCACATTCTTGTCAAAGTCCATATAAAACCTGACAATGAGATCACTTGAATTCTTTCGAGAACAAGCTTGTTAAATAAAGATAAAAATGGTTTTTGTGCTTGGAATGACTTTGAAATTCCAAAAGTTTTACATGAAAACACCATCGTTGCAAATAGCCAACCCTTTCCTACAAACATTGCACATAAAGCCTAAAATACTTTTGGGGCATGACCTGACTGAGGGCAATCCAAAAATGCAATCGAAGTTGGCTCCATAATTTCTTTTCAAAGAATCTGAGTCAAAGTCAGGGGACATGTTGATATGAAAATTTATCATCTCCAGTGGTCAAATCATGAAGTTGATTCCATGATTCCTTTTCAAAGGATCTGGATCAAAGTCGAAGGGGCATGTTGATATGGAAATATATCATCTCCGGAGATCAAAATTTTAAATTGCGGCTCGAGTAAGCAAAAGCGAGAGGCTGTCAAAGTCGGAGATCCGAATCCCGAAAAGAAGGCCTAGAGGAAGAAAGGGGACCTATATCTCTCAAGTATACATGCATTATCATCCATTGCATCCCCATTGAGAATCTAGGAAATGTTTTGAAGGGATCGTAATTTACGAACCTTCATTCATTATTTTGTTTGCACGCTTTCAAGCTCTCACCTCTTTTATTTCCTTGAGAATGTTATCCAACTTTATCTTTTTCTTGATTTTAGTTGTCATCATGGCATCTCTCTACTAATAATCTAAGAATTTTTTTGGAGGGATTGTAATTTGCAAACCTCCACTCATTGTGTTGTGTGCGCCTTTGAGCCCTTATCATTTTCACTTCCCTGAGTGCCCAATGAGTCTTTCATCAGCATAGATAGAGAGTTTTTCAACCCTATCTCTTCTCCTTTTGATTGTATGTCCCAACCCTCACCATCAATTAATATAGTGAGCTTTCCAACCCTATTCTCCATTCATATCTGAGTGTGTTTCTTAACCCTCACCATCAACTAAAATAGTGTGCTTTCCAGCCCTATTTTTCTTTCATCCTCGAATGTGTTTCCTAACCCTCAACCATGAATTAGGATCGTGCACTTCTTAGCCATTCCTTTCCTGTCATTTGAGTGAGTTTTCCAACCCTTAACTATTCAATTAGGATTGTGCGCTTCTTAGGCATTCCTCTCCTCTCATTTGAGTTGAGTTTTCCAACCCTCAACTATCAATAAGGATCTTGCGCTTCTTAGCCATTCCTCCTGTCTCATTTGAGTGAGTTTTCCAACCCTCAACTATCAATTAAGATCGTGCGCTTCTTAGCTATTCCTGTCCTCTCATTTGAGTGAGTTTTTCAACCCTCAACTATCAATTAGGATCGTGCGATTCTTAGCCATTCCTCTCCTCTCATTTGAGTGAGTTTTCCAACCCTCAACTTTCAATTAGGATCGTGTGCTTCTTAGCCATTCCTCTCCTCTCATTTGAGTGAGTTTTCCAACCCTCAACTTTCAATTAGGATCGTGCGCTTCTTAGCCATTTCTTTCTTGTCATTTGAGTGAATATTCCAACCCTCAACCATCAATTAGGATATTGCATTTTTCCATCCCTATCTTTCTTGTTTAAGTGAGTTTTCCAACCCTTAACCATGAACAAAATTGTGGATATTTCCAACACTATTTCTAACCCTCAACCATAGATTCTAGATAGCGAGCTTTCTAGTCCTATCTTTCGTCCCATGAAATCTTCACCCTCTCACTTGGGTAGGTCACCCATTACAATGACATTATCTTCACCATTTTCCTGTGTCATTCACAAACATCATCCTCTTCCATACTTTGAGTGTCCTACTTAGGCCTCAATTTTTTCGGTAGTACGCTTTCTAGCCATAACTTACCATTCTCTTCTGAGTGTGCTTTCTAGCCCTCGTTCTCACTTTCAGATTTATTAACCATTTCTTGGTCTGATAAATCCATTTTTCTTTTTCTTTACAACGCTTACTATTTAGAGTCTTTTACAAAACTTTGGATTGTAAAGAGGGTGATTGTGCATCAAAAGTATTGTTAAGTCTCTTATTTTACATATGTATTTATTGTTTTTATTTTGGATTTTATAATAATTGATGTGCTTTTTAGTAATGAATTACTTTTAATGTTTCGACAAGTTTTTGGAGCTTAAATGAATTATTTCAGGAAATTTAAACGTCGAAATTTGGAACAAAGAATTGGAGGAGAAATCTATGGAAAGCTGGAGGGAAGATTGTTACTTTATCTTAGGTAAAAAAGAAGAAAGGTTCAGCTAAAAATGAGGAAGAAAATCGGGCACAAAAATCTTCTCCAAGTTGCCAAAATAATAAGTTTTCCAGAACACCTTTCGGCGTTTCAGTCATAACATTTGACTCCGAGCTCCAAATTATATTTTGTTTAATGTTCGGGAAAGCTAACAGAAAGGCCTATAAATATGTGTCTAATAGCCTTCTCCAAAAAAACGCTTAGAAATATGGTTAAATTGCAGTCCAAAGTTAGCATCAGATCTGTCTTGCAATATTTTCCGAGATTGTGTTTTGCTCTTCTTGTTTTAGATTTCAGTTTTATTTTAGTTGTAAAACTTATTATTTCAGTTTGATTCAAGTTATTTCATTTTTATTAGAGTGTTATTATATATAATTATGGTTGGCTAATCTCTTTCTTGGATCCAAATCAAGGATGATGGTGATTGAGGTGAGTTATTTAATATATGAATGAATCCTAATGTCTATCTTCACATTTTCTTCATGAATGTTTTATTATTGCAAAGAAATTTTAGAAATCATCTAAGTAATGTTATAATCTTGAATTTTTATGAACAAAACTTAGTTTTGGTATAGAGATTGCTTGATTCAATGTCTTACTTAATATGAAAACACTTGTTTATTCTTAAGCAATAATCAATCTTCATCTTTTTAAACTTCATTGTAATATCTTCCGATCTAATATCACCATCGTTGATATTAGGTTGAGTTATCTTATATATGTTGAAGGATTTACCAATACATCACTATTAAAATTGATTTGGAACCAAGACTTACCTTTTCTTGTCATTTAAAATCTATTTACTCTCTTTCATCTTAGAAAACAAATCCATTAATTATTCTCCTAAGATATTTTTGTTGTTACCTAGCTTAATTTCTAAATCTAGCTCTTATGCACTTGTGAGTTAAAACAAACCTATCATAAATAGCGGTCAAGCAGTTCTCATCAATAACACTAATGGATTAACCTTATTGCTTAAAACCCTTTTAAAAATAGCATTATTAGTAACACATGGGATAATAAATATATCTAGATTTTTTTCTTGAAAGATAGATTCTTTTGAGCAACAACTATACAACATCACTAGTACTTACCAATTTATAACCTCTTAGCTTGAATGCTCTTTTAGTAATATTTAGGAATTTGATTGATAACATCAATCAAATGAATGTTGAGTTTCACTTTCTTGAAAACTTCTAAAATCTCTCTTTTCTCTCTTTTTTTACCAATTAGAACTCATTGGAAGGGAGGATATAATACATTAAGTTAGGACTTTCCTTCAGACTAATGGTTGTTTCAATTTATATAGAAAGAAGATGTTTCTTCTTATGCTCACTTTGGTTTCTATCTTCTCTTCGTCCTCCATCCCAATTTCTTTTGACCTTTGCTCTTCAAGGTCTTTCCCACTTTTTAGCATAATCACATTAAAATTGAGTTTTGGATTCATGTTTGGGAGGGCAATGTTTAAATTCATTTGTGCCTCAAGTTTCCTACACTTAAAGCTACTTACCCTATTTGCTTCTCCATGTTGTGAATACTTGACCTTATTTCCTAATGAAGAGACATGATAATTTTAGTAATGCTTTCCTATATGAAATGAGTTTTTCAAGAAATTTTAGTAATGTTGTATCATTCATACAAACAAAACCAATCCATTAAAGACATGTTCTTTCCTTTGAAACCTTCAAATCAAAACTTGAACCATTCTAAAAAACAAAAAAAAATCAACTCTCACAAAACCCTATATATAAGAATCGTTTGAATTCTTTTTAAAAAAAAGTGTACTTAAAATTAATGTAAAAATAGTTTTTATGTTTGGAAATGACTTTAAAATTCCTAAAATATTCCTACAAAAGCAACCCCTAAATAAATAACCCCCTTCCATGTGACATCATCCCTAAGTAAACTCAAAATAAAAACAATTGGATAAATACTCAAGGGCATGGTCATGCTTGGGAAATTTTAGAAATATAATAAGGTTGGTTCCATTATTTCTCTTTTATAAAAACAAAGAATGGGAAACAAAGATGTTCAAATTCTTCAATACCTTTGGAGTAAGTAAAGCCATCACAAAGGAGGTTACAATATTTAAGATAGGGATTTTTAAATAATAGAATCAATATCATCTAAGCTCACCGAACAAACACTTGTTTCTTAGAGGTTGAGTTTGCGAGGTAAGTATGCAAGAGCAAAAGAGTCATGGAAGGTTGCGACAAAAATTAGAGATTTAAATGCCTTGTCCATGAAAAAGGAGACTTATATTTCTTAGATAAAAACCATGCACGTATCATAATGCATTGTATTTTAACCTTTCTAGAAAGTCGAAATCTTGACAATCACTATTATTACGCGAACCGTTTCAAAAAGATGATACTTCCCCAAACATTGGAAAATAAAGTTTAAGAAGAGGCACAATGGAAACATATCTAAGGGCACCAACACTATTGAAGTTAAATTGAATGACACCATAAGATTGGTTTTACATCACGCAATACACAAATTTATTTTATTAATACATTATTTCTAGGCTTGCGACATACAATCAACTTATATCATGTTTCAAATAGAAAAAAAATAAGAATAGAGTTTATGGTAGGAAGAACATTGATTTAGACTTGAAATTATAAATCTTACTTTTGTTAGGACTAGAACTAATTGAAAAAAAAAAAGATATGAAAGTGATGAAAATAACTCAAACAAAAACCAAAAATCTCAATATGATGATAATAAAATAACCATAACTACGCCTCGTTGTGACCAAAACCATATTTGTTTCAACACAAAAATAGTAATTGTTTGAGATTTTTTTATTATAATATAAATTTGGGAAAAATAATAAATCTATGCAGAATTTCTGTGAAATTCAAGTTTTATATAAAATATATGAATTTTAAATTGATATAAACTTGTCCGTTTAGTAGGTTTCAATAAAATCAACAACATAAAATTATCATCATCATTAAAAAAGCAAGAAGTTTCAAATATCTAAATTATTGAATTCATTGTATTATGATTAGTTCATTTTATAATCCAATTTAAATCAAACACAACAAATAAAATATTAATTGTGAAACACCTATAATATTCAAATAAAAAAATAAACAGTTAATTTTCTATCTACAAAATGAAGAAAAATCATTGAAAATCCATCCTTACGTTATCGTCATTATCATGACTATAACAATTTAAATTATTATCAACATTTTTTCCCAAACAATAAAAATCATTAAATTTCCCCAAAGAATAGAAAAAAGTAGAATATTTTTACAAAAAAATATAAAAAATAATCACTAAAATTATCATTATTATTGCGCAAACAATGAAATCATAAAATCATTTGACGGAACAAACAAAAATAACAAAAAAATACATGAAAAAAAAAGAAAAAAGGGAACGAAGGAGAAATATTAATTTTAAAATGAACACTAATATAAAAATTCAGGATTGAACCAAATAAAAATAAAATGAAAAATTTTAAAAATAAAAACTAAAAGCATAGGTACATAAATATGGGTAAAAAATAAACACTATTAAAGAAAGATTGATAAAACTAAAGGAATTAATACCAAATAAAAAATTGAAAGAATAAGGACTGAATGAAAAATAAAATACATTATTAATGCAATCAAGGATAAAATTGAAACAAATAAAAACCTTGGAACCAAAACTAATAAAAGCATTTTTAAAAAAATGTAGTGTAATTTTGTTAAAAAAAAATTAAAAATCATAAGGATTGAAATGAAAAGTTACATATATGAACAATTTCAATTAGATAGAAAAATTAAAACTCAGGTACTGAAAAAATAAAGGAACAAAAAAATTAAAAATTAAAAGAATAACTACTGAATGAAAATCAACATATCTAATCAGTTTAAATTAAAGGACATAATTGAGAAAAATCAATTTTTTTATCAAATAAATCAATAATATAACCAAAACCAGGAATATAACCAAAATCAAAAGAACATAGACTAAACTAACACCATCATAAACATGAAGGACTCACATGTAATTTCTTGAGGTAGGAAAGAGAAAGGAAAAAAAACAAAAACCATTCACTAAAATTCACCGAATATTAGAAACCAACACTCGTCACACCGAGAGGTAAAGGGCATGGCGACACACTAGGTAACATGGTGGACCATCAATTTACACCACCAAGAGATGCAACATGCATCGCCTAATAGTCATGTGGGAGGTAAAAGACATGGCGACACGCCAGGCGTTCGTACGACATGCTTATAGTGTTTCAAAAAAAATAATAAAAAATGATAAATTATCTATAAACCCTAAACCCATCGATAGCCATGAAAAACTAGGGATGAAAGTACCACACTACCATCAACTCCAGACCTGTTTTTTTGTCTTTTTAGGGGGTTATGTTTGTATTTTTAATGTGCATGAATTTGTTAAAAACCAAAAACATCCCTCATTTTCTCTTGAAAATGTTGAAAATAATCTCAGTCTCTGAAGTTAAATTTTTTCAATTATAAGGGCAAAATGATAAATTTACTCTAAATTTACTCTTGCAATCCATAATCTATATACACAATACAAAATCCTGCAATAAAATGGCAACTGCAATTATATTGAAGTTAATATATTTGGTCATCTCGTTTATGAAGAATGAAGGAAATGCATCCCTGTTACTGTTTATTCTTCCCCCTCAAGGTCCTTCCTTGACAAAAGTGCATGAACTTCTTTCACCGTCGCCTACTCAGCCTTGGTAAACCCCAAGCATTCAAACATCTCCACTACAGTCTTGCTCCAAATCCCACGAATTTTGGCACCCAGTTTCCAAAAAAGCCTCTGCCATCACAGCATTCAAAGCAAGACCCATCTAAAACTATAGCAACCCATTTATCTAATTGCTCCAGTTTACAAGAATTGAACCAAATTTATGCCCATGTTATCCGCACCCACTTTCTTGACATTTACACTGCCCCATTGCATTGGAACAACTTAATAAGATGTTATACTAGACTTGATGCTCCTAACATAGCGCTACAAATCTATGTATCCATGTCCCATGCTGGCATCTCCCCTGATAATTATACGCTTCCGATTGTCTTGAAAGCCGCATGCCAGTGTTTTGCTATGGAGCTTGGCAGGCAGCTTCATTCTATTGCGATAAGGCTTGGCCTTGAGTTGAACGAATATTGTGAAAGTGGTTTTATTAGTTTGTACTCAAAATCTGGAGATTTGGGGAATGCATATAAAGTGTTTGAGGAAAACCTTGACAGAAAGTTGGGTTCTTGGAATGCTATTATTGGAGGTCTTTGTCAAGGTGGACGTGCAAAGGAAGTAATTGAGATGTTTATGGAGATGAGAAGGTGCGGGTTCAAGCCCGATGATGTAACTATGGTTAGTGTGACTGCAGCTTGTGGGATATTAGGGGATTTGCAGTTGGCCCTTCAATTGCATAAGTGTGTTTTTCAAGCCAAAAGTTTTGCAAAATCTGATATTTTGATGTTGAATTCCCTCGTTGACATGTATGGGAAATGTGGTAGAATGGACTTGGCTTATATGGTATTTTCAAGGATGGACCAAAGAAACGTGTCATCTTGGACTTCAATGATAGTCGGTTATGCGATGCATGGGCGACCCAATGAAGCTATTGAATGTTTTAGTTGCATGAGAGATGCTGGTGTGAGGCCTAACCATGTGACTTTTATTGGGGTACTAAGTGCATGTGGGCATGGTGGTAAGGTGCAAGAGGGAAGAAATTATTTTGATACGATGAGGAATGATTATGGAATAATGCCCCGATTGCAGCATTATGGCTGCCTGGTGGATCTGCTTGGCCGAGCAGGGTTGCTGAAAGAAGCTAGGGAGATTGTTGAGGGGATGCCAATGAAGGCAAATGTGGTTATATGGGGGTGTTTGCTGAGCGCCTGTGAGATATATTCAAATGTGCAGATGGGAGAGTGGGTGGCAAAACATTTACTAGACTTGGAGCCTTGGAATGATGGGGTG
Organism: Salix exigua; assembly: GCA_032356905.1. Taxonomy (NCBI): domain Eukaryota; kingdom Viridiplantae; phylum Streptophyta; class Magnoliopsida; order Malpighiales; family Salicaceae; genus Salix; species Salix exigua. The sequence continues at coordinate 11,127,604 of CM063593.1, read as the reverse complement.
TATGTGGTTTTATCCAATATATATGCTAGCAGAGGCTTGTGGCTAGAGGTTGAGAGGGTTAGATTGATCATGAAGCAGCGAACGCTAGCTAAAATCCCTGCTTATAGTTTGGCAACTTCGAATTGAAGGATGTAAGTGTCATTTTCATAAAACAAAGTCCAAAGGAAACAGTGTGGTCCTTTTTGTGTGTGTTCGTGTGGCTGGGGAAAGGGAGGATAGCTGTTTTGTTTTTAGTGACTCAGTTTGTGTTCTCAATGTGTTGGTTCTTTTGAAAAACCCATTCCTACTTTCTTTATCATACAAGCATGACCAATGATTGAAGATCTGACCAGATCATCGAGTTGGAAGAGAGTCAAGGATTAAAGATTAACTGGGTTAACCCAGACAATGATCTTATAATGTGTTCAATATGATCAAATAAACAAATTTGTGTACTTGCTTCATATATAAATAAAAGTTCATATTCTATCCTGCAGATTTTTTTGGCAGGTCGTCTATGAAAGATGTACAATTTTTTTCAGGTTGATGCATTCGAAAATCTAGTTATTTCTGGAATTCAAAACAGATAAATAAGCATATCTCGGGATATGATGGAGGGGACAATTTGGGCTGATAAATCCCGCCTTCCCTTGTATCAAAAAACAAATATACCTGTGAGCTTGCGGAGTTTCAATGAAGCGGCAGAAGTGTCAGAGAGCTGAAATGGTATGTTCCTCGTGCAAGTGTTGTACATGCACAGAATCTCCAGCCTACTAGCTATACGAAGATGCAAAATTATTTTTATCTATTGTAAATATTTTTTTTTTGCTTCTACAACCTAATAGCTATATCAATAGCTAAAACAGTTTTTTGTTTTTTAAAATGCGAATTTTTTTTTTGCCAACCTAATAGCGATTTTTACATGGTTTTTTTTTTGTAGAAAAGTCAATTTTTTTAAAAATTATATAATATTGTTTGAGACTAGGAGAAATAGTTGGCAAGCAAATATATGATTTGTGACAATAATAATATATTTTTTTTAAAATTGTTTTCATATATGATTTTAAAAATATGTTTTTCATGAATAAGTAAAATATTATTTTAATATATATTTTAGATAAAAATATTCTTAAAAATCATTATTATTACAATATCAAATATTAGCTAAACCGCCACAAAATTATTTTAATGGATTTACGAGTCTTTAAATTATAAATGAATATATAGAATTGGGTTAGTTTTTATTTTTTGCTTAATTATATATAAAACATTACTTGATTTGCTAAATAGCATTTGTTTTCACATGTAATCTTATATAAACTATAATATTATATTTTATAGTATAATATTTAAGAATTCACTTATATTATAGTATTTATTTATATTAAAGAATTCATGAGATTTTTCAAGAAGGTATATATATTTAAATTATTTAAAAAAAACTATAATTATAAACTATATAATATAGTCGGGTAACATTTTAAATAATATTAAAAAACAATGATTTTTTTTAATATTGTATGTTCTTGTAAAATCTGTTTTATATTATTGGTTGGTATATATTAAAATATATTTAACTATTGTAAATGGTTCTTACATTGGAATATATATATATATAATTTGCATTGGAATTGCTGAGGAGCATAACTATATTTATAGTTTTAAGGGGCATAACATTCATGAGAAGGCTTTATTTCGGTCTGGTCTTGTTTTGCTACAATTAAAGGTCATTGTATTATCTCGGTTGTACTTTTGCTTTGTACAAGTGCGTGCTGAACCTGAAATTATAGATAGTTATAGTGCCAAAATGGTGCGCTAGGAAAATTATCATATCTTATTTTATTTAGAAATCCATAGTATTGGTCAAAGACACTCCATGTGGGAACCAAAACTTTCGATCATAAATGAATTTGGCAAGCGGTTACTGCGGTAGCTGAAAGCAGTTGGCAAGTCTTGTAGTGACCTGCGTTTTATAGGTGATTAACCTACTGACAGAAGACTTCAGGTGACAATTGTCCAAGTGTTGTAATCATGTCATGTCATGTCAAGTTGATATGGTTTTATCATTCACTTGTGCCCGTTTTATGGTTGATTAGTTCTTTCATTCATTTCCTTCCTCGTGGTTTACCCATTGAAGCAAGTGTCGTATAACAATAGCCATTTTTTTATTATTAGCATGTTTTATAACACTCACATAAAGATTAATGAAATAACATAATGTATATATATCACGATTGAAAAACTAAATTTATATAGCTTGTTATTTAAGATAACAATATCCTTTATTAAATAGTTAGAAAAACACTTTAAAAATACATCAAAACTCTAGTTATAATATCACTAGTATCGTCAAAAAAATCTCGACATGATTAAGCTAATACCCAAAAAGTTCAATAATAACTCGGGGGTCTATACTTGTCCTTCAAAAGTGTCTACTTGTCTAGGCAACAAGTATGACCCCCTTGGATGGCCATTGAAAATCTTTTTTGGTGTTGATTGACTCATCTCATCAAGATCTTTTTGATGATATCAGTAGTGTCGTAATTGAAATTTCAATTTATTTGCAAGATCTCTTTTTTCCCTCTAATGTTGACAAAAATAAAACACATCAGCAAGACATATTCCAAATTATCCAATGATTTGATCTTGCAAACAAAAGTAAACATTGAAAAGTATACATAAGCCTACTACAACTTGGAAAAAACATTGAAAATGTATTGAATGCATTGGTTTTGAAAGTTTTAACCAAGTCATAATTGAAAGGTCCATTGAATACATTAAAAATATTTTACTTCCTTCTCTTCTTCTCATGGCAAAACATGAATTTAATATTAAAGGCTCTTTTTTTAGCCACAACCTTGGGCTTGTTTGCATTAAGTTATAGGCTTTTTAGTTTATGGTCAATTTTGAGTAGACCTCATAATTCCACATAAGGAATATATTAGGGTTAATTTTTCAAGAACTATTTAAATTCATGTATCCAAAATTTCAAGAAAATTTGATGATTATTACTTCTGAAGTTTTTAGTTTTAACGTGTGAGAGTGATCTTGCAATCTTTAGTTCTTGAACGAATTGAATCTGACTTATCAAAGTTTAATTGGTAATGTGGCGTCATTCTACTCATTTCCATAGTGTTAATGATTTGGTACAAGTTTGCATTGTATCACACTCCTATTAGATTTATTTTGATTTTGTAGGACCATATCTCAATTTTAATTATGAGTCGCGCGATCACGAGGTTCGTATTGGTTGGTATGAGATTTGAGCTTTTTTACTATTCCTTAATAAAATTTATTGTCTATGTCCATCTTGTTCTTCGTGTCTGCACCATTTACAAGAAAAGGGTTATATTTCATCATGTTAATGTCGTCTCTAATCATATCAGTATATTAAATAGAAAAAAGAGAGGGATTAGTTGAAATGTCAAGGAACATTAAACTCTTGGTGAACCTTAAGAAAACCACCTCAAAATCAATTAAAACTTCATATTCAGTCTGTTGGGGGTGAGATCGCATCATTTGTTAAATTTGAGCTTATTGTTTAATATTGTTTAATTGAGGTTTTAAGTTGAGGTTCAATTTTGTTGTAGAAACACTACTCTTAGTGAACCACAACTAAACCAATTTAAAATCAATTGAAACTTGATATTTTGTGTATTGGGGATGAGATCACACTATATATTAAATTTGGGCTTATTTTTATATCATCTTCTGAAGTTTTAATTGGAGTTCAATTATGCCACAAACTAATCATACAAAGGTTGTGTAGACATTAGAAAATGACCTATAGATTTTGACTTTTGTTGTTTGTTTAGTATTATAATACTAATTATTGAATTTCAGGTCATTTGAAGATCATTTGGTATGGGTTTCAATTTGTTATGTAAAAAATTCATAATAGGTTAGATTTGTGTCAAATTTCAAAATGTGATCCTTATTGTTTAGTTTTGTCCAAATCTTTGTTTCTATTATATTTGGTTATCTAGGAGTCAAGTAAATGTTTGCACTAATATTCTCTTCTATTTTATTTCTTGTCTTCCTTTCATCCACAATTCGTATGAATTTGCATTCTTACTTGTGAAATCGTAATTATAGTTTTGTTTTGCTTTGTTTTCAATATATTAATTGATTATTGAGTCAAGAAATTATAATTAGAGTGCACCACAAAGGCTATTGACTTTAATTTGTTGATTCTAGTTCCTAAAAAAACAAAACAAAGCAAATTGTGAGGTAAAAGGTATAATAAGCTTATTAGAGTGAAAAACCTTAATGTTTTTATGTGCGATACACGAGAGGTATAAGGATATATTTTATTCTACTAACAAAATATTGTAGATTAAAAGAATTTCTAAAATTAACGATCTTGTGACACAAAACACTAAAGTAACTTTCCAATTATGAGCCATAGGCATTGCACTTAAGTTGTTATTAGGATATACAAAGATTTCAAAGTGTTGCAATGTCGTGGTCATACAATTTAATTGCCCTACCTTAAAACAAATCACATAGAATAGTATAGAGCAAGAAATGGGTCAATTCCACAAAAACATTTTAGTTTAGATTTTTTGTATTATATGTTATGCCATTAGGGGGGGTTGGAAGTTGTCTAGGCTCACACAAATGATAAGGAAAACTTCGCGAAAAGTAAATAAAACCAAAATTTATCAATAAAATAAACCTTGGTCACAAGGCAACATCGACCTACAGAAATTAGAACTGATCATGGAAACAAAACATATAACTTACCTTAACCATCAAACAACTACAATGTTCATACTAGTAATTAAATTCAATAGCAGCCTTAAGAACTAGATAAGTTGATTAATCAAGAAACATAATAGCTATGTTTGATTCGATTGAATGTTCTCCCAAATATTAATAACGGAAATCCACTATAATTATTAACTTAGTTGCTTCATAAGTTCATATACCACAACTTCGATTTTGATATCAAATTTAGCAATAGATTATCTATAATAGTAGCTTAAAGTCCACTCTTAGCAATTAAATAAACAATCATAGAAAAAAATAGCATAGGAGAACAAACATATTCACCATATAAAGTGGAAAAAAGAAGGTAAAATAGATCTCACAATTTTAGAAATTTAAAGGTTTCTGTGTCCTAGCAACTACGATAGAGTTTAGCTTTGCATGGTTGTTGAACAACTAATTAAAAAAGAAGAAGAAAACATGATTTAGGGTTTGGAGGAGGAATATTTTTGTTTTCTTTTTTGTAGGAAGAATACTCGTTATCTCTCCTCTGTTTTATATGTTTAGAAACCCTAGTTTTTATTTTACAAAATAATCCTTTCTTAAGTTGACAAAATTTAGTTGTCATCCTATAAAAATCATCTCATTTATAATACATTGTTTTGAGATAAAATTTGGATTGATGAAAAACATCGACTGAAAGTCAAATCTGTCAATCAACTCTAATTACCTCTTTTTTGTATCTTTCATCCAAAAATACCTTCAAAACATAAAACAAAGAATATCAAGGCATTTTATACACAAAACATATGCAAAACACTAGGTAAATAAGGGTGAAACTATAAAATAATATTGTTGCATAAAAAGATGAGGTGAATTCGATAAAGTAATAAAATAGTGGGATTGATCGCTGAGGAAATATGGTATGGGATAACATATCTTATTTTGAAGAGTTTGTTGACAAAAATACATATGCGAGTGAAGATGGCTATGATTTTCCATTTGTTGGTCAAGGAATTAGGTCTAGACCGAACAAGGCTAGGAGGAATGTGTATTTATCTAGCATGGGAAATTATGATGATATGGATAAGGACTCATTAAACTGAAACTTCCTTACTTTCAAGGTAAAAATGATCCTGGGCTTATTTAGAGTGAGAGAAAAAAGTAGATTGAATTTTTTATTGTAATAGTTATTCTGGAAAAAAAAATGAAATTGATAGTAATTGAGTTTATAGAGTATTGATTGATTTGGTGGGATCTTTTCTTAATCAAGAGGAATGGGGAATGACCCGTTCATATTTAGGGGGAAATGAAAATGATTAGGACAACTAAAAAACACCAGTAAGGACTTATTACATGTTCCAAAAGGTCCAATGACCTCGTCTAAGACAAAGACATTGAAAGAGGTATTAAATGCATTAGTTTTGAAGGTTTCAACCAAGTCAGCAATGCAAGGACCATTGGAGTATCAAGAGAAGACCTTCATACATCTTAATCATGTACTAGAGGGGTCCAATACAACCTTATTTGGTATATGAAATGAGGACAAGAAAGCAAACAAAAGAATCCTACTACAATTTGGAAACAACATGGGTGGCTACCTTTTCTTTTTGTTTGTACAATTAAGGGCTGCATAGAAGGTTATAAATAAAGATAGGATCCAAAGCTTGTTTGAATTAAGTTATAGGCTTTCCAATTTAGGGTTTTGGGTCAGTTTTGTGTGGACCTCATTTAAGTCCACACAAGGGATCAATTAAGGTTAATTTTTCTAGAACTATATAAACTCATATAAACTGAATTTTGGCAGCTATTGATTAATATTACTTTCTGAATTTTTTATTTTTACGTGTGAGAGTGAAGCTTGCATTCTTTAGTTCTTGAAGACTAAATCTAACTTATCAAAGATTATCTCGCTTCGTGACATCATTTTACTCATTCTACTCACACTTCTATCAAACCTATTTAAGTTTTCTAGGATCAGATCTCAGTCTTGATTATGGGTTGATTGACCACATTATCACGTGGTCTTATAACGAGATGATTTGTTCCAAACAACTATTATAGAGACTCATTCCTAAAGCTCCAAATTCTGAATAAAGAATATAAGACAATAGATGAATATCACAGAGAAGCCATCATGGCTAGATTTCTTAATAAGTTGAATTGGGACATTGCTAATATGGTTAAGCTATAATACTATGTGGATCTAAATGATATGGTTCAGATGACTATGAAGGTGGAGCGACAACTAGGAATGGACATGTTTAGCTAGTGTTTAATTTAGATTCTTCATCATCGTGGAAGTCAAATCTAAAGAGAGAGAGTATTGTCTAGTTGAGATCCTTTGTTTCTTCTATAACTGGACCACCAGAAGCTAAAGTTGATGTCCCTACTACTGCGAAAGGTAAATTTGAAACTCAACCTAAATGTACTTGTGATCTCATATTAACTAGTAATTGACACCAAAAAACGACATAATTGGTGAATTAAATTGAAACCAACTTATCTTCGAGTAGTAGTTACAATTAAACACCATCTCCATATTAGTTTTCCATTCCAAATAAACTTATGTAATGGGTTGAACCTCTTCCAGCCTAGCCTAAATAGTTGGGTTGGGTCCATGTAATAATAATAATAATAGTAGTAGTAGTAGTAGTAATAATAATAATAATAATAATAATAATAATAAAGCATGTTAGGTTGCTTATTGGACCACACAGGCTAGGTGAGGCCTAACCTATATGATAGTATTAATATAATATTATATTCCAATATATTTGTACACACAAAATTCTCGTTTATCAAATAAATGAACTAAAGAATATGGGGTCAACAATGGTGGGTTGATTACCATTTTCAACAATGGTAGTATATTGCCACAAAATGGCAATATACCTAACAATCACCCCTTTGCCATTTGTGTGGGCAATTGTCCTCTTGCTTGTTCGACACAAGCTTGCATTCTGCAGCTCTTCCAAGCTTATCATTCTAAGAGCGTCTTCAACACAACATTCCCTTCGAGCGTATCAACCATGCTCGATGCGGAATGATTTTTCAAGCCTTACACCAAGACTTACAACACCCCTCAAACGAATATTTCCAAGTGTGACGAGTCATTGAGTATTTCAATGTGATCACAAGCTCACCACTCTTCCAAGAGTCTACTCATCCAGGAGTTGCGCTGCCCTCTGTTCCATCCTAGGAACCACGCCTTACTTCTCCATGAGTCTCTCGCTCTTAGTCGTAAGAGTCCAGGTAACTCTCCACCTTTAACCATGGGGGCAACCCATTAAAGGTTGATCCATATTTGTCTTCATACTCTGAGTATTACAATGCCATTACCGAGCTCACTACCTTGACAAGAGTCAACTCGTTCCCGGAACCTGCGCATGCCCTCTGCTCCTTCATAGCAGCCGCGTCTTAATGCTCCACAAGTCATCCACTTATTGTCCAAGGCAAATGTTTTCTAGCTCATTGATCTTTAGCATGGGGGCAATATCCATGAAAGTCAATCCTGCATTTGTCTCCATACTCATCATAGCCACTTCATTTGCTATACACTTGTCCACTCATATCTAGCTATCACATTGGCTCTGGGGTTGTTCTGAACTGGGCTCATATCGTGACCCACACACCTTCTCCTTAGGTGTCTGAACTGGGGCTTCTATCACGGCCCTCACACCTTCTCTCAGGTGTCTTCGCCCGTTGTCATGGGGCGGTCTGATCCGGGCTCCTATCATGGCCCTCACACACCTTCCATCTAAGGTGTCTTCGCTGGCTGTCATGGGGCGGTCCGATCCGGCTCCTATCATGGCCCTCACACACCTTCCATCTAAGGTGTCTTCGCCGTTGTCATGGGGCGGTCGATCCGAGCTCTATCATGGCCCTCACACACCTTCCATCTAAGGTGTCTTCACCTTTCATAGGTGGTTGCATCCTCCTTCAGCTGAGATGCTTCAAAGTGGATCAAAAAAGTCTCTAACACCATGTGCACTTATGGGAGAGATTACTGCCACTGACTACATAGAAAGAGCAAGTTGCGGTATACTCCTCGCAATCCTCCACCTCAATTTCTATGTTTGGAGCTTTTGTGCCTTTCTGCTTGACAGCTCCACCTACACCAACTCTCTTTGGTGTCTTCGTCTTTCATCATAGACGGTTGCCTTTTATCACAGGCGTTTGCACCCCCTCAATTAGGTGCCTCTGCAATAGCTCTCTTTCCATCCTTGCATGCATTGGAAAGGACTTCGCCTGTTGTCTTCATTAAGAGCATAAGAGACTTCCTGTTGTACAAACTTTAACAGTCTCTGCTCTGAGCTTCATCTGGGAACACTTCTTCTCCTTGCACTTCTTGTCTCATTCATGATGCCTCGTTGGATCCTACGGTACTCTTGCACAATCTCCGTGTGCCCTCGTGCAATTCTCGTTCTCCAGATTTCTCCCTATTCCTTGCTTATGTTTGACATGACTCATCCTGTCATAATACATGTCCAAGTCAAAATAGGGTGCCAATCTTTATCCTCGCTGTATTTCTCTTCCATTATCGGGGTCTTCATCAATTCCCCCTCAGAAATCACGATCACCGAAACTAACTTCTTTGGAGAAATCACCACTTCATCAGATCCTTGATCATACAGAACCCAACTGTTCCCTTGTGCCGCCATCCAGCTAGTCTTCAACTGTTTCATTACAAACTGCTATATATACGAAAATAGTACCGTATGGATAATCCTTCCACTAAGCAAGTTCCCAGGAAAGATTGGAGGGGTCACACTGGTCCCGCTTAAAACCCAATCTCCTAGACAGAACTTCTTAGGCCATATCTATCCATCGTACTGTCTTTCCGTATATACAACCATTTACTAGCTTTGTCCCGGTTTTTCTATACAAGTAATCTGGAATATGCTGGTTTAATACATGATTTCTCAATATCTGGCGAGACTACCAGTGCTTAGATTCGTCAAGATTGGTCTTCATCAATTTCCACTCTTCACCTCAAATTATCCACATGATCGGGTGTCCAGAGTGTCCCAATTTTGCCTTCCCTTAAGGCAGTTAAATTTCTCCCCACTTAGCAGTTCAGCACATGAAATTGGGTAAACATGTGCACCTTCTTCTTCTTCTCTTCAACGACCACCATGATCGCCTTCAAATGTCTCCTAATCGGGCAATCTCTTTTGTTAATTCACCACTGCTATTTTTGGTCTCAAATCTCAACGATCGGACCGTACCATTGCATCCGGAATGATCAAATTAGCTGGAAACAAGTCTGAAATCGTCCAAATCGCACTTCAGACGGCTAAGATTTGATCAAAACAATTCTGGCCTTATGAACGGCCCAGATTCAATCTCAGATCCGGTTGCACGTAGACTCTGCTGCACAGAATCTTATCCCACCAATGACACGGCACTGTTGACTTATCTGATGACGTGGCGTTGACTGGTCGATGACGTGGCGTTGACTTTTCCAGTCAAAACTTTGACCGGCAATAACTCCTTCGTTTGAGCTCCAAATTAAGTGTACTATACACCGTTGGAATCGTGGTGATCTCCTCTACAAGATCAGATGCTCAAAACTCGTTTTTGAGCACTTTGATTTTTCTGTAAAAAATCAAACACCTACACCATAGGCTCTGATACCAGTTGTTGGGGTCAACTGGTATTCGGGTCGGGTCAGCCAATCCGGGCGAAGAAGACGCATGGGGCGCATCTGCGCGCGTGGGCAGATGCCCTGCTGGAGAGTGATGGAGAGTGCGGCCATGTCCGACATCAGATTTTGACGCCGTTTTCGCCAATGGCTTCGTCTCGGCCTTCTACTGCTGATGGTATGGTCAAAACACAATTTTGACAATTTTCATTTTTGAGCAAAATCAAACACCCCTTTAAACCATCAGCTCTGATACCAGTTGTTGGGAAATTTCGTCTCTCCCATGCGCGGACCGGGGGTGTAATGATACTTGCTCATAGGAGGCTTAAGCACACTGACACAATATTTAACGTGGTTCGGCAAAACCGCCTACATCCACGGGAGAGAGTCATTGTATTAGAGATAGAGAAAGAGTTACAATAAATACATATAGAGGAGGAGGATTACATCCACTCTACTCAACTCATCAACTCTCTCTAACTCTCTCTACACAACACATTCACTTGTGTTTCTCCCATATTCTCCACGACACATTCACTTGTGTTGCTCTCTCTCTCATTTTTAGCTCTAAGAAGCTCCTCTATTTATAGCAAGAGTGAGGAGACAATCTTAAATGGTTGGCCACCAAATTTTCTTCATAGTTAAAGGTTGGCCACCAAACTTAGGCAATTTACCATTTTCAACAATGGTGGGTTGGTTACCATTTTCAACAATGGTGGGTTGATTACCATTTTCAACAATGGTAGGATATTGTCACAAAATGACAATATACCTAACGAGGCCAAAATCACAATAACAAATTTGATTACAAGAAAAAGTAGAAACTCCCTTGAAGTGCTTTTCACTTGCACAAATCCTCTAATTAATAGTTAGATTTAGATCTTGTTCTTATTTTGAATGAAGAGATATTCACAAGAGCTCGAAAGTTTTAATTGTGTGAAATATTGATTTGATTTAAAGGACTTGAATTATTTTAGTAAAAAAATTTACATGAGCTCGAAAGCATGGCATCTTAACTTTATTCGGCGAAGGAAAGTACTTTGATCCTTTGTTTCCTTGGCTTGAATTCTTTTGAGAGAACTCCCCAAGTATTTATGTTTAGTTTTTAGTCTCTGCTGGTTGTCTCTCTTTTTTTTTGTTTCATTCCATTTCCCTTGATGACTTTGTTGCCTATTTATGACAAGTTAAGTGTCATATACCTCAAACATCCTTTAACTAAAAGATATTTTAGAAAAATTAATATGAAAATTATTTAATATACTCTTATCCTGAGTGATATTAAAATAAGATCAATAAAATACATTTGGATTTGGTTTTTAATTTAAATTAGGCTCAAACCTAATAAATCCAATTAGGTCTAGACCTAATAAATTAAAATTTTGGTTCATGAATCAAAATTGTACAAATTTTGATGTCTACAATAATAATAAATAAATAAAATAAAATGAGAATTTAAAAATACTTATTATTTTCTAGCATGTTTTTTCAATAATTTTATATAATATTGAGCTGTAGATTTATACTTAAGATAAGAATCCAATATTAGAAATATCGCATATTCTCTAAAACTACACGAAAAAATTCTAAAAACTTATAAGGGTCATTTTAAAATATTGTTGGTTTATTACATATTTTTATAATAATTTTATTCAATATTCAACTGTAGATTTACACTATAGAATAGATGCCCGGCACAAAATAATCAACTGAAACATTATAAAAGCAAAATACATGAACCGATCGATTACACCAGTAAACCCTTTCTTACTTGGCGATTTCTCTTAACTTACTACTTAAAAGCTTGCAGTTTTACAAGATGATAACGGGTGGAACTGAAGCACTATAAAAACAAAATTAAACTAATAATTCTGCTTAAAAAAACAGTATTATTACTTAGAGTTATACTAAATTAGACAAAATTTTCTATTTATCACTGGAATTACTGTTACTGTCCATTTAGGTTGCTGCACAATAAAACACACCTGATGTTTCTTGCCAAGAGCATAGTAAATTGTCAATAGAAAGGAATATATTCGTTGGCTGCAGGTGAGAAAAAAGGCAGAAAAGGACTGGTCTAGTGGACAAGCAAGCTCTCGAAGATGGGGAAGCTCTCGTTTCCAGGAAGCTTCAGAAGATGAGGAAATTAAAATGCCTTGTGGACGAGGGACTTCAAAAGATGAGGAAATCAAACTTTTGTTCTGAAAACTATATGCTCTGATTTAAAATTCAGAGGCATCAGAAGGCCATGAAACTATAAGCTCTGAATGATTTTTTTTTTTTTATTTTTATCGAAGCTGCTAAAGAACCGAGACAGAAGGAAAATTCATGGCTTAATGAGAGAACCACCGACTTTATGTTTTACAATTTAGAAAAGACATAGGGTTTGTAGTGCTAAGGATATTTTTTGAAATATTTTTTTAATATTAATTTCAAATGAATTACCATAGGACATCCTATTTTACTTTTAAATATTTTTTAGCAATTAAATTTATTTAAAATCTAAATTAACATTCTCAAAAGAATTAAAAATTAATTTATTCTTGAAATCAAATCAATTCTAAAATTTATCAACAACATTCGTCTCTTTTATCACAACGAAAAATTAAATTTACTTCATCAAAGTCATTTGTTGTTGGTAATTAAAGAATGTATTTTCAAAAATAAATATTTTTATATTTTAGTTTAATGTTTTTTAATTATTTTAATATATTAGTATAATTTTAAAAAATAATAAAAAAATATTATTTTAATATTTTTTAAAATCATTTTAAAAAACAACTTTTACACTGCCATAAAACCACTATTAAAACAAGACTAAATAAATAAAACAATAAAAACTCCAACAATTAAAGACCCATTACTAGCCTTTCACTCAGTTCCGCTGTTTGCCTGTTTGGTTGTCTGTAACAGTTAAAAATGATTTAAAAAGATTAAACTAATTTCATTAACAGAGTGTTTGGCTCCGTGTTTGTACCTGTGGTTGAAGTGAAACGCGGAGGAAAACACAAAAATAACCAAACAGATGCACATTTTTTTTATGGCGGGTCCCACCATTTTTAACACAAATCTGCCACAAAAGCACAAGCATCTAAGAGATGCTTCTACGTCCGCGACCACATGTAAACGCATAGCATCTCTTTCTTTATTTCTTTCAAGATAATCCCCCACTCTTGCCTTAGCCCTCACCGACGGTCCCCCACGGATACCCTCTTTGCCTCTCCTCACTACCAGTCCCTGGTACACTCACCTCCCTCTCTTGCCTCACCAAAATCTCCTGTTAACAGAATGAACTCTCTTTCAGCCATCTTTATCACCCAAACCACCGTCCCGTCCCCTTAGCCACACCTGCAAAACGACCGTTCCCCCTCCCTCATTGACAGTCCTTCTCCCTCATCTCCCTTTTTGCGTCATCGAACTCTCAACTGAACGAAACCCTTAGCTCTCCTCAGTCGCAGCTGACAATGGCAGAGCTACCAACAAATTAGCGACGTAGCTCACCCGTAGCCCCACTAACCCTTAGATCATCGTTGACCAGAAAGGGGAACATTGATTCCTACAGATAGGTATGTTTTTTTTTATAGAAATTTTGTGTCAAAGAAAAGGTTGGGGGTGAGAGATATATGGGTTTGGATAGTTGGATTTGTTCCGGTGGAGCAAAAATTATAAAGAAAGTGGAGATTTGAGCTGACGGTGAGAGATGGGTTGTAAGGATTTTTTTGTTAATTGCTTTTTCCTTTTTTTTTGTTGGCGGATGAGTAGAAAAGTAGCAAAAACTTGCTTTTCGAAAACTAAGGTTCAATCTCCACCCAATTTTATTTCCAGATTTATGAATAATTAATCAACAATTTTGCTTAATGTATGTGTGTGCGATTTATGTTATGATTTATTGAACTTGCTAATTTGAAATTGAGGAGGGAGCATGAAAGTTTATCTAAGGGTGAGAGAGGAGTGAAAGTTTATCTAAGGGTGAGAGCATGAAAGTTGATCTCAGTTGATCAACAATTTTGCCGAATGGTATGCTATGTGTGTTATTTGTTAGTAAACTTGTTGTGAATATAAAATTGAGGAGAGAGCATTAAAGTTTACCCAAGCATGAAAGTTAATCTAAGTTTATCTGAATGGCATACTATCTACGTTATGGTTTAGTGTTCAACTGATTCAAAAATTGTTGAGTTTTTTTTTTATTTGGGTATTAAGAACACTTTTAATATTGATATATTTTCTGTCTGAACCCATGGTTGAACTTGTTTTTCTGTTTTTTGATTTAATGTCGTTACCTATGTTGGTGTGTGGAAGTTGTGAGTGGTAGAGATGGTGTTGGGGCATGTAGTACATGTTCCGTTGGCAGACAATAAGGAGAATGAGAGGATAGTTTTGGAGAAGAAGAAAATGGAGTTGTATGTTTGTATGGTAGTGATTCATTGTTGGAGGGGCAAAAAATGTTGCGTTGAAAATGGAGAAGAAACTGTTATGCTAAATTTTTTCCCAAATTATGTTTAGTTAAAGCTTTGTATTTTTTTAATTAATTTATGTTGTGAAATCTTGTGAATCAAGGTTTGTTTAGGTTAATTTGTTTAATTAGAAAGTATAATTCCTGCACCTTTTATTGTTATACAAATTGATCAAAATAATTAAAATTATAGAATGGAAGGTGGTGAAAATATGGATAAGGTTACTTGGACAAAGGAAATGTTGCATACTTTTTGCAACATATGTAACGGGCAATTGAATTTGGAATGCGACCTACGACGCATTTCGATAAAATAGGATGGAAATTTTTGATCAAATCATTTCAAGAACAAATTGGTCATTCATTGACCAAAGCACAATTAAAGACACAAGAAAAGATTGGAAAATATGGACTAACCTTCTATCTGAAACTGGGGTGGGATGGAATAGTGAATTGTAGACAATCACAACAACGAATGAGTGGTGGACAACTAAAATTTAGGTTAAATTTTATTATGTGAAATATTTAAATTTTGTTTTCCATATTTCTAAATATCTATAACAAAATATTTGTATGAATTATGTGTTTATGTAGGAAGTTAAAGGTGCTAGAAAATTTAGACATGATGGAATTGAGCCAGTATTGATGTTCAAATATGATAGGATGTATTCCAGCATTGTGGCTACTAGAGAGTATGCATGGGCACCATCATTAGGAGTGTAAGGTGGTGGTAATAGTTCTCATCCTGGTACTAGCAACGCGAACATTGACGCGGTGGATTTGGAGGAAGGATTCGGAAGAGGGTGGAAATCTTGCATCTGACAATGACATTGCTCATATAGTTGGGGGGTGAACATATCAAGTAGCAGCAACACCCGGTCGAGTGGAAAAAGAAAAGGGATGGAGGCTGCTGAGGGTCGCGCGAAGAAGAAGAAATCTAATAAGTCAGCTAGCATTGGCGTTCAGCGAATGTCAAAGTGGGGCAACCTAGTTGACAATATGTCGAAAAGGACTGATTCAACTTCTTTGCACATGGATAAACAAGGGTGTAACATTCATGAGGTGATGGGTGAGATCCATTCCATTCCTGGAATTCAGGTGGACATTGATTTCTATGACTTCGCATCAAAATTAATGCTCTAACATAAGAGGAGAGAAATATGGACTACGATGGGAAGTCTTGAAGAAAAATACGATTGGTTAAAGTGGATGCATGGTCGTACTAAAAAAAATTAACTGAAGGTATGACTATTTTTTACATTGTAAATCATTTATGTGGTTTGCAATTTCAACTGAATGCAATTTGTGATATTATTGTAATCATCCCTTGATAATTGGTGTGTGCGTTTACATTGGCAGATTTATTGCGCGGATAGTTTTGGTAACACTAGTTTGCAATTCATGCATCGTTGACGATGAGTTTCGTTGTTGTATTAGTCAGAATGTTATATCAAAGGTTGCAATGAGTTTGTCTTTATTTCTATTTGTATTTGAATTGTTATCAGTGTTTGTATTTGAATTGTAATGCACTCGGTACTGTTTTGGATATATAAATCGGTTGTATTGTTGTATTAATGCATGTGTGAGATTATTTTGCAATTTGAATTGTTCTCCTCATGATTTCAGTTGATTTGCAATATTTTGATAGTTTGGGCTGCTGTATTTTTCTAGTATGTTATGAGTTGTGTATCGACAGGTGTTATGCAAGAAAATGAATTATTCAATTATGACAAGAACATAACTATTCAATCCAATGTTTGGCAAAAAACAAAACAGTACAAAGGTGTAGCAAATGTGATTTAATGTTTACTAAATGACAAGTAAATAATTCAAAGGTTCTACATGTGAATTATTCTTTACTACATGACACAATCCAAAGTTGTAGAATATGTGAAATATAAAACAATTCTTCAATCAAACTTTCTATATAAACCGGAATGATTCCCAAAACTTTGACACTCAAACATTTACACTATCATATATATTTTATCAAGAGCAACTTGGCAAGGGACAACATTCAACAATTTACAGGTTCATTCAATGTTTTATCTTAACTTCTTGCAATTTTAGTTTATTTTTTTCAACCTTATTTAGTTGTTTTTGTTTAAGGAGTATTAAAAGGTTTTTTGTTTTATGGAATGTGAAGATATGAATAATCCTTGGTATAACAATATAGTTAACGAAGATTTTGATGGAGATTATGAAAATGTTATAAACCGCGTTGAAGAACAAACTAATTATCATGCTTCTGGAGGTGCTAGTACGTCAATGGAAGGTGGTGACGATGGGGGTAACAATGATGGAAAGGACGACAATAACGATGATGATAGTAAGGATGACGACAATAACGATGATGATAGTAACGATGACGACGACGACGACGATATTGATGATGATGATGACACCGACAATGAAATGGAATATTTTAGGAGACAGATTGAGGAGAAATTAATTATATGTACAGCTAGAGCTCTACACTTGTATAACATAAATTATATATATAAAGAATCGTGTATGGTTTCATACAATACAGGTATGCGTTGGCTGACCGAAGTACTAAATGGTCATTGGAAACAATGTGTTAACATGTTTAGGATGGACGCAAATACTCTGATGAGTTTGTGTGTAGATTTAGAAACACAATATGGTTTGAAGCCTTCGAAATGCATGTCCGTGATGGAAAAGGTTGAAATGTTTTTACTTATAATGGTTGTTGGCGCATTTAACAGGGAAGTGCAAGAGAGGTTCCAACATTCGAGCAAAATTGTTAGCAGATGCATAAATGAAGTCCTTGAAGTGGTATGTTTATTCGTTGTGGACGTCATAAAACCAACAGATCCACAATTTACAAACAGCTCAAGAAAAATTGCAATGAATCGAAGATATATGTCACATTTTAAGGTCAGGTGTTTTAATTTTAATCAAGTGAAAATGCATTTTTATTATTTTATTTGATCAAATAGTCAGGAAATGTATACGCATTCACGTATGAATTTAGTTCGTGATGGAATTGCAAGTAGTTTGATGGGAGAATAAAACCAAGTGTCTAATTTATTTGCATTATTAATTATATTTTATTTTTATGATTATTAATCTACAATATTTAAATAACAATATATATGTATGTGTTCTTTAAAGTAATTTCAACAATTGACAGCAATATGACAAGCATGGTAATCAAACACTCAAAACTGCTTTTTATTAAATTCTATATCAACCATAGTTTTAACCAAACACTGAAATTTCAGTTATACACTGCAGTTAAAAGTGTTTTTTTATAAAACTATTTTTTTTCATCCTCAACCACAACAACAACCGCCACACCAAACAAACCCGAAATAAAAAATGACTACTATGGTGAGGTCTAATTAAATACTTCACAAAAGCAAGATTTGATATGTCAAATAATAATATAACCACAACAATATTATTTAATAAAATAGTTTTCATTGGCAAGATATAATATGTGAAGTGATAGATTGACCACAACAATGACATTTTAATTCATGAAATGAGGATTAACCATAATGGTAAGGTCTAGATTAAATGGATCACAAAGGAAGAGTATAACATGTCAAAAACAAAATTACAAGAATAGTAGAATTTAATATGAAAAAACTTTGATTTAGAAAAAAAGAGCTTTACATTGAAGATATAGGGTAGAGAAAACTAAAACTAAAATGATAATTGAATGTGCCTAACATAGGCATAAGGAATATTTTCCCTAAGTGCACATAAGAGATACTTGAGCCATAAAAAGTATTGGACCATATCATGCATACATATCATGCATATGGACACATGAATATATTTAAGGTGGATTGTACTATAAATGGGTGTGGAAGAAATTTAATTGAAAGATATTGGATTTAAACTAAAAGTGGACTTGGAAACTATAAGTTTTATATAATCAATTCGTACTCATTGAATCATGTTTTTTGAGATTCAGAATACACAGTCATGTCGGAATAATGTATTCATCAAGATTTAAATTCATTAAATTAAAAAGAAAAATTAACTATAAAATCAAACTACTGAGATTAAATAGCAAAGGTGCATGATTCATAAACGTTTAGAATATGTTTTGAGGTGGATTCCAATTCCTATAGTACAATCATTACTAGCATGAGAATACATTTCGAGTTAACAGAATGGTATCAATGACAAAAACAAACTACTACAATCAATTTAATAGCAACAAAAATCATTGCTTCTACGACCGAGAACGACAAAGATTAAAATATAGAGAAACAACTTCAATCGACAGTTTTATTGATAGATAACATGCTACAAGCTAACCGTCTTCTACATCGATCTATCCATGAAATTTCGAAGCACACAATAATCCAATCATATGTCCCAGTGGGCATTTATTTATTTGTAACCTTACATTTCTACACAGCAAACGGGACCATGTAGCAAATTAACACAGATCACGTGGAAATATTCTTAGGCCCATTGAAGTTCATGACTGCAGTGAGCACGTCAAGGAGCTGCAGGTGTGCAGTTAGATGTGGAAAATGCCCATCAGTTTCAATTATCTCAACCGTAGATTTCCCCTTGATCTTCTCCTGCATGTAGTAAGCAACTGAATTTGGCACCACAATGTCTCTGGTGGTCTGTACTATAATGCATGGTGTCATGACCTTCTCAAGAACGTCCCTTTCATCACTGTAAAAAACAGTTTTGGCCACAGGGACGGCAAACTCAGGTCTCATTCTTTGCAAGCATTTTGAGAAAATGTCAACGGAGGGAGGATCTTTTGCATCCACAACAGCAGAAGCAAAGGCTTGAGCCCAGTTGTAGAAGTTGGATTCAATGTTTGAAATGATATCCTCAATCTCTGCGTCACTGAAACCTCCTTCATAACCATCAGCATTAATGTACCTGTATGTCAGAACCTTTTAGAGGCGCCAATAAACTAATGAACCTGAGCTCAAAAAGAATTAGTAAAGATGATTTGGCCCCAACTACGTCATTCAAAATGAAATTAAGTGTGAGCGGTCCCACTTGTTGAGTTATTTCATTAATTATACTAACCAGCCCCAAGTCAACTCGATTTAATGAAGGCTATGAAGATAGATATGTGCTAACTGTTCGGCGGGCCGGCTAGCTTCAGTAGTTTGATAATATCAGATAAGCAACAGTCGAAAACGGATTTGGCTCCTGGCCGGAGCAGGAATGAAAGAAAAGGCATGCGGGTTAATCCACCGATTTTGATTTAGTTATTCTCGTATAATTAGTCTGCTAATGTATAAACTATTAGAGTATAATATAATTATGAGACCTCACCTACAAGTTTAAGTTTTTAGGTGAGATGTTTCCTTAACATGGTATCAGAGCCTTGTTGACCCAGCGGTCACGAGTTCGAATCTCACCACCCTCATTCTATTTGATAAAAAAAAATCAAACACAAGGTAATGTGAGCCTGTACAAATTTCAAGACTAAATAGCTTTCACTTGACGGGGTGTATTAAAATATAATATAATCATATTGTGGGACTTCATCTACAAGTTATTAGGTGAGATGATTATTTAACTTAAACCAATTATCCTTCGGTTAATTACATGGTGAAGCGTTGGAGTCAACATTTCAAGCAGCAGTAGCTACAACACCATCATCACGAATCCACCATGTCCACATGTTTGATTGTCTTTTTGTAGCGAAATAGATAGGGTATCTCAAAAACCAGCAGGGGGTCTTGAAATCTAGTTATTTAAAAATAATCTGTTCAAGTTGGGATGGATCGATGTTACAACATCCAGGGGTTGTAACTTTGTTTCTTTGATCAGGATACTAGAAAACTCACCGATAGCAATATATATGTTCCATCATTTTCTCTACTATTTCCTCCAAATTATTACTGGGGATCTTAATAATTTGAACAAAGATTAGGATGATACTTCAATCAAGCCTCAAATGAAGGGGTATCGAACAAAAACCAAAACAACATAATTAGACTCTCTTACATCGTCAGTACATAAAGCAAGTAACAGTAAATTAAACAACAGCTTAAGAGTACGTTGTTAAGTACCTGGGAGAAGCTCCAATAAGTATGAGGCTCTTAAAAAGATCAGGTCTTTTAATGGAAGCGATGCATCCAATGATTCCAGACATGGAGTGGCCAACAAAAACAGATGATTTGAAGTTCAGCTCCTCTATGAGACTGATTAAGTCATTTGCAAAAGCATCATATGACGAGTACTTAACGGGGTCATAGAGATTTGGATCCTTAACAGCACCAGAAAAGCTCCAGTCAAAAACAAGTACCCGACAATGCTTAGCCAAGTATGGAAGGATTTTGTCCCATACCGACTGGTCTCCTCCAAACCCATGCGCAAGAATTATGGCTTCGTTCCCGGAGCCTGTAACTTTTGCGTTCAAGGCTCCTGAAAGACCCTTTTCTAGCACCACCATGATGAAGTTTAAGCAGATCGAAGAGGGGAAGAGGGAGAGACAGCTGTGGAATTGAGAGACTTTGTTATGGCTGGGGGCTTGGTGTGGACCCTGTTATATAGGACGAAAGAGAGGCTCGGCTCTTATTCATGGTAAACACTCGATGGCTGCAGTTATGCCCAGTTGCTCGAGTTCAAATCTTAAATGAATGAATAAAAAAACCCTAATATTTCACATGAAAAATCATTTAAACATATTAGCATCATCCTAAATTCTTACATGTATAATTTATTTTTATCATCTTAGCTAATATTCCAAATCTAGCGAAGATCTTTTAAAAAAAATAAAAATAAAACATGTGCGCATTCCCTACACACACTCGAAATCGTAATTGGTAGAATAAATTAAAAGAGAACGAAAAAAAGGAGAGCCACGGGAAAAAAAAAAACGTAGAGCCCGCCCGCCCGCCCTGCCGTAGACATCTCTTCATACACAAAAGGAGCCTCTTGTCTTTTCTTTATTTTCAATTTATGATGGACTTTCACTGACGTTGAGAGGTGAGGGATAAGCCCAAGGTCTACCTTTTCAGACATTAAAGCTCGTGAGCCCCACACACGTTCTTTCCCTCTGCAGGCGTCGCCTTGTGATTTGGAACCCTGGTCGTCGGCCTTCCAACTCAACTGCTGGTTGTTACACGTTCCATCGGCAATTACATCTTTTTAAGAAATAAACAATATTACAATCTTAAACCACTTGTTACCACTCTTGTCCTAATTCAAAATTTTAATTCTTTAAATTGATTAATTTATATAGCCTTGGATGTTGTATATTCAATAGGAAATAGGGCAAGAAAACCCAAGACCAGGTGGAGAACCCTGGGTTTGGGCCTTGTTTTGGAAGTCAGATGAACGCCATATCATATTTCTTAGCTTTGAGACCCTATTTTTGCTGCCTACCTAGCCCACGTCAGAATTAAGCTTACCAATGGAGGAGACAACTATCTTTGATAATAAGAGGTTCCGATTTATATCATATTCGTTAATATTGTTCTGGTCGTCGTTTTGATTTTTCTATTAGAATAGAACGTTCCGGTTTCGAAACGTTTCTGCGTGCCGTTTCGGGGTTGTACTGTTTATATATATATATATATTAAAATATTGATTTAACAAGCATAATTAAAATTAAAGATAAATTAACTTTATATTATTCAATATAAACACAAAATCAAACACACATAATCTCAAAATTAGAAAAAAAAATATCACAAGTTAATCAAAATAAAGAGGATTTTAAGCTGGAATGGCACACCCGGAACTGTACTGAAACGTTCTAGGCGGAACAGGCCGGAATAAAAATCGAGATGAAAACGACGTCGTTTCATCTCGGTTTTTTCAACGAAACAAAACGGAATTGAAAACTTTGGTTCATATAGAACAACTTCTCTTGGGTTTTTTTTTTTGAAAAACAAGGTTAAATCACGCTGGACGGACACCATATAAAAACTAAAACTTTGTTCTGCTCGATGTTAGGATTGTGGGGGGATTGGTTTTGCTTTGTTTTGCCTGTGTTACTGTTGGGAAAAGAATTCAATAATCAAGTACTAATTTAGTGGATTATCATTCACAAGTTCTAATTATTTTTCATCTTTGTGCAATCAAATAATAGATCAAACAATTAACAATATAATGTAAATAATCAAACACATCAACACCAAGATTTTTACGTGAAAAACTCAATGTGGAAAAAACCACGGGATTGTAGTCTACTTAAAACTTTCACTATCACAAATTATGGGTTCACAATATTCTTCCTAATATTCAACTAAGGGCTTACCAATATAGGAGACAACTATGTTTCATAATAAGAGGTTCCGATTCATATCATAGTCGTTAATATCATTCCGGTCGCCGTTTTGATTTTTCTATTAGAACAGAACGTTCCAGTTTCAGAACGTTTCTGCGTGCCGTTTCGGGGTTGTACTGTTCATATATATATATATATATATATATATATATATATATATATATATTAAAATATTGATTTAGCAAGCATAATTAAAATTAAAGATAAATTAACTTTAAATTATTCAATATAAACACAAAGTCAAACACACATAATCTCAAAATTAGAAAAAAAAAAATATCACAAGTTAATCAATATTCTTCCTCATTTTCAACTAAGGGCTACAGCATATATCATCAAGAACAATATATTTTTGGAATACAATAAGATTAAAGAGAACAAAATATGAGAAAAGACTCACAATACTGATAGCCCCGTTTTCTATCGAAACGACCAACTTCCACAACTCCAATATTCAATCCAACCGTTCAGAATGAAGATTAATGTATTTAGAAGTTACTGTCAAATCTCAGCTCGATTCAACGATGAACGAGCTGAAAATAAAACAAAGAAGATAGATTGTCCAGTTGCCACCACTTTTTCTTTCTCTCGGTTCACTTCTTTTCTTTTTGTCTCTAGTTAAGTTTAAAAACTCTAATGCCACTTTTTAATTTAAATGTGGTGGTCCTCCTATAACATGGTGTGGGACCACAGTACAGTTACCATGTAATAAATTCCATCAATTAATTTGATTCGACTGATAATACAACAAAAAATACACTTACCTGTTTTATGTATTTAGCAAAGTTGTCAATACCATTCCGGTCACTCTATTAGAACGGAACGTTCTGGTTTCGGAGCATTTCGGCGTGTTGTTTTGGGGTTGTACTGATTATATATATATATATATATATATATATATATATATATATATATATATATATATATTAAAATATTAATTTAACAAGCAGAATTAAAATTCAAGATAAATTAACTTTAAATTATACAATATAAACACAAAGTCAAACAAACATAATCTCAAAATTAGAAAACAAATAACAAGTTAATCAAAATAAAGAGAATTTTAAGGTCGGAACGGTACCGAGAGGTTCCAGACGGAATTTCCAGAACGGGCTAGAATTAAAACCGAGATGAAAATGACGCTATTTCATCTTAATTTTTTCAAAGGAACGGAAATAAATTGACAACTTTGATTTTTAGACTGTAAAAATTGTCTCTTCTGGTACCAACAACTCGCAAAATTTAAAACCTGGTTCTTTGTACGATGGCTTCGTGCCAATCCTATGGCTTCATCATTTCAATGACAAACATGATGACCTGTATTTTAATTGTGTCCTCTTTCAATTTAATAGAGAAAAACGTGGATGAATCATCCAGGTTTTGTAGTCCTCTAAATGATAAGCACAACAAGGGTAGAATTTAATTTCTTTTTAAAACAGAGTGAGGCATTTGGTCAAGTGGATTCAATAACGGGACTGTCATTTCATTTTGGAATAGGATATAATTCAAACACGGAAAGCTCTCTCACTCTCTATAATTTCTTCTATGGCCGATCTGTCGTGAAAATATAGTGTGGGCCTTTCTATTCTTTTGGAAAAGAAATCCGAGAGTCCAATGTTTGAATCACCGTAACTCCAAAATTCGCGTTCGTACCCATCTTCCAAGCCTACAGCACCTCTCTGAAAGTTGAGGAAACAATATCACAGACTTGGTTTCTAACCTAGCACTTACAACATGTCACGTGAACTCTTTTCAAATGAAGACGCCGCGCGCGATCTCCAATTTTTTTTTATCATCTTTCTCTCCTTTTAACCTCTCAAATATTGTTATGACACCTATTACTACTACTACTACAATTAGAACATCTATACTTCTATTGCCAAAATGCATTGATGCGAACCAGTCCAGAAACACTAGTAAAGGCCCATTACATGTTCCAAATAGTTAAATGACGTAATCTAACATGAAGATATTGAAAGAGGCAATGAATGCATTGATTTTGAAGGTTTCAACACGGTCAGAATTGCAAGTACCATTGAAGTATCAAGAGGAGACCTTAGTATATCTTATCCACGTGCAGGAAGGGTCCAATTCAATCTTATTTGGGCCATGAAATGAGGACACCAAATGAGCCAAAAGAATCCTACTACAACATGAGATTAATGGGCTTGATGGAAAACTATAAAAGAAAAGCCTTATAGAATTTATTTAATTTTGTTAGCTACAATCCAGGGCTTGTTTGGATTAAGTCATGAGATTTTCAATTTAGGATTTGGGGTCAGTTTTGAGTGAACCTCATTTAAGTCCACATAAAAGGATCCATTAGGGTTACTTTGTAAGAACTATTTAAACTCATGTAACCCTAATTTCGGAGACATTGATTAAACTTAATTCTGAATTTTTCACTTGATGTGTGATATTCATTCTTGTATTCTTCAGTTCTTGAACGAACTGGATTTGACTTATCAAAGATTAACTGGCTTTGCGGCATCATTCTACTCATTCCAATAGTGTCGGTGCCTTGGGGCAGGTTTCCATTGTGTCACACTTCTATCAGACTTATTTCGTCTTTCTAGCATCAAATCTCATTCCAGGTTGCAAGTTGCGTGACCATGTGATCGCGAGGTTCGCATTATACATTCACAAGAAAATCTAACTGTTTTCTTCTTCTTATTTCTCTTTTTATTAAGAGAATCATGCTCAGATCAGCATGGATGTCAAATTTTCAGTAAAGAAAGAAAGAAGACGGCCATCAAGAAAAATTATTTTGGACTTGGCATAATCGTCTAGAAAATGACAGAGAAAGAAAGAGAGAAATGACAATAGACATGGGGATTAATGAAAAGATAATCGATTAATTTAACTTAGTTTATCATACTCAGAACGCTAAACCAAGGTTTTCAAACCTACTTGGCTACTTTATTATTATTATTATTATTATTATTATTATTATTATAACTACTATAAAAGCCCCCAAACTAACCGTAAATCCCTAATTCTCCATTTCTCTTCTCGAACGTCGCCGCCCACCCTTATATCCTCATCCTCTTCTCCCTTTTTTGTCTTCCTCCTCCTCCTCTTCTCCTTTACTCTCTTCCTCCTCGTCTCCTCATCCAGATGATGTGGAGGACAACAAGGGCTAGGTGTGTAGGTGGTTGGTAAGTGTATTTTTGGGTAAGATTATGGGGGTGAGAGTTGATGATTTGAGTTTTTTTTGCTGAGAAGAGAAGATTTTGATTTTAGTTGCTGCAAATATAATTTGTAAATGAAAGAATGAAAAATTGAAAATGAAAGCCCTGAAATCCGAACACTTTAAAATCGTAAAATCTGACCGATCCGGTCCGATTTTACGAGTTAACCCGATTTTGACGGGGTTTGACCGGTTTCGATTATTCTTTCCGGTCCAACCAGGTTTGCTGAGCCAACTCGCAAACTAGTACTAGTTTGCGAGTTGGTCAGCAAACCTGGTTGGACCGGAAAGAAAAATCGAAACCGGTCAAACCCCGTCAAAATCGGGTTGACTCGCGAGTTTGATTACCATGCTCTAAACTATATATTTTAGAACAAGGATGCAAGAAAATTACCAAGCAGTGCAAGACTAATTAGAAAACAAAGCCTCCCGAATCTCCATAAAAACATCAACAATGATCCCGTGATGATGATAAGAGTTTAAAGACAAGAAGCACTACAACAGCTATTCAAGATCCTTAGCTATGAATATATGTTTCTCAACAATCATCTCGAACATTGATTTTCTAAAATCATTACAAGGATCACTAAACTCTATGCTCGATTTAGATGGTTTAGTGTTTTATAATTGCAGGTGCTTTGGTTTGTGTTTTAAAGAGAGAAAAATTAAGCATACAAAGATATTGAAAGAATATATATATATATAGAGAGAGAGAGAGAGACGAGAGAGTTTTTATAGAAAAGATAAGCAATTTCTTATTATTGCATATCAAATGTTTGATGAATTACCAGCTATACTTGGCAGAAAACATGTTTTATATATTTTTGTAACTACTTCTAACTAATTCATAACTAGTCTAGAGAAATTAGTTACATCTTCTCTTCTTGTGATTGTTGCAACTGAATTATAATGCAACTTGTTCTGGTAAAAAACTTCTCAAGGCATAAGTCTTCTTCTTCCTTCTTTAATACTTCCAATCCATGTGAGCAGCTGATATATCAACATCTCTTCCAAATTGCTTATAGTTTTAACATTAAGGTTTGATATCAGTTCAATAAGTTTGTCCTTCGGCAATCCCTTAGTAAATATATCTGTTAATTGTTCTTCACTGCTGCAGAATTTCATGTCAATTAGATCTCCTTCTTGCAACTCCCATGTGTTTCTTTGTTGGCTAATTCATAAATTTGTACAACAATCTAGTAGCAATCAACTTCCCACTATTTTTTCTATGCGTTTTCATCTGCTAACTCACTTTCATCTGCCTTTCTCAGGTTATCACTAGTAGACAAAGGAATAGAGACTGATTCGCAATCAGCAAGCCTAAATTTCGCAAGTAAGGACCTTGCATACTTGCTTTGATGGATGCAGATTCCCTAATTAGTTTGCAGCACACCCATGCCTAGAAAATGATGGAGAAGACCGATATTGATGCACACTAGCTCAAAAACACTAGCACGGACTTATGGACTACCTTTCCCTTTTGTTTCTAGTATTTTAAGGGGCGTCATGGAAGTCTATAAATAAGACTTATGGGTTTTATTTAATTTTGTTAGCTACAGCCCAAGGCTTGTTTGGGTTTGATTAAGACTTTGTTTTCAGCTAGGATCCAAGGCTTGCTTGGATGAAGTCACAGGCTTTTCAATTTAGGATTTTGGGTCAGTTTTGAGTGGACCTCATTTAAGTCCACATAAAGGGTCCATGAGAGTTACTTTTTAAGAACTATTTAAACTTATGTAACCCTAATTTTGGCAGCCATTGATTAAATTCAAATTCTGAACTTTTCAATTTATGTGTGAAAGTGATTCTTGCATTCATTAGTTCTTGAACGAACAAAATCCGACTTATCAAAGATAAACTGGCTTCGTGGCGTCATTCTACTCATTTCAATAGTGTTGGTGCCTTGGGGTAGGTTTTCATTGTGTCACATTCCTATCAGACCTATTTCGACGTTTTTAGATCATATTTCATTTTTAGTTGTGGGTTGTGTGACCTCGTGATCACGAGGTTCACATCAAATATCATATCTCATCATCATGTTCGTTTCAAATTCATTTATCAACCTCTTACTATTGTCTGTGTACACAATATCATCCACATAGATGGACACAATAAGCTGATTTCCTTCACTATTAGCTCTAATATATTGAGTAGGCTCACTTCCACTTCTTTTTAAATTACTCATGGTAAGATATGTGTCAATTTCACTACACCATGCTTTAGGGGATTGTTTAAGTCATATAGTGCCTAGTTGAATTTGTACACCTTATGTTCTTCTTTTTGAACACTAAACCCCTCGGGTTGCTCTACAAATACCTTCTCATCAAGCATTCCATTTAGGAATGCTGATTTAACCTTGCCATCGGTGTGAATGTCTCACTATAATCAATTCCTGGCTTTTGCATATACCCTTTTGTCATAAGTCTTGCCTTATATTTGTTTATTGTACCAACCAAATTGAGTTTGCTCTTATACACCCACTTGACCCCTATGACAAGCTTGTCAATGGGCTTTTCTACCAGCTCTCATGTGTTGTTTTTCTCAATCATGTCCAATTCAGCCTTCATAGCATCCTACCAAGCTACATTTTCAGCTGCTTCAATGTAGTTCTCAGGTTTTGTTATGCTTTCATTGCATCTTGCATATATGTTCTCCAATGTTCTGATTTTTACTGGAGTTAGTTTATCAACTTCTGAGTTTGTGCTTTTCATTATCACCTCTGTTTTTTGCCACTTCCAAGGAGTATTCATCATTGTTTGAATTCCCTCCATCATATGCTTCTTCAGCAATAATTTGAAACAATAGGTTTTGAGGAATAAAGCTCTCATGCTCTTCCTTCTCATTTTTCCATGCATGCATTTTGTTTTCATCAAACACAATACTTCTAGACAACACGAACTTCTTAGTTTTCAGAATATATATCGTGTAACCTTTCTCACAAGGACTCCAAATTCTGCTTTATCATCAAGCTTTTGTCTTAATTGATCTGGAATATGGGTGTAGCATACACCCCCAAACACTTTCAAGTGTCTTACACCAGATTTCTTCATGTAAAGGCCTCAAAAGGTGTCTTCATTGACACTAAAGTGGTGAACCTTCTGTTATGAAGATACAAGGCCGTGTTAACAACCTCAACCTAGAATTCAACAGGTATTTGCTTCTCCTTCATAATTAATCTAGGCATGCCATAAATAGTCTTATTTCTCCTCTCAGCAACTCCATTTTGCTGAGGAGAGTAGGCAATTGTTAATTGTCTTTCTATTCCACTGTCAACACAAAAATTTTGGAACTTTAATGAGGTATATTCCCCACCTTATCACCTTTCAACTTCTTTACTTTACAACCACTTTGAAATTCAACAAATACATTGAATTTTCTAAATACATTCTAGAAAAATCATCTATAAAAGTAATGAATTATCTGTTACCCACATTTTCTTCTATGTCGCAGCCAAGAATCTTCAACTAATAATACTCTTCTTGTTGTAGGTCCCAAGGATTCAAGTGTGGGAGGAAAACACCTATTGCCCTTCATGATCACCTTATGGTTTTGTTCCTATAATATTTGTAAGTGCTTCATCATCAAACATTATGGTTTTGTTCGCTACAAATAATATGTAGTAGCCATGCTCCATCATTTGCCCTACACTTAGTAGATTTTCATCCAATCCATGCACTAATAAGACCTCTTTTATGTGCCTTATACCTTGTCTTGTATCAACTACAAGTGTTCCTTTGCCCATAGATTGCACAAGATCTCTTGAGCCCATTTCACCTTACATGTTATTGTCCTGTCAATGTTTATCAACTTTGACTCATGTGAAGTCATGTGTTGTCAACAAACCATACATCCTCTTCTTTTACACTAGTAGCATGACATGCATAGAACAATGTTCCAGTAGTTATTTCTTCTTCTTCTTCTGTTGAGATCATAGTCCTTTTGACTATGCCCAAAACAACTGCACTATCCACATCTCTGCATTCCTTTAAATCAACATATGCCAAAGTGGATTTTCTGACATGTGTTGCATTGTGGCATTATGCTCGACTGACTATTACCATCACTCTTATTGTAGTTGTTGTTATTCATTCCAGCTTTCTGATTCCAATTTGAGTTTTGCAAATTACTCAAATTTCCACCTTGATTCTAGTTCTTGACTTTCTGTGTTGATTCTGCCATTTTGGACATGATCTTACTTGTGTGCTTTTGTTGTTCGTAAAATGACTATTCCCTCTAATTTCTTAGAGTATTGAATGCTCTTTCAGTATTCATTACTCTCTCCCTCTCATCATACATACTTTCTCTTTTGATATAGGCCTTTACTGAAGCAATGACTTCTTCACTTTTTAGTGGACATAAGTCTCTTGTTTCCTCAATGAGTGAAACAATGGACTTATATTTCCTGCCCAAACTCATCAATAGCTTTTGCACTACTCTTGTCTTAGGCACATCCTCACCGAGAGACCAAGTTTTTTATGACTACAAAGAACTTAGTAAGATCTAAGCTCTATCCTTTTGTCATCCTCATATATTCAAACTCAGCCTTTTCTGCCTGTAATTTTACTTCCCTCACCTTATTATCTCCTCTAAATCCTCTCTTTAATATCTCCCATGCTCCTCTTGCTGTTTTCTCATTCCTTCTTAAGGAATGAGAAGTTTTCTCATTCATTCTATATTTTAACTTGTATAATACTCAAGGCTTTAGCATTTTTTATCCTGATTTCTTTTGAAATAGATAGTTATCTTGTGAAGTCTTTGCATCCTCACTTGTTTCTCCTGCAAATTTGTTGTCTGATTCATTATTTTTATGAGTAATCTCTATCACATCCTAGAGATCAAAAGTTATCAAGATAGTCTCCATCTTTACTGATTACAAATCATAGTTAATGCCATTAAATTATGTTATTAAATCTCCTTGAGAACGTGATGATCCAGTCATGTTTTTCTCTTGAGTTTTGATTGATTAACTTTAGTTTCATAGTTTACGCCCCTTTCTTGAAACGTATCACAACTCTGATACCATGTTGGATTTAGCTAATGTAGTGTTTTATAATTGCATGTGTTTTGGTTTGTGTTTTGATATGAGAAATATGAAGCATACAGAGAGATTGAAATAGTAAAGAGAGAGAGAAAGATGAGAGTTTTTATAGAAAAGATAAACAGTTTTTTACTATTGCATATCTAATGTTTGATGAATTGCCGGCTTAAATACTTGGCAAAAAAAATGCTTTATACATTTTTGTAACTACTTCTAACTAATTCATAACTACTCTAGAGAAGATAGTTACATCTTTTCTTCTTGTGATTGTTACAACTGAATTATAATGCAAGTTGTTCTTAAAGAACTTATGAGGGCATAAGTCTTTTTCTACCTTCTTTAATAATTCCAGGTAACGTGAGAAGCTGTCCTTCACTTTTCCATCTAATATCAAAATATCCTTCTTATTCGAGAAGTTTACTTTCTACGACTCATCCTCTCTCTTGTTTTCATCTTCGCTGCTGAACCATAATTAAGCTAAGCAAACTGATCTGGTCTTTCTTGTTGATGATTTTCTTCTTCTTACTCTTGATTTTATTCGAGCTACAAATCTTTACAAAATGGATTATGAAGGGTTTTACCATCGTACCTTTCGTCTTCTTCTTGGACTTTGAAAAAATTGTAAAGAGGATACGACCTCAAATCAATCATTATTCAATTATTATCTATTTTTTCCATTAAATATGATTATAAATTATTATATTATATATAGTACACTATTTTGAAATGGACTTCCTTTGGCCTTTTATATATATATATTTAAGTACACCCTTTTAAACAAAAGAGCTATATTAAACACTTGTGATTGTTTCAAATTGTGCTTAGGATATTTTTCAATGTTTTTTTTTAAAAAATAATTTTTGACATCTATATATGAAAAAATCATTGTTTATTGGAACAACATAATAAGGTCTCCTCTTCATACTCCAATGGTCCTTGCAATTCTGCCCGGGTTGAAACCTTCAAGATCAATGCATTCATTGCCTCTTTCAATGCCTTTGTCCTAGACCGCGTGATTGGACCATTTGGAACCTGTAATGGGTCGATGCTGGTGTTTTTGGGCTGGTCCGCATCAGAAAGTGTACATGGAAAACTGTAAACACAAAACACAAACAAGCAAACGAATGCAACTAGGTTCTCTTCTTCTAGATTTTCAAAACTGCTCTTCCTTTTTTCAGTCTGTTTCAATATGACCTGCAAATACCAATAACACAACACACGGGAAGCACACAAATACCGCTTGGGTTGGTCTTTTCGGCTTATCTGCTTTTGAATGGCACATTTGCGGCTGTTGTCGCGGTCTGACAAGGAGGCTGAGGAGAGGGACAATTGTTTGGAAGACAAAGCAGGGGTTGTTGTCGTGAGTGGAGGCAAGGGTTGTGGTTGAGTGAAGGCTGGCTCAGGAGCAGAGGGATAGGTTGTCGGCCTGTGGCAGAAAGGACCTGCAAAACAAAAACAAAACACAACGTATGCACCACAAACACAACTGGGGAAAAGGAATTTTGAGAGCGGATGGGAGAGTGAGGATTTGGGTTGACTGTGGAGCAAGTGAGAAGAGATAATGTGATATGAACTTCATCAACAATTGTGATGAAATCCAATAAGAATGATGACTTAGAACCCCCAAGATTGGTTGAGCCTTGACTAGCCAACTAACAAGATGAAACCAAGACTACGAAAGATTGCAACGCCACACCTAGAAAACCTGAGAATCTCTCAACAATCAAGGTGATAAGTTTGGTTGTTGAACGCCACAAGAATAACTTGATAAGTTCTAGGAGTTCTTTTAAGAACAAAGAGAAACTTGACCTTACAAATACGATAATTCTCTGAAAACATAATCTGCTTAATCATTTTTAAATACCCCTTTTTATACTTGGAACAACCCTCCAATAATAGGAAAATTCATAACTAAAGCTTTAAAAAAGTTCAAATAGTAACATAAACATGTCCCCATGTTTTTAGGTTTCGTGGACTTCTAGAGGCTATCATAAACAACTAAATGACTAAATTCAATGTATTTAACATAAGCATTTAAGACCAAATTCATTCCTCTTATTAATAACTTTCAAATTCATAAAATTCATGCCCTTTGATGGTCAGATCATGCTGAAATGTTTTTGCATAATTATTACCCTCTTCAATTGTTTTGACGATGTGGACTAAGCCTTAATTGAATGAGTGTCTTTTTTGCTCCCTCCTTTCTTATGAATTAGGAACTCTATTCATAGAGTTTTCAAAGGTAAAATTCCAAACACAGCCCTGAGATTGCATGCTTTTTCAATATGGTCCTCGATTATGAATTGTGTGTTTTGACCCTCAATTGACTATTAAACTTTCAATTTATTCTATTTTACTCCTCTAACAAGATATTTTTGGATTTTTATCTCTTTTGATGTTATTTTTATTTTTCTTTCAAAACCTAAAAATAAGTGGGTCAAAAATTGGGTAGCAACAAAAGGCATTTAAGCATTACAAGATCACTTGGGGATGAAAAGGTCAATATATTTTTTAGCATTAATAAATTACTTTGTTAGTTTTGAAAGAAAAAAAATGTATGTCCTTTAATTAGAGGATTTTTTTTATCTTTTCAAATTAATAATACATATGAAATAAAAAAAATGAATGTAGGGGTTTCTTTTGTTCAATAACTAAGTTACATAATTGCCCTTCAAGTTATAAAAAGGCTTTAATCAATGATATTTTAGTCTTTTCCTCCATTTTTTTGTTATTCTTAGGTTTGCATAAGGTTCTTTAGTAATTTAAATAGATTAAATAATATAAAAAAGTCATTAATGCATGCGACTTTCTAGTTTTATTTCACAATTTCCACGTCATCATGTGCTGGGTTGTCCACTACTAAATTCTACCATTATTAAAGCAATTAGGAGTGTCACATCGTCTTCTTTCTAGTTGTGTGATGTGTGCATGCGTAAAAGCCTGATTGGCTTCCTAAATGTTTTTTTTTAACTTCTTTTCAATTTCTTCACCTTGAAATTCATGTCATCCCTTCCAATAAACAATTATGTCCTCCAATTTGTATTCCTATTAATTTTGGCTCATATTTTGTTGATTGCTATTTCCTGTGCTTTTGATGTTTTTTCAGTTTCTTCTGTAAGAATTTTATTGAATTGTGTTTTGTATTCAAATTGATCCTTCTTATGATTTTTCTTTTCGGTGTTCTATCTTTTCCTTGATTTTTTTAATTTCTTTTCTGATAATTTTATTGCATTTATTTTTTATCCAATCTTGATCCTCATGGATTACTATTTTCTTCTACTTCTTTTATTTATCTTTTTTTCAATCGTGTCCCCTAACATCATATTCTTTTTAGTTTTTTTCATCCAATCTAGTTCCTTATTCAATTAATTACTATTTATTACTTTTCTTAATTTATGTTTTTATTAATTTAGTCATAAATTATTATTTCTTATACCACATTTGGTTCACATTATTTGGATTTAAATTTTTTTGTGATTAGAGATTTTAATTTGTTATTTTTTGGTGTTTGCCTTGTTATTCTAGAATTATGACAGTTATTAAACCCAAAGTTATTAAATCTATTACGTTCTGGCCGGAACAGATGGAAAATTCCGTTTATAAAACTGAAACAAAACGGCGTCGTTTTTATCCCAGTTTTAATTCCAGTTCGATCTAGAAATTTTGGCCGGAATGCCTCGGTTCTGATCCGGGCGTTCCTTTCCGGGCTGAAGAGCGGAGACTGGACTCTCGAGATTGGAGATTGGCATGGAGAATGGAGAGTATTTAATGAAGAAGAGTTGAGGAAAAAAATGTATTTGTCTAGTGAGGGACAAGGAGAGAGGAGAGTGGAGTGAAAGTATTTAATGGAGAAAAGTTAAGTATTTTATTTGTCCGATGGGGGACACATTATATTATCCCACATAAGAACAATTTGTCCAGCATAATGCTGGACAAATTATATATATATATATTAAAAAATTATAAAAAATATATATTATAAAAAAACTTATTTATCTTTTTCAAAATCTATTTTTTTCTTTTCTTTTTGAACATATGATTTTCAATACTATTCTTTTTGTAATTATCTTACTATGGTATTTACTATTTTTTTGGGATGCATAATAAGAAATTCTAATATTTTTATATTAATGATGTAGAAGATGTTTGATTTATATTTCTTTTATTTTAGAACATTTTACTTTCATAATATTTTGGAATTTTAGAGATGTTTCTAATTTTGAGATTATGTTTTTGTGACTTTGTGTTTGTATTGTATAATTTAAAGTTAATTTATCTTGAATTTTAATTATACTTGTTAAATTAATATTTTATTTTTTCCATATATATATATATATATAATTATATATGAACAGTACGCCGGAATACACTGAACCAGAATTTTCTGTTCCAATCGAAAAACCAGAACGGCGATCGGAATGGTATTGACAACTTTGATCAAACCTATGGAGAAGATGAATTATGTGTATCATTAACACCAATAGAAAAAAAAACAAATGAATTCAAATAAACACTATAAATATATTTAAAGTGAAAATTGGTAAAAAAAAAAGAGAAGAAGAAGAGAAATAATTGCAGTGTTGTAACGTGGTTCGACAACCCCACATTTTCACCTTAAATACCAATTTTTACTTGAGTATTATATTTTCTAACTGATTGAAATACAATGATACAATATCAACTTGATGAGTCCACTTGAAAATTGTTACACCACTTCATTAATCGACATCAAGATTGTATTTACTCTAAGATATGTCATCTTCAAGATTTTTTTTGTGAAATTACTTCACCAATACCAAGAGTTTATAGCTAACTATTATAGGTTTACAAGTGTAATTCTTGTTATAACAAATAACTTTCTCAATAGACTGAATAATAATTGAAAGTTCTAATATCTCTTTATCTCACAAGATAGCACTTAAAATATTTGAAAGGGTTTAAGTGTAATAAGAATGAGATAAAATACATTTGTGTTAGAATATGAAGATCTAATAACACCAATTAGAGTATAATCAACAATCGATCATTTTGATGTTGTTTTGTTCTTAAAGTAGCTTGTATATAATATAGGTTTGGATCTTACAATTAGGCGTATGTATGTATGTATGTATGTATGTATGTTTCTAACAAAAATTAATCGTTCATTGTTGTTCTAGTAGTTAATTTAATATATCTTGAAGTCAATTGTTTGGTTCCACGTAGTATTGTATAATTATTAATAATAAATTCTTAATTTATCTTTAATATTTATATAATATTAAAATAATGAATGTAGAGTAAAGATAAAGTCTATGAGGTGAAAATGATTTGCATTAAGAAATATTAAGTTTTTATAATTATGAAATTTCTATTGCATTAAAACATTGTTTCTAAAATATTTATGGTTTATGGTCTTGTAACTATTATACATTTATTATAGTTGTATAGACTAAAACATATTTTGTCATTTCCTTTCTTAGTGGAATTTTTTTTTTCTTTCAAGTCAAGGTATAATGGATGCCTAAAACTAATATATAGGTGTTTGTTATTAGACCAATACACTGAACTGACTCACATGAGAATTTCATATATATATATATATATATCATTTGTGTCTATAGGAAGGCTCACATGAAGATTGTATAAGTAATCCTTAGACTTGAGATTACAAAATTATTTTATATAATAAGATTTGATCTTATTACATTATATTGAACTAACCCACATGAGAATTTCATATAAATATATTATTCGTGTGTAAGAAAAGCTCATGTGATGATTGTATAAATGATCCTTAGACTTGAGAGAGAGAGAGAGAGAGAGAGAGAGACAGAGATTGTTATTTGATATTGTTACACTTTATAAACTATATAAAGTTATGTAAGTGATCAATATAAATTAGAGAAAATGTTACATTTGTTCTCAATTAGTATTACTTGAGAAATCTTTAGCCAAAGGGGAATAGGATGTGTAAGGAGTTTCAAATCTTATTAAAATGATTAATGACTATTATGCAAATAATAAAAATGATTTAACATGGTAAATATATTTCATGTTTCTATATTAAATTAAAATATTATTGATAAAATAATATTAATTACACTAAGAACCTAATCACTAAGAAGTTAAGTCAAACTACTAATGACTTTCTAATATTTCAGGAATCATGACACATTACTAGATGATGCACCTAATATTAAAATATTAATTAATTTTAAATTGATAATAAATTAAAATATTTAATTCATTTAATTAGATTTACAATTTATATTTAGGTCAAAATAATAGGTCATACACATTAAGAACTATTAGTTAAAAATTAAATTGCGATGATTTAATCAAGTATGACATGATTAAAATATATTTTAGGAATTAAGAACTAGAATATAATAATACATGGAATATGTTGTAGACCTAGAAAAATCAAGGACTTGATTGAGTTAATTTATAAAATTATCCTAAATTAATATATTGATATTATTTAGGGGTTCAATTGATATTTTACCATTTTATAGCATTTTTCATATTTTTCTTATAAATAGGAAGCTATGTCGTACAATAGGGTTGAATATTGTTTTGTACAAAAATTATGTGAGTAACAAAATAGAGACCTAACGTTGTAGATATAACAATCCCACTATCCAAAATACAAATTGTGGATATATCTCATGGTGGTTCATATGGATTACCATTGGAGGTTAGATAGTTGGATGACTTATGGTTTGCAACAACTAAGCCTTTAAAGATTAATTCAAAGTTAAAAGGAGATCAAATCATTAGGTAATAAATTTATAAAGAGCTCTAAATTTGTCTTACAAGCTCTTTAGTACTCTCAAATGACTTTATTTTATTATTTCCATTGTGTATGATATTCAAGAAACCAAATAATGGTATCAAGGTCTATGTTGGAACAATTAGAATTTTTTGATTGCATGATTTATTGTTATTGGTGTTAATTAGAAATTGATTTTAATTGCAAAATATTTTTTTTGGAAAAGACAACTTTTCTCTCGTGTTTTTTGAAATCAACAACAAAAATATTATGTTAAGATTTACTACTATTTTGGCTAGATCAAGTTGGATTTGTTTGGATCTAGTTGGAATCCACTATTGACTTTTTTAAAATGGTTTTTGATGGCTACAACAATTGTTAATGTGTCTAGAATGGATATATACACATAGCCATCCACAATAACATCAAACGCTATAACATGTAGCTCTAAATAGGGGTTGTACACGTCAAGTGCATCAACAACACTACTCCCACTATTTAGGGTTGTGTTGGCCTGGGTAGCCCAAGTTACCAACAATAACTACATAATCTTGTAGTTACTTCAACATGAATAAGAATGAGTAAAGTTTATGATTATACCTCTATAACCTTTTATGTATTTATTTTATATGTGTGTGTGTGTTTATATGTGTAAATAAAGACAAAAATTAGAATTAAAGCGTGCAATAATTTTTGTATCCATATTAATATATTATGCATGATGGATGTTATAGGCATTAAAGACCAATGTTATTGTTCTTTTATTTGATGGTTTTAATTTTATTAAATAAGACTTATGTGACCTATATTCTCTTTATTTTTTCTTCTACATTATAATGCTTTCTCATCAATTTTTATATCTAACTCGAGGTTTCTTAATTAATTATATAAATGTTATATTATTTAGAGATGTAGGAATTTAGATAAACCAAACTATTATCCAATACAAGATAACAAAGAAATAGTGATGAAGGCTACACACCTCTCCTTACAATCAACTTATACATACTTACTACTTCTACCTAAGATATGACCATTTAATTCCCTTTAATTTATCAATGGAACTAACTTATATATTTTCATAATCATTCAAATAGAATGACATGCTATGATATATGTTTGTGTGTGTGTATATATATATAATTGTTATGCATGAAATTTGTACATGTAATGCCATATTTTTTATAAGACCTAATTAATGGATAATAAACCTCTTATTGATATATTAATTACATGTTGAGAACAAGAATAGTAGCCTTCCAATTTTATATGCATATAACCAACCAAAGTTTTATTCATCAATAATTTGATAAGTCACTTTAAATATGTTTAATGATAGAAAATTAGACAATACTTAACTAACCTATATGGTTTGGATGAGTCACTTATGGTAATATAAGGTTAGAGACATAGGTTAGGAGAAACATAGAAAATATATTTAGAGAAAAAGCTATCACCTAGCTGATTTAGGAGTTTTATAGAGATATTATTGATAAACTATATTATCTATCTAATTTAATTTATTTTGATTTGTTGATTCATTTAAGGTCAGAGAAATTAAATGAGATTCAAGTCTTATAAGAAAATATTCCTCAATATTTTAAATGAGATTCAATTAATAAGGAGAGTTATTAATTTGCAAGAAAAATAGTAGGAGACAAAATTAAGATTAAAAATCTTATTTTAATTTGGATTTAAATATGTATGAGAAAAACTAATAGTCAATCTCAATACATAAACATGTTGAAACATAAAATGAGAAGTAATATACCCCTACAAACTATACTTATGCTAACAAATTGATTGGACCAAATTTATTGCATTAACACTAAATTGTGATAATTGTTCTCAAGCAAGAAAAGATGTCTTATGGTATTGAAATCCAATTACAAATACTCTTGCTCAGGATGTTAAAAAAAAGTTAGGAATGAATATCAGTGTTATGTTGTTATGTTGATGACAAATAACAAACACCATATGTGATGTTAATCAGTAGATCACCTAGACCTTAAAGGCAACATGAGACTGCAAATGCATATATTATGATTATAAATCTCAAATAGTTGTTTAATTAGGCTAATAGGATTAAAAAAAAATATGGGGGCTTTTAGAAATTGCTCTACTATAAGATGACAGGTTTTTAATGAGAATTCATTTTTTCAAAAATATTTGCTATATTGATAAAAAAATTTCTTGAACTAAGAGTTAAAAATGTTGAGTTGGTCTTCCAATCATTACCCCAAAAAAAATTTACAATTCATTATGAACAATCCTATGAACAAATTGAATATTATAGTGCTAAAATTGCTTAAAATTTTTGAATGTGGCCTGAAGATGGAAAAAGGCCTAATTCTTTTAACTCATCATTCTAGAATGTCGGAAAACAAGGATGAGAGGAAGAATCGTATTGTCTCTAAAGCAAACAAATTTAATGGGGACACACAAAGAATAAAGGCTTTTCCATAGTGGCAATTGTACTGAGTGATCTTGAGTGGGTTAGGATTACCTTTAATCTTAAGTCATTTTAAGAGTTAACGAGACGATTCAATAGAAATAGTCAGTACATAATGTGTAGGACGGAGGTGTGTCTTCTTTTTTTTTTGTCATTTTCCATGCAATTTCCCTCTGATGGCAGTTCTAATATATATGACTCCCTCTAAAGTAACTTCGATCCGAAAAGACTCATAACACATATTTATGAACTTTCTCTTTCTTTTTTTTCTAGGGCAGCTATTATAATATGCGCTGCGTGTAAGTATAAATATATAGACCAAATGAGAAGACTTTTATTTTTTTTAAAAAGGAATGGAAACTATATTTATCTCATTTCTCTTCCATCATCAAGACTGGAATTCGTATTCTTATCCTCAAAGAGAGCACCAATCTCTTCTAAGGTCTTCCCCTTTGTCTCCGGCATAAAGACATAAAAGAACGCCGTTGCCGCTACCATCACTCCAGAGAGCACAAAAAACATTCCTCCGAATGTTATCTTGTTCGAAATGGTTAAAAATGTCATAGACATAACTCCGCTGACCAGTCGATTAACAGATATGGCCAAGCTCGAACCTTGAGCACGCAATCGCAGTGGAAATATCTCCGACGAGTAGACCCATGTGATCGGACCAAGTCCTATCGAAAAGAAGGAAACAACCCCGCACACAGCCACGACGCTCAACACGATAGCCCACAGAGGCTTGCTACTGGAATGCTCGAGAAACATGGAGCCCATCCCCAAAACAGCTAACGACAATCCCATTCCAGCCGACCCCAGCAACAAAAGAGGCCGCCTACCAAACCGGTCCAGAAAAAGAGCAGAGAGCAACGCAAAAGAAGTTTTCGCAGATCCCATGATGACATTAACAGCAAACAGCATTTTCTTGCTGTGAATTCCTGCATCCTTGAACACTTCAGGGCAGTAATATATAACAGCATCATTGCCTGATGCTTGCATGAAGAAATTAACCCCTATTGCAGCAATAAGCATTCGGCGAACAGGCCGAGAGGGTCTTAGAAGAAGTTCCTTGTAAACCCCCTTCCCATGCCATTTAGCACCTGAAGAATCTAAATGATCTGATGAAGCTTCTTTTGTTATTTCACCAAGTCTGAGACCAGCTTCTTGTACATTATCAGATATTTTAATCAAGACCTGCTTTGCATCACCCAACCTACCTTGCATTACAAGCCAGCGAGGTGATTCGGGCATTGCTGTAACACCACAGCCAATTAACAATGAAGGTATAGCAGCAAGACCCAACATTAGCCTCCAGTTAATGTGCTGCGGGAGACCTGATAACGCGTAGTTGACAATGTAACCTAGGAGAATGCCAAAAACAATGAAAACCTCAGGAAGGGAGGTAAAGAAGCCGCGTGCCATTGCGGGAGAGATCTCAGCGGAGTACACCGGGGCAATCATGAGGGAAAATCCGACCCCGATACCAGCAATGACACGGCCGGCCATGAGGAATGGGAAGGACGGCGCTAAGCCCATCAGAAGTGCACCGATTAAAAATGTTGTGGCTGCCAAGACTATGGTATAACGCCTGCCAATATAATCTGAGGTTTTTCCTGAAGCCAGTGAGCCTATTAATGAAGAAACATTTAGGACACCAACCAGTATCTCTACTTGAGTAGATGAGATTTCTAGGTTTTCCTTGATAAAGAGCACTGCACCGCTCATCACACCAATATCTGCAAGCACAAATTTAACCCATCCAATGTTTAATATAATTACAGTAATTGCTAGCTAGTGCACTATTTTGAAAAGGGTAATTCAGATTGTCGCTGAAATTGTTGGGGATTTTGACAGAAAGGGGAAATGGGGCTTACCGTAGCCTAATAAGATGGAGTTCGTAGAGGCCAGAAGAGCACAAGCAAGAACGTAGTTGTTGAGACGGTGAGGGTTGATATCTGTAGGTGAAATGGCTTCCTGGGCTTGAGCAAGTTCAGTGTCAGCCATATGTGATTTTCTCGTCTTCGAACTAATGTTAAATCTCAAGGGGACCAGTTTCTATGGGAGAATACAGAGGGTGAATGTATGGTGGGAGTAGGTGAAAAGATAGGTGTTTGTTGGGACTAGGATTTCGGAACCCTGGTTAACTACACTACAAGGACTCTAAACGCACAACTTAGGCTGGCAGTGGCCCGAAAACTATACTGGCCACAACGTTCAATTTTGGTCTGGATAACTCGTTTTTTATTAGCATTTGTCTATTATATCCAAATAGAAATGCTATGTATTGTCAATAATATATTTTAAACTAACTTGATATTTTTTTTAGTTTATATGAGTGCCAAAATTAATAATATTATAATAATTATAATTATACATGAAATCTATATTTTACAACGTAAGCATAGAACTCATTACTAAATGAAATTCACGATAAATCTTTTTTTATGTTTTCTGAAATAAGGTGATAATTTTTAATTTTTAATATCTAATAGAAAATTCCGGAATATTTAATATTAGGATTTGGTCTTATAGTGTAAATATAAATCTCAATAATAAGTAAAAATTCTGGAACTTCTTAGATTTTGTTTTGAAGATTTTAAAGGTTTGTCAGGCTAGACTTTAAAATAAGGATACATTAAAACTAAAAGATAAAACTTAGAGCATGTTTGCCAAACACGCCCTTATTTGTGGGTCATGTCTATTAGGTGTAACTATATGGGTCATGTCTATTAAATTGCTTGGTTAAATTTGGTTTTGGCCTAACTATATGGGTCATGTCTATTAGGTGTAAGGCACAAGAAGTCATTGATAGGGATGAGGTCATCCCAACCGATTTTGTTGTGCTGACATTCAACCAAACAATTTTATTTGTGGGATAGACCTAACCAAGCTACACTAGTTGATGCAAAACCTCATGATCACATGGTCACGCAATCCACAACTAAGAATGAGATTTGATCCCGGAACGCCGAAATAGATCTGCTAGGATCGTGACACAATAAAAACTTGCCCCAAGGTACTAGCCTTGATTTTGTTGTGTGATACATGAGTGCGACTAACAATACCAGATCTGATATTGACGTGTTTGTTGACGAAAACACAAAAGTGGGTGAAGAATCTGAAGATAACTACGATGGTGATATGGAATCTAGAAGTGACATCACCACTTGCGGCGTCCTTGGTTATAAGGCCTACACTTCATGTTCATGTCAAGGAAGATGATTTTATTCAGCAAAAAGAGAATATCTTTCACACACTGTTATATATAAAAAAAAGTGTGGTTTAATTATTGATAGTGGAAGTTGTGCTAATGATTGTAGTAAAACCTTTGGTAGTCAAATGAATTTGAGTACTGTTAAACCTGCGAAACCAAATAAATTGCAATAGGTGAGTGATAGTGGTAAAGTGAAAGTGACTAAAGCAGGTTGTGGTCCCATTTTCAATTGGAATATGTGCTAATAAAGTTCTGTGCGATGTGGGACTGATGCACGCAAGTCACATCTTGTTGCGGAGACCATGGCGATGTGATAATAAGGTCGTTCATGATGGGGTTAGAAATCGGTATACTATTGTAAAATATGGTAAAACCAACACTCATGTACCTTCACGTCAAGTCACAAAACGTGATCCTTACTGTTTTCTCTACTACATGATTCTGATTTATTTCATGTCTTCTGTACAACATTCATTGCTACTCGCGAAATCGTAATTGTAGTTTTCCTTTCTTTTCATCGCTTCTTGAGTCTGAAAATCATGAGTAGAATGCGCTGCGAAGGCTAGTGACTTTAATGCTAATGATCTTGATCACATTGTCCATAGTGTTGCTATTTATTTGCTGCAGGAGTTTGATGACATGATGTGTTCCCTAACGATACTCCACCATCATTGAGGGGGATTGAGCATCAGAATGAATTCGTACCCGAAGTTCAATTCTTGACCGGCCAGCATATAAAAGTAATCCCGAGGAGACAAAACAACTTATAAAAACACTTTAGAGTCAATTCAAATTTTGCATTCTGTGTCC
The DNA here is from genome assembly GCA_032356905.1 of Salix exigua. NCBI lineage: Eukaryota > Viridiplantae > Streptophyta > Magnoliopsida > Malpighiales > Salicaceae > Salix > Salix exigua. The sequence goes on along the minus strand of CM063593.1, from coordinate 11,083,106 downwards.
TAGGGCTGCTAACGCATGATACATGAGATATGCGCGAATTTGGACGTCATATACTAGAGTTTTAATTCAAAGGTTCACTTTCACCGCAAATTGATCACCCAAACGGTTGTGTACCTAGAAGTACGAGAACGATCTATAATTTAAGTGTTCACATTTCGGACTGAAAATACTAAATATTCAATTTGGGGTCATTTCGAGGCGGTTTGGCCTGGCTTCCAATTTTTTTATGTAAAAAATGCATAACAGATTAGATTCGCGTCAAGTCTCAAAACGTGATCCTTACTATTTCGTTCTGTCCAATTCTTTGTCTATATTACATTTGTGTTATCGAGGAGTCATGAAATTGTTTTCACTACTATTTGCTTCTGGTTTATTTCGTGTCTTCCGTACGACTTGCATTGCTACCCGCGAAATCAGGATCATAGTTTTCCAATGCTTTCATTGCATCTTCAGTCTGAAAATCATGAGTAGAATGCGCTGCGAAGGCTAGTCACTTTAACACTAATGATCTTGATCATATTGTCCATAATGTTGTTATTTCTTTGCTGCAGGAGTTTGATGATATGATGTATTCCCCGACAATATTCCAAGTGGGTTACCACCATTGAGTGGGATACAACATGAGATTGATGGAAGTCATATGTGCTTTATTTAATTCTATTAGCTACATCCCAAAGCCTTGTTTGGGCTTGAGCAATAGTTTTCTTTATGCGAACCTCGTGATCACGTGACCCACAACTAAGAATAAGATAAGATCTTAGAAAGCTGAAATAAGGTTGGATAGGAGTATGACACAATGGAAACCTGCCCCAAGGCACCAGCACTATTGGAATAAGTAGAATGACGCCACGAAGCCAGTTAATCTTCGATAAGTCAGATTCAGTTCGTTCAAGAACTAAAGAATGCAAGAATCACTCTCACACCTAAACTGAAAACTTCAGAATGAAGTTTCATCAATGACTGCTGAAGTAAGTGTTACATGAGTTTATATAGTTCTTAAAAGTAACCCTAATGGACGTCTTATGTGGACTTAAATGAGGTCCACTGAAAACTGACCCAAAATCCTAAATTAAAAAGCCCATTACTTAATCCAAGCAAATCTTGGATCCTATCTGAAAACAATGTCTTAATTAAGCCGAAACAAGCCTTGGGTTGTAGCTAACTAACTTAAATAAAACCCATAAGGTTTATTTATTATCTTCCATCCAGCCCATCAATCCCATGTTTCCATGTTGTAGTAGGAGTCTTTTGGATCCTTTTGTTGTCCTAACTTCATGGACCAAATAAGGTTGTATTGGACCCCTCCTGCATATGGATAATATGTAGTCTCCTCTTGGTACTCCAATGGTCCTTGCAATTTTGACCGGGTTGAAACCTTCAAGACTAATGCATTCATTGCCTCTTTCAATGCCTTTGTCCTAGAGCGCGTGATTGGACCATTTGGAACATGTAATGGGTCTATGCTGGTGTTTTTGGGCTAGTCCGCATCATCCCCTCTCTCTTCAAATTCGTTTTCCACGATGATCAAGAACCCGGATTAGATCCTTTTCGAACATGTCCCTTCCTGAGTTGTCTCTCCACCTTCGTAACCATGTGAACCGTGTGCTCTAGCTCAACATAGTGTTGTAGTGCAACCACATTGACAATGTCACGATTCAACCCATTAAGAAATCTAGCCATGGTGGCTTCTCTATCCTCAACAACATTGGCACAAATCATTGCTATCTCCATCTCTTTGTGATATTCATCTACTGTTTTATAGCCTTGATTCAGACCTTAGAGCTTTAGGTCTATGATGCGACCATATTATTTGATAATTTCATCCATATTTACATAGTGTTTTGCATATGTTTTGTGTATAAAATGCCTTGATATTCTTTATTTTATGTTTTGAAGGCATTTTTGGATGAAAGATGCAAAAAGGAGTAAATTGGAGGTAATTGGCAGATTTGACGTTCAGTCGATGTTTTGTGCAGAGCGTGAGTTCTAGAGATCGAAATGAAGTGATTCCAGTGACATTCAAAAGCTAACATCCATACCTTTCTAGAAATGTAATGCAAGAAAAATAAAAGGAGAAAGATCATGGAAATTGCATCCTGCAAAGTCAAAACTCGCATTCTGCCACTGTTGACCTTTGTCCATTCAAAATTCAATATCTCGAGCTACAGAAGTCCAATTATTGCAAACTCAATTGGAGTGGATTCAAGACTCGAATACCTATAAACGCTCCCAATTTCAGCTCAAAACGATGTCGTATGAGGGAGATATGAATTTTACAAGGGACAACTAAATTCTGCCAACTTAAGGATGGACTATTTGGTAAAATACACATTAGGGTTTCTAAGCATATATAAAGGAGAAGAGGAGCAAGGAAGTGGCAGCCACCACAAGAGAAAACACGAAATCTTCATCCTCCAAAATCAAAAATCATGTGTTCTTCCATCTTTTTATTTAGTTGTTCAATAAACATGCAAGGCTAGACTCTTTTTCTTGGTTGCAAGGACACAAACACCTTCGGATTTCAAGAACCGTGAGATTTATTCTGCCTTATATTTTCAGTTTATGTTATGAATGAATATATTTGTTTTCCTATGCATATTTCTTATGATTGTTGTTGATGATTGCTAGAGCGGACTCTAAGTTATTGTTGTGAACAATCTATTGCTAAGTTTAATATCAAAACCGGAGTTGTGATATATGAACTTGTGAAGCAACTAAGCTTGATAATTGTGGCGGAACTACATTATTGAACTTCGGGAGAACATTTGAATAAATTGACACTAGTTGCGGACAACTTGTATGTTAATCTTGATGAAATTATCTAGTTCTTAAAGCTACCATTAAATTGAATCATTAGTGCGGACACTTTGATTGTTTGTTGGTTAGGATTAGTTATACGGCGGATCCGTTAATTAATCACGTTAAATAAAGATAAAATTTCAGAACATAATCTGCATTTTTTGTTTCAAGGATCGGTTCTAATTTCCGTAGGTGGATGTATGCTTGCGACCAAGGTTTGTTTTCTTGATAAGTTTCGGTTTTAATTGATTTTTTTTGCTAGTTTAATTGCTGTCATAGTTTAGTTAATCACAAACCAAATCCCCCCAATCACATAACATACAACATAAAAATCTGACTTGAAACTTCCTCGTGGGATCGACCCCTTGCTTGCTCTATACTATCTTGTGTGTTTTAAGCTAGGGTAATTAATTTGTGCGACCGCGACATCGCAACAAATTTTGGCGCCGTTGCCGGGGACGTGATTTTAGTTGATTCTTGTGTTCTTGTGTTGTGCTGTGATTTATTCTACTTGCTGTTATTTTTATTTATTCTGAAAAAAAAAGTGAAAAAAAAGAAAAAACATATTTGTGTTTGCGGCGGTACTGTTCAAAACAGATTTTTTGGTGGAATTAAGTATTGATAGTTTTTGTTCTGAAGGAAAACGACGTTCTGAGAAGAACTAGTGACTGTTGGTCACTAGCCCCACCTTATTTAGGCCAAATTCTGTCGGTTTCCAAGGGTTCTGGACACTTTTAGCTCTACAAGCTGAATTTTTACATATCCATGAGTTTGAGAATCCAAGCTCAGATGACCGCTCAGAAGAAGGTACACGTTGCATTGGAGTTTCCCCCTTTCTTTGTTGCTTCTTAAAAGAAGGTTGATTATTGGGGCTAGAAGCAGCTTTTTTGGATTCCTGCTTCTTGGTAGTTTTGTTACCTGTCTTCAGAAATTCATTATGCTTTTGATGAAGCTGTTTGTTTCTTTTCCTTGTCAAAGCAAGTTTGAAGTTCCTTTTATGGGATCAGATTTTAGAAACTATTGAAGGAGTTCTGGACTTCTAGAAGCATCATCTCAACAGACCATCATCACCTTTTCTCTTCCTCACAGCCGAACCTTAAATCAAATTAAGGGAGAAGAGTTGGTGAATGTGGAGAAAGGTGAACTTTTGCCGAGAGGAAGAAAAAGGGAAGTAGGAAGTAGAGCAAACAAGAGAAAAGGAGGAAAAGTTTCAAATCTTTCAAAAAAAATTGTGAGATACGAGAGGTAAGAGTCATGAAATCCTCTTCCTTTTTTCCTCTTAGGATATGAAACAAAAATGGAGAAGAGAACCCTAAGAAAATTAACCTAATATTCAAGCTAGATGTAAAGTAAACAAATGAAAAATAAATGTGTATTTTATTGGAGTTTTGTTTGTGGATTATGGGCTGAAATTTATAGCTACAATGGGTAATTTTGTTGGAATTTTATTGATAGATTATGTGCTGAAATTTTGGGATTTAATGTGTATTTTGTTGGAACTTTGTTGGTGGATTATGGGCTGAAATTTATGGTTACAATGTGTAATTTTGTTGGAATTTTATTAATAGATTATGTACTGAAATTTTGGGATTTAATGTGTATTTTATTGGAACTTTGTTGGTGAATTATGGGCTGAAATTTATGATTTCAATGGGTAATTTTATTGGAATTTTATTGATGGATTATGTGTTAAAATTTATGGGTTTAATGCGTGTTTCCTGTTGAGATTTTGTTGATAGATTTGTGATGAAAATAGATGCATAATTTTGTTGAGAATTTTATGCATGTTTCAGCTAAGATTGTTGAAATAAGTATGGTGACGAATGTGAAATTGGAAATAGATATATACTGATTTTTTGGACATTGACGTCGCAGGCGGTGCAGGGGGGATTGAATCATCGTCCAGACAAGAACAACCCCAAAATAGAGCAGGTAGGTGATTTACACCTCTCCTTTTATTTGACAAGTAATAGGTATTTTAAATAGAATATTATACGAATACAATGATGTAGATATTAGTGTCAAATGCTTAAATGCAAATAACGATTGATTAGCTTCGGCTAATGGCATCTGAAAGGATGACCGGGATAAACGATTGATTAGCTTCGGCTAATGGCATGCGAAAGGATTGAATGATTAGCTCCTCCTAATGGTATCTGAAAGGATGGCCGGAACAAAAGAATAGTAGACCTCAGATATGAGCGCCTTATATGAATATTCGGAGTAATGATATTGTTACTCGAAAATGAGAAATGAAGTTCTTATAATTCTATAATCGAATTGCTTTATGTATATGCAAAAGTTTCAACTTGTCGGCATAACTCTTAATCGATAGGTCATTTGGTCAAAATTATTTTAATATTATATTTAAGTAATTGCATTTTATTAAATACTTGTATTGCTGCAGGAACGTCACAGCCACGTGGGGGCTTGGAAATCTAATAAAAAGGGAACCTACTTTTGTAAAGAACCGTGTAGATTGCATGCTAATTTAGGATGTGTTTGAATTGTAGCAATGTTTAATTTATTATCAGACCCTTTTGTGAACTCTTGTAAATGCCACTAGTAGATTAAGAACGTAAGACCATATCCATGTATGATTTGAACTAAATCTTAGTAGTAACTGCAGATGCGTTTATGAGAACTTTATTTTATTTAATGGAATGTTTATTGAATGGATTAATTTTTTCCGAGGTGAATGGTTACGGATCGTTGTGTAACGACATTATGAAGAAAACAAATCTCGGGTTTTTACAAAAGAATTCATGTGATCAGTGCAAGTAAACATGATAGAAGCTATCTAACTATATTTATCAAGTTGCACTAACAAAGCAGGCAATATGGTTCTTTCATCGTAGCTAAACCCACTCAACTATTCAGCATATCTTCACCCTTTAATGCATTCATTTTAGCTATATCTACCCTTTATTAAGCCATTGGTATTTCTAAAAGTATACTTCATGCGCATCTCAATTCTCTTTTGTACCACAAACAAAATCCTAATTATTTGTTAAATCACCTTCTTTGTTAGTTAATTTCAAACCACTCCACTGCAATTTTATTAACATTGCATATGAATAGAATTGCAAAATGGAGAACAAGTTATCCTACCAAATTAAAGATTACAACACCAAGACAACAAGTACTAAGGAATTAAAACCCTTCCAATCCCTTTGAATGTGAGGCAATGAAACTCCAAACACAGCCATCAAAGCACTAAAATCATAGATGCAAAAGAGAAATAATTTGTAATTCTATCCAACATAACTATTTGGCTAGAAATGTTTTCAATATCTCTTAATCCATCACAGTACACAAACTGGAAAAATAAGAAAAAAAGTGTAAACATGGCACTTTCAAAACTTTTTTCTACCCTTACCTCTAAAACGCAAAGAGTATTTGGGTGTTATATCAGCCAAACACAGGTACCATCAAATTAGATCATATTCATAAAATAGTTCATCATCAAGGTAAGAAGTTGTTAAAAATTGCAACAACTGCCATGAGCAGCGGCATCAAGGCTAGCTAACTCATGAAACTGACTAACAACGGAAACATTCCTTCAGAACCCTGCTTGCTCTGTAAAATTGCGATCTCAACTTACTATTCTATAGAAAAGATAAGAGAGCATACCTTCAGCACGGAATCTATCCTCTAAGTCCATTTTAAACTGTTCAGGTCCGCACACTAACTTTAGCCTACCCTGCCCTGCCTGTCACAGTAGATCCAAACACCACTACACGCCTCAAAATTTCCTGCGAGTCGTTTTGTTTTTTAGCCAAAAACACAACAAATTGCAACTGATTTGCAAACTGAGATTTTGCAAGAAAAATGTCATCAACATATAGTTATATTATTCTCTTTTTTAAAAAAAACAAAAAAAGAGTTATGTTTTTGAAAATTTGGTAGTTTTTCACCACAACGAATATATACAATAAACAAACGAGATGATTAACAGTAAGAAAATTCACAAAACTTGAGACGTAGTTTTGAGAAAGAACATCAAAAGTAACAGATCTGAGGCAACAAACAATCAAAACGAATTTCGAATGTAAGAACAATATGCACGAGAAAGAGAGAGAGCAAGTAGTTATTTCCTGTGGAATCTAGGGTTTTTCAAAAAGGCGCCAAAGTCTAATAATCGGTTTGAGAAGACACGAATTCAGGACGAGAGAGAGCAAATTTCTCTCTTAGTGTTAATTACGTTTAGTAGTCTCTCAGGGGTGTATGGCACTATGGTATAAAGAGTTTAAAAAATATTCGGTTATAAGTGTTTGGTTAGTATTAAAATATAGAAATAATATTTGTATGTTACACCCCAAGTAAGTAATTTAGTAGAAATAAAGATCGATAATTGATGAGTTTTCTAGCTATTCAAGGTGTGAGGGTCCTCCGATTGAGAATTCTCAATTTGATGAATAAGATTGATAATTCATTCATGGTTTTGCCATCTTTAAATAAATGTTTAGTACAAATCTTACACATCTTAATTAACTTCCCACTTCCCCACTAACCCTATGGAAACCTACTCTAAGACACCAACATTTTTGGAATGAGAAGAATGACGCCACGAAGTCAATTTATCTTCGATAAGTCGGATTAAGTTCGTTCAAAAAATAAAGAATGCAAGAATTACTCTCACATATATTGAAAAGTTCAGAATTAAAATTAATCAATGGCTACTGAAATTTAGCTAACATGAGTTTTAAATAGTCTTTTAAAAACTAGCTCTAATGGACCTCTTATGTGGGCTTAAAAAATGTCCACTCAAAACTGCCCCAAAATCCTAAATTGAAATGTTCATGCCTTCATCCAAGCAGGCCTTGGATCATGGCTGAAATCAAAGTCTTAATTAAATTCAAACAAGTTTTAGGTTGTAGCTAACAAAATTAAGTAATGCTCATTAGTCTTTTTTATAGTCTTCCATCAAGCCCATTAATCCTAAGTTCCCAAGTTGTGGTAGGATTCGTTTGACTCATTTGATGTCCTCATTTCATGGCGAAGATAAAGTTGGGCTAGACCAGTCATAACAATAGATAAGATGTACTAGGATCTCATCTTGATACTTCAATGATCCTTGCAATTCTGACTTGGTTGACACCTTTAAAATCACAAATCAAGCCCCTGAACATGTAATAAGTCTTTGTTGGTGTTTTTGGGTCAGTCCGCATCACTTCAACAACCACAAGAAGGAAGAACGGATGATCAACCTAAAAGTCAAAAGTATTTGAAAGAAACCTTTTATTTAGGCAAGCAATACCATTTTGGTTGCCAAAACATATAAACTTTGATAGAACTTTCGATGGATAAACTTTCAAAGACGATAATATCCAAAGAAGAGTGTTGCAATGTCGGGGTTGCACCCTAGCTTAAAACAAATCACACAAGATAATATAGAGCAAGCAAGAGGTCAATCCCATAAGAACAATTTATTCAGGTTTTCATGCTTTATGCTATGCAATTGGGGGGGGGGGGTGGAAGTTTTCTAAGCTACACTAAAGCAAACTAAGCGAAAATTGTATAAAACTGAAATTTATCAATAAAACAAACCTTGGTCGCAAGTAAACATCCACCTATAAAAATCAGAACTAATCATAGAAACAAAACATCAATTTATATTCTGGATACTTATCTCTTAACATTGTTTCGTTGGATACAATGCTCCTAGAGAGACCATGTAGCCTAATGACCTCTCTAAAGAATAAGTCAACTATATTTATTGCATCATTTGTTTTATGGCAAACAATTAAATGTGTCATCCTAGAAAATCTATCCACAACAACAAATATAGAATCTCTCCCTTTCTTAGACCTAGGTAGACCTAAGATGAAATCCATTGAAATATCAACCAAAGTTTCCATAGGAATAGGCAAAGTTGTGTATAATCCATGAGGCATCACCCTAGATTTAGATTGTCTACATGTTATGCCTCTATCACACATTCTTTGCACATCTCTTTTCATATTAGGCCACTAAAAGTGCTCATATAGAACCTCCAAAGTTTTCGTAATTCCAAAATGCCCCATTAAGCCACTCCATGTGTTTCCCTCACAAGCAATTCACGTAAAAAACAATTAGGAACACATAACTTATTTTCCTTCAACAAAAATCCATCATGCCTAAAATATTTATCTTTGGATTAAACCTTGCATGTGTCATATATAACACCAAAATCATGATCAATTAGGCACACATAACTTATTTTCCTTCAACAAACATTGTTTCGTTGGATACAATGCTCCCAGGGAGACCATGTAGCCTAATGACCTCTCTAAAGAATAAGTCAACTATATTTATTGCATCATTTATTTTATGGCAAACAATTAAATGTGTCATCCTAGAAAATCTATCCACAACAACAAATATAGAATCTCTCCCTTTCTTAGACCTAGGTAGACCTAAGATGAAATCCATTGAAATATCAACCCAAGTTTCCTTAGGAATAGGCAAAGTTGTGTATAATCCATGAGGCATCACCCTAGATTTAGCTTGTCTACATGTTATGCCTCTATCACACATTCTTTGCACATCTCTTTTCATATTAGGCCACTAAAAGTGCTCATATAGAACCTCCAAAGTTTTCGTAATTCCAAAATGCCCCATTAAGCCACTCCATGTGTTTCCCTCACAAGCAATTCACGTAAAAAACAATTAGGCACATAACTTATTTTCCTTCAACAAAAATCCATCATGCCTAAAATATTTATCTTTGGATTAAACCTTGCATGTATCATATATAACACCAAAATCATGATCATCAAGATACAATTCTTTAATATAGTCAAATCCTAGCAATTTAGTATTAAGAGTATTAAGAAGAACATACCTTCACGATAAGGCATCGATGACCACAATTGTTTTGACCTTGCTTGTATTTAATCACATATGAAAAAGTTTTAATAAACTCAACCAATTTAGCATGTCTCTTCCTTAACTTAACTTGACCCTTCAAATGTTTCAACGATTGGTGATCAGTATGTATGACAAACTCTCGGGGTCACAGATAATGTTTCCAAGTCTCTAAAACCCGCATGACTGCATACAACTCCTTATCATAAGTGGGATAGTTAAGAGTTGCACCAATGAGTTTCTTAGTAAAATAAGCGATGGGTTGTTTTTCTTGTATTAAAACGGCTCCAATACCTAATCCTGAAGCATCACATTCAATCTCAAAAGCTGTATTAAAATCAGGTAAATATAGTAAAGGTGTAGACATCAACTTTGATTTTAACATGCTAATTTCTTGTTCTTCTCCCCACTTAAAACCCACAGTTTTCTTAATAATTTCAGTCAATGGAGAGTCTATCATACTAAAAGTCTTTGACAAATCTCCTATAAAAACTAGGCAAATCATGAAAACTTCTAACATCTGTTATGAATTTTGGTGTAGGCCATTCTTGAATAGTTTTAACCTTAGTCTCATCCATTTCTATACCTTTTGCACTAATCACATATCCAAGAAAAACAATCATATCCATGCAAAAATCACACCTTTTCAAATTAGCATATAAGGACTCTTTTCTAAGCAAATCAAGAACTTGTGTCAAATGACTTATATGCTCATCAATCTCTTTACTGTAAAGCAAGATATCATCAAAGTAAACGACCATAAACTTACCAATAAAAGCACGCAACACATGATTCATTAATCTCATAAAAGTACTAGGTGCATTAATAAGTCCAAAAGGCATAACCAACCACTTATACAAACTATATTTAGTTTTAAAAGCAGTTTTCCATTCATCCCCTTCCTTCATCCTAATTTGATGATAACCACTTTTCAAATCAAATTTCTAAAATAATTTAGAACCTTGTAATTCATCCAACATATCATCTAATCAAGGAATGGGATGTTGATACTTTACAGTGATCTTATTGATGGCTTGACATCCACACACATTCGTCAAGTTTTGTCCTTTTTTTGGACCAAGAAGCACGAGAAATGCACAAGGACTCATGCTCTCTTAAACTATCCTTTCGATATCAACTCCTCCACTTGCCTTTGAAGTTCCTTAGTCTTTTCAGGATTGCTCCTATAAGCCGACCTATTTGGTATAAATGCTACTTAAACAAAGTCAATTTGATGCTCAATACCTCTAATTAGCGGCAAACCACTAGGAATGTGATCCAAAAAAACATCCTTGAATTCCTACAAAAGAACTTGATAGGAACACAAGAATATTACTCATCTAAGTTGAAGAATGTCTCCTTATACACAAGTAAAATCATAGGCAAGTCAAAAATGATAGGCATGTTTAAGATCATTAGATTTTGCAAAAACAAAATAAGGTGTTACCCCACTTTTTTCTACACACTCTTCTTTTCTCACCCTTTCTTTCTTCTTTCCACTTTCGGCCTTCTTTTCACTTTTTTTGATATCCTAAAAGTCGAAACTTTGTTCCTTTTGCTTTTTAACTCATGGCTCACTTTCTTTTCTCTCTTCATCACATCCTTACCATGTTCTTCAACTTGTTTTTCCATATTGGCCAAATCTTTTTGTTCCTCCACTTTGGCCAAAACATGTTGTTGCTCTTCTTCATAACCCTTCTTCAATTGAATTTGATATTCATACACTTGCTTTGGTGAGAGTGAGGCAAGTGTATAAATCCTTCTATCCTTATCTAATGAGTACCTATTCTTAAACCCATCGTGCATGGCTTTTCTATCAAATTGCTAAGGCCTCCCTAGTAACAAATGAGTACCATACATAGGCACAACATCACATAACACTTCATTCTTATATTTGCCTATTGAAAACGAAATCATCACCTGTCTATTCACCCTAACAACACCACATTCATTCAACCATTGAAGTTGATAAGGCCTCTCATGCTTTATGGTATTCAATCCCAACTTTCTAACCAAAGTAACATTGGCAACATTAGTACAATTACCACTCTCAATTACTACATACCGTATCGTTGATTAGGCATCAAGTATGGAAGATGTTCTCCCTTTATTGCTCCACATCCTCCTCCTTTGTTTGAATACTAAGTGGCATTCTAACCACCAAAACTTTATCACCAACAGCATACTTTAAATCACTAGCATCCTTAGGTGGGGGCATGTCATCACATTCAAACTCCTCACTAGTGGACATAATCTCTTTATTATCCCTTAGAATCATAACTCGAAGATTTTCACATTCTAATGCATAGTGTCCCAATCTTTGACACTTGAAACACTTTATATCACGATTATGCTTCAGTTGAACTTCTCCCTTAAGTTTTTAATCATTGGCTGAAACCGGCTTCTTCATGGAGTTAGGTTCAACAACTTTAGAAGTCACCAAAGGCTTCGATGATGCATTACCCTCTCTCTTATAATTCATCTTCCAACCCAAAGAAGACCCCGTATAAGCACCAGATCGTGCAATACCCTTCCTTTTAAATTGTCTTTCAATCTTAATGGATAAGTGTACTAACTCCTCCAAATCAACATATGATTGCAACTTAACAACATTAGCTATGTCTCTATTCAAGCCATTCAAAAACCTAGACATCGTAACTTCCTCATATTCATTAACATTAGCTCTAATCATAGCTACCTCTAATTCTTTCTGATACTCCACACTCATATTCCCCTATGTAATCATCAGTAAGCGATTAAACAACTCTCGATAATAATGTTTAGGAACATACCTCTTCTTCATTATTATTTTCAACTCCTCCCATGAGCTAACTGGTTTTTCTCTATTCCTTCTTCTTTCTACCACCAATCTCTCCCACCAAACCATGGCATAGTCAGTAAACTCTACTACAACTAACTTTACCTTCTTTTCTTCAGAGTACCTATGGATGTCAAAAATCATCTCCACCTTTTTTCCTACTTTAAATAAGCTTCTGGATCAGTTTTTCCCTTGAAGGCTGGGATTTTTATATCTCCCAAATCATCAAAATCCCCTAGATGCTAAAAATCCCTATATGGCCGAATATGTCCCCTCCTAGGTCGATCCTTATACCTCTCTCCCCTATGTGTACGGAACCCACCACTACGGCTAAGATCATCCTCGACTTCATTTAAAGAGTTTCTAGCAACACTCTCCTCTTTCCTAGCTTCTCTATCCCTTTTATTTCGTCCTCCATCAGATCTATTCTCTAATTTTTAAATCCTTTTCATTAGCTCACTAAACATAAATTCCATCTGTTGTTGCATTCTCGAAAACCCATCTTCTTGGATTTTACCAATCTTCTGTGGCACACTATTACAAGACATTTTTTTTGAAACCTGCACGAAAATTGTTAGCAATAAAAAAAATCACCTCATGCACGTGTTTCACACAAATTTATAGGCTTTTCACTCGACTATGCTCCCCATGCCTTTTTCCACTCAAATTGCATTTATTTAGTTCTTAAGATTACTTAGCAACAATTCAGAAAAAGCAACCAAATAAGCAATGAACTTATAAATTTGATATAGACTCTAAAAGCAAGAAATTATAAAACTAACAAAACGAAACTCGATGACAAATTCACGAATAGTTGTGCAAATTTGTATGAAAAATTTGATGATTTGAAGACACGAAAAAAATCTAAAAAGAGTGAAATAATTTCGAATTATCAAGAACTAAGGATTTAATTCAAGAAAATTCTAGCAACTCAAAAAAAAAATCAACTAAACTATCCAAATTTTCAAGGTACACAAGCAAGACTACTAAGTGAAAGACAAACTAATTTCCCAATGATCAAGGTTTTCTCAAACATGTATTCAGCCAAAACAACAATAAAAAGTGTTTTTTCTTCTTTTCTTTTCTTTTTCTTCTTTTTTTTCGCTTCTTTATTTATGTAGCAACAATCAAGATTTCAAAATGAAGCACCTATTTTTTTTATCTATATATGTATATATTTTGGCAAGAACACTAACTTATGATTAACTGTTAAACAAAGCAATAACAAGTAAGATCCATATTTTTTTTGGTGGACGAATCTATCAAAAACAAAACAGGAAATGATAAAAACTCAAATTGAAGGATATAACATGTGATTAGATTAACTCTGATACCAACTGGTGCGCACCCTAACAGAATTTAATGGTATTCGTGACCCCAAAATCAATCTAAACCAAGTTTGTTCAGAATTGAATGAGCTTATCACAATAGAAGACTTGCTCTAAGGCAACAAGACTATAAATAAACTCAATCACAATGCCTACACTTAGAGACGAGCAAAGGAAGTATAAATTCACAACAAAGAATGGTCAATTCTTTGAATAAGTGAAAGTTCAATCAAGAACCAAGATGAAGCAACCAAAGATGGCTACAATGCTGGAAAATATTGTTAAAAAAAGTTCTGTAACATTATTCCTAAAGAGTATTTATATTCCTAGCCAAAACCCTTGTTTCCCTAATGGGTTTCACATCAGCCCAAATTAAATAATAATCATTCCGAGCTAAAACTAACCCAAACTAATTAAAATAAACAAGTCTAAAAACCTAAACAAATTCTCTCCTCTCAAAATAATAAAAATTTGATAGCCCAACTAATTAAATAAGACAAGTTCGTTATTTCAGCATTTTGTCGGGCAACAGCAAGACCCAACTTAAAACAGATGGTTCTCTCTCTTATTAAATAATTAGAAGGCGTTCTATATAAAGTTGGAAAGGTATGGAAGTCTAGTTTCTATTACAACTAGAATCACATCCAATTTCTATTTGAAGATCTAGTTATGACTAAAAGAGTAACCAAAGGTCAAACTGTCCGAATCTAGTCTTGTTCTCCCAATCCTTGCGTAATGGTCTTGGTTCCACCAACAAGCCCTTCTTGAACATGAATAAGATTAATCAAGGCTTGATATTTATTATTAAAAATCCTCTTGAAGTCCACCTTAGCCCATGTATCTTAAAGAAGTCTATTGAAAGCTTCTTTGAACTTCTTAGCCTTAAGGCTAGTAATTGGACCAACTAGAACCTCCAATGGATCCTTTGATGGTTGGATCGCATCAACAAACACATTCATCATATAAACTGGAAAATTAATGTAAAAATAGATCTCACAGTTCTTAAAATATGAAGATTTCTATGTCCTTGCAACCAAGCAAAAGGAGTTTAGTCTTGCCTCTTTGTGAACTACTAAATAAAAATATGGAAGAAAACATGATTTAGGGTTTGGAGGGGGAGGATTTGTGTTTTCTTTGTTGTTGGATAAAGTCCCTTGCTGCCTCTCCTCCTTTATATATGCTTAGAAACCCTAGTTTCTATTTTATAAAATAGTCCTTCCTTTGTTGATTTAATTTAGTTGTTTCTTGTAAAAATCATATCTCATTCTACTTTTGAGCTGAAACTTGGTTTATTTATATTGCTTCGAGTCTTAAATCCAAAAAAATTAGGTTTGCATCAATCAGACTACTGTAGTTCTAGATATTGAAGTTGGAATAGACAAAGATCGTCTTTGGCAAATTGCAAGATTTGACTTTGAAGGTTGCGATTTTCATGCTCTTCCTTATTTTATTTCTTTTGTCGTTGCTTTCCAGAAAGTTATGTTTGTTGGCTTTTGAATGCCATTTGAATAACTTCATTCCGATCTCTAGAGCTTTTGCTCTACACAAAACATAGATTGAAAGTCAAATATATCAATCAGCTCCAACTACCTCCATTTTGCATCTTTCATCAAAAAATCCTGCAAAACATACTACAAAGAATAATAAAGCATTTAATACACAAAACATATGCATAACACTAGGTAAATATGGGTATAACTATCAAATAATATGGTTGCATTAAAGAGATTAATCCAAACCTGAATAAGATATTGCCTCCTTCCTAAGAAAAGCTTCTCAAAGTAACCCACAATAGTATTTAAGATACCAAACTGAAGAAAACAAGTTTCTTCCAAGTACTTTTACTAACATAAGAGAGTGATTGGAAATATCAAAAGGAAGAAAACAAGTTTTTGAACCACTAAACTCAAAATTTCATTTGACATTAACTAGAACCTAATCCAACTTCTTCAATATAGGGTTATCAAATTGTCTGTTAGTCGAAACAAACCTAGCACCTGTAAATCTAAGATCCTTCAAACAAGAATGAGCCAGCAATATTGAAATTATTTTTCCATCCCGACCAAGATACAGTGTCCCCCCTTTTCTCATCAAGGGAGCGAATAAAAAAAATATTACATAAGAGGATCCACGGAATAGACTTCCATGTAGAACTCTAGCTAATTATATTAGCACAAAGAGTCTCATAATTATACAAACTATTATTATCTCCATAAACAAATGAAACGCTTAAAATGAAATATGAGTCCCCATCATAGTAACAAACACGAATAATCTGATCTAAAGAACCTAAAAGACCAATCTTCAACACACTAGGATCGCAACACATCCAAATATGACCACCACTAGAATGATCGTGATTATCCAAATCCAACCAAATCTGTAAAAGAAGTTTAGAAATATTATTTTTTCACCTCTGTCACCCGAGATTTGACCAAGACAAAGAGGGTCACCGTATGCTTTTGAACAAAACAGTGCATTTTTGAATGCTTTAGATGATCATTCAAACCTATAACATTCCAATATCCAAAACACATAAACAAAAAAAGAGGAAAGGAGACACGAAACACCAATACAAATGACCTCAACTTGCCACCTCGCAAGGAGCCTTAACCTCTTCATCTTCTGAATAAAATTCTTGGATCCCTTTTTCTCCTCAAGAGAATCTTTAGCTTTAGTTGCAAGTTGGTTATCACATTCATTACTGACAAGCAAAGGGAATTGAAGAGACAAGCTAATTGCAGTTGGATCCTCATTATAATTACCATCAATAGTAAATTCCCCGCCATCTTTATCTTCTGCTTCCATATACCCCTCCTTATTGGCCCAAAGGCCTCGGCAATGTGAAACATTTATGCTCTGCAGAGAGTCACACTCCTCTACGTTTGAGCATCCCTGTACTCCTTTGACATTTCCCTTATCACCACTCAGACTATCCATGACACAATAAACATCTAGATTCTCATCGTCGCTCAAACCTATTTTCCCTTCACCTAAAGTAGAGCAACCAGGAATACACTTTGTTTGTCTTTCTTCCTCTTTCCAACCACCTGTCATTACAAGTGATTATGCAAGTTAGATGTCAAGGTTGGTTCACCACCATTCTTCTTGTCTTCTTCCATGAGTGGAGTAGTATCATTGTTCGGACAAGAAGTTAAATTATGGTTGAAGATATTACAAGAGCAGCACCTAGACGGGAGTCATTCATATTTTGTTGAAATAGGAATTATCTTTCCATTAGGACATTGAAGGTCAAAATCCTTTGTAACTTTGATTCATCGATCTCAACGTAAACTCTTGCGTAAGTTCAACATTTAGGCATGAGAGTAGTAATATTAGCATGTAACAAAACTCCTAGAGCACTCGCAACATTACTCAAGCCCTTATTATTCCACTACTCCGATGGTACATTATGAAGCTTGATCCATATCGGAATTTTCGACAACTGATCTTTAGATTGCATTATTGGTTTCCAATGTTTAAGCACTATATCTCTATTAGGCATGACCTTGCCCCCTAACTTTTCCCAATGTCTGTAGTAGCCCCCATTCAAACACTCCTCTTCTACATTCATACTCTCATAAGAAAAGCGAGACTATGGGGGTCATGATCATGCAAGAACTCCTGGAGTTGATTTCTTAGGTTATGCCCTGTTAAAGTTTGACCCTCCCTTGTTTTTCTTGCTAATGGCATGAGAGACTTCATCGGATAAATCACCTCCATGTAGGATAGACGATTGAACAAGAGAGTCTATGATCGTATCTATCTTCCCTATCTTCCTCATCTTAGCTTATATACAAACCAAGATCGGTCACCGCTAGTAATGGAAGCTAAAGAGGGGAGGCCAAGTTTGGCTGAATTGAGAAAGGAAAACTTTAAACTTTTCAATGATGAAAAGGTTGAAGAGCATATGCTAAGCTTGATTGAAACCAAGCAAGAAAACCAAACTAATCTAAAAAAAAAAACATAGTTAAAACATATCAGGTGAAAAAGGAACCAAATCTGATCATGTAGGAAGAAAAGAAAACAGAGAGAGAGAGAGAGAGAGAGAGAGAGAAGAGAGCATTTTCAAAAGGGTACATAGAAGTAGAAATTAAGAGGATAAAGTGCTGAAAGGTGAGTTTGTATTTGAAAGAGAGGGTTATTCATGAAAAAATCACTGGTTCTGGAAGAGGCAGGGGGAGACGGGTGGATCTCATCAGAAGTATAGATTGTAGGATCTGCTGGATGAGAAAAACATGGTGTTTATTAATAATGATCATGTTCTATTAGGAATGTTGGTCCATGTAAACTATTATTAATTTCACATTTTGAAGGCAGTTTCACTTTGAAAGCCTTGTATTTTGCCGCCTCTATTTCAAATTTGATTGTACATTGACAAAATCATTAGTCAAAAGTGGGGCAATAATTAACATTCTTCTCAAACGTAACTCAACTTCAGAAAAAACACTGCTTCTCTATACCGCTAAATTACCAATTATCGTTGCTGATCTTGGTCCAGGATATAACAAGCCCATTCTCCAAGTCAACAAACTTCTACCAAAGGAGATAAAAAAAGGAAAAACATGGAATGGAATACATACGCAAATCCATTGCGGGACAAACCATTCAAACGAGGATGGTTGTTGAAACTTTTCCATCAAAATAAAAGGATTTGCGAAATTTTGCTCTATTTCAAAATCTAATATCACATCAAATACTAGTTTCAGTCATCAAGCATCGAGGTGAATTATGGGAAGTTGCATAATCATATATATATATATATATGATTAAGCAAGTATGCCCATTATAACTACAAATATTTATAAGTTTTGTTATATATCATGCCAACAGTTTAGCAAGTTCATCCACTCTTAGGCTTCCTTGTGGTACTGAATCTACATATTGTTCATTGAAAGATCTTCTTCTTCTAACCTTAGAACTCTTCCTCTCCCTACCTCCTCCCATCTTGGAGAAGCTTGTGACTTGTTTGACTTCCAATTCCCCATTTTCTTGCTTCTCGCTCTTTTGAACCACTTTGTTCCTAGCTTCCCGCCTAAAAACAGGACCAGGAGGAGCAGACTGTGCAAAGGAAACTGCCTTTTGGTAAACCGCATCAGCATCCAAATTTGCATCAACTAGGACAACTGCACTCCCAATCTCAACAGCTTGTTTCAACAATTCTAAAACTCCCTGCGCATAAGATTCACTCAATTTTGCCAGTTCACCAACATCCTGGGAACCTTCTGAAACATCTTGGAGCTCTTCCATGCTCCTAATTCTTTCCAGTGTGGTTTCAGATTCCACCGATGTACTAATTAGCGTTTCATCAATATACCCTCTTGTATTGCTAATGGCTTCAGACTGAGTAGCAGCAGAACTGTCATCACTATCTGGGGTGGTTTTACTTTCATAGATTTCTATTCTGGTTGAAATAGAAATTTTAGCGGCAAATGTCTCATCTATGTCCTTTAGCGATAGATCCTCTCCTTGATCTTCAGAATCTATCCTGGACGTTTTTAAATTCATTGTGCTGCCATCCTTCACTGAGAGAATTTCATTTTGTAGGCCCTCCAATAGTGGTGTGACGGAAGTTGCACCATCAATCCTAGAATTCTTAGCTTCATTACCATCATTTACTGGTTTTGTGAAGGAGGACTTCCAATCTCTTCCCCTCCACATGAGGATGTGCTCGCATTCAAATGAGATCAGCACACATGGGACAAGGTCCTGCAATTTGGAGAGTCAAGTTAATCTTTGTCTTAAATTTTTTGAAATAATTTGAAGAAATGAAGCAAACGAACATAATAACTCAACAGACCCTGAGTTTAGCTCCAATTTTCCTAAAATCACTTCCATTCATCCCTTGACAATTTATTCGGACCAACTCACACTCTTCAAACGCCTCTCTGACATTTCTCACTAGATCACGGTACACACCATTTTTCCCTGCACACCATACAAAACACTAATGTCATCAATATGTTCATGGAAGCTCAATTTTATTCATCTTCTCATCCTCTAAATGATAAATCAAATTAAAAGACCACTGAGCATGCTACCTAGTTTACATATCGGTATCAGTTTCCGCCCTTTATTGCGCATAGCAGATGCTTCTTGCAATGTTAGACCCTCTGGAGCTCGTTGAATCAACCTTGGATAAACAGGCGTAACAGGTTTCCACAACATAAGAGGAAAGCGGGGTCGGAATCGAAAGTTGTAGTTTCTTCCTCGGAAAAGGTACAACACCCCTCCATTTCTGTAAATGATCTTCCCTCCAGTCCTATCCTGTCCATTTTACAAAACATATATAATCCCAGAACAAACAACTGAATCAAACACCAAATTTAACATAAAGAAGAAGAGCCCCCCACCTCTAATTGCTGGCACACATTGTCCATATCCACAGTACACACTCCTTTGCATTTGATTTTACACACTCTCCTCCGCTTCCAATGCGCATGTATATTATCCAACATGTTATGCGTCAAACCATCTCTCCCTGCCCATAAACATAAGAATAAAGAATTCCGCATGATTCATCCCAGGCACCAAAAGTACAAAGAAACATACCCATATTCAATTGTCTCTTTGCTTTCAAGCATCCCTCAACCAACTCTTGAATCTCCTCTTGTGTCAGAGGATCACCTAATATCTCCTCTCTAGTCTTTGCGTACCTAGGGCCCGCCCCGGGGGAAAAGGGACCCGGTGCCTGAACCGGCTTGACCCCTTTCTTATCCGGAGGGGGCAAAACAAACGAATCAAACTCCCTCAATTTCTTTTTGCTGGGTGGCAACGGGGCACGCCCAGTCCACGGCCTTGGCATCGTGGTGGGCCCAAACGGCGCATACGGCGCCTCCCTTAGTTTCAACGGCTTCACCTTCGGCGTCTCTGTGTAGCTGTACTTGAACTCGAACGGCGCGCCGTCTATTACATAGGAGACGCCGTCTTCGCTTAGCTTGATGTCCGCTTTCCTGTCAATGGGGGGTCTGGCGTTGTTTCGTGGTAGGGGCACTCTGGTAATTTTGGGACGAAATGCTGGATGGGTTTTCTTCAAGGGTTTGGAGTATTTAGATTTCTTACCGGGGATAGAAGGTGAGGAAGGAGAGGAAGGTGTGCCAGTGGATTTGAAAAAGGAGCTATCTACTTCAGCGGCGTTTTTCGGGTCGTCATGAGTGACGATATTGTTGGCGGAAGTGAAGCGGCGACGGCGACTGATAACTTCTTCGATTTCTTGTTGGGCGTGGTAGCGTTGGTTGAATTTGTCAGCATTGGCGTTGTACCAACGAGAGAAGTGGAGTTCGGTGGACGGGCGGTGGGATGGGTTCGAAGCCGGTGGTGCAAAGATAGGGAACGGGGTTGGAAATAGTTTTAGCGCCATTAACAGAAATGATCAGTGATGACTGTTGAAAATCTAGAGCGTGTAAGGGGGTTTAGTAAGACCTTGGGAATTAGACGAAACAGTGAAACGGTCGGATTTTTGTGTTGGGATTTGTTTTATATTACCGTGTTTTTTGTGGTTGAATTTAAAAAAATAGTTTTATGAAAAACATTTTTAGCTGCGATGTAGAGTTGAAATTTTAGTGTTTGGTTAAAATTGTGATAGATATGATTTAATGAAAAACAGTTTCGGTAACTGGTTACCATGTTTATCATATTGTTGTCAATTGTTTTAATTACTTTAAAGAACACACACACACACACACATATATATATATATATATATTGTTTTTTTAAAATATTGTAGATTAATAATCATAAAAATAAAATGTAATTAATAATACAAATAAATTAGATACTTGATTTTATTCTCCCATCAAACTACTTGCAATTCTATCACGAACTAAATCTATACGTGAATACGTATACATTTCCTGACTATTTGATCGATGAACAATATCTGGTAAAATATCTTTAGGAACGAAATTAGGATTGCGATCATATTCAGCAAAAGTCATATCAATAAAAGTCATTTCTTGCTTATCCATACAATATACAAGTGAAGATTGTGGTTGCATCAATGACACTACATAACTATATTAGAAGAAGATCACATAAGCAGGCATGTTTTGTAAAATTCGTCACCTCTATTTCCATACGCCAAATGAGTGTTCTATCACGTTACATAGTGATGAGTGTGCACAATTAAAAACTTCTTCACGACCATTTGGTTGTACACGACGACTAAACTCATGGAAATGATACCTGTGACATTTATAAAGACCTAAGTACCCATACTCATTGGGATATCTAGAATCAACCACGTAGTACTTTGTCTGCCAAAAAAAGAGGAAAACACCACTATAAATTACAAATCAGAAATTAATGAAGAATACAATTAAACTAAATTGACCAGCTCGTAAAATATATCACAGATGTCTACCTTCCGGTGGTTTGGGAAATTTGATATTACTATTGTGAATAGCCTCTAGAAAAATATGTGTGTCATGTGCACTCTCTTCCCATCCTGCCCACACAAAGGTAAATCGCATGTCAAAACTACAAGTAGCCATAACATTTTGGGTTGGTACACCTTTTCTTCCAATAAATGGAACTTGATTTTCTGCTAATATGCAAACACGAATATGTGTTCCATCAATTGCATCGACACAATTCTACATGAAAAATGGGAAAAGTCTCATTATTTGGTCCATGAATAAAATAATAAAAATGTATTTTCACTTGATTAAAATTAAAACACCTGACCTTAAAATGTGGCATATATCTTTGATTCATTGCAATTTCTCTTGGGGGTGTTTGTAAATTGTGGATTTGTTGGTTTTATGACGTCCACAACGAACAGACATACCACTTCAAAGACTTTATTTATGCATCTACTAACAGTTTTGCCCGAATGTTGGAACCTCTCTTGCACTTTCCTATTAGACGCGCCAATGGCTATCATAATTAAAAACATTGCAACTTTTTCCATCACGGACATGCGTTTCAAAGGCTTCAAACCATACTGTGTTTCTAAATCTACACACAAACTCGTCAGAGTATTTGCGTCCATCGTAAACATGTTAACACATCATTTCCAATGACCATTTAGTAATTCGGTCAGCCAACGCATACTTGTATTGTATGAAACCATACACGGTTCCTTATACATATAATTTATGTAATACAAGTGTACAGCTCCAGCTGTATATATAATTAATTTCTCCTTCTCAAACTGTCTCCTAAGAAATTCCATTTCATTGTCGGTGTCATCATCATCACCATCGTTACTATCGTCATTGCTATTGTCATCATTTTCATCATCATTGCCCCCTTCGTCACCACCTCCCATTGACGTACTAGCACCTCCGGAAGCATGATAATTAGTTCTTCAACGTGGTTTATAACATTTTCATAATCATCATCAAAATCGTTAACTATATTGCTATACCAAGGATCATTCATATCTTCACATTCCTTAAAACAAAAAACCTTTTAATACTCAAACAAAAACCACTAAATAAGGTTGAAAAGAATAAATTAAAATTGCAAGAAGTTAAGTTATAACATTGAATAAACCTGTAAATTGTTGAATGTTGTCTCTTGCAAAGTTGCTCTTGAAAAAAAAAATCTGAGAGTGTAAATGTCTGAGTCTCAAAGTTTTGGGAATGATTCCGTTTTATATAGAAAGTTTGATTGAAGAATTGTTTTATATTTCACATGTTCTGCAACTTTTGGATTGTAGTTAAATTATTTACTTGTCCTTTAGTAAACAATAATTCACATGCATTGTATTTGAATTATTTACTTGTCATGTAGTAAACAATAATTTACATGCAGAACCTTTGAAATATTTTCGTGTCATGTAGTAAACAATAATTCACATGCAGAATCTTTGAATTTTTTACTTGTCATGTAGTAAACAATAATTCACATGCAGAACCTTTGAATTATTTATGTGCCATGTAATTTACATGCAGAACCTTTGAATTATTTACTTGTCATTTAGTAAACACTAAATCACATTTGTTGCACCTTTTTAATGTTTTTTTCTGCCAAACATTTGAATGAATAGTTATGTTCTTGTCATAATTGAATAATTCATTTTCCCTTGCATAACACCTGTTAATCCATAGCTCATAACATACCAGAAAAAAAAAACAGTAGCACAAACTATCAAAATACTACAAATCAGCCGAAATCATGAGCAGTAAAATTCAAATTGCAAAATAATCTCACTCATGCATTAATACAACAATACAGCCGATTTATGTATCCAAAACAGCACCGAGGGCATTACATTTCAAATACAAACACTGATAACAATTCAAATACATATTGAAATAAAGAGAAACTCATTGCAATCTTTGATATAACATATCGAGTAATACAACAACGAAACTCATCATCAACGATGCGCGAATTGCAAACTAGTGTTACCATAACTGTCTGCGCAATAAATCTGCCAATGTAAATGTATACATCAATTATCAAGGGATGATTACAATATTGCAGACCTTGTAAATGATAGAATTCGGGACATATGGAACCTGTGAAGGCTCCTTCTTATCGAGGAATTATCCTTTAAGGTTTTTTCCTTTTTTCTCTTACTCGACCAAGCTTTAGGCTCAGGCATCTGTACTAAGTTTAAGGGGGGTATGCCCTCCTATTCTGTGTACATTCTCCCTCTTTGAATATAACAAAAGTTTTTTCAAAAAAAAGATTACAATAATATCACAAATTACATTCAGCTGACATTGCAAACCACAAAAATGATTTACAGTGTAACAACTAGTCATACCTTCAGTTAATTTTATTTAGTACGGCCATGCATCTGCTTCAACTAATCGTATTTTTCTTCATGACCTCCCATCGTAGCCCACATTTCTCTCCTCTTATGTTGGAGCATAAATTCTGATGTGAAGTCATGGAAATCAATGTCAGCTCGGATTCCAGGAATGGAATGGATCTCAGCCATCACCTCATGAATAATACACCCTTGTTTATCCATGTGCAAAGAAGTTGAATCACTCCTCGTCGACATATTGTCAACTAGGTCGCCCCACTTTGACATTAGCTGATCGCCAATGCTAGTCGACTTCTTAGATTTCTTCTTCGCGCGACCCTTAACAACCTCCATCTCTTTTCTTTTTCCACTCTACCGGGTGTTGCTGCTACTTGATATGTTCAGCCCCCCCCCCCCCCAACTAAATGAGCAATGTCATTGTCAGACGCAAGATTTCCATCCTCTTCCGAATCACCACTTCCTTCCTCCAAATCCATCGCATCAATGTTCGTGTTGCTAGTGCCAGGTTGAGAACTATTACCACCACCTTGCACTCTTGATGTGGTGCCCACACATACTCTCTGGTAGCCACGATGCTGAAATACATCCTGTCATATTTGAATTTCAATGCAGGCTCAATTCTAGCATGTCTAAATTTTCTATCACCTTTAACTTCCTACATAAACACATAATTCATACAAATATTTTGTTATAGATATTCAAAAATATGGAAAATAAATTTAAATATTTCACATAATGGAATTTAACCTGAATTTTAGGTGTCCACCACTCATTCGTTGTTGCGATTGTCTCAAATTCATTACTCCATCCCACCCCAGTTTCAGATAGGAGCTTAGTCCATATTTTCCAATCTTTTTTGCAGCCATCCCACTTGTTCTTTAATTGTGCTTTGATCAATGAATGACCAGTTTGTTCTTGAAATGATTTGATCAAAAATTTCCATCCCATTTTATCGAAATGTGTTGTAGGTCGCATTCCCAATTCAATTGCCCATATACATATGTTGCAAAAAGTATGCAACATTTCCTTTGTCCAGGTAACCTTATCCATATTTTCACTGCTTTCCATGCTATAATCTTAATTATTTTGCAACAACTAACAATTTGTATCCATATTTTCCAATTTTTTTGCAGCCATCCCACTTGTTCTTTAATTGTGCTTTGGTAAATGAATGACCAGTTTGTTCTTGAAATGATCTGATCAAAAATTTTCATCCCATTTTATCGAAATGCATTGTAGGTCGCATTCCCAATTCAATTGCCCGTATACATATATTGCAAAAAGTATGCAACATTTCCATTGTCCAAGTAACCTTATCCATATTTTCACCGCCTTCCATTCTATAATCTTAATTATTTTACAACAACTAACAATTTGTATAAAAACAAAAGGTGCAGGAAGTATACTTTCTAATTAAACAAACTAACCTAAACTTACCTTAATTCATAAGATTTCACAACATAAATTAATTAAAAAAATACAAAACTTCAACTAAACATACTTCAGATAAAAAATTTGCTTAACAGTTTCTTCTTCTCCATTTTCAACACAACATTTTTCTACCCTTCCAGCAATGAATCACTACCATACAAACATACAACTCCATTTTCTTCTTCTCCAAAACTATCCTCTCATTCTCCTTATCATAGTTGTAAAATCCATTCCGGGTACCGTTTCTGTTTTTTGTTTGGAACGGAACGTTCTGGTTTCGGTGCATTCTGGCGTTCCGTTCCGGTTTTGTACTGTTCATATTTATTTAATTATATATATGAAAAAAATAAAAAATTAATTTGACATGTATAATTTAAATTCAAGATAAATGAACTTTAAATTATACAATACAAACATAATCTCAAAATTAGAAACATCTTTAAAATTCCAAAATATTATGAAAGTAAAATGTTCTAAAATAAAAGAAAAATACATCAAACATCTTCTACATCAATAATAATGTTTTTTTTGTTAATTTTTTTTCCTTTTTTTTACAACTAATCAAAACGGCAACACACTACAAACACCATACAAATCACAAAAGTTAGGGTTTCTACTTATTCCTCTCATAGCAGCCACCTCAGCCCTTCTCTGCCAGATTTCTTCATGTCATCTTGCCTTAACACTCACAGTCACGACACTCACAATTCTTCAACACACTTTCAACAAAATGTAGTTTCGTGCAGCCTAACTTTTGTTAATCACAAAACGAACATCACAATAACAACCTCATTCACGTCTCTAGCACCTTCTAGAAAGCAAAGAGCATAACAAATCGCCCATCGAGCAGACATGAAGGAGCTCGACTGCCAGGAGTGTTGAATCACAGAGCTCTCCTCCTCCTTCTCCTTCTCCATTTATGTATTGATTTTGAGAAGATTCTTAGATTAAAGCAGGATCTTGCAGGATGCCTGAGCGGATACACGATCAGTTTGCCTTTGTGGGTGTTACTTATTCGACGATATACCTCAATGAAACCATGCAAAAACTCTTCAACCAGAGCTAGAGATTGAAGGAAACCAGAGCATCGGCTGTCAAGTTCGAAGAAGTTGTTGTCTCTTCTAGTGAAAAAGACGAAGATGCGTGTCGTCGTTTTGGATCTGGAACAGATCCTCTTTTCTTCTTTTTTTCTTTTTTTCTGCTGAACCCGGAACGGAACACCCGGTACGGAATCGGGGCGTTCTGGCCGGATTTTTCGGATCGGGGCGGGATTTTTACCAGGACAAAAACGTCGCCGTTTTGTCCCGGATTTTGCACCGGAACGGAACGAGATTTATAACTATGCTCCTTATTGCCTACCAACGGAACATGCACAACATGCCCCAACACCATCTCTACCACTCACAACTTCCACACACCAACACAGGTAATGACATCAAATCAAAAAGCATAAAAACAAGTTCATCCATGGATTCAAATAGAAAATATATCAATATTTAAAGTGTTTTTAATACCAAAATCATAACAAACCGAATTCAACAACTTTCAAATCAGTTAAACTTTTACAAAAAAACACTAAACCATAACGTAGATAGCAGACCATTCGGATAAACTTAGATAAACTTAGATTAACTTGCATGCTTAGATAAACTTTAATGCTCTCTCCTCAATTTCAGATTCACAAGAAGTTCGGTGACAAATAACATACATAGCATACCCTTCGGCAAAATTGTTGATCAACTTAGATCAACTTCCATGCTCTCACGCTTAGATAAATTTTCACCCGTCTCTCGCCCTTAGATACAAACTTTCATGCTCTCTACTCAATTTCAGATTCACAAGTTTAGTAAACCATAACGTAGATCGCATAGTCATACATTTGGCAAAATCAACAGGTTTAGATTCATAACTTCGATAAACTTTCATGCTCTCTCCTCAATTTCAGATTAACGAGTTCAGTAAATCATAACATAGATCGCACACACATACATTCGACAAAATTGTTGATCAATTGTTCATAAATCTGGAAACAAAATTGGGTGGAGATTGAACCTCAGTTATGGAAAAGCAAGTTTTTGCTACTTTTATACTCGTCCACCAACAAAACAAAAGGAAAAATCAATTAATAAAAAAAGCTTTACAACCCATCTCTCACCCTCAGCTAAAATCTCCACTTTGTTTCTAATTTCTGCTCCACCGGAAAAAAATCCAACTTTCCAAACCCATATATCTCTCACCCCAACCTCTTCTTTGACATGAAATTTCTATAAAAAAACACATACCTATCTACAGGAATCAGTGCTCCCCTTCGTGGTCAACGATGATCTGAGGGTTGGTGGAGCCAAGGGTGAGCTACCTCGCTAACCTGCAACGTTGAGCTGACAGTGAGAGAGACGGGTTTGTTGGTAGCTCTATCGATGGCAGCTGTGGGTGAGGAGAGACGAGGTGTCATGGTCGGAGCTGGGGATGAGGGAGGGTTTTGTTCAGCTAAGAGTTTAGTGGGGCAGAGAGGGAGATGAGGTAGAAGGACTATCACTAAATGAGGGGAATGGTCGTTTTGCAGGTGTGGCTAAGGGGACAAGACGGTGGTTTGGGTGATGGAGATGGCTGAAAGAGAGTTCAGTATGTTAACAGGAGAATTTAGTGAGGTAAGAGAGGGAGGTGAATGTAATAGGGACTGTCAATGAGGAGAGGCAAATAGGGTATCTGTAGGGGACTGTCAGTGAAGGCTAAGGCAAGAGTGGGGGATTGTCTTGAAAGAAAGAAAAAAAAGAGATGCTCTGCGTTTACATGTGGGCCGCAAACGTAGAAGCATCACTCAAATTCTTGTGCGTCTGCAACAAATTTGTGTTAAAAATGGTGGGACCCACCATAAAAAATATGCATCTGTTTGGTTATTTTTGTGTTTGGCTCCGTGTTTTGCTTCAACCACAAGTACAAACGCGGAGCCAAACACCCTGTTAATGTATTAAAACTCACCATTGCAATCCATTTAATTTAATCCATATTCTTCATCATAAGGGCAACATTCCTATCAAACTCAATGTTATAGTCTAATTAATACTTTTATCTTGTTATATGATGTTGCAATCATTCACAATTTATAAGTGTGTATTTATTGTTATAGTGTAAGAAGAAGTAAGTGTTTGGCTTTGTGGTCGCTTTTGCGATTGAGATCACCGTAAAGCCAAATTGTTTGGTAAACATTTGCAACACAATTTTACAACCATGGGTCCCACATAAAAAATGACTTTCAACTCAATTTCGAAAAACATCTATGAGATGCCTTTTGACCTCATCCAAATCACGAACACCCATCCACTGTGTAGATAATTTTCATGTAAACATGAGTAGGTAATTCTATTGCTTTCATGTACATCGTATAGACTGATATTAGACCTTCGCACACACCATAACCAATGTCTTCCTCTTATTTCGACTTTCTACAAAGATAGTTATATATGCATCTATAAGAGCACCGACATTGACTAACAACATCAACAACTAGGGGTGAGAAAAAAATTGACCAACTAATTAAATCAAGAAAAGGGATAAAAAATTACCAAAAAAACTGAACCAATAAAAAAACACGATTAAACTGATTATAAAACTCTGAAAAATGTCGAGTTTGGTTTGGTATGGATTTTCTTAAAGAAAACACTGAATACATTAAAAAAACACGATTAAACTGATTATAAAACTCTGAAAAATGTCCAGTTTGGTTTGTTATGGATTTTCTTAAAGAAAACATAGAATACATTGAAGTGGTTCAATTAAAAAACCTACTATAAGTCGTCGTCCCACTATAAATATAAACTTTCATTTCTTTCATAATTTCAAAACCCTAGTCGTCAACCTCCCTCTCGGGCTTCTCTCCCTTACTCTTTAAAACAAACCCTAGCAGCCCCCCACTCTCGGCTTCTCTCCCCCTATTCAAAACAAACTCTAGAAGCATCAACCTCCCTCTCGGCCTCTCTCTCTTGAAAACAAAACCTAACAACAGTAGCAACCCCCCTCTCGGCCTCTCTCTCTTCAAAACAAAACCTAGCAACAGTAGCAACCCCCCTCTCGGCCTCTCTCTCTTCAAAACAAAACCTAGCAACAGTAGCAACCCCCCTTTCTCGGCCTCTCCCTCCCTTTGCGACTCCAACTTCTTTTAGTTTGCAACAACGCCACCACCTACGCAAGGTAGTAACCACTCTCTCCCTCTCTCTGCAACAACATCTGGCATCTGCAACCAGTAGACAATTCCTCTGTAATTTGCATCATCATCCCCTCTCGACACGGTTGCATGTAAAGTTTACTGTTTTGTTGTGTTTTTACTTCTTGGAGTGTTTTTATTCCTAGGTTTTTGCTTAGTTGTAAAGTTTGCATCTTTATGTATTTTGATTTTTCTGTGTTGTATTGGGTTTTTCACCTTTTGTTTAATCATAATTTCAGGCAATAACAATCACCGATTTTTGACTAAAATTAATTGTTAATGTTCATCTCTTTTGCTTTTCGGGAAGTTTGATCTTTCCTATCTTAATTAGTTAAAGTTTATTAAAAAAATTTAATAAACACTATATTAACATTAATAATTAATACATTAATATTTGTATCATTGGAAAAAAAATAAAAATACTTTAATATTTTGTAAGAAAATCATTTTTTATTAATATTAATTGAAAGCTCATTAGAAAGCCCAAAAAAATAGATTCAGTTTCCCCAATTATTTAGTCATAAAAAACGAACCAAATTTTAAACAATTGGTTTTTATATGGTTTGGTTCATTTATTTTTTTTTAAAAAAAATATACCTATTGGTTTGATTCTTTTTTTTTATATATAAAAACCGAATAAAAAATGTTCATCATTACCAATAACTCCCTCTCTCTCATACTGTTAGCTAACGGTGTCTCTCTCCACAATCAACAACAATTCCCTCTCTCTCCTCCAATAGCAACCCCTCAACACAAGAAGCTTCTTCTCCATGCCATAACTATAGTAGCAAGCTCGAGTAGAAGAAGTGGCAACCCAACATCAACAATAACCTTTTGATGCTTCTCTTGGCCACCATTTCCATCGTCGTCACCACGGAAAAAACCACTTCGACCTCCTCTGCCCAACCATAGCAACAGGTGAGCCTCTCGTCACCAATGACAAACCACCATGTTATTGTTCACGTGTTACGTGAATAGTGCAACAATGAATTAATTCACTTTGCGTTATTCACGTAATATGTGAATAGTGTAGCATTGTGTTTTTTTAACTTTTGGTCTAGTCTTACTCTCGGTCCAGCCTAAGTCCAGCAGGGTTGGATCTTTAGATCGACTTAAATGGGCTGACCCATTTAGTTATGTTAGGCTCAGTCCGATTTAATATATATATATATATATATCATTTTTTTTTTAAATTTGAAAAATGTGTAGATAAAGATCAACTTTGATGAAAGTGAAAAGCACGTAACTTCATTTCACTTTATAAATTTGTTGCTTTTCGATTGATTAAAGATCATAAAGTTGAGAAGATAAACAGAGTCCTGGATGAATTCAAAAACTTGCAACTATATTTGTCATTGAAATTATATCTCTATAACATGTAGATAGAGATTCTGAAACTCAGTATGGATCGCAGACGTTCTTCATGATGATATTTTACCAAATATTATTTTTTGATCAAATAGCAAGAGATTGTATGGGTCTTAAAGTATGAATTTAGTTCGTAATGGAATTGCAAGTAATTTTATGGGAGAATAAAAACAAGTTTTTAATTTACTTGAATTATTAGCAACATTTTATTATTATGATTACTAAATCTACAATATATATATATATATATATATATATATATATATATACACGAAACTATTTTTCTTTCAACCTCAAACTAAAATACAGTTTTAACCAAATACTTCAATTTCAGTTATGAATCGCTATTGAAAGTATTTTTCATGAAACTTATTTTTTTTTAAAACTCAATCACAACAACAACCGCAATACCAAACAGACAAAAAAAGAGGCTTAGAAGTAGTGGCTTGGGCTTGTAAACCTATATGCTTGGTATTTGTTATAAAAGCTTATGCTTGTAAATTGTTTTTTTATTTTCCAAATTAATTTATTGGCTTTTTTATTGATATTTTTTTCTTCAATTTTTTTTCTTTAACATTGGATTTATTATAAATTGGTTTTCATAAATTTTTTTATTTTCATTTGTAAGGGGTTATTATAATCATAAACAAACATCCTAATATTTAATTGATGCTCAATTATGCAAACATTTATTTTTATTGTCATTATATAAAATAAAAAAAATTGTTTAAAGAAACAATATTACTAGACCTAATTGAGTTTATGACCTAGATTACAAATTTAAAGATTGAAGTCATGGAATATGTTGGCATCTGATTTTTTTTTTAATATCATCTTGATTTTTTAAAAGTTAATCCAAACATGTTGCAATTGCAATAGTAAATAAATATCATCCTGGATTTATTTTAAAGTTAAATCACTTTTTTTATGATCGTCCAAGTTGTTTTTGGACCTACCAAGTCGATTATATTATATTATAGAAACTCTCATATGATTTAATTTAAAACCCAAGCTAAGTAAGAAGTTAGATTAAAAGGTTATTTTAAATATATTAATTTAGAGAGATTGACTTTTAATTTATTTTTACCTCTTTTTAGTGACTTCATATTATTTAAAATTCAAATCTTAATATAAAGTTACGGAAAATTTAAAATATAAAATCTCGGTAATTAAATTAAATTTAGTATAAACTAGTTGGATTGCCCGCACTACGTTGCAGACAGAACAAATAATCTTCATAACTGTTGAGATTAAAATATAATATTCTAGTATGTAAAATTTAATATAATGAAAAAAAATCAACATCCTTTATTATAATAATAGTAAATCAAAGTCTTAACTTGTTAAATTATCATCACCATCACTGTCAAAACAATAAACATTATTTAACAAATCTCAGAGAAAAACCAAAAAAAAATAATAAAAAAGCACGTAAGAACAAAAACCTAAAATTATTATTATTATTCTTAATATTCATATTATTATTGTTTTAATAACAGGAAGAAAACAAAATTAAATCAAAGGCTTAAAAAAACCCTAAAAATATTAACAAAAGAGCAAATGAAAAAAAATAAAAATTATTGACTGGAAAAAAAATTATTTGACCTGAAAATTTATAAAACAATATTACACTACTTTGTAGGCTGAGTACAAAGTTTGTATATTTGTTAAAAGAATAAAAATGATCAAATTATCCCGAGAGAAAAAAACCCTACAAAACATTAACAAAAGAGTAAGTAAGAGAAAAACATTTAATTATTATGATGATTATTATTATGCTAATAATGAAAATAAATAAAAGAATAAAAAAATCATAAAAACTTTAACAAAAGATGAAAAAAAAAATAAAATAAAAATTATCAGGTAAAAAAAGTCATATGACATAAAAATAAAAAGGAAAAAAACTAAAAGAAATAACAAAAAAATACAAATATCAATTTCCAAATGATCATAAATATAAAATAAAATTTAAGAACTATATTGTTTGAAGAAAAAAAAATACCAGCCCAACAAATAAGAAAATAATAAATAAATAAAAATAAAAGCTAAGCTTATATATATATATATATATATATATATATATATATATATATATATATATATATATATATATGGACAAAAGTAAGGATTATTCTTGAAATTAAAAGAAATAAAAATAATAGGGCTGAAATGAACATTAAATATAAAGGGATTAAAATCCAAAATTAAAAGTATAAAGGCCGAAATGAAAACATCGAAGTCTTAAAATCTAAGAATATTATTATTACTATTATAACTAAAACAATAAGAATTATTAAATTATTGCGATGAAAAAAATAAAAAACATAAAAAAGGAAGCAAGAAAAAAAACTAATATTATTATTCTTATTGAGTTAATAATTGGAAAAAATTTAATCAAAGAAAAAAATGTCAATAAATTGTTTTTTTTAAATTAAGTTAAAAAATAAATAAATAAATAAATAAAATGTTAAAAAAATAAAAAAACAATGAAAATAAATAAATAAAAAAACATAAGTGAAAAAAAGAGAAGCAAACGAAACTAAAGCAAGGATGCGCTAGACAAGGGTAAAACCCCTAGACAAGGGTAAAACCCCTGCGAATACACGTTTGTGTCTTTGCCAATAAATTACATGTTTTTTATTATTTTTTTCTGTGAAAGAATATATAAATAGTATATATACTGTTCAAAAATAAAAAAATATTATTGAAATCTACAGTGTTTTCACTCACAAAGTACCGCGTTGTTTTACTGATTTTTTTAGTTTATTGTATAATAATATAATATCTTGTAAGTGAGGATGCGAATTGTTTTTGTGGTGACATATGCGGCGTGATAGATTTCAGTTTCACATTGAAAGATAAATTAGTTGTTTTAAGTTCCTGTACAAAATAAGAAGCAGATATGGTCTAGACTCTAGAGAGTATCATAAATTAATCGTAATAAAGTAAAAAATAAAGTAAAAATGAAGATCGGAAACCTGCTACGAGTAGTGTCAGCATCACGAGCACAGCTCCTCCCACAATCAAAATCACCACGTATCTTCTATCATTATAGCTCTCGTCCTCCAAATTCTATTTCCCTCGATTTCTGTTTCTCTCCTCCTCCAAGCTTCTCGATCATGGCTGCCGCTGCCCCTTCCGCCGATGATTTTGTTAAGGGTAAGATTCATCCAAACGGCGTCGCTGTTCTCACACTCGATCGCCCCAAAGCCCTCAACGCCATGAGCTTAGGTGCTGCTTTTTGGCCTTATCTTTCTTTAAATTATAGTTTACTTTTTCTTTCTCCAGAAAACAAGTTATAATAAATAGATGCCTTTTTTTTTCTCGTCGGCTTAAAAAGTTTCATTCTTCACTGATTGGATGTATTATTAGTAGAAATACTGCTATGGAAGTGAGAACGGCTAGCTTTTTTTTTTTCTTGGTTTATTCTTTATTTATGCCATGATTATTTCGGATGATGCAGATATGGATATAAAGTACAAAACATTTTTGGATGAATGGGAATCGGATCCAACGGTCAAATGCGTTCTGGTTGAGGGAAGCTCTCCCCGTGCATTTTGTGCAGGTAATGAGGTCTGAAAGATGCCTACTTTTTAGCTACAAGTGATTTTGGAGGGTGACCATCCGTGGAACATAAAAATATGCAGGAATGGATATTAAAGGGGTTGTTGCTGAGATTCAAAAGGACAAAAACACTCCTCTTGTGCAGAAGGTGCTCTATGCACTTTTGTCGTTCTACTTCGTTTTTTGCACACGTTTTTGCATTGTTGTGCTTCTTGATATGTGCTCTGCATTTTTGCAAATTATGGTTTCTTTCTTTTTTATTTGTAGGGTTCCTTTCTGTTGTCGCTATTTATATATGTGGCATTGTTGTACCTGATTCTTTGAATGCTTGTCTGAATGATAACCAATATCAAAGTTTATCTGCAGGTGGTGATATCAAGGCTATTACAAGCAAATGCCAATTGTCGGATATGATTAAGGTCTTGTTGTGTCTTTCTAGTTACATGAACCCTTGACCATTACCTTGCATATTTCTGGACCAAGTTCACACTTCGTACACTTTGCCTTCCTTGCTATGTTACACATAATTCCTATTCCTTGTCTCCTTATTGCAATTAGACCACGGTTGGTTCTAGGTCAATTTTCACAGAAAAACATTTTTGACCATGCTCAAAACCAGTTTGTTCCTACATTGTCTTGACCGCACCTTTCTTTAAGAGTTTATGTTTTAAGATTCATAAGATAATGTTTGATATTTGTACATCAAATTCACTTTACTGTATTATCCCAAACACATGCTGTATACTGTATCCATATGGTTTCTGCATGCTGCATTAATATACTTGCATCGGCACGTGCACATGGATGTTGTTCTGAGCCTGCAATATAAGCAGTTCTAATGAAAGTCAAGCATATTTTAAGTGTGCTACCTGATCAAACTCTCATACTCTTGTTATATTGTGCATTTACATCATTTTTTCTCATAATCCTTATGTCAACACTTTATGGCATGAGTTAGACATTGTATGTGTTGTTTGAATTGGA
Organism: Salix exigua; assembly: GCA_032356905.1. Taxonomy (NCBI): domain Eukaryota; kingdom Viridiplantae; phylum Streptophyta; class Magnoliopsida; order Malpighiales; family Salicaceae; genus Salix; species Salix exigua. Next base: position 11,047,038 of record CM063593.1, on the reverse strand, counting down.
TCAAATTTATTACCAAGTTCCTTACAAGAACTCCTGGCCCATCCTTGTATTTTATTGAAAAAAAGTTAAGTAGAATTACTTGATTAAGAAAAATCAATAACGTTATGTATTTTACTCAAACCAGTGCCAGGGTTGGTCATTCATTGATTGAAATAGGACTCTCCTAAGATTTTTTTTTTAATTTGCAATCTAAATAATACATAATTGTTGTCTAGAATGAAATGAAAACAAGTCCATAGTAGTAAAAATAAATAGCCCTAGTGTATTATACATCACTAAACAATCTAGATAACAACCTTTTAAAGAGAAGTTCACAGAACGCCATTACCTTTTTACTCCTAAGTTAAACCTCTTGCTCCATCTTGCATTATTGTGTAATGATTCAGAGGATATATGCTTATATATGTTTCCTATTAGTCAGTACTTAATGCATTCAATCTTATGATGTTACCTGAATTCAATGCTTTTTTTTTCAGGTGTTCACTGCAGAATATTCCTTAATATGCAAAATTTCTGAGTACAAAAAACCATATGTGTCCTTGATGGATGGCATAACAATGGGCTTTGGAATTGGCCTATCTGGTCATGGTCGGTACCGGATTGTAACAGAGGTATATTTCATGTGAAATTAAGGTCTTTTGATCTTATATATATATATATGAAGGATGGTTTTATACATATTTTTCCTGACTTGTAGCTTTTCATGAACTCTTGTGCAGAGGACACTTCTTGCTATGCCAGAAAATGGTATTGGCTTGTTCCCAGATGTTGGCTTTTCCTATATAGCAGCAAAAAGTCCAGGAGAAGGATCAGTTGGTATTTTTTCTTTATTATCAAGCTATTATCTGTTTCTTAAACTTGTCAGTTAGATTGTTTTTTACTCCATGATCCCATAATGAGAAGGCAACAACTTGGGAATGAAAGACATGTTTATCTATCATGCAACTTTAGAAATAACTTATTTCTCCATGATACATTTCTAATCTCTCCAAGTCAGTTTTTTTCTTCCATGAGTAGAAAACTATAAAGAAAATCTGGTTAAAGAATCTCACCTTATGATTGGAGATTGAGTCATTGCTCTTTTGGGGTAAGATAGCATTGTATTTTCTGAAAACTTTTACAGTGTAAGAACTTTTCATACATTGGATGCGTTTTACAAAATCTATTATACCATGATTGCACATTACACAACGTAAAAATCATTTGGGTACCCGTCTATTTTAATTTCAGAGATCCAAAGCTGAGATATTGTTTTAACATTCAAAAATCTTTGTAGTAAACCTTTATCACCTAGGATCACAGTTCATAAAATAGATTGTCATAATAGGATTCTGTAAGTAGATTAAATTATTCATGAGGATAAACATGCTCTCTTCTCTGTAATTCATATCGTTCATATGGCAATTAAGAGTTAAGATATGGTTACTAAGATGACACTGTGCTTAAATCTTGATGCTAACCATTTATAATGTTGGCTCCTCAGTTTTTAAATGGTTAACAAATTAGGTTTATTTTCATAAATTAATAACTGCTTTTGTGAGATCTAGCTAGTCATGTTTTGTCATTGCCTCATCTGCTGTTGCTTTCAGTTTTTCAGTGTGGTGACTAATCTTACATTTTGCAGGCAATTATCTTGCATTAACTGGAAAGAGGATTTCTACACCCTCTGATGCGCTATTTGTAGGTCTTGGATCACACTATGTTCCATCTGGGAATTTAGTCCAGCTGAAGGAGGCCCTTTTGGCCATTACCTTGTACATCCCAGGAAATCTCATTATTTTGAGCATCTTAGTATTGGTGACAAAACAATTCATTGAGGATCTCCTGCAACCTAATTAGTTACTTTTTTTTGAAAATTTTCTATTTATAACAAATATTTGCAACTCAGAAAATAATTGGGAAAAAAGTCAATCCCCGTGGGCAATTTTAATGTATCAATTTAAGTCGTAAAATAATGAAAATCCCACTTGTTTCTTCTTGCTATTACTTTAGATTTGCAGCTCATAGCATTTAGATTTCATGGTGGGCAATGCTGTATATAGCAAATTTAAGCAGTATATTACCGGAATGAAATGGTTTATATGAACTCTATATTTCTCACTTTAAAAATTATGTATTCCAGCTCCAACGACCCACATCAGGATATGAAAGCACTTTTAGCAGAGTATGGTCATGACCCCGAGTTGGAGTCCCAGTTGAAGTTACTTTTACCTCAAATAATCTCAACCTTTGGTCCAAATAAGGCAGTGGAGGAGATAATTGAAAAGTTGAAAAAACATCAGATGAGTGCTGATCCTAAAGGTGAGCTTAATTATATCAGTTGATTGACATGTGTACTTGTTTTTTTGGTACTCTATAGTCGTTGCATCTCTGTTTCTTTCATTATTATAGTTTTTACATTTGATCATGTCACATTGTACACTGTTTTCATAGATTTGTTTTTTGTTTTCCTCAGTCTACATCTGGTTTCCTTGATTTCTTTTCACAGTGGTGGAGTGGGCAAATGATGCTCGTCAAGGTATTGGAAAAGGTGCTCCCTTTTCTCTATTCTTGACACAGAATTACTTCTCTAGAGTTGCATGTGCCTTTGGTCAAATGAGCAATGAATTATCTACGGTGAGTTTGGAATTGTGGTTTCCATCATCTTAATTTGCTAGATAATCTCCCTCTCTAATGGAAGTGTAGTTCAGTAACATTTGTGTCCTCTTGTGATTTGTTGCACCCAGCTAAGTGGTGTGATGAAAACAGAATATCGCATTGCCCTTAGGTCTTCTCTGCGCAATGATTTTGCTGAAGGTGTCAGGGCAGTCCTGGTTGACAAGGATCAGGTTCTGTTCTTTTTGTCCCTTTTATATGTCCAAACTGATATTAGTTTATATGAAAACAGAATATCCTTTATCTGTGACCTGTCTTACTGATTTTTCAAAAACTTTTCCGAGTTTTTTTAAGTCTTACTGCTATTGGTTGTAGTTTTCTTCTTCAAAATGTAATGTAGATTGGTATATTAAAATAATCGTTATTGTATCCAGTTATTTCACATGTGATGTGATATTATTATGTTTTCTTAGAAGAGATGTTGACATTGGTTTTCATTGCTTGTTCATTCAAATATTTAGTTTTATGTGGATTGTTTAGCTTGTTATGCTCTCTTTTTTGTCTTCCTTTTCCTGTTTAAAATCTTTAATAATTCATTTCAACTCTTCGAGATTTTTTCTGATCATTGAGATGATTAAAGTATACTTTCATTTTCCTCAGTTTAGTTTATAGCTGGATGGTTTACTTAGTGGTTTTGCATAATTACCTGGCAGAAACCAAAGTGGAATCCGTCAAGCTTGGAAGAAGTAGATCAAAGTGAAGTAGAATCTCTCTTCAAACCATTGAGCTCAGAAGCTGAGTTGTCAGCATGAATATTGCATGTGAAATTATCCTCTGAGACCTTATTATTACGAATAAAACTGAAGCAGTGAAGATAACGTTAAGAAACTGTGTCAATTTGCAGAACAGATACACCATTCTGGAATTATGATGGTCCCAGGTTTGGTGCCATTATATTTCTTGTTTTGTGCTTGCCGGCTGATTCAGAATCATGTGATCCTAATAAATAACATTTAGAAATTCAATCTTTTGTATCGTGTAAGTTTGTCAATAATTTGATTGTACCCATTACAAAAATGGTTAAAAGGTTATTTATTGGCGTGTATAGGGTTGATGAAGTAGAGGTATATGATGAATATTGGGTTGAATTATTTTAATAGGGGTTTATGAGCTAACGGTAGGTTTATACCTTTAGACATGCTTTACTTGATATTATTTTAGGAATTGATTGGTGAAGCATCACCGAGCTAAAGTGGATTGCTATACAAAGGTAGTGATTCTTCTAGTAATTTTTAGAGGGGAGAGAAACAAGGTGTTTAGTGGAATGGTTTCTGTTATAGCTATTGGGAAACTAATGAGAAAGGGGCATGAAGTTTTCCTAGCATTGTTTGAGAATACCTTTAAAATAGAAAAAAAGTTCAAATATTTTCTTGTAGTAGAAGAATATTCTGAAGTATTTACTAAAGAAATCAAGCAGAGGTGACTATCAAAGTATTGTAAGCATACTCGTATTTCATAGGATACTCTTATTGAATTAACAAAATTAAAGGTGCAACGACTAGAATTATTAGAGAAAAATGTTCATTCAACCTAGTAGTTGACCTTAGGAAGCTTCTGTTTTGTTTTAAACAAAAAAGATGGCACCTTTCGTTTTTGAATAGATTAGAGATTAGATATCATCTTTTTAGAATTTATGATTTGTTTGATCAACTGAAAAATAGATTTCCAATCACGATGTTATCGTTGAGAATTAAGGAGTAGTATGTGCAAAAGATAGCTTTTAGGACTCAATATGGGCAATATTTTTAAAATTTGTAGTCATAATCATGTTGAAAAAATATTTTCAAATACGCTTTTTTTCTATGTACATGACACCAAGGCTATGGTAGAGGAGATTGGTCTTCCAGTAAGAAAACTAATAAAAAATACATAATTTTACCTAATTATATGTCAAACCAAAACCAAAAACTTCTGCTTATCAAGTTGAAAAATATACACAAATACATAATTTTACCTAATTATATGTCAAACCAAAACCAAAAACTTCTGCTTATCAAGTTGAAAAATATACACAATGTCACTGTACTCTAACATCATGTCATGCAATTATTCATCCCTCTAACTCTTCAAACACAATCTTTTTTCTTTCTTTTTGTAGTTGTGATCCATTAGTAAGAATCATCAATGATAGTAAACAAATATGCTTTTTCGATGTTTGTCAATGTGAGTGTTGTGTTGTTTTCTATACAGTATGGATATGCTAATTTTCCATACGTGTCCCCCCAAAAACATCTTGTAAGCAAAAAGATAATTGATAGTCCACATCAAAGTTGTCTTGATGCGGACCAACCCAAAAACACCAGGAAAGACCTATTACATGTTCCAAATGGTCCAATCACATGATATAGGACAAAGGCATTGAAAGAGGCAATGAATGCATTGTTCTTGAAGGTTTCAACCCGGTCAGAATTGCAAGTACCATTGGAATATCAAGAGAAGACCTTAGTACATTTAATCCATGTGCAGGAGGGGTCCAATACAAGGATCTGAGCCATGAAGATAGGACAACAAAAGGATCCAAAAGAATCCTACTACAACATGGAAACATGGGATTGATGGGCTAGATGGAAGAGAATAAATAAACCTTATGGGTTTTATTTAAGTTAGTTAGCTACAACCTAAGACTTATTTGGGTTTAATTAAGACTTTTTTTTTCAGATAGGTTCCAAGGCTTGCTTGGATTAAGTAATGTGCTTTTTAATTTAGGATTTTAGGTTAGTTTTCAGTGGACCTCATTTAAGTCCACATAATAGGTCCATTAGGGTTACTTTTTAAGAACTATTTAAACTCATGTAACCCTAATTTCGGTAGGCATTGATAAAACTTAATTCTAAACTTTTCAGTTTATGTGTGAGAGTGATTCTTGCATTCTTTAGTTCTTGAACGAACTGAATCTGACTTATCGAAGATTAACTGGCTTCGTGACGTCATTCTACTCACTCTAATAGTGTTGGTGCCTTGGGGAAAGTTTCCATTGTGTCACACTCCTATCAGACCTTATTTCGGCTTTCCAGGATCTTATCTCATTCTTGGTTGTAGGTTGCGTGACTACGTGATCACGGGGTTTGCATCATGTCTTTATTTGAAAATTTTATTTTCTCAGTACATCATAAGTCAAAGACCTCGATAAGCATAATTGCTTCAACTCATCAATCAACGACCGGAGACACATTTATGTTGTGGTATGGGCTATAAAGATCGGGTTTGATAAAAGATAAATACATAAAATTTGGTCTCATACACATCCTTTGTGACAAGTTGTATATTGTAAGTATCATTGGCCAATAGGAATAAAGAGCAATAAATGACTTGAATAAATTGAATCTGCTTGATGCGGACTAGCCTAGAAACACCAGCAAGGACTCACTACTTGTCCCAAATGGTCCAAGGATGCGGTCTAAGACAGATTTTGAAACAGGCGATGAATCATTGGTTTTGAAGGTTTCAACCAGGTCAGAATTACAAGTATCATTGGAGTATCAAGAGGAGACCTTAGTACATCTTATTTGTCGCGACAATGATTTTCGACATGCTTCGCGCCTCGCTGTCACGCCAGGATTCGGGGGACACAATGGCGCACGGTGAAAATGGGTTAGTTTTATAGCCGTAAAAATTACAACTATAATTATTAGGAGTCGTCACCTAATATTAAGGTTACTAGGAATCTAGTGGTCTGCAAGAGTCTTGGGTAAGGGCACTTGCTATGCAAGGGGAAGACTCATCACCCCAGTGCACCCTACCTAAAGCAAGCTGCATTGTTGTTTGATTGTTTTTTTTCTAAGTTTATTATTTTTTTACATTGCATTTTCAAAACCATTTGTTTTGTCTACGAGTATACTTTACAATGTAATTTTACACCGTAGTTAAAATTCTTTTTTATCTACATGTATTATACGAAGTAATTTTACAATGTAAATTTACACTGCGAAAGCTAAAACAGAAAAATTGTTAAATTATTTTTGACATATTGGCCGAATACCAATGGATAATAGTAAACTAGTTATGATATCCAATTTTTTAAAAAAATATATGGAAAAAGATGCAACATATTTTTTACGAAAAATATGACGGAAAAATCTTGGGATCCGGTTGTATGCACAAAAATACATTTTATATTTTGATTTTTTTTGTAATAATAATAGTTAATATATATATCTTTCAAAAATATTTATTTTATTTTATTTTTTATTTTAATTTATTTCAATTTTTTATTATATATCTATGCGCTGGGTTGTCACCACAGTAGGCTGACAACCCAGCTTGAGGGGACTGGGCTTTCAGTCCTCCCGGGCTGGAAGCCCAGCCTTTATTTTCTTAGGTCGGGTTCAAAAACCCTTCCCATCATCTTTAAAAATAGCGCCGGAATGGCATCCCACTATACGTGAGTTGGGTTGAAAATCCAACCTTAATGGGCTGGACTACCAGCCCACTATATGTGGGCTGGAAGCCCCCTTTTTATAAATTGGGCTGAGAACAAAGACCGACCCACCAAGATGTCGGCCCTGCCTGCATGAACAGTGAGACGTAAATTATATCCCACTACATGCAACCAAGAGGAAGATGATTGAACAATGATTTTTCGAGTATAACAAAAAGTGTACCTGTTAATACCGTTGTGTAGAGGAGATCGAGGGGGACCCAGTGGTGGTGGCGTCGTCAACGATGGTCTATGATGGCCAGAGAGAGCTGCCAAAGGTATACGGAATGTACACTATTATCGTCAGGACTGCTTCGATTCCTTTACCACAGAGGAGAACTAGGTAGTTGGGGTGAAGGGGAGGTTGAAGTGATGATCACAGTGGATATGGGTGGTTGAATGGTGGCTGTTGGAGGAGAGAGAGAGCTCAGGAAAGGTTGCGTTTCTAGAGAGAGCACGTCTGCAGGTTTTCTTTCCCCCCTTGAAACTGTCGTGCGTGGTGGCCTTTTATAGGCGTGCTCGGCTTGCCATGGTGGCTGCTTGTTGGCGGCGTGGTGATTAGCGTGCCTGCCCTGGTGGCTGGTCGGCAGGTGTGGGTGGCCGGTCGGTGGGCTGTAGGTAAAAGGAGATGGCGGGGCAGCTTTGGGGTAATGGAATTTGGTCCTTCAATTTATGATTGTTTCAATTGCACCCTCAATTGATTTTAACTTTCAATTCTGTGCAATTGCATCCTTGATCGAATTTCAAATTAACCTTAACTTTTGCGTTTCTTTTCATTTTTGTCCTCCTCTTTTGATTTGTGCATTTTGACCCTCAATTGACCATTAAATTTCAATTGCTTCCAATTTTGCCCTTAATTTTGTGCAATTGGCTTAAAAAATTCAATTTAATCTTCATAAATTCTGATCTTCTCAATTAGGCCCGAATTAAACTTGAGCATTCAATTTTTTTATCAATTAAGCCCTTAATAAAATTAATTTGACCAATTTAAAGCATAATTAAGTCCTTGCACTTAATTAAATTCTCCAATTGGACCCTAAATTAATTCTCAAATATAACAATACTGTAAATTAGCCCATGATTATATCAAATTAGCTTATTTAAAATATAATTATGATTTTTGACTTAATTTTCACTTTGAATTTGTATTTTCTCTTATTTTTAGGCACAAAAGATATACGATTCGGCTCCGAAATATTCAAAATTTTCACTGCAATTTTTACCAACACCAACCTTTTTATTTTATTTTATTTTATTTTATTTCGGGGAGTAACCTAAAAATTGGGTTACGACATTATCCATATGAGGAGGGGTCCAATTCAATTTTATTTGGGCCATGAAGTGAGGACAACTAATGAGCCAAAAGAATACTACTACAACATGAGCTTGATGAGCTTGATGGAAGACTATAAAAGAAAAGCCTTATGGGCTTCATTTAATTTTGTTAGCTACAACCTAAGTCTTGTTTGAGCTTAATTAAGACTTTGTTTTCATTTAGGATCCAAGGATTGCTTGGATTAAGTCATAGACTTTTCAATTTAGGATTTTTGGTTAGTTAGAGGTCCATTAGGGTTAGTTTTAAAAGAGTACTTAAACTCATGTTGGGATGATTTCGGCAGCCATTGTTTAATGTGAATTCTGAACTTTTTAATTTATGTGTGAGAGTGATTCTTGCATTCTTTAGTTCTTGAACGAACTTAATTCGACTTATCGCAGATTAACTGGCTTCATGGCGTCATTTTACTCATTTCAATAGTGCTAGTGCCTTGGGATAGGTTTCCATTGTGTTACACTACTATCATACCTATTTTGGATTTCCAGAATTAGATTTCATTCTTTGTTGTGGGTTGCGTGACCACGTGACCACGAGATTCACATCACAGCTTGTATATAAAATAAGTTGCACTTTCTTACCTCTACTAAAAAATAAGGATGCACTCGATTAAAGTGCTTACACAATTATGTGTAACATAAAAATGGTGCACCATCACTCTATCAAACACACCATGCAAACAATGTTATATCATGTGTCAACAGTTTTTGGAGACATTTTCTATAGTCTATGTGTGATTGAAAGTATCTAAGGTTCATTTATGCGACAGGAATTCATCCATTGTCAATTATGTGTTTATATCAAGGATGCCAACATGATTTGTTGTTGTTCAACTCTTCATTTTCAAGTTAGTACAACATGCATAAGTTTGGACACTTGTCCATTTTATGGTATCCTAGACCAAAGGGGTTTCATCATAGATATGACAATAAAAAATTATCTTTTAGTTTGTTCCTTTTAGGTAAAGTGCTTCTCGCTCATTTGATAATTTTGTAATAATCGATCTCACTCAACCCATAATTGGATGGTGAACACTTGTACCATGACCAATAATTTATTATAATTTTTGCAACCATCCTATAATGGTTTATTAGTCTTCTAAAAGATCATAAAACTTGGTCACATCTACATTAGGTTTTTCATATATATTGGACATTCACTCACACCGCCTTGATTCATTCTCATCGTACTCAAAACCATTTTCTTATAAGGATTATTGTTAGCATTTATAACTCTATGCACGCTGCTGGAACTACAAAATTATTCAACCATCTTTTCTATCATGATCTCATGAGGAACAAATTCTTCTTCGTGTGCATACCAACCATGAACCATTTTTTATAAGATGTACCATGACAACATCTGGATAGATAAACCTTTTATTTTTCACCTTTTTTATGATATTTAATATTGTTTCCACTAATGTTTCTCAGATTATATATTGTGTAGTTAATGAAACCCTAAATCTCATTACAATAATTCATCCTATGCAAACCTTAACGTTTCTTTCAATACATTCATGAACTAAAATGAACGCTAACATGTACAAACCATAAATTCATACACAAATTTATATGTCAAAAACTATCAAACAAGCAAACAAGTAAACAAAATTAATATATGTACAAAATATGCAAAAAAAATAACATATTAAAATTAAATAAAAAATGGTATATTTACTTAAAATGAGGAATCCTTAAAAAAAATGAGTTAGAACACAAATGCCTATAGACTAAGAGTAGTGGTCATCAAATTTGTTATGAACAGTTGAATTGTGTTGAAAATGAGGGGAGGGGTGACTGTTAGTTATAGAGGAAAAATAAAGAAGAAGAAAGGAGAGAGATGATGGGGAGAAGAAGTTCAATGGTTAGGTCATAAATTAAAAACTTACCAACAATTTCTTGATATAATATATTTGTTGGTCAATCTGTAACCATGTAATGTCATCAAACTTTTTATGTTTTTTGAATGTCACTAATATTCTCTTGCTACATTACTATCAAAATTATACTTTTTTTTTATTTCTTCCTTTTCCATTGTAATCTCATTGGTATATTCCAACAAGATGTTTCCATTGGTGTTTGCCAATGGATGAGTAGATGGAAAAACTTAATTGGTAAAGTTCACAACAAAGTACCAACATGTTTTTGTATTTATGAGCTGATTTTGTAGTAGTGTATTGTAAAGAGATGTCTATGTCTAATATCTATTAACACCATTTTGATTCATTTTGAAAATAAAAGAAATAATTAAGCATAATAGGAATTGTATTTCCTTATGCTATAGAGGATCTTACCATAAAAAAATATTCATGATCCTATTTTATGTGAGATTTGTTTATATAATGGTTTATTCCTCTAAATATATAGAATAAAATCTCACCATGAGTCTCGATAATAAACTTCAAATAGGATTTACATTTGAGATTCACATTAAAAACATTTTAAGAAGTGAGATATGAACCTTCAACATTTATTCATCCTAATTAAACTTTTATTTCAAATACTATTTTTTGGATTTGAGGAAACCTCACCTCCTGGGAAGCGCACTTTGTGGATCCAGGTGAGCGAGTACAACCCCGTTATCCCAGGCTCTCACAAGAGGTGCACGCCATGGCTTGAATTTGAGACCTGCTATGTAGATTTCAAGTCCTTTATCATCATGTCACGTCCCTTAGGGACTTATTTCAAATACTTGTTAATGTGCATCTGATATCATTTAGAAATTCACTAGCATAAATGTTCACGCAATAGCACAATTTTTTATATTATTATTATTATTATTATTATTATTATTATTATAGATAGATATTTTTAAGAAAGAATAAAGAAAATAAGGAGGAAAATATGTTTTACAAATTATCTTTTTTTATTCATGTCGCTTCCCGACATTAGGACAAACTTTAAAAATTAAAACAACTTATTTTAGCATCTTATTTTAGAGGATAAATGTCTTTTTTAAGAAGCCATCATCTATTATTATGATTACTATAAATCCTAATCCATCCTGAGATAAGTAGTGTTGTTGATTTTGTCATAAATTACAAGGGTTTGTTGAGTTATACTATCAATAATTTTCATATAATATTCTCAATTTTAGCGTATTACCTAGGTAAATGATGCAACCATATTATTTGATAATTTCATCATATTTAGCTAGTATTTTGCATATGTTTTGTGTATAAAAAACTTTGATATCCTTTGTTTTATGTTTTGAAAATATTATTAAATGAGAGATACAAAAAGGACGTAAATGAAGGTGATTAGCAGATTTAACCTTCAGTCGATATTTTGTGCAGAACATAAACTCTAGAAATCTTAATAAAAGGATTCCAGTGGTATTCAAAAGCTAACATTCATACTATCAATTATTTCCATAGCATGGATGAATATTATAATAAAAATACTCTCAGCTTTAGCGTATTACCCAAAGAAAAAGTATGATATTCCTGAATTTTTGTGCAAATATTTGGTGCTCAAAGTTATTTCTAATTCTAGTGTCACTATTCCTAAATCTAGTTAGTGGATACCAAGGGCATTCCTAATTTTTTCTGGGTATGTAAAAATACTAAAACAAGACTAAAAAAATGCAAGAAAAAATAAGAAAAGTTACTGTCATGTACTCAAATCCAAATATCATCATCCCATAATCAGGTCGGGCAACAATAAATACATGGGAGTGACGTAGTAAACCACATTAACTTTAAGGTATACATATGGTTGCATGCAGTGATGGTTTTGCTGCTCTTAACCTAGCCAAGATACCTAGTACCCTCCTTTCTTGAAAACCAAATGGTTGCCTAGATTTCTTTTTAGTTTACAAGGTTAAAACTGGAGAGGATCGGAATAGAGAAGAGAGTTGTTGCTTATGGTGACACTGCGATAATGGATGGGGTTTCAAGTGCCGATCGATGTTTAGTGTTTAGTGATGACTATCAGCTGAAGCAGCTTCTTTTTTTCTTCGCTCTCTAGGATCTCTCGTCATAATACAGGTTTTCATTCTTAGTACATGTGTCTTCCACTCAATTAACTAGTTACATGGCTTTTATCATCCAAATATAATTGATTTTATATAGAGATATCATTTGTGTATAGATAAATGTGTAAGTTTTCATTAAACATGATATCACTAAGTCATTTTTATCTCACTAAATGTTATTATCCTAATATAAGGTAAATCTAAGGTAACAAACACGTAGATATTAGGTATAACACAAATTATATGAAGATATTCAAGTAACCAATAGAGTATTCATTACCCTAGGTGAATTAGAAAAAATATTACAACTCTCCTTAAATAGTATTGATTGTAAATCTTGCGCATGGTGGGTGAGATTTGAAAATAGTTTCAAATCTTATTTAAATAATTGATGTTTATGGCGTTAATAACAAATATGATTTGATAGAGTATACTTCATCTATTATCCATATAAATGGTGTGGGGACAACATTGTAGCTCCCCACATATAGCACCGTGGATTGCGAAGTATTTTTCCTTGTATTTGTTTTAATCAGGGTGTTCGGGTCAGCTTATGTGCACCACGACTAATCTCCGAACATATTTTTTTTTACATTTTTTTCTTGTTTTGTTTTTCCCTCTTATACAATATTCTGGGTTTTCAATAACTGGGATACCTAGACCAACTTACACGTACCACGACTAATCCCTGAACCCACTTTTATCTAACATTTTTTTTCTTTTTTTTCCACTTATTCATTTTTTTGTTTTATTATAACCGGGGTATCTGAGTCAGTTTACGTGCACCACAACTAATCCTCGGATCCACTTTTGTTTTTGAAATGGTGTGGGAAAAGACTAACTCTCCTCACAGAACACTCTCGATTGCTATAGTGTTTTCCCTCTTATACATTTTTTTATTGTTTTTTTGATAACTGAGTTGTCCAGGCCAATTTACGTGTTCCATGTCTAATACTCGGACCACTAAACACCCTACAAGCTCAGTGGACATGTAATGCACCTTATCAAGGTTATTAAAAATGCGAGTTGACTCGGAAAGAAAAATCAAGACCTGTCAAACTCGGTCAAAATCAGGTTGACTCGTAAAATCATACCGAATCAGTCTGATTTTACGAGTTCAAGGTATTCGGCCGAGGCTTTGAGCTTTCGTTTTCAATTTTTCGTTTCTTTCATTTACATATTTCATTTGTAGATCAATTCTCAAATCAAAATCCTCTCTTCTCTTCTGTGTTCGGCCTTCACTTCGCTCTTCAACTTTCAAGTTTCAATCTTTCTTTTTCATAGTCATTGAAGAGGATGAGGAGGAAGACAATAAAGGAGAAGATTGAAGAGGATGAGGGAGATGATTGATGAGGGTGGGCGGCGACGTGAGAGAAGAGAATGAGGGATTTAGAGTTAGGTAATGGAGAGTGGCCCTTTTATACTATTAGTTATAAGTTATAATAATAATAATAATAATAATAATAATAATAATAATAATAATAATAATAATAATAATAATAAAAGGAGGTTTTTACTTTCTACCAGGGGTTGTTATAAATTAATAATAATAACAATAATAATAATAATAATAATAATTAGCATAAAAAATAGTTAGCATAAAAAATAATTTAAAAAAAATCTATTAATTTAAGATAATAAATAATATTAATTAATTTCAAATACAACAATCATAAAAAAAAATATACAATTACTTGAAAAACATAAAATAACTAGTTTAAATTTCAAATCTCAAATATTGTGGGTCTTTTAATTATATTTAAATTTATTTTTTAATTTAAATATAATTAAAAATAATAATTTTATTGTTGGAGGGTTTTTCAAAAGTAATTATTTAATTATATAACTTGCTCCTATTAATCATATAATTAATTGTATAATTAGACTATATATAAAATAATTGAACTTTATTTAAAATAAAATAAAAAAATGGTTCTCCAAAATAGTCTTTATCATTGCAACAAAAAAGTCATATATATACTATCTAAATTTTTTTGATGTTTTTAAATCATTTTCATGTCTTGATGTCGAAATAATTTGTTGGAGTTGGAGCTAGTACTAGCAATATCGATGTTGATACTAGTATCAGTAATGGTAATCCTTTCAATAATAATGTATTTGATGAATGTATTTAAAATAACGAGAAAAATGACGGTCATGAGACTGATTGTAATTTATATATCACATCAACAAAATATTTATTTTTAGTTTGTTAATTTTTACCTAATGAAATTATATGGACATAATTGTTTTGTAATGTATTTTTCAATTATTTTGAATCATGCATGAATCTTAACTAATGAAGTTTTATGGCTATAATAATGTCATATTATATTTGAAAATATTTTACTTACGATTTTACGATTTTTCTACCTCCACAATTTTAGCTGTGATTTTATGATTTTTGTATGGAAAAATTCAGGTACGATCTTACGATCTGAGTTTCATCGGCTTTTCGATTCGTGTCAAAATCGCGATTTTGACAACCTTATACCTTAGAGATACAACCATGCACAGAGAGGATTGAACTTGGATGTAGAGGAAAGGAACAAGTTCCTTCCCACTTATACATTTATACATTACAACTATTATGTTTTAAAACAAATATGCACATATTAGAAATTTATCAATTCTATTCAGCATGATTCATGTATAAAAAAAATTATTTTTACATAGCACCGTAGATCTTCTCACAAAACAACTATTATGTTAGGATGTGACTCATGCAGAATACAAAATACATAGCAGCATTATGTATAAAAAAATATGCAAGTATTAGAAATGTCAATTGCATTCTGTATTCTGCATGGGTCATGTCTAAAAACATTATTTATATTGTTTTCTAAATTGTTCTTCACACACACACACACACACACACTTACTCTCCCCTGATCTCCTTCATTTATATATATAAATGAAGTTCATTTATATATATAAATGAAGGAGATCAGGGGAGAGTAAAGGTGTATAGATACAAACAAAAACCTAAAACTATCTCAAAAGAACCGAAAAAAAATCAAGGGATCAAAACTAAATAAAAAAAATAAAAGAATAAAAATCAAAATACAAAACAAGAAATTATATATGTTAAAACTAAATAAAAATTAATTAATTCTAACAGCGAAGCACATGCTTATAACTCATAATATCTAAATTGGAACATTGTTGATAAAAAAGGATAAAAAAAAAATTAAGAAATTGATCATCAAAAATTTAACTCAAATCACTTGTATCTTTTTTAATATTTAGAAAATCATGACAGGTTATAAACATTGTACTTGATCTTCAAATAGAACTCAGTCAATTGTTCAATTGATAGTAAATTAATTTATTTTATTCTATTTTATTTAGAGTTATGATTTATATTTAGACTTGTTAAAAACTTAATCATTCACAAACATAAGAATCATTAGCCAAAATTAAAATAGAATAATTATCAAGTGTGACTTAAATGTAATTCAATTTTAAAATTTGAGAATTAAAATGTGATTTATACAAGAAATTACAATACTAGACCTGAATATTTGAATATTAATGGTAATATTCGTATAAACCAGTAAAGCATAAACAACTTTGAATTTGTTTAAGATCCTTGAAGCTCCTAAATAAATTAAATTTATGGATTCTGTCATGTGTTATTTAAGAAACCCAACATTCATAACATCTAGAATTCTAATATTCTGACCATACTTATTTCTCT
The DNA here is from genome assembly GCA_032356905.1 of Salix exigua. Taxonomy (NCBI): domain Eukaryota; kingdom Viridiplantae; phylum Streptophyta; class Magnoliopsida; order Malpighiales; family Salicaceae; genus Salix; species Salix exigua. The sequence goes on along the minus strand of CM063593.1, from coordinate 11,030,955 downwards.
TTCATATGAAATTTTGATTACAATCTGAAATCAAAATTGAAAAGCATACTGAAATTTAGGACTGAAACATGAAACCCTAAACAGCATGAACAAAAAAAAAACTTTTAAGGACCAAATTGTAGATTTCCCACCCATTAGCAGCAAAAATTAGCTTTATTGTTTATATTTTAAACTCGGTTGGTGCCTACTGTATTCATTTAAGAGCTTAAAAATGAGAATTAAATTTGATTTTGCAAAATCAAATATGGACGATTTTTTTAGATCGCGAATATGATGCAAGAGACGAAATAAAATAAGCTATCATGGTTGATAAAAAATGCTTCAACATAGCATAAAAGATGAAATTTTAAAAAACAAATGAATAGCCAAAACTAATAATTACATCAAGACAAATTAAGAGAAACTGAAGCTCACGACAGTGAATGAAATAATGTGTTTTGCACAATAAAATGAAACCATTCTATGATAGACTTTTTAAAATCATAATGATGATGATTATAAGCCCACACCAGAGCGCTCCCTGAGGAATGTCCACATTCGCTCAACCCTTACACACAACACAAAGTGAACTCAAGTTCCAAAATGACAACATGTCGACAGCTAATTACAATGAGCTTACACCTTTCTTTCATCCAAAAAACTGAACATATATATATATGTATATATATATATATATACCTAATAAGAAAACATATATATCCCGGAACTCTAACAGGAAGGATTCTACACAGCAATGTGACACGTAGCAAGGAGACTGTTGCCACTCCAGCCACAACATGCTTATCTTTAAACGCTCTCAACGGGGATCTGACCCCTGATACCAAAATTGTTGGCATATTTGGGTCTCCACTCAGTCCTGCCCCTCACAATCTCAGCACCATCCTCAAGCCTGAGCAGGTGCTGACATTCAGCTTTACCAGGGTTGCCTAAATTTCCAATGCCAGTGTCAGATACTGCAGTCAAGGACTGCAGCTTGCTGTCTCTGCCACACTCCCTCCTGTACTCCAAAGTAATGCCAGCAAGCTCATGACTCTCCAGGATTGGTGGAGGAGCGCTCTGCAACAAGCACCATATGTCAGGTGAACGAACAAAAACCAGGGGAAAGACACTTGAAAGGTGGAATGAATCAGTTCAATACGTAAACCGAAATGTGATTAAGAAAAAATTTAAAAGCCATAAATTCTCGACTGCCTGCACCACTTATTACTCTATGCAAGCAACAGGATCTTTTTAAAAGTTAATAAGAAGATAGATAGATAGATAAATAGGGCGGGCAAGAAGAAAGGAGGTCAAAGAATGATTAAAAGTTAAAAGAGCGGAATATTTAGGTTGGAGAACGAACATCAAGGATCCAGCTTATGTACTTCACATTGTTAACATGCTGATTGACATCTAAATCATTCCATCTAGGCTGTGAGTCAAGAGAAGACATACAACATTGACTGTGAGCAGATTGATATAGGAAATAAACCGTCAGTGAAGATATAACTACATAGTTTTGGTATATTTAATTACAGCTAGACTTTTACGGATATAGTCCGCTGTATTGTCATCAATTTTTGGCAGTTTTCTGCTGTCCTCATTCACAACAGGATCAGAAGTCAGAAAATAAGGCTCTATTTCCCCTCGAACTTCTTCAGGAATTTTGGATAACCTCCTTGTCACTTTATTCATCATCACCCACACACTGAGAATTTTCCAAACCAGATGTTTTAAATCAATTAGTCAATGGATTGAGCAAGCAATTGAAAAGCACATGGATTGAGCAAGTTTTCACTTCAAAAGCAAGGATCTCTTCAAATAGGTTTTCTACCTGGAGGCTCTGGCCAAGGTTTCACCAGTTTTAGCATCATGAACAAGCCAATCACGGCGCATGCCATTCTTTCCTGATGCACTCACCCAAGTATCTACTTGAACAACATCACCCCTGCAAGACAAAATAAGTCAGCCCTCTATGAGCACAGCCCAACAAGACCCGTGCCAGGGGTCAGGCGTCAGTTAATCAATTGGTGCAAAGTAAGCTTAAAAATGTTTCAGCTCATCAAGGTGCCAGTGCTAACAGCAAATATCTTTTATCACATTAAACAACAGCACATAAGATCACAGATTAAAGGATTAGATACACTGGATTGAGTCTCACCATGTAGGATAACGATCTACCAGAATCTGCATACGAGTTACCACCCATATCAGGTTCCTTTTGGACATCTCTGGGGTTGCACCAAATCCATCACCAAGAAGCCCAGCAATCTTAACATGATTAAGTGCAGTTTCCTGCAACCAATGAAAAATAAAAGGAATATTCAAGTTTGAAGAGACAATAAAAACTCCTCCCAAACATAACTTTGAGAAAATTCTCTCTCCGAGAATTAAGAGTAAATTTAAATACATGACCATACTTGTAAGTGGTTCATCAGCGTCTCTATAGATGCTGTACGATCCGCACCAATTTCATATGACCTAATTGAAAAATCCTGGCGGAAGACAAGACCATCTTGGACAATTCTCCCAATACCAAAGGGGTCAATAAGCATATCAGGTCGCTTTGGTTTCCAATCAAGCATCATCCACTGCTTCTCTGCAGCCAAAAACATGGTTGTAATTGCAGCAAGAAGCATGCTCCAATCAGGTAATTGGTTGATGAATGTCCGAGGTGCCGGTGAAGATACAACATCCTCATTCTTCAGAGTTTCCATTGATGTTGTCAAGCCAACTGGAGGGACAATTATCTTTGGAGGAGCTTGGACATTTGTGTTAGCCTGCAAAGCCCCAGAGGAAGCAGATTTCAATTTGATTCCTCCCAAACTTGCAGACACACTACCATACTTGGAGGCCATGGCATCTCCAGATGGCGAGGGAACTGGGAAAAATGACCAAGCAGCTGCAGTGGCAACCATGGCGTGATTGTAGAATTCACAAATCTGATAGCTACAATTGAACTGAAATTTACAAAAAGGACACCCAATCTTCCGACAACACCTTCCTGCAACACATACATAGATTATTCTATTACAACTGATCAGAAGCAGCACATTGTAGAATGAATAAAAAAAGAAAAGAAAAGAAAAAACTATGAATGAACAACAGTACAAATCGTGTCCCAAACAAGTAAAAAGAGCGAAAAATAAAATAGTCAGGTCCTATTTTCATGAATAAACAAAAGCATATTTCTTATTTCTAGAAATGGGTTACTCCTTCTTCAAGTTTTCCCCCTTTTCCTCCGTGTTGAAAAGTCATTGCATTTCTTTTCTTTCCCATTGGAATTAAGAAACAAATAAAAAATAAAAAACACTAACAGATCTCTAGAATTGTTCTTTATTCAGAATCAAAGTGCCAACATGCTTAATTTCTAGAACAAAATTTACCAGATTCAAAACTGAATCCAAAACCTTCACCAGAATCAAAAGGGAATTTTTAATAGGAAAAAAATGCTTTTAAATCTAACGTAACAATGATAAAGAGCAGAAAAAATACAAAGCAGATCTGACCACAAAAAGACATTCAAAATCAAAACGTATAGCCAAGATAATAATAGCTGCATAATAAATAATAACTAGTTTTAATTCCAGAACAGAAAATAAACAACGAGTGAGGTGTGTGGTTGCTGAGAAAAATGGAAGAAGTTTTTAAAATTTTAAAATCAGATCTCTTCATTACATGTCAAAAACCTCATTACTGTATGTCTAAACTTTCTTAGCAACCAAACACAAAAACAAAACCTGTTACCAGATCAAACAAGAAAATGAGAGAAGCGGAAGGAAAAAATCTCCCAAGTCCGTACATACCACTGAGAGGAGACAGGGAGAGAGGAAGAGCAGCTCACCAAGGACAAGAAATTTTGTAAGAGAGGTTAGGAAGAGGAAGGGCTATTGCGTCATTTAGGATCCATAAAACCCCTCAATCTCTCTTTCCCGAATCTTCTAGGGCTTGCGATTACTTTTCAAAATATACTTTTTAAGTTTCCTCTTTTTCTGTCTGAGTTCTTTCAGGTTTTCCGTGTGATTTTATAGTGTCTGTCCACCTGCCCCCTCCCGCCTCTCCCTCTTTAAAATTCTCATTTCACTGTTATTATTGACCTATTTGCCAACTTCCCCTAATTATTATTAAAAGGAAAAAGAACAATTACCCCTAGTTTGTTCTATTAAAGTAATTTGCATTTACTTGTAAGGTTTTAAAATATTATAATTTGCTTTTTAGGTTTTATATAACATTTAATAGTTTTTTAAAAATATATATAATTACTTACAAAACAACAACAACCGTTATAGCTGCTGTTGTTGTTGCCATTGGTAGGCAGAAAGCTACCGTTGACTGCAACAATAAAAAAAGAGATAATAAATATTTTAAAAATTATATACAAATAATCAAAATTGAAGCATGCCATAATAATTGTATTGTGCATATTAATAATGGATCGTTATGGGTCTTTTTTTAATTCAGGAAACTTCATTCCTCGAAAAACATATTTTATGAGTCTTTGAGCAATTAAAATCTCAATAATTTCAGGCTTTTATAAAAAATACGTGTACTAACTTGAACTCGAGATTTACAGTACAAATCTTGAACACTTTATCATCATGTCAAACCCTTTGAAGACCAATTATGGTTGTTGAATGATTGTAATAAAATATTAGTTATATGTATCATATTTTTTTTCTCATTTATTCCCCTTAAATGTAACTTGTGTTATAAATACATATTGGAACACTTAGATTTCCATTAAATTGTAATTATATTTATTGAATGTCCATTACTCTTGAGGAACACTTGGATTTCCATTAAATTATATTTTTATTACTCTTGAGGGACACTTGGATTTTCATAATCCTTGAGTTCATTTCCTTCTCCTATAAATATACCACTTGTCTTGTATTCCTTACACACATAATTTTGGAATAATAGAAGAACACATATTAAGCAAGCAAGGTATTTCTCTCTTGTTTCTTCTCCTTATATATTAATGTTATGTGTATGTTCTTCTATGTTAATTATTTATCTTTTTTATAACAATTATATTGATGTTATGTCTATATTCTTCTATGTTAATTATTTATATTTTTTATAACACGTTATCAGCACGAATCTCTAACCATCTTATACCAATTTTAATATATTTGTTTTTCATTATTGTAATTTATTTTTGGCAAATTTTCTTTCACTATTATTCATAGAAAGAGATTTACCGTTCCCGAAGAACGAATATTATAAGTTCCTGAAGAACTAAATAAATTAAAAATAGTTCCTGAAGAACTACTGATGCGAACCTCGAGATCACGTGGTCACGCAACCCACACGCAAAGACACCAATTCCCAGAAAGCCAAGTAAATCAGGTTTGATAGGAGTGTGACACAAAAATAACTTGTACCTAGGCACCAGCACTATTGGAAACGAAAACCCCCACCCAACGAATATAGATTCGCAAACGAGAAGTATAAGGATGACGCCACGAAGTCAGTTGTTCTTCGATAAGTCGTTTTCAGTTCTTTAGAGAACCAAGGAAGGGAGATTATCCCACCAACGCACAAGTGCTGCAAAAAAAGTTATTGATCTGGAAAAAAATTGCGTAACCTTACATGTTTTGGTTATGCCTCTATTTATACTGACTCTAGACTTAAAGAAACCCTAATGGACCCCCTTTAAGTGGACTTATATGAAGCCCACTTACAATTGACCCAAATAAGCAATAATAACCCAAAGCTAGGAAGAAAATAATAAAAATAATAAAAATCCGAATATTACCATCCTAAATATGCTAGAATCAAATTTGTGTTGCTGCCCCCTTTCCTTTGATGTCCTTGATTAGATTGGATAAATTTCCTCCTTTGTTGCTGATTTAATTACTTTCCTTACTATGTTAGGAAAAGCATTAAATAGTCCTCCCCTCTTTAGGAATAAGATATGACCAACTTCCTTATTTAATGAGGAGAATAAATTGCTGGCTTTTTATCCTTGTAGCATTAGGAAATAAAACAAGCCTAACAAGGCTGGTATTGGGCCGGACATATCAACCCCTTGTTCCACATGAATTGGGCTCTTCTTGGACCTGAATTAGATGAATCAAAGGTTGTCCTTCATGTTCCTTCAATGTCCCAAGCCCTTCCAGGTCCATCTTGCTCCATAAGTTCTGAACAAGCCCATTCAATGCTTCTTTAAGCTTCTTTGCCCTAGCTCTTGTGATTGGCCCAATTGGCACCTCCAATGGATCGTTGACATGATTACGCTTGGTGTTGGGCTGATCCACATCATCCCCTCTCTCTTCAAAAGGATTCGACCTCGAATCATCGCCTACATCAAACAAAGTAAGATCAGAAACATTAAAGGTAGCACTAACACTATACTCACCTGGCAAATCAACTTTATAAGCATTGTCATTGATCCTCTCAAGGATCTGAAATGGCCCATCTCCTCGTGGTTGTAACTTTGATTTCCTATGGGCCGGAAATCTCTCCTTGCGCATATGCACCCAAACCCAATCGTCAGGCTGAAAGACAACATGTTTTCGCCCCTTATTGGCTTTGGTCGCATACACCCGATTTCTCCTTTCAATCTGTTGCCGCACACTCTCATGGAGTGTCTTCACCACCTGTGCTTTACGATTACCATCCAAACTAACCATTTCATCAATAGGTAAAGGAATCAAATCCATTGGAGTTAATGGGTTAAATCCATACACAATTTCAAATGGTGAAAATTCAGTAGTTGAGTGCACACTACGATTATATGCAAGCTCTATAAATGGCAAACAATCTTCCAAATTCTTTAAGTTCTTTTGAATGACAGCACGCAGAAGTTGTATTAAGGTCCTATTAACTACTTCGGTTTGTCCATCTGTTTGGGGGTGACAAGTAGTTGAAAACAACAGTTTAGTACCCAATTTTCTCCATAACACCTTCCAAAAATAGCTAAGGAACTTAACATCTCTATCAGAAACAATGCTCTTAGGGACCCCGTGAAGTCGTACTATGTCCCTAAAGAACAAATCAGCAATGTTAGTGGCATCATCGATTTTATGACATGGAATAAAGTGTGTCATCTTTGAAAACCTATCAACAACTACAAAGATTGAGTCCCTACCCCGTTTTGACCTAGGTAAACCTAAGACAAAATCCATCGAAATGTCTACCCACGGCTCCTTAGGTACAGGTAAAGGGGTGTACAAGCCATGTGGTTGAGTCCTAGACTTTGCTTTCCTACAAGTTATGCATTTATCACATATGCACTGCACATCCTTTTTCATTTTAGGCCAATAAAAATGCTCATGCAACACATCCAAAGTCTTAACAACACCAAAATGCCCCCATCAACCTGCCCCCATGTGCTTCACGTACAAGCAATTCACGCATAGAACATAATGGAACACACAATCAACTCTCTTTAACACAAATATCCATCAAGTCTATAAAACTTCCCAAAAGCAGAAGTTTCGCAAGCATTGTAAACATTAGCAAAATCACTATCATCCTTGTACAATTCTTTTGTGTGTTCAAATCCTAGAAATCTAGCATCCAAAGTAGATAAAAGAACATACCTGCGCGAAAGTGCATCAGCCACAATGTTTTCTTTTCCTTGCTTGTACTTGATCACATACGAAAAAGTTTCAATAAATTCCACCCATTTGGCATGTCTCCTACTCAACTTACCTTGCCCCTTCAAGTGCTTCAATGATTCATGATTAGAATGTATCACAAACTCCTTAGGCCACAGGTAATGCTGCCATGTCTCTAGAGTTCTTACCAAGGCATAGAGCTCCTTGTCATATGTAGGGTAATTCAAAGCTGCCCCATTAAGTTTTTCGCTGAAATACGCAATGGGCCTTTTATCCTGCATTAACACAGCTCCTATACCAATACCTGACACATCACATTCAACTTCAAAAGCTCTCGTAAAGTTTGGCAAAGCTAAAATAGGTGCCGAACAAAGTTTATCTTTCAACAAATTAAAAGCCTTATCCTGTTCATCATTCCATTTGAATCCAACAGACTTTTTAACAATTTCAGTTAAAGGTGCAGCAATAGTACTAAAATCCTTCACAAACCTTCTATAAAAACTCGCAAGTCCATGAAAACTCCTTACCTCACTTACCGATTTTGGTGTAGGCCAATCCTGGATGGCCTTAACTTTCTCCTTGTCCATCTTGATACCCTGCGCAGTTACGACATAGCCAAGAAACACAATTTTTCCCATACAAAAGGTACACTTCTTAAGATTAGCATATAATTGCTCACTACGCAACACACTAAGTACATTACGCAAATGATCAAGATGCTCATTTAAGTTCTTACTATAGATCAAAATGTCATCAAAATACACAACAACAAACTTACCTATAAACGCACGCAATACATGATTCATTAAACGCATTAACGTGCTAGGCGCGTTTGTAAGTCCAAACAGCATGACTAACCATTCATACAACCCATGCTTAGTCTTAAATGCAGTTTTCCACTCATCACCCTCTTTCATCCTAATCTGATGGTACCCACTTTTTAGATCAATCTTAGAGAAAATACATGATCCATATAACTCATCTAGCATGTCATCAAGCCTAGGAATAGGATGTCGATACTTTACCGTGATATTATTGACGACACGACAATCAACACACATCCTCCATGTTCCATCCTTTTTAGGCACAAGTAGCACTGGCACAACACAAGGACTCATACTCTCACGAATGTAACCCTTCATCATCAACTCATCTACTTGTCTTTGAAGCTCCTTTGTCTCCTCTGGGTTAGTGAATATAATTCAGCTCTTTTCAAAATTACCTCACAGCTGAAATTGTGTGGTGAAAATATCACAGAAGACCAAATGTTAGAGAAAACTTTCTCTACTTTTCATGCCTCAAATATTGTCCTGCAGCAACAATATAGAGAGCATAATTTCAAAAGGTACTCGGAATTAATTTCATGTCTTTTTGTGGATGAACGGAATAATGAGCTTTTGATGAAAAATCATCAATCTCATCCTACAGGTTCTAAACCATTCCCTGAAGTGAATGGAACCTTTGTCCAAAAGGCAAGAAAGAACCAAGGATATAGGTATGGAAAAGGTCAATGGAAAAGGAGAAGAGACAATCCTTCTAAAAGCAACCCACCATACCACCAGAAGTGGAGACACAATGACCTCAACCAAGGAAAGGGCAAGAATTTGCATAAACCAGAAGATAAGTGTCATAGGTGTGGTATGCATGGTCATTGGTCGCGTACCTGTCGTACACCAAAACATCTTACAGATTTATATCAAGCCTCTCTGAAACAAAATACAGCTGAGACTAATTTTATTCATAAAGATGATTATGAAAATCATAATGCTTGTATTGATGTCAATACTCATCTTGATGTTTCTGACTTCTTTGAAAACTCGGATAAGATAGAAAACATGCTTAGTGGTGGAATAGATGATTAAGAGTTTTTATTTGTATTAAAATATCTATGTTCTTATGTTTACAATAAACATTTTCAGTTTGGTTCAAGTTTAATAATAAACTTTGATTATCTTTTGAATAGTGACATGGCTTTTCATGATGGAGATTTATGTCTAGCAGACAGTGCAACAACACACAATTCTTAAGGAAAATAAATACTTTGAATATTTGACATTAACCAAAGCTAATGTCACTACAATATCAGGTCCAACAGACATGATTAAAGGCTTTGGAAAAGCTAATATTGTGTTACCAAATAACACAAGATTGAGCATCAAAGATGCATTATATTCACCTGAGTCTAGAAGAAATTTACTCAGTTTTAAGGATATACGTGCTAATGGTTATCATATTGAAACAACAGATAAAGATAAAAAAGAATATTTTTATATTACTACACGTATTTCAGGCTAGAAGCTTGTACTTGAGAAACTACCTCCTTTCTATTGAATCAAATGTTGTGATACACCAGAAGTGTTCCGACCCAAAACAATTTATGCTTTGGCATGATCGACTTGGGCATCCAGGATCAATAATGATGAGACGAATTATTGAGAATACACATGGGCATCCTTTAAAGAACCTGAAGATTCTTTTACCAAGTGAAAATCCATATGCTGCATGTTCTCAAGGTAAATTAATTATCAAACCATCTCCATCAAAGGTTCTTATAGAATCACCATCTTTTCTTGAAAGAATTCAAGGAGATATATGTGGGCCTATTCATCCACCATGTGGACCTTTTAGATATTTTATGGTATTGATTGATGCATCAAGTAAATGGTCACATGTTTGTTTGCTTTCAAGCTGAAATATTGCATTTGCTAGATTAATGGCACAGATTATCAGACTACAAGCACAATTTCCTGATTATCCTATCAAGAAAATTCGACTAGACAATGCTGGTGAGTTTACTTCCCAAGCATTTGATAGTTTTTGCACTTCTATTGGTATTGATGTTGAACACCCTGTTGCTCATGTACATACTCAAAATGGTTTAGCAGAATCATTTATAAAGCGACTTCAATTAATTGCAAGACCATTGCTTATGAAATCAAAATTGCCTACATCTGTCTGGGAACATGCTATATTACATGCTGTATCACTAGTTAGAATTAGACCACGTGCTTACCATAATTATTCTCCTTTACAACTTGTTTATGATATACCACCAAATATATTTCATCTACGAATTTTTGGTTGTGCGGTATATGTGCCTGTAGCACCCCCACACAGGACTAAAATGGGTCCACAAAGAAGAATAGGAATTTATATTGGTTTTGATTCTCCATCTATTATTAGATATCTTGAACCTTTGATTGATGATGTTTTTAAGGCACGTTTTGAAGACTGCCATTTTGATGAGAACATTTTCCCATCATTAGGGAAAACAAATTCAGTGCCTGAAGCACGAGAAGAAATTACTTGGAATAACCCGAAGTTATCTCATTTTGATCCAAGGACAAATCAATGTGAACTTGAAGTTCAAAGGATAATTCATTTACAAAATGTTGCAAATCAATTACCAGATGTTTTCACCAGCAGTGAAAAGGTAGTTAAATCTCATATTCCTGCTACAAATGCTCCATTTAGAATTGAAATTCCTGAAGAGAAAAAGGTCAACATAGCAGCAAATGAATCTATACCACGCCTGAAGCGCGGAAGACCTATTGGAGCCAAAGACAAAAATCCTAGAAAGCAAAAACTCCAACGAGTAGATGATGGTACCCTTGGAGAGTCCTCGTCTATAAAACAAACATCAAATCTTGTGTCCAAATCATCTCCTAATACTGATCCTCCTGAAGAGGGACCTCTTGAAGAGAACCAGGTACTTGAAAATAATGAGATCTCTATAAATTATGTTCATACAGGAGAGATTTTGGAACGAGATAAAATTATCATAGATGATGTATTTGTATTTAAGCTTGCTTTTAGCATCACCAGAAGTGATGATGAATTTGAACCACAAACTGTTGAAGAATGCCGACATAGAAATGATTGGCCAATGTGGAAAGAAGCAATCCAAATAGAGTTGAACTCACTTGCAAAACGTGAAGTATTTGGACCTGTAGTCCATACACCTAAAGGTCTTATACCCGTTGGATATAAGTGGGTTTTTGTTAGAAAACGCAATGAGAACAATGAAATTGTGCGATATAAGGCACGACTTGTTGCACAAGGTTTCTCGCAGAGACCTGGTATTGATTATGAGGAAACTTATTCTTCAGTGATGGATGCAATCACTTTTAGATTTTTAATTGGATTAGTGGTTTCAAAAAAGTTAAATATGCGTTTAATGGATGTAGTTGCAGCATATCTATATGGATCATTAGATAAAGACATCCATATGAAAATCCCTAAAGGATTTACAATGCCTAAAGATTTTTGTAATGAACCCAGAAGTGTTTATTCTATTAAATTACAAAAATCTTTATATGGGTTAAAGCAATCTAGTCGAATGTGGTATAATTGTCTTAATGAATACCTCTTAAAAAGAGGGTTTGAGAATGACGAGATTTGTCCATGCATTTTTATTAAGAAAACGATATCCGGATTTGCTATTATTGTAGTATATGTTGATGATTTAAATATTATTGGTACTCCTGAAGAGCTCACAGAAACTGCAGCCTATTTGAAAAATAAATTTGAGATGAAAGATCTCGGAAAGACAAAATTTTGTCTTGGTATACAAATTGAACATGTTTCAAATGAAATATTTGTACATCAATCGATGTATACAGAAAAGGTACTAAAGCGTTTTTATATGGAAAATGCTCATCCTTTGAGTACACCTATGGTTGTTCGGTCACTTGATGCAAAAAATGACCCTTTTCGACCTCCAGAAGAGGATGAAGAAATTCTTGGTCCTGAAGTGCCATATATTAGTGCTATTGGAGCACTTATGTATCTTGCAAATTGTACAAGACCAGATATATCTTTTGCAGTAAATTTATTGGCAAGATATAGTTCTACTCCCACAAAAAGACATTGGAATGGAGTCAAACATATATTCCGCTATCTCCGCGGAACAACCAAAATAGGGTTATTTTATTATGGATCAAATTCACAATTGATTGGATATGCAGATGCAGGTTATCTCTCTGATCCTCACAAACGGAGATCACAAACAGGTTATCTATTTACCTATGGCGGTACTGCAATTTCTTGGAGATCTGTCAAACAATCATTAATGGCTACTTCATCAAATCATTCAGAGATTATCGCGATACATGAAGCAAGTCACGAATGTATATGGCTAGGCTAAGATCAATTATCCAGCATATTAAGAGAAAATGTGGATTGTCAGTCATTCATCATAGTCCCACAATATTGTTTGAAGACAATGCTGCCTGTATCACTCAACTCAGATTAGGCTATATTTAAGGAGACAAAACAAAACATATCTCACCAAAGTTCTTTTATATTCACGAGCTCCAACAAAAGGGAGAAATTGATATCAAACAAATCAGGTCAAGTGATAATTTAGCAGACTTATTTACAAAGTCTTTACCGGCCTCAACTTTCAAGAAACTTGTCCATAATATTGGAATGCGACATCTTAAAGATTTGTCATAAGACATGTACTTTTGAGGGGAAGTCAATCCAAATTGTACTCTTTTTCCTTCGCTTAGGTTTTTTCCCACTGGGTTTTCCTTTGCAAGGTTTTAATGAGGCAATTTGACATTGTTTTAATGAATCCTGAAGTATTCATATATGGATCTTGAAGTATCTATATAAAGTCCTCCTTTAAATTTTAAAGTACATGGTCATTCAAGGGGAAGTGTTATAAATACATATTGGAACACTTAGATTTCCATTAAATTGTATTTATATTTATTGAATGTCCATTACTCTTGAGGAACACTTGGATTTCCATTAAATTGTATTTTTATTACTCTTGAGGGACACTTGGATTTCCATAATCCTTGAGTTCATTTCCTTCTCCTATAAATAGACCACTTGTCTTGTATTCCTTACACACATAATTTTGGAATAATAGAAGAACACATATTAAGCAAGCAAGGTATTTCTCTCTTGTTTCTTCTCCTTATATATTGATGTTATGTCTATGTTCTTCTATGTTAATTATTTATCCTTTTTATAACAATTATATTGATGCTATGTCTATATTCTTCTATGTTAATTATTTATCCTTTTTATAACAACTTGGGATTTTTCATATAATTATGTTGTAGTATTTTATGCATGAAATCAACTCTTTTTTTTTTACATGAATAACTTAATAGATTGTCATGAGTAAAAATAAATATATCCCTAAATAGTAAAATGAATTGACAAAACCAAACTTCTTGGATTAGTACCAACATATGCCTCTTGTAGCTAACCAGTTGAATAAACATGACATATATATTTTTTCATGCGTGTGTATGTATAATCTATTAATAAAAAATATTTATATTTAATAATCATTAAATATTTGATTATCAATTCAGAGTAAATATGGAGTATTTGGGATAGAAATAGTTTTTAAAACAATTATAAAGTTATTATAATTATGAGATTTTTATTGCATAAAGTATTGATCTAAAAATTCTCTTAAACTCTATATGTAGAATACCTAGAACTAATATATAGGTTTTGACATATAAATTGAAATGACTCGCATGAGAATTTCTTGTAAAAAGATCATATATTTCTATAGATAGACTCACATGACAATTATATAAGTGATCATTGAACTTGTGATCGCTAAATTATCTTATGTAAAGAGTGTTATGTTTTGATCCTGCTATACGTTGTTCTAATCAAGGGTAACAAATGGACAAATATTATGTATAATTTAACTATATGAAAGTATTTAAATAATCAAAAGAGAAATCATCATCCTAGGTAAAAAGGATAAAATATATCACTTGCTCTTAAATAATATTGATTATATATCCTTATGCGAGGTGAAATGAGATTTTAATAGAGTTTCAAATCTTCTTATAAAAATGATTTGACATAGTAAACACACTTCATGCTATAATATCTAAATCAAATCATTATTAATGAAGAGATAATAATTGCAATGATAAATTAGTAGTTGAAAGTTTAAGCCAAACCAAACTTTCCTAAGGTATCATGAGGGGTTACTAGACATTATACTTGGTCTTTAAATATAAATTAGTCAAATGTTCAATTCATAATAAATTAAAATTATTTATTCCTATTTTACTATAGAATTGTGGTTTATATTTGAGCCAACTCATTAAAGAATTGAAGAAGTTACATATATAAAAATTATTGGATAGAAATTAAAATGGGATGATTAATCAGATGTGACTTGATTATAAATAAATTTTAAATATTAAGGACTAGAAAATAATTAATATAGCAAATTATAATTCTACACTTAGAACAAACAAGTAAGGACCTAATTGAATAAATTTATAAAATTAACATAAAAGAATATATGTTATATTATTAAATGAGAAAATTGATATTTTCTTATTTATATAGGAGCTTTATGTTTCCCTTAAAATAAAATGGTATGCCTCTTATTTTCTCGAGAGGAGTGGTCTGACGTGAGGTGAAATACAATATTAAAAATACCTTAAACATAAGAAGGAAAGAGCCAAGGAAGAGGGTGGAGAACTTAATGATTTCCCTAAAAAAAAAACCCAACTTAGTGCTTGTTTGAGAGTGTGGTTTTAGTTGCTTTTTAAAATGTTTGTCGTTCAAAAAGTGCATTAAAATTATGTTTTTTTTAAACAATTATTTTGACATCAACATATCAAAATAATATAAAAACATCAAAGTTTGTTACTTTAAACTTAAAAATAAAAAAAATCATTTCTTTTTCAAAATCACTTTTGACAAGCACTCCCGAACACCTTCTTAGGGTATGTTTGGTATTGCGATTGAGGTTAAAAAAAATTTCATTAAAAGCTGAAGTGAAGTGTTTGGTTAAAATTATGGTTGAGTTGGAGGTTAAAAAAACAATTTTATGTGTTTGGTTATCATGTTTTTCATATTGTTGTCAACGTTTGAAATTACTTCAAAGGACACACAAACACATATAATTTTTTAAAATTTTATATATTAATAATTATAAAATAAAATATAATTAATAATTCATGAAAAAAATAGATATTTGTTTTGGATAAAATGCAATTTTTAGATTATTTGAATATTAAAAATATATTTTATATATAGAAATACATATATTATCTAAAAATTATTTATAATTTAACTAATTTTTAGATTATTATAATATTAAAAATATTTAATATTAATATATATTCATTCTCTGTCTACCCCCGGACTAATATATATTTAAGAGTTTTTTAAGCTAGACAAAATATTTCATAGAGCGTTAATTTACCGTCCTTTAACATGGAAAAGCCAGCCCCCAAATTCACATTCCATGGCCTAATTCATTACCCAACCCGCTCCCTGTCTCCTCATCGCATGGATTGCCTGACGTGGATTCTACCGACCTGCATAACCATGGAAATGTGAGATTCCTGCAGAGCGAAGATGTTATCGATTACATGATGATATAAACCTGGGCCACATCTCTCGTTGCATTGAGAAAATAATATAAAGCGTATCAGTTTCTATAACTTCAATGAATGCTGTATAGTTAAGAGAGCATAGTCTATAAATATTCCAGGAACAACATGTCGGTGCAATGAAAATCTTATATGTAGTTTCTATCTTTACCTGGATTTATAACTAAAATATGAAAGAAAAATGAAAATCTTATTAATAATATGATGTATAATCAATCGATCATTAAGAATTACAAGACATGTTAAGCTAATAATATTAAATTTATGAAGCTGGGACGCCAGGATTGAAGTTTTTTCATAAAAAGAAAGAAACAAAATGAAAGAAGATACAAGTAAAAAAAGAGAAGCGTATTTATAGTTTCGGAATTAATCAAATAAATGGCTTGCTATTCCAGCCTCATTAATCATTCCTATCAACATCGTCATCCCTTGATTGATCTGCGGAACTCAAGAAGTGTTTAAATTTATCGGTGGCTGACTCAGGCAAGCATATGCATACCACCATCCTGTCGCCGGGGTCAGCCTCCCCTTCCGGCAGGAACACACACACCTGTGGTGTTGGGGTCAAATCTATTGGACCAGCATAAACAGGCCTTCCCCATCCAAAATCTGCAGACTCATAAATCGAGAACCTTGTCCATTGTGTTATTGTCAATTTCCCACCAAATTCAAGCCTTGTTGGCCTGTTCAATTCCACATGATCGACTGTGGATCGCAGGTATTCCTCCGACACCCCGATCCTGGCATTGTGAACCAAATGAGCAGTTTCTGTGAGCTGTCTGGTAATAAGTTCATACACAGTGCTTGCTGCACATGCTACACACACCACATTGCCATAATAACCATCTTTCAATGGCGGGTTCTTAAGCTTATTGCGAGCATTGACTGAAAAAGTAAGCCTGAGCTTATAGTTCACTGGCTTCACATCCAGCGCTTTCACCCATGATCTCCAAACATGAGCTGCCATGGCATCAAATGTTGTGCAGGAAAAGTTCTGATCATTTGTTTGAGCTGCTACAGATTTCAAGTGTGCTTGAAACTCTCGGCTAATGCGGTAACACTTCTGCACAGGCTTCTCTTGCCATAGACTCCTTGTTAGGCTCGAGCGTTCATCTATTTTCATAAATTCCATATGCGGGTATTTAACCACGGGCGGGTTACGAGGCTGGAAGAATTTCCTGTTCCAGCATGGGTCAGGGTCTGTAACCAAAGTGCCTGACTTCGCCGTCGCAGCCCATGCACGAAGGAATTGCATGGCACCAAGACCATCACATATGCAGTGGCAGAGTCTTAAGCCCAGACTAAAACCACCACAGCTAAACAGAGTTACCTGAGCTATAAGCAATGGCATGTCAAGAATTTTGTAAGGTTCCTCATTCGGGAACCTGAAAATCAACGGGGACCATGCTGGATTCGGCACTGAAAGCTCTCCTAGGTTTTCCAAGGCCATCTCTGAGAAGGCCTCCACCATGAGTGCACCTTGTCCTTTTCCGAAAAACACCTCCAGCTTCCCATTCCTGGTTTCTCTAAGCCTGCCTGATAAAGGGTAGTAAGGAACTAAAACAAGCGACAGAGCATCAAATAGGGTTTTCGTGACAGATTTTCGGGTGGAATTACCCAAGAAATCGGATCTATAGAAATAAATAGTTGGAGTGAAAACACGAGCTCCAATGATATCGTCAAGGTTAGAGAGGTAGAGGCTTTCACCTGGGGCAGCTGATATAGGCCCTGCAGGCAGGACCGGAAGCAGATGGGCGATTGTTATAGGGATATATACATGAGGAAAATGGAGCTCTTCGACCCATGAATCCATGAAAAGCTAGTGGCGAGAGCAAGCAATCATGTCATCTGGCTTGCTAAATTTGTAGAAGAAATCATTTCCCTGGACATGCAAAGATGCTTGCCAATTATGATCGCTGGGAGATTGTTGTTTAGTTGGTCTAGAACAGTTGGCAGTCATGTTTTGCACAGCTGATAATTTTCTTACCAATCGATAATTATGAGAATTGTCCATGCCATATGCGTGCCTGCAGAATTCTAGCCTTAATTCTAATCTTTATTCATAGAATAAAAATTATACACTATGTCTTAATTTACGAAATAATGTATTTAACTGCTCATATCGTGCAAAAATGCTATTTTGTTGACAATGACAAGTTTATTATTTTTTGTATCCTGGTGTTCCGAGGAAGTCTTAAGCAAATCCTATAATTATTCTACACACTTTAACATATTTATTTAGAGTTCGATTCTTGTTGTATGATGCTAGCAAGAAATATAAAAGGGTTATTATTTGATTTTTAAATGTTTATTGCTTGGAAGTATATTGTTTTTACAATAAAGTCACACTTGATTAAGCATTTTATTTTAATTTTTTATCAATAAGTATGCTTGTGTATGACCTATTGATTTCTTAATAGATTTACCCAATATAAATCATAATATTAAATAAAAAAATTGATTAATTATTTTATAAATTACATAATTGATTGGTTTGTATTTAAAGATCAAGTACAAAGTCAAATAACATGTCATGATCTTCCAAATATAATAGAAATGCTTAAGTTGTTTGACATAACCTTTGCTTAACTACTTTTTAGTGTAATTATTATCTCTTATTAAAAAAATATTGTGATTTAGACATTATAGCATGTATTATATCTTTTTTATTAAATCATTGTTGTTTTCAACGCTATAGTTATTAATTTTTTGTATAAGATTTAAAACTATTTTCAAATTTTATTTCACTTTGAACAAGAATTTCACATTCAATACTATTTTAGGAAATATGATTTTTTTTAATCTACCTAGGATGTTGAATCATCTCTTGATTACTCATATACCTTTATATAATTTATGTTATACTTAATATTTGGTCGTTAGTCACCTTTGATTAGGACAAAACATAACACTCCTTATATAAGAATTTAGTAATATTTAATTTAATTATTAATTATACAATTATCATTTGAGCCTTTCTATAGACATAAGTGAACTCTTCAAATAAAATTCTCATGCAAATCAACTCAGTATACATGTCATATGATAAAAATTTACATATTAGCTTTAGGCATCCTTAATATCTTAGCTTATTAAAGCAATTGCTTCTATTTATAAAGGAAATAACATAAATGTTTATGAGTCTTGATTTCTCTTACTAATATTTATTGTTAATATAACATTAACTAGGAATATTTAGGAATAACAATTTGATGTAATAAGAATCTCATAATTATAACAACAATATAATTCTCCCATTAGCACATTTTAGTCCCATAGAAATGCTTTAAACTCATTAATTGATGTGAATCACATGATCACGCAACCCACAACGAAGAATGAAATCTAGTTCTGAAAAGCGAATATTTAGGAATAACAATTTGATGTAATAAGAATCTCCTAATTATAACAACAATATAATTCTCCCATTAGCACATTTTAGTCCCATAGAAATGCTTTAAACTCATTAATTAATGTGAATCACATGATCACGCAACCCACAACGAAGAATGAAATCTAGTTCTGAAAAGCCGAAATAAGTCTGATAGTAGTATGACACTATGGAAACCTGCCCCAAGACACCAACATATTGGAATGAGTAGAATGACGTCACGAAGCCAGTTAATCTTCGACAAGTCGAATTCAGTTTGTTCAAAGAACTAAATAATGCAAGAATCACACTCACACATAAACTGAAAAGTTCAGAATTAAAATTAATCAATGGTTGCCAAAATTTAGCTAACATGAGTTTAAATAATGTTTTTAAAATTAACCCTAATGGACCCCTTATGTGGACTTAAATAAGGTCCACTCAAAACTGACCTTAAATCCTAAATTGAAAAGCCCATGACTTTATCCAAGCAAGCCTTGGATCTTAGCTGAAAATAAAGTCTTAATTAAGCCCAATTAAGCCTTGGGTTGTAGCTAACTAACTTAAATGAAGCCCATAAGGTTTATTTATTCTTTTCCATCCAGCCCATCAATCCCATGTTTCCAATTTGTAGTAAAATTTATTTGGCTCCTTTATTATCCTCACTTTATAGAGATAAAGTCGAGTTGGACCCGTCCTACACATAGATACCTCAATGGTCCTTGCAATTATGACATTGGTGAAACCTTTAAAACCATGAATCAAGCCCCTAAACATGTAATGGGTCTTTGCTGGTGTTTCTGGACCTGTTCGCATCATCAATTAAATATTAAAGATAAAAAAGTCTTTATTAATAATAAAAATATATTGCATGTTTAAAATCAGTGATGCATATAACTTATCAATTAACTTCATGCATATTCACTAACATTTTTTTATGTGTACTAAAGTTTGTCGCTCATATATCAAATATCATATCCCTTTATATGGTGATCATCTTTTACCGGGACAATGTTATATTGTGATCATGCAACCGTTAGATTTATGTTTATAAATTTATTTTCCAAATATATAGGATATTTATGCCATGTCTTTCATGGAGAAATTCATGAGCAACGAAATCTTTACCAACTTGAATAAATGTTGTTTCCAATCAATAATATATTATAAAAAAAATGAATTCACTCTCACTAACCCTTTTATAAACCCAAGGTTTAACCATATTTTTGATGAAGTCAAACTATTTGATTATTAAATGAATATCCCAACTCTTTGGATTTTGCATAAGTTTATAAATGGATTTTTTTAATGGGTTGCATGCTTTGTTTGTAAATTGTTTAGATTCAAAACCTTTAAGTGGTCTCATATACACATTGACACACGTGTGGTGTTGTGACGATCATCCTTTTGGAGCGGGATTAGCACAAGAAAATGTAAGTAAAAAAGAACAAGGAATTGTCAATTAAATCAATGGAATATTATTTATCACCTAGTGTTATAATTACTAAAAACATTTATTGGTTTGCAAGAGTCTATGTAAGAAGACTAGTTGTGATTAGAGAGGACATATCACCCTTAAAAACACTTAGAGTAAGTTGCATTGCTATCTATATAAAATAAATTAAGGTCTTATTGTGTTTTCTAACTATTAGCCTATCAAGTCTCAAGAAAAATTATTCTCGATAAGGTGATTTATATTTTATCAGGTTAAAAACTAACATTTGCGAAATAAAAACAAAAGAAAATGAGACAATTTGACTTTTTTTTATTTAATACCAAAAATATATCTTACATATAATTTCATATATTAAATAAAAATATGTTTTTAGTTTAGAAAATATTTAAAGCATATAAAATAAATGATATAAAACTCTTTTATTAGCATTGGGAATATATCTTATGTATAAGCTCGAAAATCCTAGATATTGAATAGTTTTTCTTCTTCATAATTTTTAAAATATAAAATAATTCTTATAAATTCAATAAACTAGTTATTCAATCCTAAGTGCATGAAAAAATATAATTTTTTAGTTCTATATGAAAATGCTAAAACACACCATAGCAAATATGATTTTGTTTTTGTTTTTGAGAGGCCTGGTCATATGCACACAAGGAAAACACATATTTCTTTGATAAATATCTTTAAGAGAAGTTTTGACTCTATAAAACAAAATTGTCAAATGAAGTTTAAAGGGTAGGGTTGCCAAACAACTCCTTAAGCAAAAAAAAATCCTTACAAAAAAGACAAATAAGACCTTTCAACTAACTCATGAATAACCACCGGGTCATTCCAAAGATGTTGGTGTGACCATAAATCAACCCAAACACAAAATTTCACCCAAAAAACAAAATCAAAATTATCGGTTTCAACCAAATCAAAATCAAAATTTAAAAAAAAGCATAGATAACAAACACAACCAAATGTAGAATATGTTGATTGTTCTTTGTGAACCTAGAAACATGAAAAAAAGATATAACTCAATAAAAGGCATAATTTGTTTTTACAATCATCCATAAAACATGAATCAAAGGTCCATTTCATTAATATTCGCTTAAAAAATGTATACCTCTCCTCTAATGATACCCCCCCCCCCCACACACACACATATTATTCCTTTTCTATTTCTATTTCTTTTTTCTAAAAAGTTAGTACTTCATGTTTTGTTCTAGCAACAACATCAAATAACTTGTCTTTCTCTTCTAAATTTTAGTGATTTTGACTTTGTTGTTGGTTCCATAATTCTAAAGAAATAACTTGACATTCCCACCATGGTAGCCAAGTATTTGATGCAGGTTCTCTTATGTGTATCTCAGCTTAGAGAACTTAACAACTTAAAATTAGAGTTTTAAGTTAATTGGTTTGAATTTCAAAGTTCTAAGTTAACAAGTTTGAATTTTAGATTTAGTCTTAGATCTACTTAAGTAATTCTTATACAGTTAAATGAGTATTAATATAATTAAATATATTTCATCCAAACAATAGTTCAACTAAAGAAATAACTAATTAATTACAACAACTTAAATGTAAAATAAATTCAATAAATTAGGCAATGAATGCTTACTTTCATAGAGTGACTCATATTCTAATTATATACATGAATTAATGCTCCTAGATAATGAAACATCTTTTTGATAATTTGGGTTCATGGAATTAAACTACAATGTTATTAATTATAAGGAAAATTACAAGTTTACTTGACTTTGTTCTATTTTCTATCTCATATAGAGTTATTGCTTATAAAATTATTACCTACAAATTCTCATCTATAGGTTTCAAGAGTGAAAGGTACTAAAAACTTGATAAAGCTACAATGTAGTGATTTGAGTTTGAGTTGTTATTGATTTTCTTCTTGTTATTCAATTCACCTTACATAGTCAATTGCGTGATACCTATGTTATTGTCTATCAATTACCAATAACCCCATGTCTTCCAACATGATCTCACATTCTCAAGAGTTATTGCTCTCTTTTCATTATATAGCTTGGTATACTTGTTTGTAGAATTAATATTGCGTGCATGTTCCTTCTTTTATACATGGTGATGAGCCTTATCTTCTACGTTTCTTTTAAGTAATCATAGTTATCCTATAACTCTTATCATATCATGTTCATGTATTTTCTATATTTTTTTTATAGTATAACAATTTGAATATGAAAATTTAATAGTAGAGAAACTAACTTAGATGGATTAAAATCTAATAGTATTACAAGATTTGAACATGAATTATAATCTTTATGTTTTTCTCCCTAAAAAAGTCAAGTATAACACATCATTTTATGTGAGAGAAGGGATTAAATGATTTTCTAAAGGGAAGCTATTAAGATAATCTCATGTTATTTGGGTTCATTTTTATCTTATCTACCAATTGGGTTCATTTTTATCTTATCTACCAAAACTGAAAATGTTTTTAAAAAACAAAAAAGGTAAGCGATGCACAAAAAAGTTCATCCCCTTCTTTATCAACATTAAGATATCCTATGTTTTTTTTTTTTTAAAAAAAAAGAAGAAACAAAACTCACCAATCTAAATAGATCAACTTTATTACCATAATTCTTAGGGAATAGTTGTGTGGATCTGTTATTAACGAGTGTCTCTGTTTTGCAACGGGGAAAAGAGAAACAAAATATTAAAGAAAAGAAATTGCAGTTGTGCCTTGGGCTCGATGACCGCCAAAATATTTCCTGGACGTTTAAAAAAACCCGGCAACACAACAGCAACGCACACACAGATAAACTAGTGATTACTGTTTGTGATAACCAAGTCAATTAACGTAAACAGACTTCAGGGCAGTGACGTCCCTCTTAAGTGACTTAAAAAAATAATCAGGATCTCTATCTGAATATTACATGTTTGAGGCCACTTCAGCCCATGCCATGGACCGCAGAGCATAACAACATTTGTCAAAATCAACAAAGGGCTCAAGACCACCCCGGAACTTATAGGAAAGGTTTTACGCCAAGCCCTGGATTATCATTATTATGCACTGGTCCTAGTTCTTGCATACAAGACGGATTTCAGGAACAAATTAGGAAGAGTTCAAAGTCAAAACTGTGTAGAGAATAGAACACCAGACATTGGGAGCAGGATATATACGCTTCCAGTGCATTTTCTTGTATTCTCTTATGCCACAAAAAACACGAAAAACATGAGGAATACGATAATTACAAGGAATATTTTCATCATCAACCATCGGTTGGATGAAATACTGTTAAGATACCTCACCAGTTGGCCCTGCGCCCCCTCTACATTTGACAGTGTCTCATCCATGTTCTCGTCAATCCTGTGCCAGCAATGCCCCAAGGTGAGTTGTAAATGATTGCTAAATAAACAGTAATATATTAAATTATTTTCTTTTGCTTTCAGCAAGGATTTTGATTGTGTTTCACTTTAGTTCCTTTCCACTGGTGAGTTTCACTCCTAAGATGCATCATGCGCTGAAGAGTACAACTTTCCAGATGATCCTCATGCATCTATGCATCGAGAAATACTGAAATACATGTGCTTGATCAAAGCATCATTTGTAGCAATGGAAACCATAAAAAAGAACAAACCTGATTGCCAGCTCCCCTTGCTGTGAAACCATTGTTGCTAGTTGAGTAAAGATGTTGCTCAGCTCATGGATTGTTGACTCCACATTATGAAGCGCTTCAGCTCTGCTCTGCATGTAGCTGTCTTGTAGTGGAACCATTTGCTGTTGCTGTTGTTGATGCAGCTGCTGTTGCAAAAGCGGCTGGGACTCCACATCTGTCTGTTTGCTGCAAGGGAAAAGGACAATTTTTGGTAAGAAAATAAAGACACTTGAATATCAACCCACAAAATCTCACATATCAGAATATCAATCAACCCATGCACACCCAAAAAAATTCCCAGGTCAAGAATAGAAGGAAATTTCATGAACTAATACATAATAAGAAGAAAATAAGTAAAGAACATATGAGGCCCGTTCCTACCACCAACTTCCTAATAGCAAAACAAATGCTGTGATTTGTACCTGGGCAATTGCTGGGATGAGGATCCAGACCCATTTGCCCATGGAGGAGGAGGAGCCTGTGTTGCACTAGCAGCTGTTCTGGAAGCGAGTGGACGCTGTCGAACAAAGGGATTTGAAGAGTCTTTTGAAGCAGTGGAAGAAAACAACTGCCTTCGGTTTTCATGAACCTTTAGATTCTGTACATATACATAAAATCCAAAACATAAACAATACATTACAAAACCAAAAGTCTTGATTATGGAATCTTGAGCTGCTTCACGAGTTAGATAACAACTTTCAATTTACCTCTGTCCGCATTGTGAGGACTTCTTTAAACTCCTTTGTAGCAGTCATCAAGCGATTCTTTAGGTTATCTACAACCGTGGTAGAATGAGTTGTAGTATCACTTGAGATGTTTCCACTTTCATTCTGGGAGTTGCAAAGGAGTTGGAGGTCTACCACAGCTGCATTAAGTGCAGTAATATCTTGTTTTATAACTGTTGTCAACTCTTGGATCTCCAGAGTTGGATCATCAAACACAGATGATCTTTTCGCCACTGGTCAAAAAGAAGGAAATATTAATGCTAAACATGTTTTTGGCTTCCTTAGATTATTACAAGTCAATTACAACCTCAAAATGGTTATATTGTTTTCAAAATCAGTCTGTAAACATTGAATGTAAAGTAACTCATTGTTTTAGATCCAAGAAATGGAATGACCAATTGCTAAAATAGAAGGTGAAAAAAATAGAGAAGGTAAGAGAGAGATCTAGCAAAATAAAAACTAATCATATAATCACAGATTTCCATACAACTGGCATAATAATGGGCAGCATTTATAGCATTTCTGGAGTAAAACGAAACCAAACAATGAAGGGAAAAATGAAAAGAGGATGTACAAATCAACATCCATTTCAAAGGCTTCGATTCCTAAAATTTTGTTGCAGCTAACATCAAGGTGATGAGGTCTGATTATCATATTCAATTGGTAGTTTTAGATACTTTCTGAATATCTCCCACATGCAACACTCTATATTTCCAGGAGGTGTACTGCTCTCCCAGGAGAGCTGAGACCCCATGTCTCCCCAAGTCAGAATAATGATTTCTTTAATTTAAAACTTAAGAACAACTGAACTTCTCTTATTTATGGAAATTTACGAAGTCATGAGAAACAAAGGAACTACCAATAAGATGTGAAACTCTCATAGTTGCAACCATACCAATGTACTAATTATTTCCAGGTTCTGTTTTTGCTGAGAATAGAAATCATCAATAAGGATTGAGGAAGTAAGAAAAACAAAATTACAAAGCAAATACAAAACAGAAATTCAATATCATTGACAATCAAAAACAGACACTTCAGGAAAAGCTCTAACCAAAAAAGAGCAACATAAGGATGGCAAGAAAACTGTCTTATCACAATAAATTTTTCCAGAGTAGTTCTTGAAGATTCTCAAATTCAATTCTATCCACATACTCCCAAAACCTCCAAACAATTCAATTTCCATGCACTAGTAATCATTGATTCAAAGTCACCTCCCTAAATTTCATTGGAACATAAACAAATGAAGAGAGTGAGAAGAGATGGGGATCAAGATGACAATACTTACATAATGAGCCTAAATTAGATAAGATTGAAGCTCATGTAAAGTACAATATGAAGAGTATGATCATTATCACTCAGAATCAGTATAACATAGTTTCCTACCCATTGTATTGACCTTCGTTAACTTCTTCCCACTCCTATGAACGGAAAACCTTCATAATATGCCATATTAAGTAATTTGAACCTTAAAAGTAATTTAAATGTTCTAGTAGGAACCATAAACCATGCATCAAACTAAGACCTGAAGAAAGTGGAAAAAGCAACTGCTTAGCTGATGCACTTTGGCTTGGTCTGAGTTGCCACAATATCTCTGTACCACTCCTATATTTTCATTTGGAAGATACATTCCAGAACGCGAAACATTTTTAATATAGAACATTAAATTTATTGATTTCACTTCCCAAATTAAAATACAATAATCTTAGTCTACGACCAGGAATAATAAAGGAAAAATATTTGTTACAATATTTTAATTACGTATTTTTTCTAAATCACATTTGGCAAGCACATTTCTTTTCTTGTCATGTAAACATTTCTTTTATTTTATGAAGGACCAGGAATTGAAAAATAACAAAGACGAGAGCATTCAAAGATAGATAGAAAGAAGGAAAAAACAACCACCATGCAAGAAACAGTGAGCGAATTTATTTTTTTCTTGCTAGCTACCTTCCAAAACGAAATCAGAAAAAATGGTAAGAAAAAATAATAAAAGCAGCGACAAAAACTTATCCTTAAGAAATCTCTAGGGATAAACACAACATATTCGTATCCTCACACTTCGAAGAACAAATCTCCAGCCCTCTTAGTTGCTCTAGGAATGAATAGAATTATTATTCTACACCAATGTAGAATTGAATTTTACCAATGTCGTGTTTTAAGAATGTAACAAATTCTTTATTCATTCATTACCATTGCATCACCATTACCAGTGCCACAACACGATATTACTCACATCAATTATCAATCATCAAAATCATATAAATTATTGATGACAAAAAGATAAGGAAGTAACTCACGTTTCGCCAGCTTCGCCAGCTTCTGAGATGACTGGTGGATTCCATACCCAATCATGGATGCTCTTCTATTAAATTCGGATTGAATCGCCACAGCAGATCGCGTCGCATCCGACTTCGTGCTGCTACCGCTACTGGGTGATGCCGCATTGCTCGCCGACGAGAACGATTTCTTTAGCCTCTCTGCTACACTAAGAAACTCTTGTGTCCGATCCCGATGCGATGCTTTTATCGGAGGCATCATCTAATTTTTACAAAAGAAAAGTAATAATTCTAGTTTATTATAATTTCGAAGTCCTAAATTGAGGGTTGATTGGGTTGTCTTTGAAACGGTGAGAGATGCTGCGTTGGGGAAGACAAAGGATGAGAAATTGTTAATTAATACCGGTGGAGTTGAGGAAGATTATAAAAGGTAAAAGGACAGCGTGACTGACTGTTTGCTCAAAGCGAGAGCTGGTCTATAGATCTACCTTCTAACCTCTCTTTTTTCCCTGCCATCGAGTTTAGGTGCAACTGCAAAATGGAGAAGTATTAAAGGACAGCGTGACTTACTTTTAAAAAATATATATATTATTTTTTTTAGATGGATTTGAATTGCTGATATTTAAAAAGACATTAAAACACACAATTTTAAACTTTGACTAGTTTTAACATAACATTAACTAAAGTCTTAATCACTAAGAAATGGTTACGAAAATAAGAAGTGTGGTCCATGCTACATCTATTTTTGAATACTTGTTTTAATAATCATTGGTCATTTTCCTTATATAAGACCAACAACTTTTCAAGGAGGAGGAAAGATTGGAAAAACTTATAATGGAGGAGAAAATTCTCATAAGGATAAAATCCTATATTGGACTAAAATAGGTATTTATGAAGGAACAAGAATTGACTTGAATTCGAGTTGGATTGTGTTGAGTTACTTGTTAAACTATGGATTGTATGTTGTTAACGGTAGAATCATGGTCGAAAATGAAAGAAAGTTTATGGGTTTGAATAGGTAGGTTTGGCTAACAAAGGGTAAAAGGGTATTTGAAACATTTTGAATCAAAATGAATGATTATGCTGAGAAATATGTAAAACAAATATTATTTTGAATTATGCTTTAATGTATGAGAACACTTTAGAAAATAAAAAAAAATCTAAAAGGTGAAAAAGCTCATTTGGTTAAATTGTGTTAGAAAGATAAGGATGATAATTGCTGAAATTGTAAAGTGGGATTGTGTTTAAAATGCATAATTATATATAGAGCATGTATGAATGAAACTAATGACAATTTTAAAAAACAAGAAAAAGGGTTTGTTTGAAATCTTTGTAAGAGAGAAAAAGGGTGGGAATGAGCGAGTTGATGTGGTTCGATGTGTGATAGTTTAAATCTTGACTTGAAAGGGTTTTTGAAACCTTAAGGAGACTAAAATAGATGAAAAGAATTTGAGTTTAAAATGGTGTTGATAAGTTAATACGTTTAATGTATAACTCAATTTTACATGATGAATTAAACTTTTATGAGATGGATTTATGATTAAAAAAGAAAGAAAAAACAAATCCTATGTACTTGATTCCTTGAAGTTCAACTAAAAGGTGTTGGTTTGGTGTGTGGGTGTGGGTCTTATCTATTAATTTTGAGTTTAATCTCTTGAATTTTCATAACCTTTGAGTTCATTTTCTTCTCCTAAAAATGACTTGTGTCTTGTATTTTACATCTTTAGAATAATAGAAGGATTATATTAAACAAGATATTTCTCTCTTGTCTCTTTTGATTAGGTATTGATGTCTACACTCTTCTATGTTAATTACTTATTCTTTTTATAACATCTTATCAACATGATGCTCTAACCAGCTTATATCAATTTTAATATATTCACTTTTCATTATTGTAATTTATTTTTGTCAAATTTTCTCTTACTATTATTCATAGAAAGAGATTTATAGTTCCCGAAGAACAAATATTATAAGTTCTTGAAGAACTAGATAAATTAAAAATAGTTCCTAAAGAACAAGTATTACAAGCTCCTGAAGAATTACATAAATTAAAAATAGTTCTTGAAGAACGAGTATCACAAGTTCTTGAAGAATTAAATAAATTAAAAATAGTTCCTGAAGAACGAGCTCAACAGTTCCTGAAGAACTAGTATCACAAGTTCCTGAAGAATTAATAAATTATAAAGTTCTTGAAAAACTAGTATCACAAGTTCCTGAAGAATTGCACAAATTAAAAATAGTTCTTGAAGAACTAGTAACACAATATTCCTGAAGAATTAAATATAGTTCTTGACGAACTAGTATTTTAAGCTAAATAAATAATAGTCTTAAAGGTTTGATGTTCCTAAAGAATTAAAGAAATTAAAAACAGTTCTTGAAGAACTAATATTTTTCTTGAAAGATTACATAAATTAAATGAAGTTCCTGAAGAACTATTATTTCTAAAGCTGAATAAGCTAGTCTTGAAGGATGTAGCTTGAATTTATCGCTTTGGATATCTTCAGAAATTATTATTTTTCATGAAATATTGATGTTGATATTTATCTGGAAGCTATGAATCTTTAAAAGACTATCAAAGAAGGAAATAATATGTGGAAAAATCTAAATGAAAGATATGACCACTAAAGTTTATCATACTTCCTCAAGGTCAATTATGATTGGTTGCACCTGAAGTTGCAAGATTTTAAATCGATTATTGAATATAATTTTGCTCCTTTTTAAATTACCTACGTACTTGAAATTGTGTGGTAAGATATCACATACATTCAAATGTTAGAGAAAATATTCTCTACTTTTCATGTCTCAAACATTGTCCTGCAGCAACAATCTAGAGTGCATAATTCCAAAAGGTTTTAAACTATTCCCTGAAGTGAATGAATTTTTTTGTCCAGAAGACAAGAAAGGACCGAGGATATAAGCATGGAAGAAATAAATAGAAAAGGAGAAAAGATAATTCTTCTAAAAGTAAACCATCATACCACCAGAAGTGGAGACATAATGAATAGTGATATGACTTTTCATGATGGAGATTTATGTCTAGCAGACAGTGCAACAACGCACACAATTCTTAAGGAAAATAGATAATTTGAGTATTTGACATTAACCAAAGCTAATATTACTACAATATCAGGTCCAGCAAACATGATTAAAGGTTTTAAAAAAGCTAATATTGTATTACCAAATAACACAAGATTGAGCATCAAAGATGCATTATATTTACATGAGTCTAGAACAAATTTACTCAGTTTTAAGGATATACGTGCTAATGCTTATCATATTTAAACAACAGATAAAGATAGAAAAGAATATCTTTATATTACTGCATGTATTTTTAAACTAGAAGCTTGTACTTGAGAAACTACCTACTTTCTCTTCCGGAATTTATTATACGATCATGAAATCTATTAAATCAAACATTGTGATACACCATACGTGTCATGACCCAAAACAATTTATGTTTTGGCATGATCGACTTGGACATCTAGAGTCAATAGTGATGAGACGAATTATTGAGAATACATATAAGCATCCTTTAAAGAACTTGAATATTCTTTTACCAAGTGAAAATCCATGTGATGCATATTCTCAAGGTAAATTAATTACCAAACCATCTCCATCAAAGGTTCTTATAGGATCATCATGTTTTCTTGAAAGAATTCAAGGAGATATATGTGGGCCTATTCATCCACCATGTGGACCTTTTAGATATTTTATGGTATTGATTGATGCATCAATTAAATGGTCACATGTTTGTTTGCTTTCGAGTTGAAATATTGTATTTGCTAGATTAATAACACAGATTATCAGACTACGAGCACAATTTTCTAATTATCATATCAAGGAAATTCGTTGGTGAGTTTACTTCCCAAGCATTTGATTGTTTTTGCACTTCTATTGGTATTGATGTTGAACATCCTGTTGCTTATGTACATACTCAAAATGGTCTAGGAGAATCATTTATAAAATAACTTCAATTAATTGCAAGACCATTACTTATGAAATCAAAATTTCCTACATCTGTCTAGGACATACTGTATTATATGTTGCATCACTGGTTAGAATTAGACCGAGTGCTTAACATAATTATTCTCCTTTACAACTTGTTTATGGTATACCACCAAATATATTTCATCTATGAATTTTTAGTTGTGCGGTATATGTGCTTGTAGTACCCCTACAAAAGACTAAAATGGGTCCACAAAGAAAAATAGGAATTTATATTGGTTTTGATTCCCCATCTATTATTAGATATCTTGAACCGTTGACTGGTGATGCTTTTAAGGCATGTTTTGAAGACTGTCATTTTGATGAGAACATTTTCCCATCACTAGGGAAAACAAATTCAGTGTCTGAAGCACGACAAGAAATTACTTGGAATAACCTGAAGTTATTTCATTTTGATCTAAGGACAAATCAATGTGAACTTGAAGTTCAAAGGATAATTCATTTATAAAATATTGCAAATCAATTACCGGATGTTTTCACCAATAGCGAAAAGGTGGTTAAATCTCATATTCCTGCTGCAAATGCTCCATTTAGAATTGAAATTCCTGAAGAGAAAGAAGTCAATATAGCAGCAAATGAATCTATACCACACCTTAACTGCGGAAGACCTATTGGAGCCAAAGACAAAAATCCTAGATAACAAAAACTCCAATGAATAGATGATGGTACTCATTGAGAGTCCTCATCTATAAAACAAACATCTAAAATCTTGTGTCCAATTCATCTCCTAATACTGATCCTCTTGAAGAGAGCTAGGTACCTGGAAATAATGAGATCTCCATAAACTATGTTTCTACAGGAGATCTTTTGGAACGAGATAAAATTATCATAGATGATGTATTTGCATTTAAGGTTGCTTTTGGCATCACCAGAAGTGATGATGAATTTGAACCACAAAACTGTTGAAGAATGTCGACATAGAAACGATTGGCCAATGTGAAAAGAAGCAATCCAAACAGAGTTGAACTCACTTGCAAAACATAAAGTATTTTGACCTGTAGTCCATACACCTAAAGGTGTTATACCCGTTTGATATAAGTGGGTTTTTGTTAGAAAACGCAATGAGAACAATGAAATTGTGCGATATGAGGCACGACTTGTGGCACAAGGTTTCTCATAGAGACCTGACATTAATTATTCTCTCGTGATGGATGCAATCACTTTTAGATATGCACTTAATGGATGTAGTTGCAACATATCTATATGGATCATTAGATAAAGACATCCATATGAAAATCCCTAAATGATTTACAATGCCCGAAGCTTTTTGTAATGAACCCAAAAGTATTTATTCTATTAAATTACAAAAATCTTTATATGGGTTAAAACAATCTGGTCGAATGTGGTATAATCGTCTTAATGAATGACGAGATTTGTCCATGCATTTTTATTAAGAAAACAATATCTAGATTTGCTATTATTGCAGTATATGTTGATGATTTAAAAATTATTAGTACTCTCGAAGAGCTCCAGAAACTGCAACCTATTTGAAAAATGAATTTGAGATCAAAGATCTCGGAAAGATAAAATTTTGTCTTGGTATACAGATTGAACATTTTTCAAATGAAATATTTGTACATCAATCGATGTATATCGAAAAAGTCCTTAAGCATTTTTATATAGACAATACTCATCCTTTGAGTAAACATATGGTTGTTCGATCACTTGATGTGAAAAATGACCTTTTTCGACCTCCAGAAGAGGATGAAGAAATTCTTGGTTCTGAAGTGTCATATCTTAGTGTTATTAGAACACTTTTGTATCTTGCAAATTGTACAAGACCAAATATATTTTTTACAGTAAATTTATTGGTAAGATATAGTTCTACTCCCACAAAAAGACATTGGAATGGAGTCAAACATATATTTCTCTATCTCCACGGAACAACTAAAATGGAGTTATTTTATTGTGGATCAAATTCACAATTGATTGGATATGCAGATACAGGTTATCTCTTTGATCCACACAAAGGGAAATCACAAACAGGTTATCTATTTACCTATGGCGCTACTACAATATCTTGGAGATCTGTCAAACAATCATTAATAACTACTTCATCAAATCATTCAGAGATTATCCCGATACATGAAGCAAGTCGAGAATGTATTTGGCTAAGATCAATTATCCAGCACATTAAGAGAAAATATGGATTGTCAGCCATTGAAATTAGTCTCACAATATTGTTTGACGATAATGTTGTCTGTATCACTCAACTTAGAGGAGACTATATTAAAGGAGACAAACCAAAGCATATCTCACAAAAGTTCTTTTATACTCACGAGCTCCAACAAAAGGGAGAAATTGATATCAAACAAATCAGATCAAGTGATAATTTAGCAGACTTATTTACAAAGTCTTTACCAGCCTTAACTTTCAAGAAACTTGTCCATAATATTGGAATGTGACATCTTAAAGATTTGTCTTAAGACATGTACTTTTGAGGCGAAGTCAATGCAAATTGTAATATTTTTCCTTCGCTTGGGTTTTTTCCCACTAGGTTTTCCTTTGCAATGTTTTAATGAGGCAATTTGACATTATTTTAATGGATCCTGAAGTATTCATATATATATATTGAAGTATCTATATAAAGTCCTCCATTGAATTTTAAAGTACATGGTCATTCAAGGGGAAATGTTATGAATACATATTGAATTATATTTATATGTATTGAATGTCCATTACTCTCTTGGATTTCCATAACCCTTGAGTTCATTTTCTTCTTCTATAAATAGATCACTTGTGTCTTGTATTCTACATCTTTGGAATAATAGAAGAATTCATATTAAACAAGATATTTCTCTCTTGTCTTTTTTGATTATTTTTTGATGTCTATGCTCTTCTATGTTAATTACTTTTTCTTTTTATAACATTAACCATGTTATTGGCTTCTATTTGAATAAAAAATTGAGAAACTAGCATAATAAAAAGTTGTTAAAATCATTAAATATGAATTGGCTAACACTTTATGTGAGACATTAAATAAGGGTTGATTGACAATTTATGTGAGATTATTGATATGTTCTAAACATGTATACCATGTGGGAAATTGGCTAGAAATCTAAAAAATATAATTTTGATTAATTATAGGAAATAAGGATAAAGAAATTCATAAGAATGTAAAAAGGAATTAGAAGAAAATCCGTATATTGCAAAAGAATATAAAAAATGTTTATTATCATAAACTCAAACGCATGCATTCTCTCCCAATAACATTATCCATAACCATCCACAAAAACTTTTAAATAAAATGATAAATAGAAGCAAAAATAGTCAAACGTTCAAATATCATATTTAATAGAATTAATACAACTTTATTTAAATACAACAATAGACCTTAAAAATTCATTATTTAAATTTATTTCATTATATCCAATACTAACATAAGCAACATAGTATTAAGGAAAATACAAAAAAATTGTCAAATGTAAACATGCTAAAATTGAGAATAAAAATAATATATTGTTACAACAAGACATTGACAATGAATGCATAAACTTAATATGATAATTTTTCCATAAATATCATTTATTACATCCTTCAGTACAAACGTATCCTCAACTAACCATTAGTAAAAATAATGCACCAATTAAAGGTTTACTCCAGCAACTAACACAAGTCTCAACCTTTGGGCTAACTTTTTATATAGTATTAGATTCAAAATGTTTTCACAATGAATACTAGAAAAGATAGTCTTAACATTAAGTATCATCATATCTAACCTTTTATATTTTTTTCATAAAGGTTTAATATACGTAACAACCAATCATTTGTCTCTCTTAGCTTTCATGCTTAAGGTGTATATTCAACACCTTCCCAGTCTCCACTCATGTATTTGACTATAAATTGCCTATTATCTCTATATTTGTGATTTATATATTAATTTTATGTTCAAGTCCTCATTTCTCCATTAAAGACTTGATGTCAACAACTTTTGAGGCCCTACTATTCTCGGTGACTCCCATATATGAAAATACTTATTATCTTCCCTTTAATGAACTTTGACCTTAACCCCACGTATATGACAAATTATCATGCACACAATTCATATGTGCTTGTTTTCTCAATTCAAGTTTATTTAGCTGTGCTCCATTCATGGTTTACCTTTTCATTTAACCATTCAAACATTGTATACATAACATTTTAGCCCTACTCAAATGGCCGCTTTAATGCATATATCACTTGTCTAACAAATTTCTATATTGAGACTTCATAGGTCTTTATCATTCCATAACATTTTTATGTAATGAATATTCATCATATCAAACTTAATCATAAATTAAAAAATTTACGATGACAAACACCTATTTATTCCTCTCATTGTATCTTGATCCATTTGTTTAGTGTCGCCACCAATATTTGTCTTACATTACACCAAATATTACGTCACATTTTGTCATTGAAAATATTAAGAATGCACAACCAAATAATCTTTTAACAATTCAAGTACTTGTACCCTTTCTTTCTTTTTTCTTTTTACTCTTAACGTCCCAATATGTGAATGCTATTAAATAAGCTAAATTCATGCTTACCTACTTATAATGTTTTTTTCTTCATATAATAATCATTCATATTCCTTAAAAAAACCCAAAAAATTAGAATAAAAATGAAGAAAATATCAAAACAAAAAATTGAATACTCTAAAATAATAGCAAAATGGTGTCATTGTTTTGAGAAATGGTCTAATAGTTTCTTGAATGGGTCTAGCCATTTCTTAAAGTAACTAACCTATTTTATATTCTATCCACTATAAAATTTAGCTCTCTCTTTTCTCTCTAGCCAAACCTTTATCCTAAAAATCATACGTTTACAAATTACTTATTTAACATATCAAAAATAAAGTTGTTTTAAGAACCACACTCAATTATCATAAATTCTAGCATTTAAGAATTCAAGAACTCATCTTTCATTATAATTGATTTTAGTTATAAACTAACCTTATCACATTCTAGATGTTTATATCACAATGACCATGCGTGAATTTAAACAAATATTACACATAGATCATTTTTTGTTATTGACTGAACCTCTAAGACCCTTCATAAAATTCATGCTTATATCACTAATTAAGCCTTATTATAATATTATACCATGTAATATTCACAAGGAATCCATTTTTCCAAATTTCTCGTAAACCTTAATTTTCTCACAGATTAGGGATTTTGTTTTCTACCCCATAATCTCACCTAAAAATACATTATTTTAGTTTAATAAACACTTTATCTTATTTCTTGAACTCAATTAAGCATGCATTGAACAAGTTCTTTACCAAATTTTCTTTTCCTTCTAATTTTTGTCTTATTTAAATTTATATTTTTCTTTATTGTGTTTTTTAATATACATGTTTTCTTATTCTTTTCTTTTGTTTTTAAAGAGGACTTTCACTTTTATAATATTCTCTCAACTTTTCTCTTTATTCTCTTTCACCATAATTTCTTCCAGGTGCAAGATAGGAGTTCTAGGTTTAAATTTCTTCATCTTCTCTCTTAAAATTGTTACCCTCCTCCTCTTCTTTTTTAAATATATGTTATTTTAATTTTAGCCCTTAAGTTTCATATTTCCTAATTAAAGTCCTCCTCTCCTAGGTCAATCCTAGTTTTTAGCCCTAATTTCTTTGCTTATATAATTTCAATTTTGTTTAGACCTTTTAAAGAAAACACTATTTAATTTCATATTGTTCTTAAAATAAAATCTTGGGGTTTTACAAGGTAGCTAGCTATAAAGGGTTTGATTATGGCTTGATGTGTATAAATTGAAGAAGTACACTGTGATTTTAGGGTAACTTGTCTTGAAAGGGATGAATGAATAAGAATGCATGATTTTTAGACTTGAAGGGGTTATATACATCGTAAACTAATACTAAGTCATATTTAATGGTTTATGGGAAATGTGTTACATGTGGAACCCTAATACATATTCCTACGATAAATGAATGAATTTGTAATGGATTTATAATCTTGTTGCTACATAATAGACTTGTAAAGCAAGACCTTAGGTAAGAGAAGTAGGGCTTTCAGGAGCAGCAGGTAGGTTTTTGGCACCTCATCAATTACTAATAATTTAAGCTCTTAATGTACTTTTTAATTGTTCAAATGCTTGATGCCCTTATAAGAATAAAACATAAGTAAATAAAATAAAAGATAAAACACTAACCCTAAATATTGACCATACCCTTATCATTTTTGCTAGTTTAGGCAACATCATACCTAATTAAGGTATTAGATTTCTTAAAAGTCTATTACCCATAAAATTGAAGTATAATAATACCAACTAGAGAGAAATGCTCTCCCTCCTCCCAACCGATCTGCCATGGAACCTTCCAGCTCAACCAACCCGTAGCTTTCCTTTTCCCTCTTCCCTCTCGCCTTAGCTTCCTTGCACCTTTTGGTCTCCTTCTTGTTTAATTTTTTCTTAGTCTCGTCGTTTTGGTCGCCCAGCACATTCAAACTCTTTCTCACAATTTGTTTTGATTGCCCAGATCTATTTTCAAATTATCTTCCCGTCGTTTTGCTCAGCAAGCTTTTTCCTCACGGTGTTTCTATTTTGAATTCGTTTTGAATCTGCATCCCGCTTTCTTTCACGTTGTTTCCCGTGAAGCTTGGCGTTTCCAACAATAGATCTGGGCGTTTCTCGTGAAGCTTGGCGCCTTTTTTTTCAATGTATTTTCAACAGATATGGGCGTTTCACAGCCTTTGTTTAGCTTTTTCAAAACATCTCTTCCCGTTGTTTACTTTGCTCGAGTAGCTTTGTTCAAAGCTTCCAAACTTTTCAAAATCTTCTTCCCGTCTTTTAGCGATCTTAAAGCATTGTTTTTTCAAATTTTTCAGTCATTCTCTAGTTTCTTTGATTCTCTTTCTCTTTCGTCTTTTTTTCCCGTTCACATTTGTTGTGCCTTTCATTTGTTGTCCCAGCTCTCAAACATTTTGTAGCGTTGTCTTTTACGTGTTTATTTTCGTTCAGCTACCCTCTATTTGAGAGCTGTGTTGTTGCTCAGTCCATTGGTCAGATTTGTTCCCATGGCCAAGAAAAAAACTAAGAAAAAATCCATTCCCTCCAGCCAAAAACCAGCTACCCTTTTAGCAACCATAGAAAATCTCAAACCTGTTTTGGCCGACTTTCTCCCTAGCTCCTCAAACTGCCCAAAATTGATTTTTTTTGCTGAGTTATCTGCTGCCAATGAATGTCACTTGCTTGTTGAAGACTTGGATGCAAAATGTGATGTGTGGAAATCTTGTTTAATTGGATATATTTAGGGGAAATTTCCTGGGTATAAGGCTCTACATGCTATCATTGCAAACTCATGACATTGTACTGGTGAACTGAATCTCCATGAATCCGGATGGTTGATTTATAAGTTTCATAACGAAGCAGTTAAACTTGTTGTTTTGAGAGGGGGTCCTTACCTTGTGTTTGGTAGGCCTTTGATTTTGCGTGAAATGCCTGAATTTTTTAACTTCAATTCAGCAGAGATGTCCATTGTTCCGGTGTGGGTTAAATTGCCAAATTTGCCTTTGAGATGTTGGTCTGAAAATTGTCTGTCCAAGATTGCTAGTATTGTTGGTAATCCAATTCAATGTGACAAGTTAACCTCTTCTATGACTCGGTTGTCTTATGCATGTGTTTTAATTGAATTTGATCTTCGCAAGGAGTTGCGAGAATCTATTAATATTTGCTTGCTGAATGGGTAAATGATTGAGCAGCAAATTATCTACGAAACTCTTTCAAAGTTTTGCACTTATTGCAAGGTCCATGGGCACATGGTTGCAACATGTTCTAAATATGCCAAGAGTTGCAAAAAAGAGAATGGGAAGGGTTTTGAGAGGGCTACTGAAAGTGCCCTAAGCCCCGGACAGATGAACAATCTTAATGCTCATGGCAAGGGGCTGCAGCAAGGGGATTTAATGTGCATGATAAAAGGCTAAAACAGGGGAATTCCAGACAGGCTTAAGCCTCTACTGCAGGTGGTGAATGGGTACTTGTTAGGAAAAAGCACAAAAGTATTAAGCATAATAAGAAGATCATGGGTGAAAGTGTTGGGACAGTAGAGCCAACTCTGAATGGCGTGGCAGCTAAGGCTAGTGTGGCTGGCTCTGTTGTGGCTGTTGGGGCTAGTGTGGCTAATGTTGGGGAAAATGCTACGGATAATACTCTTTTGGCTGCTGGGGCAAGTGTGGCTACTGGGGCTACTGCTGGTTTGGCTACTAGGGCTAATATTGGTTTGACAGCTGGGGTTGTGAGTGGCATGGCTGCTTGAGAAAATGTTGGCTTGGTAGTTGGAGCTGGGAGAGGAGTTGTAGGTGTGGGAGTTGCCATCGAACCTTTGAGTGAAGTTTTAGGCGTGACGGTTAGGGCTGCTGGGAATGACTCTCTTGTGGCTGCTGGAACCGATCATAATATGGCAGCTGCAACTATGGCTGCAATTGATGGGACAATAGTGGAAAATATGGCTGATTTTGTTGGGGGAGCAATGATAGCCTCGGTTGAGCCTCCTTATAGGGCTGATGGTAGGTCGCAAAATCATGCAAACAAGGTCCGAAATGGCAGCAAAGGGAAGCATATTGTGAAAGGTAATCATGGAGTTAGTGCTAGACAGGGATCGAAATCCAAATCTTCCTCTAGCGGACATGGTAGGACCCTACCTACCAATCCTGCTTTATGATGATATTTCACTGCTAGAATGTTAGGGGGTTGAATAGTCCCCTAAAACAGCATGAGATTGTGAATCTCATGAAGAAAAAGAAAGTTGATGTATGTGGTCTATTAGAAACTAAAATGTCTTCGTCTAAGGTTGAAACTATGCAAAAGCTTAGATTGAAGCACTGGAAGTTTTTGACAAATACGACCATGTCTTCTTCATCTAGAATCGTTGTTTTTTGGAATCCAGCTACTATTAATGTGGATCTTGTTTATTGCTCCTCCCAAGGTATTCATGTCACAAGACATCGAATAGGAGTGTTGTTTCTGTTTATGAGACTGTTGATTTTCATAAATGTCATCTTGAGTTGGGTTTGTGTGATCTTCCTTATACGGGCTGCCATTACACCTGGTCTAATGGTTCTATTTGGAGCAAAATTGACAGGGTCCTAGTCAATCCCCTTTGGTCTACCCTTCACCAATTTGCTCATGTATATTTTGGTAATCAAAGGGCCTTCTCTGACCATTCGTTTACTACAGTTAGGCTCAATCCTTAGGAGACGGGTCATCACAGTTTTAAATTCCTGAACATGTGGTCGTCTCATTCTAATTTCTCCTCTACTATTTCTGAAGGTTGGAACAAGGAAGTCTTGGGGTCTGCTATGTTTTCCTTTTGTAAGAGGCTTAAGTCGTTGAAAGGCCCCCTTAAGCGGCTAAATGAGAAGCATTTCAGTCATATCTCTGAGAGAGTGTCTCGTGCAACTATGGATTTGGATATTGTACAGACTGCCTTTCATGGAGATCCCAATAACCAGCATCTTGCTCTTGAGGATAAAAGGCTTAGATTACATCTTCTTCAGCTCAAGTAAGTAGAAAAGATGTTTTTTTGGCCAAAAGCTTAAATATACTTTTCTGAAGGACAGTGACAGAAGCACTAGTTTTTTTCACGCGTTGATGAGTCGGAGGAATAGTCGCAGCTTTATTTCAGCTATTCAGAAAGGGGATGGATCTCTTACTACTTCGGAGAGTGAGGTCGGTGCTGAATTCGTCCAATATTTTCAAAATCTTTATGGAAACTCTAGACACACCTTGCCTTTGGATAATGATGTTGTTCTTCGAGGCCCGTGCCTTTCTAATAGCTCTAGTGAGATCCTCTTAGCTCCTGTCACTAGTGATATTATTCAGAAGGCTTTGTTTGATATTGGAAATGACAAAGCCCCGGGGCCAGATGGATTCACATCGCATTTTTTTAAAGTTGCTTGGCCTATTATTAGAGTAGATTTTTGTGGGGTAGTTCAGGATTTTTTCCGGTCTAGGAAATTGCTTAAGCAAATCAATCATGCTGTCATCTCGCTTATTCCTAAATCAGTTCATGCAACCTCTCCTGGTGACTTTAGGCCTATCTCTTGCTACAATGTGCTATATAAGATTATTTCCAAAATTCTAGCTGATCGTTTGGCTTTTGTCTTAAAGTATATTATTAGCCCTATGCAGAATGTTCTTGGTGGTCGGGCTATGTCGGATAATATTAATCTTGTGCAAGAGTTGCTTCGGCAGTATGGCAGGAAGCACACTTCTCCAAAAGCCCTCATGAAGATTGATTTTAGAAAGGCTTTTGACTCAGTCAAGTAGCCCTTTATTTGCGAACTTCTTCGGTTACTTGGTTTCCCGATGCAGTATACTCACTTGGTTATGCAGTGTGTTGAGTCTACTTCTTTCTCAGTAGTGGTAAATGGTAATCTATATGGCTTCTTTCCGCGGAGGAGTGGTATTCGCCAAGGTGATCCCCTATCTCCGTATCTCTTTATCACTTGCATGGAGTATTTTTCACGTATGCTTAAAGGAGTTTCAAGGCAACAATCTTTTCGTTTTCATCCTCGCTACAAGCCTCATGATATTTCCCATCTTACATTTGCTGATGACATTCTGCTTCTGGCTAGAGGAGATAAAGCTTTTATCACTGCTCTTCTTCATCAGCTAGAGGTTTTCGGGCAGGTTTCTAGGTTGGAGATTAATCCTTCAAAATCTTCCATTTATTTCGGTGGGGTTACTGCTTTGAAACAAGATATCCTTCTTGCCACAAATTTCTCTAAAGGATCTTTTCCCTTCAAATATTTGGGAGTTCCTCTCAGTCCTCATCGGTTGCAAACATCTTTCGTTCGCGGATGAAAACGAAAGTCTCTTAATACTTTCCTCTTATTTACAAACTAAAAGCCAAGGTTCAGAGCTGGGTGGGCAAACATCTTTCCTTCGCGGGAAGATTGGAACTTTTGAGATCGGTTATATATGGTAGGATTCAGTTCTGGCTAAGTATCTTATCTCTTTCGGATACTGTTATCAGGGACATTATTCGAGTTTGCAGGAACTTTCTTTGGTCTGGTACTGTGGAAAAATCCCGCTCTGCTTTGGTTGCTTGGATAAAGACTGTTTGCTTACCTAAGAAGGAAGGTGGGTTAGGGCTTTTTGATATTAAAGCCAGGAATCACAGTTTCTTGGTTAAGCATATCTGGAATATTCATTTACAAGCAGATTCTCTTTAGGTTAAGTGGATAAATCATTATTATCTGCCAGGCCACTCCATTTGGGATGCCCAAGTTTCGAAATTTGATTCCCCACTCTAGAAGGTATTAGTCTCCTTAAAAAATCAGATCGTGAAGGATCTTGGTAATAGTGTATCTGCTATTGATATGATATCTTCTTGGCATGCGAGGGAAGGATGCCTCTCGGCTAAGGCTTATGACTATTTTAGGCTTGCGGATAGGGTGGTGGGGAGTAGTGGTCTTTGCCAAAGCATTGCTTTGTGTTGTGGCTTGCGGTGTTGGGAAAGCTCAGAACTAAAGATCGTCTTCACTTCATTCCAGCAGATTCAAGTTGTGTTCTCTATAATCAGGATCAGGAATCTCATCGGCATTTGTTCTTTAAATGTTCTTGGACCACTTCTTTGTGGACCAATACGATTCACTAGCTTCACATTCAACATCGGATAAGCTCCCTTTCTAGTGCTTTGCGAGTTCTTTGTCCTAAACGGAAACTTTTGATCTCTAGGATGCAGAGAGCCTCTCTTGCCATTTTGGTATATCTTATTTGGGAAGAGAGAAATAAAAGGCTATTTGAAAACTCTTTCTCTACATAGAAAAGGTCTTCAGGAGATTCCAGGTGTTGTTCTTCACGGTGTT
This sequence comes from Salix exigua, assembly GCA_032356905.1. Classification (NCBI taxonomy): domain Eukaryota; kingdom Viridiplantae; phylum Streptophyta; class Magnoliopsida; order Malpighiales; family Salicaceae; genus Salix; species Salix exigua. Next base: position 10,987,756 of record CM063593.1, on the reverse strand, counting down.
TCATTTTTACGAAAAAGACCATCTATCCATTGATGTGGGTTGATTATGTTCCTTTTGAGAGGGAGTTGTGGCTGCTTGCTTCTTGGTTTGGTTTTGGTTAAAGAGGTTCAGTTTGTTAGATTTTTTGGTTTCATGGGGGTTGCCTCTTTAAGCTTGGTTAGGAGTTTTTATTGATGTTGTTGCTTTCTTTTGCTTCTGTGTTGTATCCTGGCCCTTAACCTATGTAGTTGGGTTGTGGACAAGATCTTTGTTTTTCTTTTATTTTAGTTTTCTTGGGCTTCGGGAGCATGTTCCCTTGTAGGCCCTTCTGTATATTCTTCTTCTCTGTTCCTGTTGTTTTTACAACTTGTTTTTATTCTTTGATCTATAAAATCTTACCTTTGATAAAAAAAAAAGGTATTAGATTTCTTAAATTTAGGACCGTTTATCTTCTTTTATCCAAGACAAGCCTCATATATTGCATTGTAATCTCTTAGTCAATGATTTTCTTATATAAATACCTGCAATAACTTGTGTACACTCATATATTGCTTTATGTGGTTGTCCTTTGTTGTCTTCACCCTTTTAATGATGGAGATTCACCAAAATAATCATAGGATTTCTAATTTATAGGGTGTCCCATATCTATATTCTTACCTCTTTGTATAAATAGTTGGTTAAATTAGGTATTTAAGTGTTCTGACACCATAATCTCTTTATTATAACCTCATAATTGTTCTTTGTTTATATGTTTATCAAATTAGAATGCATCGTAAATTGTGATGTAGTTTTTCTTTAAATCATTTGAGTTCAAAATCCCAACAAAAATAGATATTTTAAAATACTTATTTATCTTTTAAGTTCATTTCCAATCTATTCAAATTTTAATGTCTTTAAGCATTTTGGGTCACACCCTTTAAAAGATTATATCTTGCTTTTGCTATATATTTTGGATTTTTTTTATCAACATCATCGCTAATTGTATTCTATTGTTACTTTTTAATGATTATGAATCTCTTAAATTAGATGTGTTTTTGGCAATCCTTTTCATTTTTTTTTCAATGAAAGACCAAACTTATTCATAATACATGCATAACATGTTTTGTAACATGTTTACAAAGCCTATTTAGGGTTCTACTCACATCAAAAAGACCTTTAAAAGGCCAACACTTTAAAATATTTTAAAAACAATATTTTATACTTTCCTAATTTCTAAAAGAATTCTCCTATATTTTTCTCACTCTCTTACTATGTCCAAGGTAAATGTCAAAACTCAAGTTTAGGTCCCTTACATTTCTCATGTTCATGTAAGACTTTTATTTTAAAAATAAAAAAGCAAATTAAAAAAAAGTGTTTCGAGGCCATAAACACAAAAAGATAATCAATAGTTAGTCCAAACATCATTAGGGAATGAAAGTTTAGGGCTTTACTAAAAAGAATAAGAACAAAGACTGAAATTGATCATGAATGCACAATTTAGAAGTTTGAGGACCAATATGAACAAGGTTGTAATTAAGTGAGGGCCTATTTAAAGAGAAATATAAAGACTTATGGTAAATTTAAAAATTTCTAAAGGCATTGACCCAGTAAAAAAACATGAAAACTTGGAATGACTTAATTAATGCAATCAATGGCCTAATTACAAGAAAAATTAATTTTGAGTCCATTTCGATCAATTTGATCAAAATCTAAATAACTTGTTTAGAAATAATCTTGTTCATCTCACGGTGTCTCATGGCATGGTGACAGATAACCTTGAAGCTTCATCCGGATTCCAAACCTAGAAAGAAGATTTGATCATAAATTAATAATTCTCCGGACTTAAGACATGATTTTAAAAGTTCATATCCATAAAAGGCGAAGACTTTCACTTTTCCAGCATATTATCAGTCAGCATCATTGATGCGGATATGGATATTAGTTTTATCTGGTTCTAATTAATCTATAAGGATGCATATGCAGCATAAGAATTATAAAACCTTCACCAAATCCACTGGCAGAGATCATATGAATGTCTTCTTGAAATCACACCAAAACCTTCCTAGCTTGGTCCATATTTCCACATTTGGAATACATATCCGCTAAAGCAGTTGCAACTGGAATAGGTGACAATAAGGCATGCCTTAAGATATAGCCATGAATGGCCCTTCCATATTGCAATGATGCCACATCTGTACAAGCTGAGATTATGCTAATGATGATTGGGAGATTAGCTCTTATCCCACATTCTTGCATTTTCTGGAATACCAGAATGGCCTCATAGCCAAAACCATTCTGAACCAGACCATAGATGAGTGTAGTAAATGTCATCAAGTTCGGATGGATGCCAACAGCCTGCATATGTGAGAACATATCTTGAGCCTCATTGATCTGGCCATTTCTAATAAATCCCAAAATCACAGCATTCCATGACATCACATTTGGTGGCACACTTTCCAACTGCATCCCATAAAACAGCTTCAAGGCTTCGCCAATTTTACCATGTTCTGCATAAGCAGTCAATATAGTATTCCATAAGAGGAGATCCTTTTTCATTGTAGAGTTAAAAATGTGTCTTGCATCTGCAATTTTTTCACATTTGGCATACATATCTATCATACTATTAGCCACAGCTAAATCAGATACAAGATTGTTTCTGATACAATAACAGTGCCCCTCTTTACCAAGTTTTATATTTCCCATCATAGAACAGGCAGATAATATGGATGCCAGTGTCACGGAGTCAAATCTTATGTTATCTAATCTCATCAAAAGACACAAATCAAGCGCCTTTTCAACCTGTCCATATTGCACATAGCTAGAAATGAGCAAATTCCAAGCAACTGCATCTTTTTCAAGCATCATACCAAAGACTAACTCAGCATCCTTGATTAGCCCAACCTTGGTATAGAAGTTCAAAATTGAACCACCCAAGATGCTATCCAATTCATATCCACCTAAAACAGCAATCGCATGGGCTTGCTTTCCCTCTTCAACTGCACCTAAATTAGCTGAAGCTGAAAGAAAGCTCAACAATGTAACTTGATTGGGCTTAACATCTTCCAACCTCATATCAAAAAACACTTGTGCTGCTTCCACGTCGAACCCATTTTGAACATAACTTCCAATCATAGAGTTCCATGTAACTACATTCTTGTCAGGCATATTATCAAACACTTTCCTTGCATCCTCTAAAATCCCACATTTACCGTATGCATCCACAAGACTACTTGAAACAAACACACACCTATCAAAACCCATTTTCACTACATAGCCATGAACCCCTCTTCCAAACGTAATCCACTGCATTGCAGCACATGCCTTCAAAATATTAGGCACCACAAAATTATCAGCCAGAATCCCACTATCTATCATCTCACAAAGACCCATTAAAGCTTCTCTATAGAAACCCATTCTACAATTCAAACCAATATAAGCAGCCCAAGAAAACACATTCTTTACGCTTAATCTATAAAAAAAGATATTTGCAACCTCATAAAGATGACATTTTGCATAGAAAATGAACAACTTCGTCTCTAAATACTCGTTTGTTGCGAGAGAATCACCGTGTTTTACAATTCGAGAGTGAATTTGCTGTCCCATGAAGAGAGCACGATCATAGAGGCATCCCTGAAGTAGCAGACCATAGATATCAGGTCCAACTGGGAATTTTCTTCGGTCCATCTCAGTTAAAATTTTGAAAGCTGCTTGAATGCGACCCTGTCCACATAGAGAAAAGATGGTGTTGAAGTAAGATTCTTGCAAATTAGACTGGCAGTTTTTATGTTGAATTTGAGGTATAGAAAGATGGGGTGGTTTTCCAATTACTTTTTTAAGGGATTTTGTGGGTTTAGCTTTAGAGTTAGAGAGATCAAGGTTTGGGGTTGGAGTTGGAGTAAAAGCAAGAGAAGCCATGATGCATTTACAGGATAGAGACTAAGATATCTTTCGGACGTTCAAGAGCATAGATTGGAGGATGGACTATGGTGCGCCACATTCCTTTATTTTTTGCCACACCGCACAGTATAACAACCATTTTTATCCTCTTGGCGGTATTCTCCCGTACAATTTTTTTTTTGTTTTTAATAACTTAGTCTTAGGATTGACGACCGTTTAGGTTTTTCCAATATATATATATATATTTTATAAACGTGATGACAGTATTTTTTTCAAAAAAAATATGATTTAAATTTGATTTGTTCTGTAAAAAAATATATTTAACAAACAATGAGAAAAAAATTCCAAAATCTGGATCGTTTTTAAAATCAGTAAATAATGCTATAAGAAAATAATTAATTTTTAATTATATAAATATCAAATAATAAAACTTAAAGGGGATCGCAACAAATTTGGATGAATTTTCTAAACTTGAGTTAATCTTCAAAACCAGCAACTCATAAAATCCTAGCTCCAAGTCTCAACAAATTAATTTTATAGAATGAATTAAAAATAAATAAAAAATTTCTAAAGTAAAAAAATTAAATAAAAGAATAAAAATCAAATTTGATGGGGAAAAAACTAAAAAAATGATGTACATATACAAAAACCAATTTTAAAATGATCTCAAATAAAAAAATTATCAAATTTGCAAAATAAAATGAAGGATAAGTAAAATTGAAAACAAATTCCAATTTTATATTTTTTTCAAATCAGCAAATAAAAAAACATATATTAAATCTAAAAGAGAATAAATTAAATAGTTATTTTATAATATTAGATGGTGAGATGTGAAAGTTTAGTAAGAGATAGAAAAGAAAGGAAATATTTTTTTATTAACACTAGAATAAAGTTTTGCTAGCCACAAGCACAATAAAAAATAAAAAAAATATATAAATAAAAAGGTCGTTGTCACTAGAGTAAAAGTTTATTGATCCAACAATGGATGAGCTTCAATAACGATTAGAATATCATTTTGGAAGTCACCATTTAACTGTTTCAAAACTTTTTATGCATAGTCTCGGATGAAAGGAATAATAACTTGAACTAACATGTGTAGGCATGCGTTAGTTATTGATTTTAATAGTATTTAGTTTTATTCAATTACCTCATTGCTCTTCAATCTCTTTAATTATAGCAAAAAAAAAATATGAAAAAAACTTTTAAAATCAGTTTATTGAAAGAAAAATTAAGGTAATATAGGCATTTTTTGTATTAAAAAAACCTATATGCTACTATATATATTTTTTTTTCTTTCAAAGGTAATTCAATTATTTTATTGTATTAAAAAATGAAAAAAACTGAATTATCCTCAATTAATTTTATAATAACAAAAAAAGTAAAAAAAAAACTTTGGATTCTAGTTTAAAATATTTTGTTTTTAAGAGTAATTCAGTCATTTTACTATACAAAATAAATATGAGAAGACTCACTTAACCTCAATCAATTTGATGATGAAAAATAAACCTCATGAAAAGGTCATCTCCCCTCCAATATTAATTTCACTGGTTCTTACATTAGAAGGAAAAAAACAAGAGAAAAAAACATCATTACATTGTAGCAATCCACAATACAAGGAGTCTTGATACATAATAAACATGGGATCATTTTAGTTTTCTTATAATTTAGAAAATAAGAAATAGATTTAAGTTTCACTTTTCAAAAATAATTTTACCATGAAATAAAAGGCATTTGATCATTGACCCATGTTTATAGTACAAGGAAAGAATAAAGATGCCAAACTCATATAGGTCTAGCGAGATGTCAGACCCACTAGTCTTAGGATCGACTAAACACTAAACCAAAATATTACTTTATAGGACCACCGATCAAAATATTTTATCATAATAAGATCATAGATTAAAGATATTTTATCTAGATAAAACCATAAATTAGAGATATTTTTATCCTAATGGGATAAAGATATTTCATTGATAGAACAATCTTTTCCCTACTATGAAGAGAATCACTTAGGGAGATATAAAAAGAGAAATTTAATTTTTCAATATGAGAGTACATTTTTTCTTCAAAAGAAAAGGGGTATATTTGTTTTTAAAGATTTGTTTCATTATTTGATAAGCTATATATGTTTTTTCCCAATGAAGAATGGGAGAAGAATGGGATAGATTGTTAAAACTATAAGATTAATGACTTTATCCCAGGTTAAGGCCCAACCTTCAAGCTAATAGAGTACAACAAGACTCTTTTTTTTTTGCATCATCTATGAGAAACTAATAAAAAAAACCCATTGATCAGTCCTTTGGTAGCAAGGTTATTAACGCTTTAATTACCAATGGACTTAGAATCTTAAGATTCTGGAAGACCTTTGACATGTATTAGGGAGATATTGGTTCAAACCAAATAACTAAGGGAGTTTTTATGTACCTAGAGCTTCATTGTCATCATCATTTTACTTAGAGAATTGATACTAAAAAAATCTTAAATTATCGTCACCTAGATGACGGTTAAAATCACACAACTCAAGAGTTATTGTTAGTTGAAAGCTCCAACTAGGTCTTCAGACTTGTTAACCTAGATGATTCCTAAATATATGAGTTATCCTTGCACATACATGTCATGGTCTCATGAGAATCTAAAGAACTTTGTTGATTTATAAAGAGTCCTCGAAAATTGCTTGAAAATCTAACATTAGAGAAAAACCTTTTTATTAAGGTTGTAAGGCCACACAAAAATATTATTTTTGGTTGTTTATACCCTAAACAAGGATAAAATGGTATTATAGTCAATAAATAAAAATATAAGTTTCTTATAGGTGAATCATATTGATCAAGTAACAAATGTTCTTTATCATTAGGTATGTTTGCGTACACTTTCTCTTGGCTAGACAACCCCTTAAGTATTTCAAAGATATGATATATTTGCTTAGTAGAGTGATAACATGTTTACTTTGGAAATGACAAATACCCCACCAGTGTTATGAAACAATTTATCTTGAAAATGATTGATATGTTCTTTCTAATACAATCACACCATTTCCTGTTAAATCTTCTAATAATGAGGTAAATTTATTATTTCTAGAGTGATAGCAAGTTTAATTTGGAAGTTCAAATATCTTCCTAATACTAGAAAATAATTTACCCTTTAAGGAATTGACATGATCTCCCTAGTATGATTGCATCTTTTTTTAATGACAAGATAGACACAACCTTAACAATAACGGGGATGAATAAACTATTCCTTGCAAAACAACCCTTTAAAGTTTCCAAAGATATGATAAATTTACTCTTCTTAGTGCAATAACATGTTTACTCTAGGAGTGAAAAATATCTCTCTAGGTCAAAACATAACTTACCTTTGAAGAGATTGACATGTTTTCCCTAGTGTGTTTACACTATTTTTCAAGGAGAGGATAAACATTGCATCATTAACAAGAATGGATACATTTTCCCTAGGCAGAAAGCCCTTGAAATCTTCCAAAGATAGGATAGATTTATTCTTCCTAGTGTGATGTTTACTTTATAAATGACAAATGCCTCCTTAGTGCCACATAAAATTAACCTTAAAAGGGTTGACATGTTCTCACTAGTGTAATAACACATAATTCTAAGAATGGGATGAAGATAACCTTTTCAATTGGGGATGGGCACACTTTCTTTAGGGAAAAAATCCATCAAATCTTTCAAAGAAGGAATAAATTTACTCTTTTTAGTTTGATGACTTGTTTACTTTGGAAGTGATAAATGCTTCCTTAATGTTACAACACAATAAACCTTTAAAAGGACTGACATTTTCTTTGCACTGTGACAACACATTTCTCCAACCATAGGATGGACATTGCATTTGTAATGAGGAAAGTTATTCTCTTTCTAGGGCGACAACCTCTCAAATCATCAAAGGATAGATAGATCTAATCTATTAGTGCAATAACATGTTTACTTTAGAAGTGACAAATATCTCTCTAGTGTTGTGGAACATTTTACATTTTTAAAAATGATTTACATGTTTTCCCTAATTTGATCGCGCATTTCTCCAAGGATCAAATGGACATCACATTAGTAAGGAGGACTGATACACTCTCCCTAAGACGACACCTCTTAAATCTTTCATAAATGGGATAAATTTACTCTTTTTTTGTGCAATAACATGTTTTCTTTTGAAGTGGAAAATATCCTTTTAGTTTCACATGTCTAAAGATAGGATGGACATTGTATTAATAACAAGGATATATGAGCTCTTCCTAAAGCAAGAACCCCTCAAATCTTCCAAAAAAAATGATAAATGTAATCTTTTTAGTGTAATAGAATGTTTACCTTTGAAGTGACAATTTTTTTCCTAGTGCTACAACATAATTTATCATGGAAGGGATTGACATTTCTTCATAGTGCAACCACACCATTCTCTAATTATGGTATGGACATTGCTTCAACCATAATGCTATATATAATGGCATAAATACAACTTTCCATCATCCACTAATAAAGTTTTTCTTAACATTCATGATAGATTTATTAGGAATCTACATAAGACCTAGTTTATTCTTTTGATCACAAGCAACAGGCATTAAATGTATCTTTCATTAAACTTGATTAAAGTTAGGAAAAATTGAAATTTCAAAAAACCAAAAATACTTTATTATGATTTGGTATTAAACCTAAAAATTCTTTATTAAGTATGGCCATTGGGACCATAAATACTTTATTAAGTATAGACATTTGACCTAGATAAAAAGGCTAAACGGGAACTAAAACTTGTGAGAAATAACAAAAGAACAAATAATTGTATTATTAGTGTGATGTATATAAAACAAAACATGTATACAATTACAAATGGAACTAAAAATCAATTCTAGACTCCTCAACTAGGTATTTTACTTGATAGGTTATAACGACCCTCACTAGGAATATGTTCATGAAATTAAGGATTGGGATTGTATGGAAAGCTTACTAAAATTGATCAACATTACCCTTGAAACATGAAGGAAATATAGGTAAGAGATAATCAAGAATATCTTATCTCCCACCATCTCGATCAACATTGTTGAACCCCTACAAAATTCTTAGAACTCATTAAGGGTATCCTTTAAAGCCTCCAATTTTTCAAAGCAATGTTGGGATTTTTTCTTAGAAGGAGAAAGCTTAGTCTTTAAGTTAGTCATCTCAACATATAGGCTAATTTAGAAGCCCTTGCTTTGAGGACATATTGTCTCAGAAACATCATTAGTTTGTAAAATCATCAAGTGTTTTTTTTCTCTATAACTAAGCTATAGGGAAAGGATTTATGTTTAGTCCTTTAATCCGGAGCTTGTCATTTTAATACTACACATCTTAGTCTCCAAAACACCCATTTTCTTTTTTAGTATTTAAAAGATAACCTCCAACCATACATGGACTTGGAGGAAAATTCTTCAAGGTAAGGAGTGGTGTTAATGCGATCCTTGTGATCATGTGGTCACGCAACCCACAACGAAGAATGAGATCGGATCATGAAAAGCCGAAATAGGTCTGATAAGAGTGTGACACAATGAATACTTGCCCCAAGACATCAGCACTATTGGAATGTGTAGAATGATACCACGAAGACAATTAATCTTCGATAAGTCGGATTCAGTTCGTTCAAGAACTAAAGAATGCAAGAATCACTCTCACAACATAAACTGAAAAGTTCATAATTAAAATTAATCAATGGCTATCGAAATTAGGGTTACATGAGTTTAAATAGTTGTTAAGAAGTAACCCTAATTGACCCTTTATGTGGACTTAAATGAGATCCACTTAAAACTAACCCAAAATTCTAAATTGAAAAGTCCATGACTTAAATTAAATTAAGCTCAAACAAGCCTTGGGTTGTAGCTAAAAAAATTAAATAAAGCCCATAAATATTATTTATAGCTTTCCATCGAGCCCCTTAATCCTAGAATCAAAAGGAAAAGGTACCCTATAAGTCCTTGCTGGTGTTTCTGGATTGGTTCGCATTATCCCTTCTCTCCTCGAAAGGATTTGACCTCAAATCAAAATCGTTATGTTCTTGATGACTCGACAATCAACACACATCCTCCATGTTCCATCTTTCTTAGGCCTGAGTAGCATAAGTACAACACACGAGCATATACTCTCACGAATATATCCCTTATCTATTAGGTCATAAATTTGCCTCTGAAGCCCTGTCGTCTCCTCTGGATTGCTTCTATAGTCTGGTCGGTTAGGAATCAAAGCTCCAGGTACAAAATCAATTTGATGTTCGATCCCCCTCAATAGTGGTAATTCGCTAGGAGTATCGTTGGGCAACAAACCATCAAACTCCTGCAAAAAACAAATAGAAGCACTAGGCACCATATGATCAAGATCATTAATATTAAAGTAAGCCTCTTTGTACACAAGTAAAATCATTGGCTTGTTAGTGAGATATTCAGATTTGACCTCACCCTCTCTAGCATAAGAACTTCATTGTTTTTTTTTCACACAATATTCATCACTCTTCCTAACTTTCTTCACTCTTGTCTTACCTCCACTCTCGGCTAGAATTGGGTATTTTTGAGTTATGGTTGAATGGTCTGATTTGTTTCCGATTGGATGACTGTTTGGATGGGTTGCAGTGGCTTGGGGTCTAGCCGAATCTGATAGTCTTCTCTCCCCTTGATCCGCACCTTGATTTTCTCTCCTCATTGCCTCATCATACTCACATTTTAGCTTTATTTGATCATCATGCACTTGTTTGGGTGTAAGAGGTAAAAGAGTGATGATTTTACCATCTCTTACAATGATATACCGATTTCTAAACCCATCATGAATTGTCTTCCTATCATATTGTCATGGTCTCCCTAACAAGATGTGAGTTGCTTGCATCGATACCACGTCGCATAAAATTTCATCAACATATTTCCTTATAAAAAATGGGACCACAACCTGTTTAGTCACTTTCATTCACCATTACCATTCAACCATTGCAATCTATATTGTTTCACATGCTTAATAGTACTCAATTTACATTTACTAACAAGGGTTGCTGTTACGTGCCTATGTGAAAGGAGGAGCAATGTCACATGGCCAATCATGAGGTGTCAAGCTAGCAGGCCACCAGCAAGCCAAGCCAGCAGCGTGAGGTCTATTCAATGGTCACTTCAAAAGGGTTGATATGAATAAAGCAATGTTCTGTAATAAAAGTCATTGGCCAGTCTACTCTGATTTGTTCAGTTAGTGGGTTTCGTCCAAGTTCGTCTAGTTAGTTTAGTTTGGTTTGGGTCCAATACATTTAAGTCCAGTGAGATTATTTAATTAAGTTAGTGGGTTGAGTAATAGGTCCAATTAATAAATGTGATTATTGAGTCAAGGTTGTTGCTGAGTATCAACTAATTATCTGGGATAAGCTTAGTGGGCAGGGAACTTGTAATCCGCAAAAAGTTGTTTAGTTTCAGTATTTAAGCTAGGAAATAAGGAAGGCAGGCACGAAAAGCAATTTCTAAATTAAACTATCGGAGGTTTTGGATTCCTTGTCTATTTATATCTTCTTGAATTTCTGGAGTCGTAACATTGGTATCAGAGCCGGCTTCCATGGCTAAGGGTACTGAGGATACTGGAACCAGATATTCACAATTCGCTGAATCATTGGCAACTGTAAAACAAAATCAAGAGCAAACTCATCATATTCATCACGCATTACAACAGCTTGTGTAAGGGCTAGCACAAAAACTGGATTTGGTGGCCTCACATGTTGAGGCGTTGTTACAAAGTAAGGCGACCCAAAATATGGGCGAACCAGGAGGATCTGGACAATATATCACAAACCCTCTTTATGAGGAGGAGGCTGGAATCTAGACTAAAGCTGTAAGACTGGATTTTCCAAGGTTCAATGGAGACAACCCCCGTGGGTGGATTTACCGGGCCAATCAGTTTTTTACCCACCAGACCAATCCGTTCCACAGAGTTCTAATGGCGTCCTTCCACATGGAAGGAAAGGCTTTAGTATGGTTTCAAGACATTGAGGTCGTTGGGGTCTTAACAGTTGGGAAGGGTTTATTCGGGCTCTACATACTCGATTCGGGTCATCACCTTATGAGGACTCCATGAAGGAAGTGAAAAATATCTTGAAAACACAGGATGAAATCCTCAGCGTCTTCCAAGCTAACCTGCAGCAAACACAAGAAGGAATGAGAAAGGATGCAGATCGAAGATGTACATATAGAAAATTTAAGGAAGAAGATTGGGTTTACCTCCGTTTGCAACCCTACAAGCAGCAAACAGTGGCCCAAAGATAGAACATGAAGTTGTCCCCACGACTCTATGGATCAGTTCAGGTGTTGGAAAAGGTGGGGAAGCTGGCGTATCGACTGGATCTGCCCCTGAGTTAAAAAATTCCTCACGTCTTCCATGTGGCTTGCCTGAAGGAGAAATTAGGGCAACGCCACCGGCTGGTGGTCACCCTCTCTCCCAAAGGTAAAAAAAGGGTCAATCGGCGTGAACCAGAGGAAATTTTTTGGAAAAAAATAGAGAAAAAAAAGTTGTGACTGAGGTGTTAGTGAAATGGAGAGGTTTAGGAGCAGAGGAGGTTTCGTGGGTGGTATAGGCAGAATTGGAAAAAAGTTCCCTGACCTTGTGGGCAAGGTCATTTAAAGAGGGAGGCATTGTTACGTGCCCATGTGAAAGGAGGGGCAATGTCACGTGGCCAATCGTGAGATGTCAAGCTAGCAGGCCACCAACAAGCCAAGCCAGCAGCGTGAGGTCTATTCAATGGTCACTTCAAAAGGGTTGATATGAATAAAGCAATGTTCTGTAATAAAAGTCATTGGCTAGTCTAGTTTGATTTGTTCAGTTAGTGGGTATCGTCCAAGTTCGTCTAGTTAGTTTAGTTTGGTTTGGGTCCAATACATTTAAGTCCAGTGAGATTATTTAATTAAGTTAGTGGGTTGAGTAATAGGTCCAATTAATAAATGTGATTACTGAGTCAAGGTTGTTGCTGAGTATCAACTAATTATCTGGGATAAGCTTAGTGGGTAGGGAACTTGTAATCCGCAAAAAGTTGCTTATTTTCAGTATTTAAGCTAGGAAATAAGGAAGGCATACACGAAAAACAATTTCTAAATTAAACTATTGGAGGTTTTGGATTCCTCAAAAATCCATTTTTATCTTCTTGAATTTTTGGAGTTGTAACAGTTGCACTGCAAACATTAACACAACTTTTACTATCAATAATTAAACCACACACCTTTCTTTGTATGTAACAGCACATATGGAAAATATTCTCTATTTGTTGATTAGATTCATCTTTCTTAACTTGAACCTGAAGTGTGCGCCTAATAACAAAGGACCCCTCAATTAGTAATGCTAACTCATCCTCATCACTATCCTCCAATGGTGGTATGCCTTCGCAAACAGATCGGTCACTTTTAAATTCCATATCACCATCATCTATAATCATCATAATTCTCTTGTTTGGACACTCCAAGGCATAATATCCATGCCCTTGACACTTGAAACATTTAACAGCACGAGTACGTTTAGGCTGAGTTTCAGATTTACCTTTGATTGTAGCTCACAAAATTAAATAAAGCACTTAAGTTTTATTTATAACTCTCCATCCAGCCCCTTAATCCTAGAATCAAAAGGAAAAGACACCCCATAAGTCCTTGTTGGTGTTTCTAGGCTGGTTCTCATAAGGTGTAAAAGGGTTGTCGCACATCGTCGCTTGGCGTCCCGGGAGGGATCCTGACTCTCGTGGTGGAGTTGAGAAGGAGTCACCACCTGGTTGTTGAGGGTTACTAGGAACACCCGATTTGCACTGGTCTGGTCAGAGATTTGAGAGTAAGGGACTGGTTGCGTAAAATGAAGGTATTAGCACCCCTTGTACGCCTTACCTGAGGTAAACTGCATCATCTACCTTGATGTGATTTTGAATATTTCAACGGGTCGTACTTTATCACGTGAAAAATGTTCCGATTGAAAAAGAAATCGGTTACCGCTCAGATAAATCCTGTGAATTTATTGATTATTTCTAGATATGCAAATGCTAGCGTAATTGTAGTTTCTTCATTCACCACCTGAAATTAACCATTAATCCTCATGAATTAATTTCGCAATTGATCGACCCATAAAAGAAATCGACCACTTCTCAGAATAATCCTGACAATTTTGGTGGTTATTCTCGAAAATATAAATGTTAACCTACACGTAAATTCAACAATTACTACCTAAAATTAACCGTATATCCCCATTAATTAATTTCATCATTTTTAATATTAGGCCAATTTCTTAGAATTTAATAAACATGTTATTAAATTTAGTGTGAATTTTTTGAAAATACTTTGGCCATTGCAAATAAAAAACATTTTTTTGTTTTCACTTTATATTCTTTTTTCTTAACAAAACGACGTTAAATTGAATAAATAAAACATAACACACACACACACACAATCTTTTTTCCATTTCTTTTTCATCACCTTTTGAAAGTAAAATACAACTCACATAAACATTGTCTTGTTTTCTTTACAATAATTAAAATACAATAAAAACTCAAATAAACACATAAATATAAAAGAAAATTACATAAAAAAGCCTCAAGAGGCAGTTTTGGAATAATTGCCGCAGGAGGAGGACTGGTGGCAGTGGTGGTGCGTCTGCTCATGCGCCATCGTCACGTGCAGCCGCTGATGAATAGTGACGACGGGGGGCGAGTGGGACAAATCAACCGTGTTCCCTCTTTCTCTCGCCGATGATGACGCTCATGGAGACCTGCAAACACAATCAAAGCAACACAGACACAATACAGACAACACAAAATCAACTTCATCATTTTTAGATTTGTTCTCGGCTTCTTCCCAAAAATCACATATATGGCCTTCTTCTTCTTAGGCTGCCCTCCTCTTCATTTTCTCGTTGGCGAGGGAGACCCCAATGACCTGCAAAAAAAATAAAAGACACACGAACACAATGAAAAATCAGACAGTTCTATCCTTCTCGGGTATGTCTTTCTTGGGTTTGTTCTTCTCGGTGTGCTCTTTCTCGACTTCAGATGGTAGGTAGGTTGCCCATGGTTGGGGTTTCTATTGTGTGGGGGCCGTTGGGTTTGTTGATGGCTGCCGTGTGAGAGTGAGGAAGGGGAAATCGAGGCTATGAGCGACGGTGGTCATCACCTTGAAATAAAATCAAAGAGATATTATTTGTTGAAAATCAAATTAATTTGGTCAAATATCCAATACACTATATTCAATGCATGCTAGAGAAGGTGAGGTCAAATCTGAATATCTCACTAACAAGTCAATGATTTTACTTGTGTACAAGAATTGAAATCATAAAACCCATAAAGGTTTTATGATTTCAATTCTCATACATGGGTACAATCATTGACTTGTCAGTAAAATATCAATTTGATCATCACTCTTCTAGCATAAAAACTTCATTGTTTCTTTTGTTTTTTAACACAATTTTCATCACTCTTCCTAACTTTTTTCACTCTTGTCCTACCTCCACTCGGGCAGATTTAGGTGTTTTTGAGCAGTGGTCAAATGGTCTGATTTGTTGGGGGTGGTTGCCAAATATTTGGATGGGTGGCTGAATGGATTGTAGAGGTTTCGGTTCTGTCCGAATCTGATGGTTTTCTCTCCCCATGTTCCTCTCCTTGATTTTCTCTCCTCATCGTTCATGCTTACTTTTTAGCTTTATTTGATCATCATACACCTGTTTGGGTGTAAGAGGTATAAGAGTAATTGTTTTACCATCATTTACAATGGCATACCTATTTTTAACCCCATAATGAACTGTCTTCCTATCATATTGCCATGGCCTCCCTAATAAGATGTGACTTGCTTGCATTGGTACCACATTGCACATAACTTCATCAACATATTTCCCAATTGAAAATGGGGCCACGACTTGCTTCTTCACTTTCACTTCACCACTATCATTCAGCCATTGCAATCTATATGGTTTCACTTGCTTAACAGTAATCAAATTCAGTTTACTAACAAGAGTGGTACTGCAAACATTAACACAGCTTCCATCAATAATTAAACCACACACCTTGCTCTGTACGTAGCAGCGCGTATGGAAGATATTCTCTCATTACTGATTAGAATCATCTTCTTTGACCTTAACCTGAAGTGTGCGCCTTATAACCAAGGACTCCGCAACCGGTAATGCTAAGTCATCCCCATCAATATCCTCTAATGGTGGCATGCCTTCGTAATCAGATTTGTCACTTTCCGATTCGATATCACCATCATCTCTAATCATCATTATTCTCTTGTTTGGACATTCCGAAGCATAATGTCTGCTCCCTTGACACCTAAAACATTTAACATCACGAGTACGTTTTGGCTGAGTTTCAAATTTACCTTTGGCACTGGTAGGGACATCAACTTTAGTTGTTGATGGTTCAAATTTTAGAAGGAACAAAGGATCGTGGTTGGACAGTACCCTCTCTCTTCAGATTCGTCTTCCAAGATGATGAAGAACCCGAATTTCACCCTACCCGAACATGTCCCTTCCTAGGTTGTCTCTTCACCTTCGTAACCATGTGAACCATGTCTTCTAGTTCCACATAGTGTTGTAGCACTACCACATTGGCAATGTCTCATTTCAACCCATTAAGAAATCTAGCCATGGTGGATTCTCTATCCTCAAGAACATTGGCCCGAATCATTGTTATCTTCATTTCTTTGTGATATTCATCTACTATTTTATAGCCTTGATTCAGACCTTGGATCTTCAAGTATAAGTTTTTGTAGTAGTGGTTTGGCACAAATCGTCTCCTCATTAAGACTTTAATCTCACCTTAAGTCTGATAGGGTTGCTCCCCACTCCTCCTCCTCCTGATTACAATCTGATCTCACCACATCATTGCATACTCTGTAAACTCAATCATCACCAACTTCACCTTTTTTGTTCAAAATAGCTATGACAATAAAAAAATCCAATCTACCTTTTTCTCCCACTCCAAGTAAGCCTCCGGATCATTTTTACCTTGAAAGTTTGGAATTTTCAGTTTAATGGTGTCCTCATCCATATCTTCATAATTCCCCATGTCACGAAAATTCACATTCCTCCTAGCTCTGTTTGGTCCAAGCCTCATTCCTTGGCCAACAGCTGCAAAATCATAGTTATCATCACCTACATCTGTGTTTTCATCAACATACTCTTCAAAATAAGATATGTTATTCCGTATAGCCATACGAACAGTATTTCCTCAGCGATCAACCCCACTATTCTGTTGCTTTATCAAATTCATCTCATCTTTTAGATCTTTGTATGTCCTGGACAACAGCTCAAGTTGCTGACCCATGGCTCGTAATTGGAATGTTAAGTCAACGTTTTGTGTTGCTGATTCGTTGCTTTCAGACATCCTTTGATTCTGCAAAATTTGGTCAATAGTAAGAAAATATATATATATATATATATATATCCTCACAACTCATGTATCACAAAAAAAAATTAGGCTTTTTACTCTAATAAGCTTATTACGTGTTTTACCTCAAAACTCTCGTGTATCACACACAAAAAAAATCAAGGTTTTTCACTCTAATAAGTTCATTGCGCCTTTTATCTCACAACTTAGTTTCTTATGGTTCTTTCAAACTAAAACAACAAATCAAAGTCAGTAGCATTCAGAACGCACTCTAATTATGATTTTTAGACTCAATAAGCAATAAAAATACTGAAAACAAAACTACAATTACGATTTCGCGAGTAGCAATGCAAATTCGTACGAATTGTAGACGATACGAAGACATGGAATAAAACAGAAGCAAATACTAGCGAAAAAAATTACTTAACTCCTAGATAACTGAAAATAAAACAAAAATAGAGAATTGGACAAAACTAAATAGTAAGGATCACTTTTTTAGAATTGAGCATAATCTAAACTCTTAAGCAATTTTTACGTAACAGAATTGAAACCAAGACCAAACGACTTTGAAATGACCTCAAAATCAATATTTAGTATATTAATACTAAACAAAAAATAAAACTCAATTTATAGGTCTTTCTCGTACCTCTAGGTACACAAACCCTTATGTGATCAATTTGCAGCAGAAATGAACTTCCAATTGAAACCTCTAATATACGATATCAAAATAAACCCCAATTTAATATATCATGTGATATCAACTCCAAGACACAGAATATAAAGTTTCAATTGATTCTAAAGTATTTTTATATGGGTTCACTAAGGTAGTGTTTTTACGACAGAAATGAATATCGAAATAACCCGTCAAGAAATCAATATCAAAATAAACTTAAATTTGACATATGATACTATCTTAACCCCAAAAGATGGAATATTAAATTTCAACTGATTCTGACGTGGTTTGCATATGTGTCACCAGAGTAGTGTTTTTTGCGCGAAGATTTCAATGATTCTTCAAATTTCAACAAATGCCTCTATCTCTCTTTCTTTTCTTTTCTGTTTTTTTAATATATTGAAATGAAGAGATAGAAAGCAATGAAATATAACCTTTTTTTTCTATTAGATGACGCTGACACGAATAACAAGGAGATGAACACAAACACTAGAAAACTTCAAGGAAAACTAAGAAAAAACAAAAATAACATAATGATGACTTTGTTTCAGAGCCTAGCTCTGATACCACCTTATGCGAACCTCGTGATCACATGGTCACACAACCCACAATCAAGAATGAGATCTGATAGGTCTGATAGGAGTGTGACACAATGGAAATCTGTCACAAGGCACCAGCACTATTGGAATGAGTAGAATGACACCACGAAACCAATTAATCTTCGATAAGTCGGATTCAGTTCTTTCAAGAACTAAAGAATCTAAGAATTACTATCACACATAAACTGAAAAGTTCATAATTAAAATTAATCAATAGCTGTCGAAATTAGGGTTACATGAGTTTAAATAGTTCTTAAAAAAATAACTTTAATGGACCTCTTATGTAGACTTAAAAGGGGTCCACTCAAAACTGACCCAAAATCCTAAATTGAAAAGTCTATGACTAAATCCAAGCAAGTCTTAGATCCTAGTTGAAAACAAAGTCTTAATTAAGCCCAAATAAGCTTTGGGCTATAACTAACTAAATTAAATGAAGCTCATAAGATTTATTTATTCTCTTCCATCCAACCCTTTAATCTTAAAAACAAAAAAGGAAAAGGCAACCCATAAGTCCTTGCTAATGTTTATGGGATGCTTCACATCATCAATAAAGTATAGAAATACAAAAAATACTTAATTAAAAATATATACAATATATTATATGGTAAGTAAATTAAATAACTTTACTGATACAAAATAACTCAAGGAGTTAATTTTGTCGACCGTAAAGAAACTCCATCGTCTTTCTATTTTGCATGCTATCATTCGATATTGTATAAAAAGCTCTCCCAAAATTAATCGCGTGCACAATTGATTTTGTTAGACTACCGTGTCGTATCAGATGTTACACGAGCGAGCTTCTGTCATCTTTATTAATTGACAACTCGTTATCAAATAACGACTAAAATAATCATCTTCTCTTCGAATTGTTTTTTCTCTAGATTGTTTTTTTTTTAAAAAAAAAATTTGTCATCCAAAATCTTTTTAATTTAAAATAAAAAATAAAGTAAAACCATTACAATTTTTTCTCAAATTATTTTAAAATGCCTTTTTACTTCTCAAAGATATTTGACAAAATATAGATCCAACTAGCTGGATTGCCTGCACTACGTTGCGGCCATAGTACGGGCAGAACAAATAATCTTCATAATTGTTAAGATTACAATATTTATCTAATATATAAAATTTTATATTATAAAAAAGATCAACATTCTTTATTATAATAATAGTAAATCAAAGTCTTAACTTCTTAAATTACCATCACCATCACTATCAAAACAATAAACATTATTTAATAAATCTCAGGGAAAAACCAAACAAAATTAATAAAAAAACACGTAAGAACAAAAATCAAAAATTACCATTATTATTCTTAATATTTATATTATTATTGTTTTAATAACAGGAAGAAAACAAAATTAAGTCAAAGGCTTAAAAAAACCTAAAAACATTAACAAAAGAGAATATAAAAAAAATGAAAAAAATAAAAATTATTGACTTGAAAAAAAATTATTTGACCCTAAAATTTATAAAACAAATATTACACTACTTTGCGGGTTGAGTAAAAAGTTTGTATAACTATTAAAAGAATAAAAATTATCAAATTATCCTAGAGAAAAATCCTAAAAAACATTAACAAAAGAGTAAGAATAGAAAAATATTATTATTATTATTATTATTATTATAATGAAAAAAATAAAAGACTAAAAAAATCATAAAAACTTTAACAAAAGATCAAACAAAAAAATAAAGTAAAAAATATTAGGTAAAAAAAGTCATATGACTTAAAAATATAAAAGGAAAAAAAAACTAAAAGAAATAAAAAAAAATACAAATATCAATTTTCAAATGATCATAGATATAAAATAAAATTTAAGAACTATTGTTTTTTTTAAAAGAAATATATCATCCCAACAAATAAGAAAATAAAAATAAAAAATAACCACAATATACACACACACACACACGGACAAAAGTAAGGATTATTCTTGAAATTAAAAGAAATAAAGGGATTAAAATGAAAAATTAAAAGTAATAGGGCTAAAATGAACATTAAATATAAAAAGGTTAAAATTCAAAATTAAAAGTATAAGTGCCAAAATGAAAACATCGAAGTCTTAAAATCTAAGAATATTATTACTATTACAACTAAAACAATAAAAATTATTAAATTATTATGATGAAAAAAATAAAAAACATAAAAAAGGAAGCAATAAAAAAACTAATATTATTATTCTTATTGTGTTAATAATTGGAAAAAATTCAATAAAAATATCAATAAATTATTTTAAAAAAAATATATAAGTGAAAAAAAAAAACGAAAGAAATAAAAAAACAATCAAAATAAATAAAAAAAACATAAGTGAAAAAAAAAGAAATAAAAAAAGCGTCAAAATCATTAAAAAAACAATAAAAAAATTAAAAAAAAAAGCAAAGTAAAAAAAAAAAAAAACACACTAGGATCCTCCGTCCCCCGCCTCCATCTTTGCCAATAGGCTACAGTTTTCTCTTTATCTTTTTCTATGAAATAATATATAAATAGTATATTTATAGCTTAAAAATAGGGGAAAAAAATGTTAAAATTCATAGTGTTTTTACTCGTATATTACAGTGAAATACTGAGGTGTTTTAGTTTATTTTATAATACAATTGAATGCAACATTTAACGTACTACATCCTTCTAACATGTATATAACAAGTTAGAGATCATGTGCAGATAAAGCTAAAACCCTAACACTATCCTTACATATCAGAGAGGTCTAAAACTTACTTCCATTGCTTTCCTCACCTTCTTCTCTAAGAGCAGCCCGCCCTTTCCTTTCTCCGCCATCATTCTCACCACTCTCGCCTTTCCAGCTGCTACTCTCTGACTTGCCATCTTCAATGCTCTCAGATCTGTCCCCACTACCTTTAAAATCCGATTCAGGGGAGCTAGGCACCTGTGAAGTGGGTTTGAACAACTGGAGTTGGTGGCGGAGAGTTTGGTGGTGAAGTGGTGGCGGAGGTGCCGCAACCGCAGTGAAGAAATCTTGAGACGCAGGTGGTGGTGGAGCACAAAAGAGTGGTGGCGGAGCATGGGAAGCTGGGTGGGCACCATAGAGGGTTGCCCCCCCATTATGAGCTGCTGCTGCCGTGGCGTACTCTGGAGGGACCCATATGCCACCCAGCACTACAAGATGTGGAGATGGGGCACTTGTTGCTTGTGGGCTTGGATTGGGTCGCCTTGTATGAAGTCTATATTTCTGTATCACGAAATGAAAAGGTTAAAAAGAGAATAATATATCATTTGGATCTGCAGTGCGCTGGTATTAATATATTGAAAGTATATGCAAATTGCAGACTGTGTGATGTCAGGTCAAAAGAAATTGCACAAAGCCTCTTCCATGCAAGCTGCCTGAGGCCTGAACCTCACATAAATTATATCTGTCTATCTGTATATATATAGAGAGAGAGACGTAATATACCTGCAGATGGCTTTTTACTTCGTCATTGGTCAAACCGTCAACCTTCATGAGCTCCCTGATTTGTTTTGGGGTGGCCACTGTTTCCATGCATGACCAAAAAAGAAAAGAGAGCAGTCAAATATATATATAATTATGACAGTGATAAAGATGGTAATCATGAATAATTGACTTGACTAATATCATTATTAGGATTTTGATTACCTTGTGAACCGCCAAGCAAGTGCAGAGCATTGACAAATCTGCTGTGTAAGTCTGGCGACCAGCATCTCCTTGCTTTTCTATGAGTTTGAGATGTGGAAGTATTTGCAGAAGCAATAGTCGCAGCGTTTGTTTCCTGGCCATCAGATGATGAGCTATTACCACCTCCTTTTTCTTGCTCAATCACAGCCATCTTACTACCACAACTTTTTCTATTCGGACAAGAAAATTCATTCTCAGTCTCTGGAAATTTCTTATGATCCAGTCCCAATTGTTCATCAGTACACGCTGCAAGAGCCAAGGTTGGGCTTGGACACATGTTTCTGTTTCTCTCTTTTGAGAATGGAAGGAAAGCCCCTCCATTTCTTTGTTTGGTGTCTAAGACCAGCTTTGAACTAACATTGAATCTAATATCGGTTTGTTTTGGGGATGACAATGTGGTCTGAGGTTCGGTTCCAATGCTGTCTTGGCTCCAAAGCTGTGCTGTTGTCATCCAGCTAGCCTTATCAGAGATGTTTGCGGTCATCTCTGGGGTTTCAGATGTTGAGGTTTTGAGAGGAATGAATTCTTCAAGAACTGGTATGGGCCCTTCATTTCCTCTACATGCTTGTAGTTGCTTCCTTGAAGTCTCCACAGCTGAGTCGAGAGATGGAGATTATATATATATATAGTGTTTGAGGAATTACCATTTACTAGAGTATGATTCTCTTAACCAAAATATTTCGAAATTTAACTGCTTGCTTATAATAAAGAAGCGAACTCAATAAATTAATAAAGTAACAAAGATAGAAAGCTAACTGCAATTTCTATAAACAAAAGAGCACAAAGAAAAAGACTAGAATTCTAATTCATCCACGTGATCATCTCATGATTAACTAGCTAGCCAATTAATCTTCTCTCTCAATGTGTGGGCGCGCGCTAGATTCATTATAATCTTTGAGCCCATAGCTAGTTTCGAAGCAGTTAATTATAGTCAAAGCATAAATTAAAACTAACTTTCAAGAAAAGAAAGCCAGGCTATCTATACATATTTATACCGCTGGTTAGAAGCTGCATGCAAAGGGGTAGCTCGCGTTTGAAAGCATCGATCTTTAGCCTTTCTTCCTCAAGGCGAGAGATGAACTCTTCAAGCTTTGGGGTCTGGTCATTCTGGTCTGCAAACGATCTCAACAGCATAGAATAGCTGTGGGGCTTGCAACCCAGCTGGCTGACTTGCGATGGAGATGACGGCATGGTTATGAATAGTTTTCTGTTTTCACGAACAGCAAGAGCACTGGTGTCTCTGGTCAACAAGCCTTGTCTTGTCGTTAACGTTGTTGCGATAAAAGGAATAGGGATTTGTAGGAACAAACAACAGCAAAAGAGGGTGGGTGTCTGGACTCTTGCTTTCTAGGTTTTGAGTTTTCAAGTGGATTCGAGAGAGAAGAGAGTGCTGTTTGTGAAGACAAAGAGGATCATCGATCTTCTTTTTAGGATGATGAATTGATCAACAAGGAATAAAGTCGGGTTCAGAGAGGAAGAGAGAGACAGAGAGAGGAGTAGAGGATGAGGAAAGAAAAAGCTAGCAAAGAGGGACGGTAGCTTCTTGCAAAGAGCAAAGTTAGAAAAAGCTAAAAATGAGAGAGGTAGCTCAGGCTCTCTCAAAGGGGAGGAGGAATCAGGAGTCTCACAGTGGACCGGGGTCATGTGCTTGACTAAAATACACTGTTTTCTTTCTTCTTCTTTTTTAAAATAAATTAATTCAATATATATATTGATATAAAAGACGATGATTCTTCTTCTAATTAGTGTTTTCATTAATCCCTCAATTACCATTATCTTTTTTTCCATTTTACCATTTCCTTTTGATTTGAAGATAAGCCTACCCTTAAAAATCAAAGATAAGCTATGATGATCATATATTGACGTGTGGTGTTCAAAAGCTTCCCCTGTAAAGTCTGCCATGGTGTCCGGTGCTTGTGATTAATGGTTTGTATTTTTTGAGACATATTCTTACATGCGATTCACTACTACTTGAAGAGAACATGCATTGGAGATATCTCCCACATGGCCATGGCATCATGCATCCTTCAAATATTCATAGGACCCATTCTAAGACTGCGAGTAGAGTGCAATTAGAGTTTTCATGAGGCATTAATTAATGCCACCTTTGTGTCTAAGTTTAAAGTTTGTGACAAGAGATGCAAAAAAATAATAATTAATACTTATGTTAGTTTAAACCTTGAGAACCCTATGTTTGCAAAGATTGTTGGCTTAACATCTAATAGAAGTTTGCAAATGTTAATAGTAATTGTTTAAAAATATGGTGATGGATGTAAAAACAAACTTATATTCTCGAAGAGATTTCAATATTTATCTTCTATTGTTTTGAACCTTATTTAACAAAAACAACCAATCGCATTCCACGACATGATGGCGGTGGTGAATTGACTTTTACTAAGAATTCAACAATATTTTCCTCTCCTAGTTGATCATTGTTTAAGAACATAGTTCTAATTAGAAATTTAATAGATGATAAATTTAGATAAGCATATAATTATGTACTACTTAACTACAATTAATTGAGATCATTTGTTAAGTAAGACAAATTTATAATCTTTGAAATGACAAATCATTTTCTCTTGTATCCTCATATTTGCTAAATTTACAGATGACATCATAATTTGTTGTTATTCTAAATTTTGTATCTCACTAAAGCTCGAGTTGTTAAATTACAAGATGAGCAATTTTTCATGTGACTTAAAACATAAATAAATATGTAATAATATATAATTGTAACAAAAATACATTTACTTTACCTATTTTCCAACCTTTAATGATAGTTATTTTTAGCTATGCATACAACATGAATCCATGCTTCACCAAAATTTTTGAAGACCGAATCCAATTTTTACCAAGTCAATTGGATGAAATTAGGAGGAAAATTGAAGAAAAATGAGAGTTTAATAGTCATTTTATGGTCAAATTGCACAAATCCAAAACCAAAAATCAAAGTAAAAAAGGCACATAAAGTTAAGGCTACTATTGAAATTTATGCGAGGATAAAATTGCATAAATCTGAAAGTTTAAAAGACAATTAAGAGCACAATTAGAAAAATTATAAATTAAGGGAACAGAGTGTATTTGTGCCACTCTACAAGATATGCAAACGTGAGTGCAATATTTAACGGTTGCCATTGTAGAAGTTGAAGAGGTCACATAAGTCTACACACAAGGAGCATTTAAAAGGTCGCTACTCTTCCTATAAATACCTAGACAGAGATGAGGCAAGAGAGAGGAAGAAAAAAAGAAAACACAAGACATTGGGCAAAGAAAAAAACAAACAAAGCAAAAAACATGCAGCTAATTAAAACAAAAACTACGAGCTAATCTTCCACCATAAGTTCTCCCCTTTACATCGTTGACAACAAGAATTATCTATTTGTTCATCGTTGGTGCCACCAACCACAACTTCTACTACGATGACATATAACATTTTCTTTTTCTCTTGCAGCAGTAACAATAACTCATTTCTTCATCCAACAACATTAACAACTCCTTTTTTTTTCCTTTTGATAGTAGCAATGACAACACCTTTTTCCTCTTAAGCTGTCATTCACATTTCAAGATCAACAATTGACAACCACAATTTTTAAAACCAACCAACAACAGCCTCATCATCCCTTTTAGCAGTATCTTAACTTTTATTCGACAGCCACCACCGACAACTCCTTGGTACCACCAACATTTTTTTCTTCTCCTTTGGCAACATCTCTTCTTCACCTTTGACCACACAGCAATAGTTGCACGCAGCGACAACTACTATTACATCACTTTCTAACCCTTTTCTCGACCATCACAGACCACATTCTCGACGCCGCCACCACCACCATAACGAATTTCATCTCCTCTACACAGTGATAGTGACATGTAACCTTCTTTTTCTCCTTCATTTTTTACTACTCACTATGCAAGTGAAAAATAGATAATGAAATAATTTACGTCCTATTGTTCACGCGGTAAATTGTAAGAAGGGCTGGACAAAACCAACCTCACTTGGGTGGATGTTGGGACTAAATGGTCCAACATGATTGGATCGACTCATTTTGTTATGCCCTGTCCAATTTTAATTTTGAAAAATAAAACTATAAAAAATACATGTTTAGAAGAAAAAAATAAAAAAAACAATATGTTGTTTTTGTGGATACTATTGAATTCTAAAAAATTTCCAAACATATTTTTTGTAAAACAAAATCACATCTTTTCTCATAATTTTAAAATAAAAATGGGATATCATAACCAATTTATGATTATCCGTTAGATTTCGATCAATCTTTCAACAACCTTTTTGTTCATTTTTAGCTGTCAACTTTAACTAGCAAGGTGTAAAATTATATTGTAAAGTACACCATCGATATCAAGGAACAATAAATGTTGTGTTAAAGTTTGGGCCCTAGAGTAGATAGGTTTCGACCAAATGAGGTAGAGACTCTTACATGAAGAAAGATCTACTTCGAGTCTTAGAAAAGACCAACAAATAAAAAATATATCTTAGAAAAGTAATCAAACAACAACACAACTTATGTTAGGTAGGGTGCACTAGGGGTGATGCATTTTCCCTTGCACAACAAGTTTCTTTACTCGGATTTACCTTTAGATTTTCTAGTGATTTTAATACAGGTGGTGACTTCTAAAAATTATAATTGTAAATTTACAATTATAAGAAAAATCCCTTTCCTAAGCATCGTCTCCCCTTTTCAGTAATGGTAGCAAGTGAGGCGAGAGAGTAACAAACGTTATCGTGACAACAATAATAAATATGGTAACCTTTCAAATATTGTTTGTATATCATGTTATCAAAATGATAACCTTGTAATCCTTTTTAATCATATATAAGCATTGTTTTGATTTCCTCCAATACAATAATATGATAGTTTTTTATTAGTGAATAACCTTTCAATCTTGTCCTGACAAGAATGCATAATAAGTATTTGTTTGGCTTGTTGTTGATGATTTGATTGCGATATATTTAGTTTTTTGTATTTTTCTTCTAATTTTTGACAGGGTTTTATAGAGGAGGTATTACCAAAATTTTATTCATAATGGAAAGGTGCAATAACAAAATGATAAATCATAAATTAAATATTTAATTGAATAATGTTAATTATTTGGTTATAATGTTTGAGAAACGTTTAGGGTCAAAATGAAATAGTTGTATATCTTTAGCAATTGGTGCATTTATATGTTATCATAAAAAGGCACTTGATGCACACTCTAAGAACACATGCTCATCAACTATGGGTCACTAATCTAGCTTTTCATCTACTAGAGAATCATATTCTAGCAAGTTAATAGTAGAATGGAAGTCAAATTTTAAGCATGTATGAAAATCTATTTAATTCAAACATACAATTAAATCAATGATTATGCATGTGATCAAATGTTAATTACTTAGTTTTAAGGTTCATAAATATGAAAGCTATATGGATGATAACATCAATGATAAAAGTTATTGAAGAAAGTTCTCTTGTGTTTAATATAGTCAACTTTAAAAGCTTTTTGTAGTAGAGGTATAGGTGATAACTTTAAGGTAATTATTATTATTATTATTATTATTATAAAAACTTGTTTTTATTAATGAAAAATATTTTAAATTTAAAAGTTAGTTTTTTATGGAAATAATTACAAGAAAAAAACTTGGTTGGATAAGGCAAACTCTAGGGTGGCAATGTAAGTCTAGAAAAAACATAGTGTAACTAAGGAAGTTTTAACATTTGAATTTTTTTATTGAATTGTAATTTTTTTTGTTATATATTTTCATCAAATTAATTTATGAACTAGGTTGTACAATTTATGGTATGCATTCATCTATTCTATGAGATATGCCTTATAAGATAACTTTAAGAGGTGGAAGAATTGTAAACCTTTCCATATCTTTCAGCGATACTAAGAGAGAGATATCAAGTTCACCAGCGATCCCTCGAACATAAACAAAGAAAATCATGGTTTTGTTTGCAAGCTTGCCGACAAGATGCTTCCTTATATAAACCATGCAAAGCACCTAGTAACAGTGCTTATTTTAATTATAAATATTTCTTTTAAGAAATAATAGTTATTATTTATGATAACATTTAACATTAATTTACTTGGCAGGCTTTTTAGACAACTTTAATTTTTTAGATAAGATTATTTCTCAATATAGTATTAGAGTCTTATTGACTCAGTGATCTCGAGTTCGAATTTCACCACCCCTATTATATTTGATACAAATGAAATACAAGGTAATGTGGACTTGTGCAAGTTTCACGTCCAAAAAGCTTTCACTTGAGGTAGGTATTACAAAATAATATAACATATTCTGAGACTTCTTCTAAAAACTTAAGTTTTTAAATGAGATGGTTACTTAAAAGATATAAAATCACCAACAACAAATTATGGTTGTTGGTTATTTGATTGGGTATCCGTTGAAATATAAGATGCATTGCTATTGAGTTATTTCTTGAAAATCCCAAGGATAATAATTAACAATTGATGTATCAACATAAATTGATCGTTACATAATTTTATTATCAACAATAATAATAATAATAATAGTAATCAAGAATGAAATTACTAACAAATATAAAATTATCAACACGACTCCAGCTGGTTGCAGACATGATCTCAGTAGTAAATCCATAGAATATATTTAAACAATTTTTTCATCGACGCAATATTCAGTTGCTATAAATCATCTTGATCCGAGGAGCCACCCACATATATAATACTTAATGTGTCCATGTCGAATATATATATATATATATATATATATATATATATATATATATATATATATATATATATATAACGTGAGTGTCCGGATTGGCTTGTACGCACCTCGATTATTCCAATGAGCCTTGAAGTTCACGAGCATATAAATCTTCAGTGACCGTTATATTAACAATTACATGGATTAAACTTGATACAATAACAAGAACAAATTATTTCATCTCGAATTTTTTTATTATGGGATCATATGATTAAGTAAGTTAATATTTAATTATATAAAAAGGAGGACATATTCAAATGGGCTTGCGTGCAATTTTTCAAAAGTTGCGTTCTGAATATGAGTGCATTCAGCGGAGAAGAAAGAAGAGAATATGTAATCCAAAATGAAAAAATTAAAAAAAATGAAAGAATATAATATTTGGCTACAAGGAAGGAATATCTTAGTTCGAATTCTACGACTCTAAATTAAGGGAACCAACAGAGATTAAAGAGGAAATCCAACCCAGAAGAATAATAAAGGACCCGGGAATCTTCTTCACCTATACTTGACTTTAATGAAGTTGGTAGGAAGGTCAGAAGATTCTCTTTTAATATTTAACTCTTTCTAATATTAAAAATTACTTTTTAGAAATAAAAAATATTATTTAAATATATTTTTAAATAAAAATATTTTAAAAAAATCTTACGGCTGTATTAACAAACACCTTTTATTTTTAATTAAATTAAGAGATACCTTTTGCATGAGAGAAAAATCCCTTTTGCATGAGAGAAAAATCCCATCATAGAGTTCAGAGAAGTGCATCGAATTCCCTTAACTGGAAGAGAGCGAGAGAGAGCAATACTAACGGCTGGTCGCTTTATAGAATCAATCTTCTCGTACAAGACTCCAACCCCAGCCTTTTGTGCAGATTCTTATCGTGACACGTGTCGTTATATTCCTCCATATCGTCCTTGTGAATATCCCTTTTGTCTGCTGTCTAATAATTAAACCAGGAAAGGAATATTCTTTTTCTTCTTCTTTTGAATTGTTTAAAATCGACACCGAGTAGCTTACACTTGCTAATGTATTAAAATCGACACGAGTTACATTGCCCGCGCTCTGCGGCGGTCTAATGTATTAATTTTTTTGAAGTTATAAAAAAATAATAACAATACAGATCAATTAAAGTTGAGCTGTTTTTTTTTCTTATAGCAAACTGATTTATTGTTAGGTTGTTTTACTAACTATTTTATAGGTGAATAACAAGACTGGAATTGATAAAATCAACTAATAAAGAGATTTGGTTTTTGCAGCAATTTATTTTATTGTTGGATCTATTTTAACTACTTGGAATTTTTTTTTATAGTAGACTAATTGATTGTTGCGAAATTTTTTGAAGAGAAAAATTATAATCACTAAAATTAATTGAATATGAATTATTTGATATATACAACATTTTTTAGGAAATCATTGCATGCATGTTGTGGTGAGCTTTTGGATTGAATGTATTAGATATATAAAGAGACATGAAGTTACATGAGTTTATTTTTTTTTTGTTTGTAACAAAAGAGTTAAGGTATCATGAATGAAATAGACTAGAACCAAAAATTTGAAAGAGTTGAGATGCTATGCGAGAGAACATTAATATAATTAGTGATGCGAACCAGCCCAAAAACACCAATATCGACCCATTACAGGTTCCAAATGGTCCAATCACGCGGTCTAGGACAAAGGCATTGAAAGAGGCAATGAATGCATTGGTCTTGAAGGTTTCAACCCGGGCAGAATTGCAAGGACCGTTGGAGTATCAAGAGGAGACCTTAGTACATCTTATCCATGTGCAGGAGGGGTCCAATACAACCTTATTTGGGCCATGAAATTAGGACAACAAAAGGATCCAAAAGAGTCCTACTACAATATGGAAACATGGGATTGATGGGCTGGATGGAAGAGAATAAATAAATCTTATGGGCTCTATTTAAGTTAGTTAGCTACAGCCCAAGGCTTGTTTGGGCTTAATTAAGACTTTGTTTTCAGATAGGATCCAAGGCTTGGTTGGATTTAGTAATGGGCTCTTTAATTTAACATTTTGGGTCTGTTTTAAGTGGACCTCATTTAAGTCCACATAAGAGGTCCATTAGGGTTACTTTTAAGGACTATATAAACTTATGTAACTCACTTCAGCAGCCATTATTGATGAAACTTCATTCTGAAATTTTCAGTTTATGTGGGAGAGAGATTCTTACATTCTTTAGTTCTTGAAGGAACTGAATCGGACTTATCGAAGATTAACTGACTTCGTGGCATCATTCTACTCATTCCAATAGTGCTGGTGCCTTGGAACATGTTTGCATTGTTTCACACTCCTATCATACCTTATTTCAGCTTTCCGGGATCTTATCTCATTCTTGGTTGTGGGTTGCGTGACCACGTGATCACGAGGTTCGCATCAGGTGGTATCAGAGCTAGGCTCCGAAACAAGGTCATATTATTCTGTTATTTTCGTGCTTTTTTTTTGTCTGTGTTCCTTGAAGTTTTCCAGTGTTTGTGTTCATCTCTTTGTTCTTCCTGTCAGCGTCATCTTAAAAAAAAAAGATTTTATATTTCATCTTTTCTGTCTCTTTGTTTCATTATATTAAAAACAAAAAAAAAAGTAAAGAAAAGAAAGAGAGATAGAGGCAATAGTTGAAATCTTGCTGCAGAAACACTAGTCTGGGGAAACACAAGCAAATCACATTGGAATCAGGTGTAATTTCATATTGGGTCTATTGGGGATAAGATAGTATCATATGTCAAATTTGGGCTTATTCTGATATTGATTTCTTGAGGGTTATTTATAAATTCATTTCTGCCATAGAAACACTACCTTACTGAACCCATATAAAACCACCTTAGAATCCATTGAAACTTTATATTCGAGTGTAAACCTTGATATCGCATTATATATTAGATTGGGGCTTATTTCGATATCGTATACTAGAGGTTTCAATTGGAGGTTCATTTCTGCCGCAGATTCATCACATAAGGGTTTGTGTACCTAGAAGTACGAGAAAGGCCTATAAATTGAGTGTTATGTTTTTCTTAGTACTAAAATACTAAATATTGATTTTGAGGTCGTTTCGAAATTGGTTGGTCTTGGTTTCAATTCTATTACGTAAAAACTACGTAAGAGGTTACATTCTGCTCAAGTCTCAAAACATGATCCCTACTGTTTAATTTTGTCCATTTCTCTGTTTTCATTCTACTGTCACCCATCTAGGAGTCAAGTAATTGTTTTCTCTAGTATTTGCTTCTCTTTTATTTCGTGTCTTCGTATCGTCCACAATTCGTACGAATTTGCTTTGCTACTCGCGAAATCGTAATCGTAGTTTTGTTTTGTTTTGTTTTCAGTATTTTTATTGCTTCTTGAGTCTGAAAATCATAAATAGAGTGCGCTGCGAAGGCTACTAACTTTGATTTGTTGATTTTAGTTCTGAAAGAACCAAAAGACAGCAAGTTGTAAGGTAAAAGGCGTAGTGAGCTTATTAGAGAGAAAAACCTTGATTTTGTTTTTGTGTGATACACGAGAGTTGTGAGGATATCTATATCTATATATTTTTTTGCTACTAACCAAATTTTGCAGATTCAAAGGATGTCTGAAAACAACGAATCAGGGACACAAAATGTTGACGTATGCGTCCAATTACGAGCTATGGGTCAACAACTTGAGTTGATATAGAGGGCATTCAAAGATCTGAAAGATGAGGTGAATTCAATAAAGCAACAGAATAGTGGGGCTGATCGCCGAGGAAATACAGTCCGTATGGCCGTACGGAATAACAGATCTGATTTTGAAGAGGATGTTGATGAAAACGCAGATATGGGCGAAGATGACTATGATTTTGCATCTGTTGGCCAAGGAGTCAGGCCTGGACCGAGCAGAGCTAGGAGGAATGTGAATTTCCGTGGCATGGGGAATTATGAAGATATGGATGGGGACAACATCAAACTGAAAATTCCTAGCTTTGAAGGTAAAAATGATCCCGAGGCTTATTTGGAGTGGGAGAAGAAAGTAGATTGGATTTTTGATTGTCATAGCTATTCTGAACAAAAAAAAAT
The DNA here is from genome assembly GCA_032356905.1 of Salix exigua. Taxonomy (NCBI): domain Eukaryota; kingdom Viridiplantae; phylum Streptophyta; class Magnoliopsida; order Malpighiales; family Salicaceae; genus Salix; species Salix exigua. The sequence continues at coordinate 10,954,870 of CM063593.1, read as the reverse complement.
GAAATTGGTGATGATTGAGTTTACAGCGTATGCAATGATTTGGTGGGACCAAATTGTGATCAGTAGGAGGAGGAATGGCGAGCGACCCGTTCAGAATTGGGGGGAGATGAAAGCGTTAATGAGGAGACGATTTGTGCCAAACCACTATTATAGAGACCTATACCTGAAGCTCCAAGGTCTGAATCAAGGCTATAAGACAGTAGATGAATATCACAAAGAGATGGAAATAGCAATGATTCGTGCCAATGTTGTTGAGGATAGAGAAGCCACCATGGCTAGATTTCTTAATGGGTTGAATCGTGACATTGCCAATGTGGTTGAGCTACAGCACTATGTGGAGCTAGAGGACATGGTTCATATGGCTACGAAGGTAGAGAGACAACTCAGGAAGGGACATGTTCGGCCAGGATCTAATCCGGGTTCTTCATCATCGTGGAAAACGAATCTGAAGAGAGAGGGTACTGTCCAGCCAAGATCGTTTGTTCCTTCTAAAACTGAACGACCAACGACTAAGGTTGATGCATCTACTGGTACCAAAGGTAAATCTGAAACTCAACCTAAACGTACTCGTGATGTTAAATGTTTTAGGTGTCAAGGGCATGGGCATTATGCTTCAGAGTGTCCAAACAAGAGAATCATGATGATTAGAGATGATGGTGATATGGAATCTGAAAGTGACCAATCTGATTGCGAAGGCATGCCACCATTGGAGGATATTGATGAGGAGGAGTTAGCATTACCGGTTGCGGGGTCCTTGGTTATAAGGCGCACCCTTCAGGTTCAAGTCAAGGATGATGAGTCTCATCAACAAAGAGAGAATATCTTCCATACGCGCTGTTACGTACAAAGCAAGGTGTGTGGTTTAATTATTGATAGTGGAAGCTGTGTTAATGTTTGCAGTACCACCCTTGTTAGTAAACTGAATTTGAGAACTGTTAAACATGCGAAACCATATAGATTGCAATGGCTGAATGATAGTGGTGAAGTGAAAGTGACTAAGCAGGTTGTGGTCCCATTTTCAATTGGGAAGTATGTTGATGAAGTTCTGTGCGATGTGGTACCAATGCAAGCAAGTCACATCTTGTTGGGAGGCCATGGCAATATGATAGGAAGGCAGTTCATGATGGGGTTAAGAATAGGTATACCATTGTAAAAGATGGTAAAACCAAAATCAAGGTGAGGAACATGAGAGAAAACCATCAGATTCGGCCAGAACACAAACCTCTACAACCCCTTCAACCACCCATCCAAACAAAAACAAATGTTTGGCCAACACTCCCAACAAATCAGACCATTCGACCACTCAAAAACACCCAAATCTGGCTGAGAGTGGAGGTAAGACAAGAGGAGAGAAGAAAGTCAGGAAGAGTAATTCTTCTTGGACTATAAATACTCTTTTTTGAGTGTTAGACAAGGAAAATTGGTATTTTTAACATTATTGAGTCTTTGGGTGAGGATTACTCATACTTTAGGTTCTTGAATAATTCTTCTTGGACTTGTAAAAGGTCAATTGTTTTTATGGATTTTTTTCATATACTTCTAGTTCATGATTCATTATAATCACACAAGCTAGGATCTTTTTCATTCAGTATATTTGGCATCATGGTTTAGATAATCATTGTGTTAGATTCTTAATCATAATTTGATTTTAGCTTTCTTGTATAATTTTTTCTTGTGTATAGGTTCAAGAATTCTTATCCTTTAGGTTTATGTCATTTGGTATCATACAAAGGCTCTAAAATCAAGTTTTATTTATGTATCTTTAAGCTCTTACATTATTTCTTATATTGTTCTCAAAATGTTGTTGCAATAGTAATGTGTGCAGACATAAATTATTGAGTTTTTTCTTACAATCGAATTAGTAATATATAAAAAATAAAAGAAGGCTAGAATCATAATTGTTGAATTTTGTCTTAAAAATTTAAACATATGATTGTTAAGAAATTAGCAAGTTAGTGTTTGATGCGAACCAGCTCAAAAACACCAACATCGACCCATTACAGGATCCAAATGGTCCAATCACGCGGTCTAGGACAAAGGCATTAAAAGAGGCAATGAATGCATTGGTCTTGAAGGTTTCAACCCGGGCAGAATTGCAAGGACCATTGGAGTATCAAGAGGAGACCATAGTACATCTTATCCATGTGCAGGAGGGGTCCAATACAATCTTATGTGGGCCATGAAATTAGGACAACAAAGGGATCCAAAAGAGTCCTACTACAACATGGAAACATGGGATTGATGGGCTGGATGGAAGAGAATAAATAAACCTTATGGGCTCTATTTAAGTTAGTTAGCTACAACCCAAGGCTTGTTTGGGCTTAATTAAGACTTTGTTTTCAGATAGGATCCAAGGCTTGCTTGGATTAAGTAATGGGCTCTTTAATTTAGCATTTTGGGTCTGTTTTCAGTGGACCTCATTTAAGTCCACATAAGAGGTCCATTAGGGTTACTTTTAAGGACTATATAAACTTATGTAACTCACTTCAGCAGCCATTATTGATGAAACTTCATTCTGAACTCTTCAGTTTCTGTGTAAGAGAGATTCTTGCATTCTTCAGTTCTTGAATGAACTGAATCTGACTTATCGAAGATTAACTGGCTTCGTGGCGTCATTCTACTCATTCCAATAGTGTTGGTGCCTTGGGGCAGGTTTCCATTGTGTCACACTCCTATCAGACCTTCTTTTGGCTTTTCGGGATCTTATCTCATTCTTGGTTGTGGGTTGCGTGACCACGTGATCACGAGGTTCGCATCAATTAGAGTGGTTAAAATGTCACATTGATCATTTTTTAAATCCAAAATAGCAAATATAATGGTTTAGAAATTCAAGAGTTGAAAGCATAACAAAAGAAAATAGATTAACTTATCACAACAAAATGGTGTCATAGAAATGTCATGGAGTAGCCTTGTTCTTCAAGAGAAGATGCTGGAACAACGTATGGCAGCATGCGAAAGGGGTGGAAATGATGTTCACTAGAAAGTCCTGCTAATGAAAAGATAATTAATATTGATAGTGATGAAATGAAGGAAAATAAAGGGTGTTTGAAAAATATAAATAAACATAAAAGCAAACATCTATTGAATTGAAATTATGATTCTAAAAACTTTGCCTTGTTTTTGTTTATTGAAAAAGTATATTTTTTGTTTGAGAAAATGTTGGTGCACCCTTTGAGAAAAGCTAAAAGTTTTTATAAAATCAGAAATAAAGATGTTTAGCATCCAATATATGAAGTGTTTGGTAAAAAAATTATAAGTGGTGTATATAATAGTAAATAGTATAAGCGATGTTTTTTATCGTGGGAGGTTTTGCATATAGTCGGTGAAATAAGATAATTCAAAAGTGAATTAAAATCACATAATCATGATGTGGTTTAGTTGGACATTGACGCTTCATTGGTGGATCATCCACCTTAGAAATGGTTGAAGCATTGCGATCGAGCGATATGATTATATCTGGAGCTCTAAATATTGCATCAATTGCAGAATTGTGAATGCAAAATGAATGAATAAGATATGCGTTTACCATTTGCAAAGAAAAAAAAATATAAATGATATTGTTGAGATTGTAAAATGAATATTTTGAAGAAAGAAAGAAACATGTGACCTTTTAAGAGGTGTTTCATCTTCAAATAGTAGTTGCCTCTTAGTTTGTGATGGTGAAGGTGCAACAACGTGTACTCTAGATGGTGGAATAGGTGTTGGTGTAATTGGGTCTAATAGAAGGGCCTCTTGGGAGGAAGATGAGGTGGCTTGATTTATAAGAGGAACCTCAGTATTATCAAGTTTTGCCTCAACAGGTTGGTGTGGAGGTTCAATGTTTATAATGTCATCAAAGACATTGGTGACAATGATATCACAACGGTTGACAACAGAGCGAAAAGCTCCAAATCGTAGCTGATTTTTTTGTTTGTTTATGTAATTTATCAATCATGGGAGGTGGGATGGAATCAATAAACCTTTTATCATAGACATAATTGTGGGTAGAGGAGCCAAAGAAGTTTTCAGCAACTTTCCTAACCATTAGAAATGTTGTCACATGATCACCATCAATCATAATGCAATCCACTTTATACCTAGGAAAAAGGTAAAAATGATACTATTAAATATAAAGAATAAGTTAAACGATGTAAAGAAAATGCACAATTTAATTTTAGACATGAAATGAATAATTTTTTTTCTAACCATAGAATTGGTGTTACTTCATTGTGTTCAATGCATCTAAAAATTATGCCTTTGTTAGAGACTGATTTTGTGCATACAAGGCAACTATGATACCACCAACCTCTATAGTCAACTATTAAGGCCCTACATGTAAATCTCTGGCTCTACAAATTCATTATTAAAAATTAAATTTAGATATAAATATGTATTAAATCAAAGTTCAAGAGATTAAAAAAAGTGGAGATTAGAGTTGACACCTTGTATATGGATCCATACAAAGAATTTCTTTGATTGCTTCCTGTTTTCATTCAATTGCTGGTCAATGGTTCGAGCATTCATTGAAGTTGGGAGTTGATGAACCTTGACCGGTAGATCCTTATTGCTAATAATGAAAATAGTTTGGCATAAAAAAATCAAATAATAATATTTGATGATATAAGCAAGTTGGAAAAAAAAGAAGCTTACTAATGTTTATATGGAAAAACTTCTGGAATTTCTAGGTTGAAATACCATAAGGAGGAAACAATTTTGGCAAGATTTGGTTTTCCTAAAAGCAAAAAAGAAATATATAAAATGAAATCATTCGAAAATCATGGCAAAATGCATTATATCAATGGTGTGATAATATATAATATAAAAAAACCAATAAATAATGATAATAAAGATGTGTAACAGTCTAGGGAATGGTAATAAGAAGAAGATAGAAATGTTTAGGGGAACTACATGCAAGGCAAAAATAAGAATTATCATAGCTTAGAGGGCAATGTCCAGTAAGACAAACCTTTGAACTTAGTGACTCGAAAGGTAGCAAAAACAATTTATATTTGATTTACTTCCTTCTGTAAATCATAATCATCAAATCTTTTTGCAACGTCTCCCCAAATAGTCACCCTAAGTTCATCACCTCTACATAAAAATTTTAAATTTAAAAGATAATGTATTAAACAATTAAAGAAATGAGAATAATGAAACAAACCTGATATTTTCAATGATAAACTCTCTTTTATCTGTTATATCAAGAGCTCTACTCAAAATCTGCTCAAGTGGTTGAATAACTTTCAATCGACCGAACACATTTAAAGTTTAAAATAAAAAAAGAGGTAAATGGTTAAAATATGTATAACAAAATAATTATAATGTATGAAGAAATGTTTTTTGCTCCAACCTGTGAGCAGTCCTGATCGTTTTCCTTTAGTCAACATATGCTCAAAGTCGATGAAGTTAAAATAATAGTGTGTCACAGAGGGTGTTAGTGAATCAAGCTTTGTTGATGCGGATCAGCCCAACATCAAGCGTAATCATGCCAACGATCCATTGGAGGTGCCAATTGGGCCAATCACAAGAGCTAGGGCAAAGAAGCTTAAAGAAGCATTGAATGGGCTTGTTCAGAACTTATGGAGCAAGATGGACCTGGAAGGGCTTGGGACATTGAAGGAGCATGAAGGACAGCCTTTGATTCATCTAATTCAGGTCCAAGAAGAGCCCAATTCATGTGGAACAAGGGGTTGATATGTCCGGCCCAATACCAGCCTTGTTAGGCTTGTTTTATTTCCTAATGCTACAAGGATAAAAAGCCAACAATTTATTCTCCTAATTAAGTAAGGAAGTTGGCCATATCTTATTCCTAAATACGGGAGGACTATTTAATGCTTTTCCTAACATAGTAAGGAAAGTAATTAAATCAGCAACAAAGGAGGAAATTTATCCAAGCTTATTGAGGATGGTAACAACTGACTTCGTGGCGTCATCCTTATACTTCTCGTTTGCGAATCTATATTCGTTGGGTGGGGGTTTTCGTTTCCAATAGTGGTGATGCCTAGGTACAAGTTATCTTTGTGTCACACTCTTATCAAACCTGATTTACTTGGCTTTCCGGGAATTGGTGTCTTTGCGTGTGGGTTGCTTGACCACGTGATCTCGAGGTTCGCATCATTTGGTATCAGAGCTTGGCTCCATTAATCAGGTTATATCCTTCTAAATTTTCATTTCTTATTGTTTCCACAAAAAACAAAAAAAATCCTTAGTGTCCAATTTCTTCTTCTGTTGATTTGGTATCATATATATATATATATATATATATATAAAAAGAGGTTATTTCGTTTGGTTCCTGACCAAAATATATCAGTGGCATAAAAAAAAGAGAGAAAAAAAAGGAAGAAAAAAAAAAGTCTTTCAAAAACGCATTCGTTTGTTTCTGCCACAAAGGAAAATTTGACCAAATCAAGTCAGAATGAGCTCAAATTTGATTATGTTATTACGGGGACCCTAATCGCATCATATGTTGATTTTGGGGTCAATTGGATATCATTTACTTTGGGTTTCAAATTCGGGTCTAATTAGGTCTGATTCATAACGTTTTTTCCTTCAGTCTATCAAACCTTATCGTAAGGTACTAAAACTTCATATTCTGTCTATTTGGGTTGGTAGAGCACTATATCTGAAATTTTGTGTCAATTGGACATCATTGACTTTAGGTTCCAGATCCGGACTTAACTCGTTGTAAACGAGTCTGTTTTGCGTCAACTTTTGAAATTCGCTTTCTTTTTGTTGTTTTCGTTTCTTGCAATTTATTTTTATCTTATCCACCATATTTGGGTGTTGTTTCATTGTTTTTCATATCTTGTTTCTGTTTTTTTATTCGAGTCTTCAGTTTCGTTCATATTTCGGATAGACTCGCTTGCTACTCGGGGGACTATCATTGCAGTTTTGTTTTGCTTGTTTTCCAGTTTTTATTGCTTCTTGAGTCATATATATATATATATATATATATATATATATATATATATATATATATATATATATATATATATATATTTGGATTGCGCTACCAAGTTGGTTTTATTTGGTGTTAATTTCAGTTTCGCAAGAACCGTAAGAAGGTGAGACGAGAGGTGTGAGCGTGGGAGGACATTCAGAGTGTTTGAGCGAAACACGAGTGACGTGAGTATTTTTTTTTTCACTAACCAATTTTTGCAGGTCTTATCATGTCAGATCAAAACAAAACACCACCTCATCCGGAGAGATCTTACGTTCCAAATGCAAGCCATGACATAAATGATTGAGAGGCTGAATTTTGTGATGGGAAACGTGTGTGATAGACTTGATAGGGTGGAGAAACGTGGTAACGAGGCTGGTCCAAGCACCCAAAATGGGAGGAAGCTTGGGGCTGAACCGAAAGGAAACAGTAACAGTAGGGCTGAAAGGCCACGGTGGGCTGATTATGAGGATTTTGAGGAGGCTGTTGATGATATTGGTGATGGTGATTTTGAGGATGAGGCCATAGACCATCGGGAAGGTTTTCGGCAACCTAGAAACCAAAGGGATTTTGGGAATAGAATTAGGGTCCAATTCGGCCAAAGGGGAAAATTCCGTAGAGTTGGGGGACATGCTGATTTAGATAGTGATTTGGATTCTATCAAACTGAAAATACCTGCTTTTCAAGGTAAAAACGATCCCGAGGCATATTTGGAGTGGGAGAAAAAGGTGGATTGGATTTTTGATTGCCATAACTATTCGGAGGCAAAGAAAGTGAAATTGGTTGTCATCGAATTCACGGATTATGCACTGATTTGGTGGGATCAGAATGTTATTAGTAGAAGGAGGAGTGGAGAGAGGCCGGTAGTGTCGTGGGAGGAGATGAAAGTGTTAATGAGAAAACGATTTGTGCCTAACCACTATTATCGAGATTTGTATCTGAAATTGCAGGGTTTGAATCAGGGTTCTAGGTCCGTGGATGAGTATTTCAAGGAGATGGAGATCGCCATGATTCGGGCCAATGTGATTGAAGATCGGGAAGCTACTATGGCTAGATTTCTAAATGGGCTGAATAGGGACATTGCTCATGTTGTAGAATTACAACATTGTGTGGAATTGGAGGACATGGTCCATATGGCAACGAAGGTGGAGAGGCAAATAAAGAGAAGGGGCAGTACACGTTTTCAGACCAATTCGGCATCATCTTCCTCAATATGGAGGCCGAATTATAAGACAGAGGGGGCTGCCCAGCCAAAGCCTTATGCAAGGGCCGAACCACCTAAGGCCAAAAAGGATACTCATACGGATGGGAAAGGTAAATCTGAATATCAACATACTCGTGATAGAGATATTAAATGCTTTAAGTGTTTAGGGAAGGGGCACATTGCATCTCAGTGTCCAAACCGAAGAGTTATGCTTACAAGAGATAATGGGGAGGTTGAATCTGAAAGTGACAAATCTGAAAGCGAAGAGATGCCACCTTTGGTGGATTGTAGTGATGAGGAGATTGCATATCCTGTTGAGGGAGAGGCCTTGGTTATAAGGCGTGCGCTGAACATGCAAATCAAAGAAGATGATGTAGATCAGCAACGGGAAAATATATTTCACACTCGATGTCATATCCAAAACAAGGTATGTAGCATGATAATTGATGGAGGTAGTTGTGCTAATGTTGCTAGTGATACCCTTGTGAAGAAATTGAATCTGAGTTGCATTAAGCATACGAGGCCTTATAGATTGCAATGGTTGAATGAATGTGGTGAAGTGAGGGTTACTAAGCAGGTTCTGATTGCGTTTTCTATTGGGAAGTACTCTGATGAGATTTTGTGTGATGTAGTCCCAATGCATGCTAGTCACTTACTTTTGGGGCGTCCATGGCAGTTTGATCGGAAAGCGATTCATGATGGGTTTAGAAATAGGTTCACTATTGTAAAGGATGGTAAAACCATCACTCTTGTACCTCTTTCTCCTAAACAAGTGTATGATGATCAAATCAAATTAAAAAAAGAATGTGAGGATGGGAAGAGTGAAAATTCACGTGAGGACAATGGTGAGAGAAAACCATCAGATTCGGCTAAACCTAAATCATTAATTAAAACGGCTGAGAGTGGAGGTAAAAACAGAGGAGTGAAGAAAGTAAGCTTGTGTGATGATAGTAGTGCGGAAAAATTAAAGAAACAACCTAATTTTTATGCAAAAGGATCTCAAATCAGATTTGCGTTTTTCACTAATAAGCCAATGATCTTACTTGTGTATAAGGAGGCTTATTTTAACACTAACGATCTTGATTCTGCTATTCCTAGTGTGGCTGTTTCTTTGATGCAGGAGTTTGATGATGTATTTCCTGAAGACATCCGTAATGGATTACCACCATTAAGGGGGATTGAACATCAAATTGACCTTGTGCCGGGAGCTTCGATTCCTAACCGTCCAGCCTATAGAAGCAACCCCGAGGAGACAAAGGAGCTTCAAAGGCAAGTAGATGAGTTGATGATGAAGGGTTACATTCGTGAGAGTATGAGTCCTTGTGCTGTGCCAGTGCTACTTGTGCCTAAAAAGGATGGAAATGGAGGATGTGTGTTGATTGTCGTGCCGTCAATAACATCACAGTAAATTATCGACATCCTATTCCTAGGCTTGATGACATGCTAGATGAGTTACATGGATCATATATTTTCTCTAAAATTGATCTAAAAAGTGGGTACCATCAGATTAGGATGAAAGAGGGTGATGAGTGGAAAACTGCATTTAGGACTAAGCATGGGTTGTATGAATGGTTAGTCATGCCGTTTGGACTTACGAACGCGCCTAGCACGTTTATGCGTTTAATGAATCATGTATTGCGTGCGTTTATAGGTAAGTTTGTTGTTGTGTATTTTGATGACATTTTGATCTATAGTAAGAACTTAAATGAGCATCTTGATCATTTCCGTAATGTAGTTAGTGTTTTGCGTAGTGAGCAATTATATGCTAATCTTAAGAAGTGTACCTTTTGTATGGGAAAAATTGTGTTTCTTGGCTATGTCGTAACTGCGCAGGGTATCGAGATGGAAAAGGAGAAAGTTAAGGCCATCCAGGATTGACCTACACCAAAATTGGTAAGTGAAGTAAGGAGTTTTCATGGACTTGCGAGGTTTTATAGAAGGTTTGTGAAGGATTTTAGTACTATTGCTGCACCTTTAACTGAAATTGTTAAAAAGTCTGTTGGATTCAAATGGAATGATGAACAGGATAAGGCTTTTAATTTGTTGAAAGATAAACTTTGTTCGGCACCTGTTTTAGCTTTGCCAGACTTTACGAGAGCTTTTGAAGTTGAATGTGATGCGTCAGGTATTGGTATAGGAGCTGTGTTAATGCAAAGGATAAAAGGCCACTTGCGTATTTCAGCAAAAAACTTAATGGGGCAACTTTGAATTACCCTACATATGACAAGGAGCTCTATGCCTTGGTAAGAACTCTAGAGATGTGACAGCATTACCTATGGCCTAAGGAGTTTGTGATCCATTCTGATCATGAATCATTGAAGCACTTGAAGGGGCAAGGTAAGTTGAGTAGGAGACATGCCAAATGGGTGGAATTTATTGAAACCTTTCCGTATGTGATCAAGTACAAGCAAGGAAAAGAAAACATTGTGGCTGATGCACTTTCGCGCAGGTATGTTCTTTTATCTACTTTGGATGCTAGATTTCTAGGATTTGAACACACAAAAGAATTGTACAAAGATGATAGTGATTTTGCTAATGTTTACAATGCTTGCGAAACTTCTGCTTTTGGGAAGTTTTATAGACTAGATGGATATTTAAAGAGAGTCGATTGTGTGTTCCATTAAGTTTTATGCGTGAATTGCTTGTACGTGAAGCACATGGGGGCGGGTTGATGGGGCATTTTGGTGTTGTTAAGACTTTGGATGTGTTGCCTGAGCATTTTTATTGGCCTAAAATGAAAAAGGATGCGCAGCGCATATGTGATAAATGCATAACTTGTAGGAAAGCAAAGTCTAGGACTTAACCACATGGCTTGTACACCCCTTTACCTGTACCTAAGGAGCCGTGGGTAGACATTTCGATGGATTTTGTCTTAGGTTTACCTAGGTCATAAAACCGATGATGCCACTAACATTGCTGATTTGTTCTTTAGGGAGATAGTACGACTTCACGGGGTCCCTAAGAGCATTGTTTCTGATAGAGATGTTAAGTTCCTTAGCTATTTTTGGAAGGTGTTATGGGGAAAATTGGGCACTAAACTGTTGTTTTCAACTACTTGTCACCCCCAAACAGATGGACAAACTGAAGTAGTTAATAGGACCTTAACACAACTTCTGCGTGCTGTCATTCAAAAGAACTTAAAGAATTGGGAAGATTGTTTGCCATTTATAGAGTTTGCATATAATCGTAGTGTGCACTCTACTACTGAATTTGCACCATTTGAAATTGTGTATGGATTTAACCCATTAACTCCAATGGATTTGATTCCTTTACCTATTGATGAAAGGGTTAGTTTGGATGGTAATCGTAAAGCACAGGTGGTGAAGACACTCCATGAGAGTGTGCGGCAACAGATTGAAAGGAGGAATCGTGTGTATGCGACCAAAGCCAATAAGGGGCGAAAACATGTTGTCTTTCAGCCTGGCGATTGGGTTTGGGTGCATATGCGCAAGGAGAGATTTCCGGCCCATAGGAAATCAAAGTTACAACCACGAGGAGATGGGCCATTTCAGATCCTTGAGAGGATCAATGACAATGCTTATAAAGTTGATTTGTCAGGTGAGTATGGTGTTAGTGCTACCTTTAATGTTTCTGATCTTACTTTGTTTGATGTAGGCGATGATTCGAGGTCGAATCCTTTTGAAGAGAGAGGGGATGATGCGGATCAGCCCAACATCAAGCGTAATCATGCCAACGATCCATTGGAGGTGCCAATTGGGCCAATCACAAGAGCTAGGGCAAAGAAGCTTAAAGAAGCATTGAATGGGCTTGTTCAGAACTTATGGAGCAAGATGGACCTGGAAGGGCTTGGGACATTGAAGGAGCATGAAGGACAGCCTTTGATTCATCTAATTCAGGTCCAAGAAGAGCCCAATTCATGTGGAACAAGGGGTTGATATGTCCGGCCCAATACCAGCCTTGTTAGGCTTGTTTTATTTCCTAATGGTACAAGGATAAAAAGCCAGCAATTATTTCTCCTAATTAAGTAAGGAAGTTGGCCATATCTTATTCCTAAAGAGGGGAGTACTATTTAATGCTTTTCCTAACATAGTAATGAAAGTAATTAAATCAGCAACAAAGGAGGAAATTTATCCAAACTAATCAAGGACATCAAAGGAAAGGGGGCAGCAACACAAATTTGATTCTAGCATATTTAGGATGGTAATATTCGGATTTTTATTATTTTCTTCCTAGTTTTTGGGTTATTATTGCTTATGTGGGTCAATTATAAGTGGACATCATATAAGTCCACCTAAAGGGGGTCAATTAGGGTTTCTTGACCACGTGATCTCGAGGTTCGCATCAAGAAGGTTACATAACTAGAAAGTGTAGTTAAGAAAACAAGATAAAATTTCCTCGTTTTTTTGCAGCACTTGTGTGTTGGTGGGATAATCTCCCTTCCTTGGTTCTCTAAAGAACTGAAAACGACTTATCGAAGAACAACTGACTTCGTGGCGTCATCCTTATACTTGTCGTTTGCGAATCTATATTCGTTGGGTGGGGGTTTTGTTTCCAATAGTGCTGGTGCTTAGGTACAAGTTATCTTTGTGTCACACTCCTATCAAAGCTGAGATTAAAAAACATCTAGCACAAAGAAATAGAGTGCAAAATGTTTAATAGACATTTTTTTCAAGTACAATTTTTTTGTCTATAAAGAAATAGATATAGATTATTTCATAATTTTAAAAAATACGCCATTGCTCTCAAATTGTTAATTCTAGTATAAAGTGTCATTTTTCAACCAACCAAGGTTTGAACTTTGTCTTAAGTGCAAGGCAATTCTTTGTTGACTTTGTTCAATAATGACACATGTTTTATACTCATTTGCTAATAACACATAGGTGATTTATATTACAAATAGCAAGCATGAAAAAATAGCTAAAAAAATAATGGCGAAAAATATAAGCTCACTGCGGTATCGACGAAGAGGCAATAAAACTTCTTGTTTGCCCATTAAGCTTTGGAATTCAAACTCTTCCATAAAAGAATGTATAGAAGCTGTATTTCTTAATGTTTTGGACAGATAGCGCCATGACCTTGAGAGTTCAAATAATAGTAACAAAAGAAGAATTAATTATTATAAACTAAGAAGAAATTTGGCGCATAATGTATCAACAATCACAAAAAACTATAATGTCATAGAACGATACTTAGTATCTTACAAAAGATGTAGTGAGGTTGGTCACTAAGGTAGTACACAATGAATAAAGAAACATTTTCAAATGCAAGACATAATATTAATGATCTATAAAAGATTGATGAGTAAACAATAAGTAATCATTTATTTAATTGATTCAATAGTGAAAATGATGCGAATCAGCCCAAAAACACCAACAACGACCCATTACAGGTTCCAAATGGTCCAATCACGCGGTCTAGGACAAAGGCATTGAAAGAGGCAATGAATGCATTGGTCTTGAAGGTTTCAACGCGGACAGAATTGCAAGGACCGTTGGAGTATCAAGAGGAGACCTTAGTACATCTTATCCACGTGCAGGAGGGGTCCAATACAACCTTATTTGGGCCATGAAATTAGGACAACAAAAGGATCCAAAAGAGCCCTACTACAACTTGGAAACATGGGATTGATGGGCTGGATGGAAGAGAATAACTAAACCGTATGGGCTCTATTTAAGTTAGTTAGCTACAGCGCAAGGCTTGTTTGGGCTTAATTAAGACTTTGTTTTCAGATAGGATCCAAGGCTTGCTTGGATTAAGTAATGGGCTCTTTAATTTAGCATTTTGGGTCTGTTTTCAGTGGACCTCATTTAAGTCCACATAAGAGGTCCATTAGGGTTACTTTTAAGGACTATATAAACTCTTGTAACCCTTCAGCAGCCATTGATGGATGAAACTTCATTCTGAACTCTTCAGTTTCTGTGTAAGAGGGATTCTTGCAGTCTTCAGTTCTTGAATGAACTGAATCTGACTTATCGAAGATTAACTGGTTTCGTGACGTCATTCTACTCATTTTCAATAGTGCTGGTGCCTTGGGGCAAGTTTCCATTGTGTCACACTCCTATCAGACCTTCTTTTGGCTTTCCGGGATCTTATCTCATTCTTGGTTGTGGGTTGCGTGACCACGTGATCACGAGGTTCGCATCAGAAAAAAATAAAACCTTTTGCAATAGCGCTTATAATATCCTTGTAGACAATATTTTTTGCATAAGTGGAAGGGCGCCCTTCATTATCACATGAAATAATCTTCAAACCTTTTTTTTGAAGTGACTCTTGAGAGAGCGACATAAAATTGGCCATGGGTGAAAACTTGCTCTTTAAGAAATACACCGACAATTTTCAATGATTGGCCTTGACTTTATTGATTGTCATAGCATAGCATGGTCACAAAGGAAATTGACATCTTTTAATTGTAAAAGGACATCTGGCTTCATTGATTGGAAAGATAATTATTGGTATGAATACTTTATTGCCAATGTTAGACCCAATTATTATTTGTGTATAAACATGTATAAACAAAGGGATTATACAAAGAATACATCAACAAGCATAATGAAATACACGAAGAAATCACTCCAGGAAGTCCAATACTCAAGTACGGGTTGGTACTTGAGTCGTGGATGTAGGCTTGCCGAACCACGTTAAAAACCGAGTTAGCAATCTTTCTCTCTTATCTCTTTACTTTAAAGTAATTAATTTTAAGATTGCATTATTTATTTTATTGTTGCCTTAATCCATGAATTTCAACAATTGGTATCAGAGTTTAGTTCTCATTTATTAAGTTTGCTTAGACTTTGAGTAGAATGGCAACTACATGCAATAATCTCCGAAATGAAGGTGCTTCAACATCTAGACCACCATTGTTTGATGGTGATGACTATGCCTATTGGAAAGCTAGAATGACTATATATCTTCAATCTATAGATTTTGATTTATGGCTTTCTATTGAAAATGGACCTCATAGACCACTTAAAACCGTAATAGAATATAATGAGCTAGATAAAAGATTACTTTCTATAGATGTTAGAACAATGAACACTTTATATTATGCATTAAATAGAATATCTTCTTGTAAAAATGCTAGGGATATATGGCATGCTTTAGAAGTTACTCATGAAGGAACTAATCAAGTAAAAGAATCAAAAATTGATATGTTAGTTCATCAATATGAGTTGTTTAAAATGTTGCAATATGAATCCATAACAAACATGTTTACTCGTATGACTAGCATAACAAATAGTTTACATGCTCTTGGTAGAACTTACTCAAATGCAGATATCTACCAAAAGCTTGGGAAGCTAAAGTGAGTCTCTAATACCTATCTTTATAAATAGGTATTATACAAAGAATACATCAACAAGCATAATGGAGTACACGAAGAAATCACTCCAGGAAGTCCAAGATGCAAGCAAGTGAAGCCTTAGAATAAGTGTTCATTTTTAGTGCTTTATGTAAATTTCTATTTCTATCTTGATAGCATAAATTAAGATTAAAGGTTTAAGTCATAATCAATCGGTTCAAGAAATTCAGAAAAGATAATTTGTCAAAATTGTCTTTCTGCATGAACCGGTCGACCGCTTGGAAGACAAATTGTCTTTTGAGCTGAACCGGTCGACCGCCTGGGTTATCCGTTGTGAACCGGTCAACTGATTGATATGACAGTCGGCTAAATCGGCTATAAACGGCTATAAACAGAGATAAACGGCTAGTTTCAAACGGCTATAAACGGAGATAAACGGCTAGTTTCAAACGGCTATAAACGGCTAGTTTCAAACGGCTATAAACGGCTAGTTTCTCTTTGAAACTTATAAATAGGCCTCTTAATTGCAAAACGAAATTGACACAACTTCCATATCATATAGTGAGGCTATTAATAGTGCAAAAACATCTTCATATCTTCAATCCTCATTAATACTCATATTTGTGTTTAAACTTTCATAGCCTAACACAAAGAGTATTTCTCATTCTCACTACACTTAAACACCTTCAAATATTCTAAGTGCTATTAAGTGAGATAAAGAGATCATAGATCTTCATTTGTAATATCTACACTATTAAGAGTGTATTGTTGTTTTACAAAAACAACCATTGTGAAACTCTTGAGAGTTGAGTATAAAACTCTTGGTATTGGTGAGGGAACATCACCAAGGAAAAATCTTGAAGAGGGTACATCTTCAAGTGGGAAAAAGGAAATCTTGAAGAGGGCATATCTTCAAGTGGTGTAAAAGTCTTGGTGTGGATTCATCAAGCGGGATTTGTAATCTTGTTACTTGGATTAGTAAGAGAGTACAATACTCAAGTACGGGTTGGTACTTGAGTCGTGGATGTAGGCTTGTCGAACCACGTTAAAAACCGAGTTAGCAATCTCTCTCTCTTATCTCTTTACTTTAAAGTAATTAATTTTAAGATTGCATTATTTATTGTATTGTTGCCTTAATCCGTGAATTTCAACACCAATATGAGCTTAATAAATATCAGGATAAATTGTTGAGACCATGGTTGAAATTAGAGCATATGAAGTTTGAAGGAGTAGATCTGAAGGAGTACTAATAACACAATCATCTGATCCATCAAGCATAGGTAGATTAGATATCTCACCATCACCAACGCTTAAAATCCATTTGGAAAAGTCATTAATTTCAACCTTTTCTTCAAATGTCAGGCCATTTATAGAGAGGTGCATGTTCTCTTCAAGAGCCAATACACTAAATTTGGGCAATAAAGTTGAGTTTGTTAAAGAAGCATTGATTATTTGTTCTTTTGTTCTACCAGGAATAACTGGTAATATTTGGCAAAAATCACCGCCAAGCAGAATTGTTTTTCCATCAAATGAAGGTCTTTGCAACAATTGTCACAACCTGAAAGGACATCACCCATTGAACGATCAAGGGCTTCAAAGTAACATTTATTATTCATTGGTGCTTCATCCCAAACTATAAGATAGCTTTTTTGAAGAAGGCTTGAAAGTTGAGTATTCTTCTTAATGGCACATGTTGATGATTCATCAATAGCAAGTTGGATATTGAATCTTGAATGAGCTGTACGACCTCTTAGAAGCAGAAGAGATGCAATACCAGATGATGCTACTGCAAGGACGATTAACCCCTCAAATCTAATACGGTTGATTATTGTATGCCATAAAAAAGTTTCTCCAGTTCCTCCATGGCATGCACAAAGATTAAAACCTATTTTTTTTATTAAAGATTGCTTCAACCACCGAGTCATAACAACTCTTTGTCCATTGTTGAGAAAAGTGAAATTCAATGAGTGCTGATTTCTAAGGTCGGCTAGATCATAATTAAGTTCTTCTCTTAGAAGCTTGTTTCTGATTTCAGCCAATAATTGTCCATTAGGCATCGACAAGTCATAATCTTGAAGTGTTGTTGCAGAAGCATTGAAAAGTTGTTCAAGCTCATATAGCACATAATTTCTAAGCTGATGATAAGGCAGAATGAGATTTGGCATGTTAAAAGATGTCTTCAACTTATATAGGATATCATCGTGCATTGAATGCCAAAAATGATTGAACAAAGATAAAGGGTCAGCAACTTCACATAATAAAATAATACTAACAAAAAGGTGTTAAAGTTGTGGGGATGATGCAGTTGCAATTGCTTCAGAGACAGCTTCAAACCATTCTTTATCATCCCCTAAAAGGCTATATGCCTTGCAAGCAAGTTGAAATGTTGGATAAATAATCCCACCAACCTTTTTTAAATCTGCAAAACTTGTTGACCCTTTAATATGATTCATAAGTAGCCTTAAAAAATACAGTTCTCCGTCAGTAGGATGCACATATGTTATACGTCCAAGGTTAAACGCTTTTGATCTCACAACCCATTCTTTCTGCTTGTAATCCCAAACATAGTTGCTTGGAAAATCTGAGTAACATAGCTCTCTTGCATCAAAATCTTTTTTATTGCATGCAAACCATTAAGTAAGAATTGTTTTATTGATATTTGGCCTTCTAAGAACAAATTAAAGAGATTCATCACCAGAGAAAACAATATTATGTTGAAAAGGCAAATGAATCTGAAGTCTTTCAACTGTAGGATTTCTTGAATGGATTGGAAATTGAAAAAGTCACCAAAGAGCTTCATAAGGGCATATGAAACGATAATTAAGATATGCTTGGACTTCATCACTTGTATCATGCTGGAGTACAACAACACGACACATGTCCGACCCTTTGCTGACATACTTGAACAAATACTTGATGAGCATTGACTGACAACACACCTCAAAATTTATGTGCATTGTAACGCAACAAAAATTCTTTATTGTATGGGACAATATAGTCATTTCATAGCATAGTTCCATTTTTCAAGACAAAATTGTCACAGAATTCACGTCGTCTATAATAAACAAATCCATTCTCAGAAAAAAATAGTTAATCTCCTGAATTTATTTGGAAATGACTTTGTACATACACCCCCTGACATGCATTGCGCATTTGACCTTGCAGCACCGAATGGACCATCATGAACTTACAGACAATTTCATAACATAAAGGATCAAGATTTTTATCTGGCAACTCAACTGAAACAATTGAGTCAACACCGTCAGCAGTTTTGCATTTGAATTCAGAGGCAAGTCAAATCAAGATATGTGTATGTGGTAGCCCCCTTTTCTGGAACTCAACTGCACAAACATCTATGAAATTGTGAAATACAGTTAAATATGATCTTTTCAAAAAATATCACAATAAAAAGAAGTTGAAATAATTATATTACCCTCAAAGTTTTGCTGAAAGGAACACCATATTTTATGAACTTTAACATATCAAGAAGCTTTGTTCTAAGAACTCGTGCAATTATATCAGGCTTGTCTTCATGCTTATAAGCCCTATCTTTGGTAAGCTCTCTTTGGATTTTAGGCTAGTTTGTGTTGCATGTAAATGTAATGAAAATATCCAGATTTCCATGTGCTACTAGTTAAAGAAGAGGGTAGAATAATTTTTCCAGTTAATGATCCCTGAACATCCCCTATAAGCACTGCTTCATTGATGTTATGATAGAGATCTGATCAAAGATCATTTTGGTTCATTCTAATGTAATCAAACCTGTCTTCCTCAACAGTAGCAAAAGCATCAACTAAAAACTGTTGGTAAATACGACCACCTTTTGTTATAGTGTCTTCACCATATTCTCTCTCATGAAGAAGATAAGTATAAAAAGTCCTCATTGAAACTTTTTGTTGTTTCCTGGAACCAAGATTATCATGATTTGCAAAGCTAATATTATTTTGATAACCATCTTCACCAAATGGAAATAGAAGAGGATATTGCAATGCCATAAATTTTGGATGTAGCTTAGAGATTCTTTGCAAAGTCTTTGACTGAGCTTCTATAATTATATCTCGCTCTAATCTATATTCACCAATATCCCCAACAATTAAGCCGCCTATGTCATCTGAAGATGGATCATTATATTGTCTAGTGTCATTAGTTCTTTGACCAAGTAATCGTAGTTTATATCCAAAGTTACTAGACCTTGCAAGTTTCTGTGAAGCATGACGGAATAAGCTAACCAAACAATTAGTTGAGGCAAGCATATGAATGAGATCATTAACAATAGTCTCATCGAAGGATGAAGTGGAGTCTGATTACGAAAATTGTGCCAAACGATTTGAAACTCGTTTTCAATATCATAAATATAAAATTGAGCACACTTTGGACCATCATCTCCAGAAGGTAACAGAGATCCCATAAGATGGTGATAATGGCCATTGATCTTAACAACATATGGGCGAGACTGTCGATTCACTGATTGATCTATATTGGCTCTCATTGATGTGAAAGCAAGCATTGAGTTATAGGCATGAATATTGGTGCGAAAGTTTTTAGATGTTTCGCCAAATATAGGGTTTAGAAGGTCATCAAGAAGTTGGGGTTTTGGCAATGGCCGTGGAAGCTTAATTTTGCCATTAAGACAACAAAGAGTAAATTTTGGATTTGATTTAGCAGAGCGTGCGAGCCTCTCATCAAGCCAAAGTCAATGTACTCATCGAAAGTTCCCAAGAACAAAAATTGTGTAAGGTGGCAATATATATATAAAAGCCAAAAAAATAAATTGAGAGCAAACTTTTTATCTTTCTTTGATATGAAGCTTGCCTTATTGTCAGTTGTTGATTCATAAAAGACATAAGATCATGGTTGACACATGCTAAGTTCATTGCACCAATATCTTGTGCGAACAATAAAGATGACGATTGCGATGAGCAAGATTGATTTCTATAAAAGCGAAAGAGTGTTGATCATGTTGATTGTTGGAGAACATTGATGGTTGAGAGAGTGAAGTCTCGCCTTGATATAATGGAAAGCGTTGGCCATCGATAAAGTCAGGATTAAGATTTGTGTTCAGTCTTGAAGACTATGCTAATGTACCAACTAAGCAAACATAAGTTGCATTTCCTAGTTCTGATGTATTACATGGAGAATCTTGTTCATGATTAATTTCATATGATGTTTGTAGGCGTTGTCGTCGGCTAGTCATGTTTGTATAAATTGAAGCTGGAGGACCAAAACATTGAAACAAAGACTCATATAAAATGAAATAGAAAATTAGTGCCTTAAAAAACGTAAACAAAATATATTGTAAAGTGGAGTTAGAAAAACTTTTTTTTAATATATATCATAAAATATTTTGTGTGTTTAGTATCCATTTTGTTATGGCATTAATTGTTCAATGTAAATAAAGTTATTAATAAATTCCTTGCAAATGTATCCTAATGGTTCAATCCCTTGTGCATCATAATGAATGGGTGCTTACCAAAGTTTTTTCCCCTAAAAAATAATTAGTAGTTCGATTGATAGTACGACAATTTTCACAGTGAACCAAATGAGACCCAATAAAATCAGAAAAGAAAATAATGGAAATTAGATGTATGTAAGAAGAGGAAGATATACAAATAAAGGCAAAAAAATAAACCAAGACACTACATAAACAATTAAAGCAAAATATGTGTAATTTCAAGAAAAAAATGAATGTCAATGTAGAAGTAGTGTGTCAAATGCACCACAATAGAAATGTATAAAAACAACAAAAAAAAGGACACAGATTTTAACTAACCTCAATAACAATACAAACCGGCAGCGTGCACGACAATTAACTTGATGTAAAATATGGCACAAACGTAAAATTAAGAAGTAGAGACACTGCATGATATAATATTTTGTTGAAGAAACAATAGAGAATTATAAAAAAAAGACATCGAGGAAAAAAAGATACTTAATAATAGGTAAAAAGCATGCCAAATAATTTAGGAAATTCAAAATCTTTCTTTGTGGTTACTGTCAATAGTTTTGTTTCTAATAGATGAGAGTCAGAAGAACAATTCAAATCACCAAGAAGTTTGTAAAACATTTGATTGATGGAGATATTTGTTTTAATCATAATAGCAACAAATTCAATATAAAAGGATGTCGTAGCATGTGACCATTGCTAAGTCAATTTTAAATATTTTATCAATCATTCAATTGGCATATAGTAAAAATGTCATCAATAAAATTCAGAAAAGATGAGTTATTTGCTTCATAACGCAAAGTGATTAATTGTTAGGCATGCTATAGTTGTTTAGCCAAAGAATTCACTAGCCATTATGAAATTATCAATCAAAAAACAATGCATAAAGATTGAATAAGACGCATTGTGATGTCTTTTTAAAGCACTGTGATGTCTTTTTAAAGCATACTGATTAATTGCTAAACATGTGTGTGTTTGTCTTGACTAATAATTAACCAGTGACGGGTGAATTATCATAAGGCATTTTTTTAATACCAAAGACTTTTCTTCATTATTGCAATTCCAATTGTAGGTTTATAGGACAAAAGTGAAAGAAATATTTGATAAGCAAACAACAATGAATAAATATTGCATGAGATTCATTGTGATATTTTTTCAGCAAACTGTTTGATCATATGTTTATATTAACAACTTGGCTAATTATTTAATAACAACATTACTATTTTCCCACATTAGCTAATCAAGCTTTTTTTTCATCATGTTTTAATAGTCGACTGACTAATTAATTCATGTTTTTTTGTATGTGTGTGCCACCAAGTGTTTGTTAATAACTTAATCAAATTCAATATAATCGAGTCATTGTTGCAATGCGTGACCAATGCATCTTATTTTTGGTTTCAACAATCCACTTTAGAAGTAAACTGCTAAGATATTTCTCTATAATTGGTTACTTACCATAGCAAAGAATGTTTTTTACATGAAGGACTTTTGGAAAATACAAGTCTAACAACAAATTTATTGGCAAACACTGGGAAATATCGAGCATTTTTTCCCTTACATAACATAACACCATTGACAATTTTTTGTTTAGTCAATCAGTAATCTAGACCACTTTACGCTCTTTTAACTGCAATGAAAACCCTTTGTCAAATAATCGAAATAATTTTAGAAACTCTTTTTTTTTCAACTCTTGAAAGTCTATAAGCCAACTTCTGAAAGCATATTTTCCTAACAACTCTATTTTCTTTATTGTTTGCTAACAAAGGATTTAATGATTATATTTTTTTTATTTAATACTTAAAAAGAATCTAATGTTTTTTTATCATCGATAAGTTAATTGATATACTTTTTCTTGTTAGCTCATTTGCAAAAGTGTTTTTCTCTTCAGGAGTATGTAACAATTTGTATTGTTTGTTCAACAATAGTGTTATGTTTTTCTTTTCAGGAGTATTCAATATTTATTATTATAATAATAGTTGCATTAAGATAATTTTTTATAGATAAAAAATGAACTATATGTTCTTGATGTTTAATTATTATAGATTTGTTATGCAGGATATCCCTTATGTACTAAGAGGCGCTATATTCTATTTCCATGAATTTATTATATATATACCCAACAAGATAGACTAAGTATAGTAATAATTCTTATCATTTTAAGAGACACAATCATATATCAGCTGACATAACAAAAGGAAATGTAAACAAAAGCAATTGATGAATAAAAAGCAACAATGATAGTTAAACCCAATAAAAGGAAAGCAAACAAAAGGAAAAAACCAACAACAAAAAGAACAAATTGATATAAAAAAACTGAAATTGCAACATGAAATAGGTAAGAAACAAAACTTGGGCAACAAAATATGCACAACGATAAGAACTAATTAGACATAAAAAAACAAACCTTAGCAATAACAACAACCTGGCAGCTTCAAAGATAAACCAGCAGAAATCATGAAATTCCTTGACAACACCAAAAGTTGGAAAATATCTGCACATAACAACACACCAATGAACCGATTTAAAAATCCAATAAAGGTAACATAAAAGAAGAGAAAATAGAGTGATAACAGTAGACCAAACCTTAAGGTTAACACCAAATTAAAACAAAGAAGAAACACCAGAAAGATGGGAATTGCCTAATGAATAAAAAGAAGTAATCTGCACAAAATAATAAATAAAAAAAGTTGATATAAAAAACAATAAAAGAAGAAGTAGACAATAAAGCAATCATAAAAATTACAAACCTTAAAGCGTGCACGGTTGCATCGAAGTAAAACAAAGAAGAAAACTACTAAAAATGAGTGGGAGAACAAATAAATTAGATGTACATTACGTATTTAAATGAAATGAATACATTGTTGACATATAATGTCACACTTATATGCTTTATATATTTTGATGATAACAATAAAAAGAAAATGGACTAATAATATGCTTGGATGAGATTAAGTTATAAACAGGTATTATACAAAGAATACATCAACAAGCATAATGGAGTACACGAAGAAATCGCTCCAAGAAGTCCAAGATGCAAGCAAGTGAAGACTTAGAATAAGTTTTTCATTTTAGTGCTTTATGTAAATCTCAATTTCTAACTTGATAGCACAAATTAAAATGAACTCACACACTTCACATTGCATGCATTAAAAGGATTTGATTAAGTCATAATCAATCAGTTCAAGAAATTCAGAAAAGATAATTTGTCAAAATTGCCTTTCTGCATGAACCGGTCGACTGTTTGGGTTATCAAGTGAACCGGTCGACCGCTTGGAAGACAAATTGTCTTTCGAGCTGAACCGGTCGACCGCTTGGGTTATCCATTGTGAATCGGTCGACCGCGTGAAGACAAATTGCCTTTCGAACTGAACCGGTCGACCACTTGATTTATCCATTGTGAACCGTTCGACCGTTTGAGATGACAGTTGCACTAAAACGACTAGAAACTGCTAGTTTCTTTTTTAAACTTATAAATAGGCCTTTTAATTGCAAAATTAAGAATACACAACTTTCATATCTTATATTGAGGCAATTAGAGTGCAAAAACACCTTCATATCATCAATCCTCATTAATACTCATATTTGTGTTTAAATCTTCATATCCTAACACAAATAGTATTAAATCTCATTCTAACTACACTTAAAACACCTTCAAATATTCTAAGTGTTATTAAGTGAGATAAAGAGATCATAGATCTTCAGTTGTAATATCCACACTATTAAGAGTGTATTGTTGTTTTACAAAAACAATCATTGTAAAACTCTTGAGAGTTGAGTATAAAACTCTTGATATTGGTGAGGGTACATCTTCAAGTGGGAAGAAGGAAAATCTTCAAGATGACATATATTCAAGTGGTGTAAAAGTCTTCGTGTGGATTCATCAAGTGGGATTTGTAATCTTGTTACTTGGACTAGTAAGAGGATACAATACTCAAGTACAGGTTGGTACTTGAGTCGTGGATGTAGGCTTGTCGAACCACTTTAAAAATTGAGTTAGCAATCTCTCTGTCTTATCTCTTTACTTTAAAGTAATTAATTTTAATATTGCATTATTTATTGTATTTACACCTAATTCTCCCCCCCCCCCCCCTAGGTGTATAGTTGCCTTAATCCTTGAATAACATACATTACATCCTGAGCTAACGCAAGCATCAATCCTCTGCCAAAAGTCAGCACTGATGCGAACCAGCGCAAAAACACCAATATCGACCCATTACAGGTTCCAAATGGTCCAATCACGCGATCTAGGACAAAGGCAGTGAAAGAGGCAATGAATGCATTGGTCTTGAAGGTTTCAACCCGAGCAGAATTGCAAGGACCGTTGGAGTATCAAAAAGAGACCTTAATACATCTTATCCATGTGCAGGAGGGGTCCAATACAACCTTATTTGGGCCATGAAATTAGGACAACAAAAGGATCCAAAAGAGCCCTACTACAACTTGGAAACATGAGGTTGATGGGCTGGATGGAAGAGAATAAATAAACCTTATGGGCTCTATTTAAGTTAGTTAGCTACAACCCAAGGCTTGTTTGGGCTTAATTAAGACTTTGTTTTCAGATAGGATCCAAGGCTTGCTTGGATTAAGTAATGGGCTCTTTAATTTAGCATTTTTGGTCTGTTTTCAGTGGACCTCATTTAAGTCCACATAAGAGGTCCATTAGGGTTACTTTTAAGGACTATATAAACTCATGTAACCCTTCAGCAGCCATTTATTGATGAAACTTCATTCTGAACTCTTCGGTTTACGTGTAAGAGAGATTTTTGCATTCTTGATTCTTGAATGAACCGAATCGACTTATCGAAGATTAACTGGCTTCGTGGCTTCATTCTACTCATTCCAATAGTACTGGTGCCTTTAGTGAGGTTTCCATTGCATCACACTCCTATTAGACCTTATGTCGGCTTTCCGGGATCTTATCTCATTCTTGGTTGTGGGTTGCGTGACTATGTGATCACGAGGTTCGCATCAAGCACATTGTCAACATCATTAGGCATCAAAAGGGTTGCTTAATATCTATTGACAAATGCATGCAGAGGGAAAAAGCGATGCATGACGCAACAAATGACACCCAATTGAGCGCATTAAGAGATACAGCAAAAGCAAACATGCATTCATGACACATCAAATGCAGCTATGCATTAATGCAGTGCAATAAGAGAGCTCTAAGAAATGAACTTGTTAATGACTGTAGATTGAGTGTGGATGAACACTTATAACGCAACATGGTTTAGCTGTCTCTTTAATGGGTTTAAAATCAATTTTTGGTGTTATTAAATTATTTTTATATGTTGATATCAAAATAAATAAATAAAAATTTTGATATATTTTTAAACAGAAAACACCTTTAAAAATAATTTGAACCATATCAGATTATTATTCAACTACCACTATCGTTAATTTATTTTTATTACTTTAATTATCACTTTTACTCTCTATATATCATTTGTATAAATTTTTCCATAACCACCTCATCACCATAACACTATATTATCTCCTTTGTATAAATCTTACTTTAATTCTCTCCTGATCATCATTATATTATAAATATTATAAAATTTGTTCCTTTATATATATATATATATATATATATATATATATATATGTATATACACTAGCATACACACTTGTC
Source organism: Salix exigua (assembly GCA_032356905.1). Taxonomy (NCBI): domain Eukaryota; kingdom Viridiplantae; phylum Streptophyta; class Magnoliopsida; order Malpighiales; family Salicaceae; genus Salix; species Salix exigua. The sequence goes on along the minus strand of CM063593.1, from coordinate 10,928,414 downwards.
ATGGTAACTATATCTTAACGTAAATAAATATTAATTATGTGTAATTTTTTATTATAATATAAATTTGGATAAAATAATAAATTTGTGCAGAAATCTTGTGAAGTGCAGGTTTTTTTTTATAAAATATATGAATTTTAAATGGATATAAATTTATTTTTTTAATAGGTTTCAATGAAACAACCAATAAAAAATTATCATTATCATGAAAATAAAAGAAAAAAAATTGGATATCTGAATTATTGAATACATTGTATTAAGATTAATTTATTTTATAATTCAATATAAATTAAACACAACAAACAAAATATAAATTGTGAAAGAACCTGAATTAATAAAAAAACAAAAATAAATAGTTAATTTTCTATCTCCAAAAAGAAGAAAATATAAATTAAAAATTCATCCCCATGTTATTGGAATAGTTAAAATTATTATCAATAGTACTGCCCAAATATAGATCACTGAATAATTAAAAAAAGTAGAATATTTTTTCAAAAATAAAATAAAAATAATCACTAAAATTATCGTGCAAACAATAAAATCATAAAATATCCAAAAATCAAATAAAAATAGTAAAACCAAAACACAAAGAAAAATAGAGCAATATTAATTTAAATGATCACCAAGATAAATTATAATTTCAGAACTAAACTGAATAAAAATAAATCACCAATAAGAAATAAAATGACAAAAATTCAAAACAAAAATCAAAAGTTTAAATGAATGTATATGGACAAAAGATAAACACTCTTCAAGAAAGATAGAAAAAAAAAAAGAGAAAAGAATCAATACTAAATAAAAATTTAAAAGAATAAGTGTCAAAATGAAAATCAATTTATATAATTAATTTCAATTAAATGACAAAACTGCAATAAATCAAAACATGAGACCTAAAAATAATAAAGAAATTTTTAAAAATAAAATGCAATGTAAACAAAATAAATTAAAATTTCAGAACGGTACATATAAAAATAAAATGACAAAAATAAAAACAAAATCTAAAAACATAAATACATCATTTTTGTCAAAAAAAAAAAAAAAGAAGCCAAAATAATATATATATTAGGTGAAATGTATATATCATAGTTACTTCTCTATATTATAGAAGCAAAATAATGGCTATTTTGGAACTAACTAATTTAGACATGTGACTTATATCTAGTGACATGAAGTGATTCTAGTTACATTCAAAAGCTAACATACAGAAATTTATGGAAAGATCAGGAAAAGAAATAAAGTAAAGAATATCAAGGAAAGCACCGCCTTCAAAGTCAAAACTTGCAATCTACCAATAACGACCTTTGTCCATTCCATCTTAAATATCTCACGCTATAGAAATCCAATTGATACAAACTCAATTTTCGCGATTCATTTGCCTATAAACGCTCCAAATTTTAGCTCCAAACGATGTGCAATGAAGAAGATATGATTTTTACAAGGGCGAACTAAATTCTGTCAACTTAAGTAAGGATTATTGCTAGTAAAATAGATACTAGGGTTTGTTAGCATATATAAAAGAAGAGAAGAGAAAGGAAGTTTTAGCTACCACCAAAGAAAACATAAATCTTAATTCATAATTGTAGTGGCTCTATGTTATTAATCTTTGGGAGAACATTCAATCGAAATAAACATATATCACGGACAATTGTTTCTTAATTGATCAATTTATCTAGATTTTAATGCTGCAATTGAATCAAATTACTAGTGCGGACAATATGGTTGTTTGATGGTTAGGGTAAGTTATACGGTAGATTTGTTAACGAACCAATTTTAATAAGAGATAAATACTCAGAATATAAATTGATGTGTCATTTCAAGGATCAGTTTTGATTTCTATACGTGTATGTTGATTTGCGAACAAGGTTTTCTTTATTGATAAATTTCATTTTTATATAATTTTCCTTAGTTTGCTTTAGCTTAGCCTAGACAACTTCTAATCCCCCCAATTCCATTATATATAGCATGAAAATATGAACTAAATCATACTCCTAGGATCTATCCTTTGCTGGCTCTATAATATCTTGTTTGATTTGTTTTAAGCTAGGTAATTAATATGTATGATCACAACATCGCAACAAATTGGGATGTCGTTGCCAAGGGCGTGAGTTTAGTTGATTCTTGTGTACTTCAGTTGTGCTGTGCGGTGATTTATTCTACTTGCTTTTATTTTTATTCATTATAAAAAAAAAAAACATATTTGTGTTTATGGTTGTTCTGTTCAAAACAGATTTAGTGGATTTAGGTATTGGTCTTTTGTTTCCCAAAGGAAAATGACATTCTAAGCATAAATAGTGACCAAAGGTCAGTTTTCCCACCTTATCGAGGCCAAATTCTATTCTTTGCTAAGGTTTATGGACACTTTTATTTTTCTAGCGTAGGATCATATGTTGCATTGTCTTCAATCTCTTGTGTGCTTGGTTTCTTTTGAGTTTTCTTTGTGGTTTATGCCTGTAACGCATTTGCTAATCAAAGTCATCAAGTGTAGGTTGATCTTGAAATAGAAAACTCTTTACACAGGTTAATAAAGGAAGCTCGCCTCAACATCATGGCTGTTACTGCGACGACAAACACTGAAAGAGTTTGTGGTTCAGTAACATGTAAAACCAACCATTATGCATAAACATAGACAGTAATGTGGACTTTAATATGAAATCTGGTTTTATACAATGCTGCCAATATTTAATGGTCTTACAGGAGAAGATCCTTACACTCATCTCAAGGAGTTTCACATGGTTTGTGTTGACATGAAAGCAAATGGAGTTGAAGAGAAAGAATTTAAGTTGAAAGCTTTTCCTTTGACACTTGGAATGGCATGAAACAAAGGCATGACTTTTTCTATTCTCCCAGGTTCCTTTGACACTTGGAATGGCATGAAGAAGATCTTTCTTGAAAAATATTTTCCAGCATCTCGAGTTGCCAACATAAGAAAAGAAATATATGGGATTCGACAATCTCTTGGATAAACACTCGTTGAGTATTGTGAAAGATTTGAGTTATTGTGCATTCAATGCTCTCATCATCAAATACCTAATCAGCTACTCATTCAATACTTCTATGAAGGTTGATGCCTACTGACTGTAATATCATTGATGCTGCAAGTGGAGAGGCATTGATAGATAACACACTCGGTGTTGCACGCCAATTAATCTTAAACATGGTAGCCAACTCGAAACAATTTTGCACCTGTGGAGACTTCTCAAACAAACAAGTAAATAAGGTAAATATATCTAACCTTGAGAATAAAGTTAATGATCTTACTTTTCTTGTGTGTTCTTTGGCTTGTGAAAAATACAACAGGTAAAAGTTTGTAGCATATGCTCACTACAAGGACATGCTTGGATATGTAACCAACAATGCAAGAAGATTATATTGAGGAAGCAAATGCGGTTAATGGAACATTTAATGGACAACCCCAGTGTAAGTATGATCCCTTTTCAAACACATACAATCCTGGATGGAGAGATCATCCCAAATTCAGCTACGAGAACCTGCCTCAACAAGGCAATCAAGGGAGATAGTTTCATTCTCATAAATTTCAACAACAGCCCCAACAAAATCATCAAGTGAGACATCCCCTCCGTTCACCAACTCCAAATGTTATGGGGACATCATCTAGTGATGATCTTGGTGAGATGATGAAAACTTTGGCTTCTAACATCACACCTTGCAACAAAATGGAATGTCTTTTCAACAGGAAACAAGGTCAAATATTTAGAAGTTGGAGAAGCAAATGTGTTAAATAGCTTCAAGTGTGGGCAAACTGGAAACACAAATAAATGGAAAATTGTCCTCCCAAGCATTAAATCCAAAAGAAAATGTTAATGCATTCATAATGCGAAGTGGTAAAGAACTTGGAGAAAACATGTCAAAACAAGTTGAGATGGAAGAAAAAGAAGAGATAGAAATGAATTGAGTAGCAAGAAGAAACCTGGAGGAAAAAGAAGAGATAGAAAATGAATTGAGTAGCAAGAAGAAACCTACTCCTCCTTCACAAATGAGACAATGATGACCATTACAAAGGTAACTCCTCACTCAATTAATTTCAATTTAAAACAATTTCACCCTTTCCCATGAGTTCTTCTAGGTCTAAGAAAGAAGACAAAAAGAGATCTTAGAGGTTTTCAAGAAAGTGGAGTTCAACATTCCTTTGATTGATGCTATAAAGCAAATTCCAGTGCATTTATTATCCCATGTGTTATTGACAATACTAGTTTTAAAAGGCTCTATGCAATTTAGGTGCATCGAATAGTGTTATGCCTAAACATGTTTATAATTCTCTTAGTTTAAAGCCTTTGAATAAAACCAACATTATCATCCAACTTGTGAATCGTAGATTTGTTTACCCACCTGGTGTGATAGAAGATGTCCTAGTCAAAATTTATAGCTTGCTAATTCCATGTGACTTTTATATTCTTGATATGGAGCATAATTCTTGTGATTTCTAGTACAATAGTGTTTAGCATGTCGTTCTTAAAAACTGCCATTACAAAGATTGATTGTGCAAGGATAATTTGTCTATGGAGGACGGAGATGAAAAGGTTGAATTTAATTTTCATGATGCAATGAAATATGCTTATAGCAATGTTTATTCTATAACATGTTGTGACAAAGTTGATAATTATGTGCAGTAAGTTTGTGATTTTGATTGTGTGGATGGATTAAGCATAACTTTGAGCTATGATTATTATTTTACCCAATTGGAGGAGATGGAGAGGCACACATGTGTTCCCCAAAACATGCACGAAGCAACACTGACTTTACAAGCTTTGCAAACCATTCCCCATGGTAATGTCTTTGTTGATTTAGTACTTTCACATAAAAAGCTTTTACTATCTATTTTACAGGCTCCTGACTTAGAATTGAAACCTTTGCTTGATAATTTGAAGTTTGTGTTCATTGGCGACAACAATACACTTCCTGTTATCATATCAAAAGGTTTGATCAGTGCGTAAGAGCAAAAACTTGTGAAGTTGTCCCTACATCAAGGGCATTAGTCCCTCAATGTGTATGCATCATATATTATTGGAGGATGAGACAAAATTAATAATGAAAATGCAAAGGAGGTTGAACTCACTCATGATGGAGGTTGTGAGAGCTGAAATTTTGAAACTATTAGATGCAGGAGTCATTTACCCCATCATAGACAGTAAATGAGTGACACCAATCCATATGGTGCTCAAAAAGACTGGAATCACATTAGTGAAAAACAAAGATGATGAATTCATTCCTACTCGCATCTCGAGTGGATGGAGTATTGATTATAGAAAGCTTAATCTTTCTACGCATAAAGATCATTTTTCGTAACCATTCATGGACCAAATACTTGAACATCTTGTAGGTAAGTCTTTTTATTGCTTTCTTGATGGATATAGTGGATACAATCAAATTGTTATTCATCCTAAGGATCAAGAAAAAACTATGTTTAAATATCCATTTGGTATATATGCATATAGAAGAATGCCCTTTGGTCTCTGTAATACACTTGCAACTTTTCAAAGATGCATGATGAGTATTTTTTCTAACTATATTGAAAGACTAATTGAGGTTTTCATGGATGATTTCACGGTGTATGGTGATTCTTAGGTTTTCCTAAGGATCAAGAAAACCTATCTTTGATCTTGAAAAAGTGCATTAAAACTAACCTTGTCTTGAACTATGAAAAGTGTTATTAAAGTTAAAATATTTGTTATTTCATCATTACCTTACCCCTCATGTGTGAGGGAAGTTCGTTCTTTTCTTGGCGATGCAGGTTTCTATTGGCGCTTTATCAAAGACTTCTTAAAGATTACAACACCCGTGTGCAAACTATTATCCAAAGAAATGGATAAGATGCCCATGATGAGCTTAAAAGGTGTGCACATCTGCCCCTATCATCCAACCACCAAAATGGGATGAACCTTCTAAGATAAGTGTGATGCGAGTGACTATGCGGTAGGGGTTCTTCTTGGGCAAGGAATTGCTAAGAACTTGCATGTTGTAGCCTATGCTTCTTGCATGTTAGATGCAACACAATGCAATTACCATGCAACTAAAAAGCAACTTTTTGTAGTAGTGTTTGCTCTAGAAAAATTCAGGTAATATTTACTTGGTACAAAAGTAGTTATTTTCACTAACCATACAGGTTTACGGTATCTTTTGAAGAAAAAAGAGTCCAGACCAAGTTTAATTATGTGGATCTTGCTTTACAAAAATTTGATCTTGAAATCAAAGACAAAAAAGGTGCTGAAAACCATGTGGTTGATCGCTTGAGCCGACTAAGGACCAAGGATATACGAGTTGAAACAATTAGAGAGACATTTCCTGATGAGCAGTTGTATGTGTTATATTCATCCACAAGACCATGGTATGCTGATTTGATGAACTATTTAGTCACCAAAGAATTCCTTCCACATTTGTTTACATCCCAAAAAAATAAGGTATGAGTTGATGCTAAATATTATTTCTGGATACTCCTCATCCGTGTAAATTTTGTGTGGATCAAGTAGTTAGAAGATGTGTACCACAAGATGAATTTCATTTCATTCTCACCTTTTGTTATTCTCATTCTTGTGGTGGACATTTTGGAGCAAAAAGAATGACCCATAAGGTACTTGAAATTGATTTTTATTGGCCTTCTATTTTTAAGGATGCATTTCATTTTTGCAAATCATGTAAAAACTGTCAAAAAACAGGTAACATAACTCATAAGAATCAAATGCCTTGAACAAATATTCTTGTAAGCGAGATTTTTGATGTTTAGGGTATTTATTTTATGGGTCCATTTCCTTCTTTTACCACTCTTTATATCTTTGTCGTTGATTGTGTCCAAATGGATGAGGCAAAAGCCACACGAACTAATAATGCTAAAGTTGTTGTAGATTTTGTTAGGACTCACATATTTGACAGGTTTGGAATCCCTAAAGGTATCATTAGTGATTGTGGCATGCATTTTTGCAATCATTCAATGGAAACATTGTTATGAAATTATCACGTGACTCATCGAATTTCTATGGCATACCATCCTCAAATGAATGGCCAAGCTGAGTTTTTCAATCGATAAATCAAGTCCATTTTCATTTTGGAGAAGACAGTGTAACCGAACCGGCGAGCCTAGATTCCAAGACTTGGTGATGCACTTTAGGTTTACCGTACTTCTTATAAATCACCAATAGGAATGTCACCTTTTAGGATGATTTATGGGAAAGCATGTCATCTACGAGTGTAACTTGAACATAAAACTTTTCGGGCCATAAAAAATATATGGATTATGATGCAGATATGGATTAAGAAAGTTGCAATTGCAAGAGTCGGAAGAGATTCAAAATGATGCTTATGAGAATGTAAGGATTTATAAAGATAAGACTAGGAGTTTCATATTGGCGACAAAGTCCTTCTCTATCATTCGCGTTTGAAACTTTTTCCTAGTATGTTGCATTCTCATTAGATTGGGCCCTTATGGTGCAATTGAAACTACAATTTTAGAAACATATAATCTACTCAGGGTCAATGGGCATTGTTTGAAACCCTTCTATGAAAGTTGGATGACAGAAATCACCGCTTTTATGGAGTTACCTAAACCGATAAATGAAGAATGAGCATCCCACATGTCGAGACAAGGACACAAAATAAAAGCGCTTCCTGGGAGGCAACCCAGCACAAAAATATCAGATTTGCTTTCCTTTTCTCTTATCTTTTTTTTTTGCATATTTTTTTTGTCATTTTCTTATATCCCTTTTCTTTCATTCTCAAGATTAAGGACAATGTTGTGTTTTAAGTGTGGGGGTATTTAGAAAATGTTATTTTTCTTATTTTTGTTTTCTTTGTTCTTCTGTAAAGAAAGAAAGAAAATCTATGATTGACCTTTTTTAACTCTCATTGTTTTTTAGAATATGAGTATTATCTATGAGAATTAAATGAGATAAATGAATATATAAATTGAAAGAATGAGTGTGCATGCAAGTTTTAATGTTTAATTGGTTTAGGGATTGACTATGAAAATGTCATGTTGACTTTATAGTGTTATACCAATGTAAGCTTTGGAGCCTTCAACATTATATTCTTTGATTGTTGGTTCTTTCAATAATATGTATCTCTAGAACTTGCTTCATTTTACATTTGCATTACATATATGCATGAATATGATTAAGGCATTAGGAATTTTAACCACTTGAGCCAAAAAGCCAACTTGAAGCATAGTATCCTTAGTGAGTTCATCTTTTGTTTGCTTTATCCATGTATCTCTAGAGCATGTTCATCTTTTCTTTGCTTTATCCATGTATAAGCCTTAAAAAATTTATATATTTTCCTCTTTTCCCCTGGCCCAGGATTAGTAGAGCATATACTTATGATATCTCATGGGCAAAGTTATGTGAAAAGAAAGAAGATTTAATGCTTGATGAAAACATGGGCAAAGTTGCCAAAACTGAAGAACAAAAAAAAGAGAAAAAAAAGAAGAGAAGTAAAGAAAAAAATAGAATAGAAAAGAATAGAAACGAGCTTGAAATCGAAAGTAGCTAAGCATTGGTGCTTAAAGATTGAATATTGATGTGCTTAAATGGAATATCTTGTTAGAAATATTATTTTTCTGAATGCTCTACTTTCTTTGTTTGAAACATTTCTTTTACTCTCTTTTACCTCACCTTAGCCTTAGCCCCATTACAACCGGAAAATCATACCTTTTGATTCATGTATTGTTTGTAATATTTTAGTGATGGAGATGAGATTGAAGAGCAAGCTTATGGTAGAACATATTAATTGATTGAATTTTAGAGATTTAAACACATAAGCCCTAAATACATGAGTGTTGGAGTATATATCAATGAGAGGACCTATCACTTGGCATGACATAGTAATTGAGTTTTGAAGTTTGCATGTAAATAAATTCATGAAGATTTATGTTCTTTATCCTTCTCAATTTTATTCTTATTTATAATGCTTTAATTTTTGGATATTGATGGGAGATTAAGAGATTCATCATGTTTATTTTATAATTTAAATTTTTTACATATCTTTTTCCGAGGACGAGCAAGAGTTAAGTGTGGGGGTATTTGATGCGATAATATTATTTAATAGTTTCATCCATATTTACCTAGTGTTTTGCATATTTTTTGTGTATAAAATACCTTGATATTCTTTGTTTTATGTTTTGAAGGCATTTTTGGTAAAAGATGCAAAAATGGAGGTAATTGGAGCTGATTAACAGATTTAACCTTCAGTCGATGTTTTATGGAGATTGGAAGCTCTAAAGATTGAAATGAAGTGACATTCAAAAGATAACATCCTATAAAGCTAATGAAATAAAATAAGGAATATCATGGAAATCGCAATCTTCAAAGTCAAATCTTGCAATTTGCCAATATCGACCCTTTTCCATCCCAGTTAATATCTCAAGATCCAAAAGTTTGATTGATGCAAACTCAATTTTCGTGTGTTAAGGACGCAAAGACCTATAAACAGTCCAAATATCAGCTCTAAACGATGTGATATGAAGGAGATATGAATTTTACAAGGGAAAACTAAATTCTGTCAACTTAAGGAAGGACTATTTTGTAAAATTGATAGTAGGATTTCTAAGCATATATAAAAGAAAGAAAAAAGGAGCAAGAAAGTTTCACCTAGCACCAAAGAAAACAAAATCTTTCTCCTTCAAACCCTATATCATGTTTTCTTTCATCTTTTTAGTTGGTTGTTCAATAATTTTGGAAGGCTAGACTCTTTTGCTTGGTTGCTAGGACACAAAAACCTTCAGATTTCAAGAACAATGAGATTTATTTTTACCTCAATTTTTCAGTTTATATGATGAATATGTTTGTTCTCCTAAGCTTATTTTCCTATGATTGTTTATTTATTTGCTAAGAGCGGAGTCAAAGTTATTATTGTAAACAATCGATTACTAAGTTTTATATCAAAACCGGAGTTGTGGTATATGAACTTATGAAGCAACTAAGTTAATAATTGTAGCGGATTTATATTATTAATCTTAGGCAGAACATTCAATCGTACTAAACATATATTATGGACAATTATGTTTCTTAATTGATCAATTTATCTAGATTTTAATGTTGTCATTGAATCAAATTACTAGTGCGGACACTGTGATTGTTTGATGGTTAGGGTAAGTTATACGGTGAATCCGTTAACGAACCAATTTTAAGAATTGATAAATATTCAAAATATAAATTGATGTGTCATTTCCATGATCGGTTCAGATTTCTGTAGGTGGATGTTGATTTGCGACCAATGTTTGCTTTATTGATAAATTATAGTTTTATATAATTTTTGCTTAGTTTGCTTTAACCTAGCTTAGACAACTTCCAATCCCCCGCCCCCAATTGCATAACATATAGCATGAAAATCTGAACTAAATCGTCCTCATGGGATCAACCTCTTGCTTGCTCTATATTATCTTGTTTGGATAATTAATTTGTACGAACACGACATCACAGCACATACCAATGTGAGAAAGTCAAAGATTTTTCAAAATGATTTTATTATAATGGATCACTTACCCAGGTAAAAAACTCAAAGATTTAAGTGGCCTCATTATAATGAGTGTTCTACCTAGGAAAAAACATAAAAATGATTCCATTGTAATGGGTGACTTATCTAGCACAAACACAAAGATGGTTTTTAGAGAGAAAAAATGATATAAATCTAAAAAAAATGCACTATCAAGTATGATGATATGGATAAAAACACATTTTAAAAAAGAAAGATAAGGCTAGAACGTATAATATCTAAAAAATAGTTAAGGGCTAGAAAACACATTAAAAAATAAGGAAATAAAATACACTCAAAAAGGGCAAAGAAGCTTAAAGAAGCATTGAATGGGCTTGTTCAGAACTTATGGAGCAAGATGGACCTGGAAGGGCTTGGGACATTGAAGGAGCATGAAGGACAGCCTTTGATTCATCTAAGAAGGGGTTGATATGTCCGGCCCAATACCAGCCTTGTTAGGCTTGTTTTATTTCCTAATGCTACAAGGATAAAAAGCCAGCAATTTATTCTCCTAATTAAGTAAGGAAGTTGGCCATATCTTATTCCTAAAGAGGGGAGGACTATTTAATGCTTTTCCTAACATAGTAAGGAAAGTAATTAAATCAGCAACAAAGGAGGAAATTTATCCAAGCTAATCAAGGACATCAAAGGAAAGGGGGCAGCAACACAAATTTGATTCTAGCATATTTAGGATGGTAATATTCGGATTTTTATTATTTTTATTATTTTCTTCCTAGTTTTTGGGTTATTATTGCTTATTTGGGTCAATTGTAAGTGGACATCATATAAGTCCACCTAAAGGGGGTCAATTAGGGTTTCTTGACCACATGATCTCGAGGTTCGCATCAAGAAGGTTACATAATTTGTTATCTGAAATGGTTAACTAGAAAGTGTAGTTAAGAAAACAAGATAAAATTAGAAAACAAACTATCTAAAAAATAATAAAGAGTTGGAAAACACACTCAAAAGAGAAAATATTAGGTTGGTAAATTATAAGACCATCAGTGATTATTTTCTTTAAACTCTCAACAAGGATACTAGGATAATGCATTAATGCATATATATATATATATATATACACACACACTTAAGAAATACACATCCCCTTTTCTCATGAACTTTCTCTTTGGAATTTGGATTTATGTAACTACCTTGAATGGCTTCTTGTGTTGCTTACTCAATCCATAACTTGAGATCTTGACCTATAGAGCTGATGAATCTTTAAACTATATCCCCACATGCCTTTTTGCTTAAAGACCCTTATCTTTAGTTTTATTAAACATCTTCTATTTTCATACATATGAAACCATGAAGCTAATCTTATTGTATTCCTTAACTTGCTTCAACTTGATCATGTTTCCAAGCATTACAGGCTTTGAATTTTATTTAGAGATACAAAAAAGGTTAATTATTTATAAATTTTGTTTTCATGGAAAATCTTTGGGATTTCAAAATCATCCGAGACACAAAAATACATTTTGACATTGGTTTAAAGTAAATTTATTGAGAAAAGAATTCAAGTGATTCTTATTTTCATGTCTTTATAAAAGGTTATGAAAAATATAAAGTGATGTTTATTTTATATCTTGTTTATTTTATACCAAACAAATTCTAAATTTTGACCTGACGGTTTTAAGAGACAATAAGTTAGTAAAACGATCATAAAACTTGTTTTGAATAAAAAACATTGTCTACCTATATAAATTGTTTGTCTTTGATTAGGCATGTAAAATAGGTTGTAGCTATTAGCTATGAAGGAAACAAATATTTATAGTCTCGGAAGATTGAGGGATTTCAAGACTAAGAATCACTAGTGTTTACTGTTAGACCATCGTTTGATTCATGGATTTTCAAACCTTAGAATTGGATTGCACAGTAGTTTAACATGCCCCCTAACATTAGAATTGTTTGTCATTTTGATTTATTTCCTTTTTTAGTCCTTAGATTTGTTGAAGTATTTTTAGACATTAAAGACTATCTTGTGAATTTCTTATGCCTTTTGATTTCGCAATTGCCGTAGAGTGGGGTGTGATAACTTTTTAAAGAAACTTATAAATCTCAAACTAGGATTACAAGAAATATTCTAGAATTGTGAAAGGATGATAAAATATGGTCTTTACTCATTTCAATCACATGCATTTAGGATGATCGATAGACTTTTTTAGGAAATGTTATTATTGTAGAAAATAAAAAAGAAGGTACATATGTTTTCTTAAGAGAGACAATCAATTTTAAGATATATCTATAAAATATTTCAATCAATATGGTCTTTTTTAAGAGAGAAGAAAGTATATATGTTTTCGCAGATCCGGTAAGCGTCGGCCACCCCTGGACACGAAATGATGAATCACAGAATTATTCATACTTTTTGGCTTGAATAAGGCTGTCTCTTAAAAGCAACTGTTTCCTCCAAATTCCTTAGAATTGAATTATTCAATAACACTCTAAATGATTCTAATTCCATTCTCCACTCTCTCATATGCTGAACAGCGTAAGATGCCGTGTGCACTCCTAAATATATGTAAAGTCAACAAACCTCGAAGTATTTATAAAATGTCAACTTAATTAATTTTCATTCTTTTTTAAAATATAATGTTAGAGAAATGAGAGTTACGAGTCCATATATCCTTAGTGAATTAGCAAGGAATTTGGTGGGACAATCAACATTATGATTCTTCTGGAGAAACCTTACAAAAATGCATCCATCACCGGGTTACCGTAGGATATTTTAGAAAAAAAAATAAAACCAGAATTGTTGGAGAATATTTCATGCATAAAACGCAATACATAAATATCATTCTTCGGTCCTTCTTTCCCTTTCCTTTTTGAACAAAGCTGAATAGAAATTCGACTTTTGACATCTCTATCTTGTCGATTATCAACTAAGATATTAATGGTAAATAAGTGGATTCAATCGAATCGAATATTCTATATCTCTTCTTTACCCATTGTTGGAGTTTCACTTGCTTAAAGTTAGAATCAGAGAAAGCATGGAAAATAGAGAGTGGCTAGAAATAGGCAGGCAGCCACTGTTGTTATGTCTTGTATATATGGGTAGAGTTTACCATTTATTAGTCTATATAAAGTATACACATGTTATTAAATTCTACACATTGTCCGGGTAATTCATCGAGGTGTCACTGTATATGTTTATTGTGAATTTAAATAGTAAAATTATTATTTTATCTCTAGAATATGGTATTTTCAATTGCATAATAAAATTACTTATTTGTCCTAGGGAGTTGACAAAAAGACAGGCTGACGGAGAGTATTTTATTTTTTTCTCATATTTGTGCACAATAGAATTACTTACATCCCTCCAAAAAAGACAAAAAGGAAGGTCTATGGTTGGGGGCATGATGGTAATTTCTCTCTTGGTTTTTTCATGGTTATCGTTGGGTTCAAGGTTGTTGAGGTAAATTTTTTTTTGAATTTACAACAGGCACGTCATACAGTCACACCGTCGGTTTTGCTCATGAATGCGCCTCTTAGAGGCACGTAAGGTATCTGTAGGTGGTGAAAAATGTCTGATGACTGTGTCATACGATGCGCTACCATGTTCTTTTCCTCACGGTGCAGAATGTGTCGTGTGAAGGTGGTTGTGGAATTATTGGGGAACGTTTTATCTCCTACAACCGAAAAGTACGTTACAGTCCTTCATAGTTTTTGTTGTTGTATTTCAGTTTCTAGTCTTTTGATTTTATTTTCTTACTAATTTCTTCAATTGAAATTTTGTTTGTTTTCAATGATGCTCTTCAAATGAAATTGATCATTTATGGTAGTTTCATTTTAGTCCTTGATCTTTTGATTTTTGGTTTATTTTTTGTTCCTTTCACATTTTTAGTATGAATATTTTAATTTGTTTTAAATTTTTTCTTCAATTGAAATTAGTAATATGTGCTATTTGTTTTTTATTTCAATCATTATTCTTTTATTTTTTTAAAAATAATTACACTGCATACAAAAATCCTAAATGGAAACCTATGATAGATTTAATTTTTTTTCAAGGTAGATATATATAAATTAATTTCTTAACTCATTTGTTTTTTTTTATATTTAATGAACTAATTATTTTATAAAATTAATGTGCAAGGAAATGATTACTTGGAGGAAGAGGAGAGTGTGAGAGAATCATTACACTATTAAGTTAGATTGAATTCAAGGTATTATATTTTTTAAAATATTGAGATTTTTTTTATTTTTATTAAATCTTAATTGATAATTTATTTCTATCATATAGGTTGATAAAAATGAGTTGTTCATGGGTGGACCAATCAAACACGTGATCTTAAAAATGATATACCAAAAAGAAACAACTCATGGGTGAACTGATTAGGAAACACAAGTTTTGAAATTGGTTGGTCAAAACAAATCAATTATGGTGAGCTAATTAAACACCAAATTTTAAAGTGGATTAATCAAACATAAAAAATTTATAGGTGAAATAATTAAAACAACAAGTCTTAAAGCAGTTAGTCAAAACGAACCTCTCAATGGTGAATAAATTAGACATAATATTTTAGAAACAATCGATTGAGAATGAATTTCTTATAGGAGAACTATATATAAATAAGCCTTTGATTGTTAGAATCAACTTGTTAAAACAAACCACTTATGAGTGAACCAGATAAACACAAGATTCTTTAGAGGATTGATTAGAAATATATCATTTATGCGTGAACCGATTTAAAAAAACACAAGTTTTGAAATCAATTGGCTAAAATGAATTGCTAATAGGTGAACCATTTAAACACGAGATTTTAAAAAGAAATTAGTTCAAAATAAACCGCTATATGTTACCCAAATAAACTCACGTGTTTCACAAGGATCGATAAGAAACAAGGCTTTCATGGGTGAACAAATAGAAAATGCAAATTTTAAAATGAATCATACATAGATAAATCTAGCAGCCATTGTTTTTTTTTTTTATCAATTCGATTATTCTTAAAAATCATATTATATCAATGATCATGACATAAATATAATCAAGTATATATTCACCAAATCATCTCATATTAATAAAAATAAAATTAGTCAATTGAAATCAAATTATAAAATTTGAGATATTGAGTCACAAAATAAATTATATTTAGTCAAAATTAATACATTAAATCGCACATTAAATGATGAATTAAATTATTGATCATGCATACATGTTATCAATAGTCTATATAATGCTCAAAAATCAAAACATAATTTTATCCTTAGATTTCTATTCCAAGACATTGATAGTCTCTACAATCTCAGATCCCTTGGGACTAGCACTCTCCAACACACCTTGAAGCTCAACAGGATGACATCAATCTTGAGGGAATATTGCCAACTCTTTTTAAGAAAAAACAATAACATGGAATGGGTTTGTTTGTCTAGATACATAGGATTTTATTATTTGATTTATTTTTATCCTCATAGAAAAGAGCTAAAAGAAAAGCTAAAAGGACAAAAAAGCTTTCATTCTTCATTTTCATAGCTACAAATGGAGAGTTATATTGAAGAGCTAAAATAACATATATAAGTTGAAGAGTTATTCTAACATGTTTGATTAAAAGAGCTAAAAAACTATTTAATATATTTCTATAAAAAAATGGTTTTGATTGTACTTGTATTAGTTATTTATTATAAATAAATAGGTATATGAATATTATATATATTAAAATAGAATTGACTTTTGTAAATGGTTTTTTTTCCATTAGAGTGCCAATCTAAAAAGTGTTATATTTATATTATTTGAAAAGACATATTATTAATTTAGCTTCTCTAAGTAGTTTTTTTCCTTGGAAATGCTTCTCCCTCTATTTCAGAAAAACAAAACATGGGTCACATTATGAATGTGGGTCCAAAGTTTTGTTTTTTTGTGATTTGCTATACATAATAGTTTCTCAATTAATAAGTTTGGTTCTGATTTTTTTTTAATGTGTGTTATTAAAAATAATGAATGAATGACCCACATTAGTTGCCAAGATTTCAATGAGCTAATAGGAGTAAATTTGGTTTTGTTTGTAAATTAGACTGATGACTTAAAAAATTTAGATTAGAAAAAACATTTCAAATTTTAATGTATATTAAAAAAAGTTGTATGCTACAAAACTTCACTTCTAAAAATCACATTTTATGGACCTAGATGAATGCGTAAAATCATGGTTGTCCCAAACTCTTCCAAGGGGTGCATGTCCTAACTCGAACTCGAGACTTGCTATTTAGATCACAAGCACTCTACCATCATACCACGCCCTTGGGTACATTGCAAATTAAACTTGATAATGCCCATAATTAAATGTGGATGGTGAATAAAAAATAAAGAGAGCCTATATTAGGAGTGAGCAAAAAAAATAGGCTAACTGATTAAACTGAGAAAACAAAAAAAAATCAAAAACATTAACTAGTAAAAATCCCCAATTAAAAAGCTTATGAAATTATTAAAAATATTCGTTTTGATATTTTTTTAAGGAAATTGATTAACCCAAATCAAACCGAATCAATTCAATTAATAGTTCTTTCCTAATTTCTAAAATCTAACCCTAGCAACAGTCACTTCCTCTATCTCCGTATGTAACTGCAAGTCTCCATCCTTTTGTTTTCTTTCTTTCTTCATTACTGTATGCAATCTTAGATTCAAAGCACCTTTATTGCTTCCTTGAAATGATTGGCTCTAAGTCTTGTAATTGGACCACTTGGAACAATCTTCCTATATTTTCAAGTTATTGCACGTAACAAAGAAGACAAAGTTCTATTTACTATTTCAGTTTGACCATCCATTTGTGGATGATGTTAATGTATAAGTTGCTCACAGGTATGCACACTTGCAGAAGACAAGCCTACAAGGTGGTTAACCGAAGAAGAGAGAAGAAGGAGTTCAAGTTACAACTGTACAATCTCAATCTAAGTGTAACTGACTAATACAAAGTAGTTTCAATTTAGTTACAAGTTGTTGCACATGTAAAACACATGCTCAAGAATCAGAACTATATAAGAGCATTTCATCAAGCATTTTGTAAGCAAGAAAAACAGAATATACAATACTTACAGCATATGATTTATGGGACATTGTTCAAGCCATAGATCAAGCCCAACCTGAAGCAGAAGGATCTGCACAGAAAGGGGGCAAAGCTACAAGTACTCCAGAGGAGGATCAAGTTGCTACAAAAGCAAAAAGAATCAAGAATGCTAAGGCACTAAGCATTCTACAAGGAGCCTCGACTGATGAGCTGTTTCCAAGAATCAGAAATGAAAAAACAGCAAGAGGAGCATGGGAGATTTTGAGCAGAGAATTCAGAGGTGATAAAAAGGTTAGAGTTGTGAAATTGCAAGGAATAAGAGCTGAATTTGAATATATGAGGATGTTAGATGCTGAAAGTCTAGATCATTATCTTGCAAAATTCTTTGAAACTATAAATGATTTGAAGTCACTTGGAGAAGAAATTAGTGAATCAAGAATTGTGCAGACACTCTTGATGAGTTTGAGTAGAAGATACAAGTCTATAGTTTCTATAATGGAAGAGACTAGAGATCTTGAGGTACTTAGGGTTGAAGAAGTCATAGCATCAGTTAAGGTGTATGATAAAAGAGAAGATTTGCATGATGAAAGAGATAGAGTTTCGAATACTGAGAAAGCATTCAGTAGTTTCAGAATAAGAGGGAACAATTATCTTCAAAATAGAAAAGGCTCACAAGGAAGAACAGATGCAAGGCAAGGCTGGCAGGTACAAGAAAGAAGACCTGCAACCTTGTCATCAAATATGCATAGCAGTCATGGTTCAAACAGGAATCAAGAAACTGGAGCAAATTGCAGTGGTTCACAACATAAGTATGGCAGCAGCAATCAAGCTACCATGAAGCCACAATGCAACACATGCCAAAAGTTCCATTTTGGTGGCTGCATATACAAAGGAAAGTCAAGGTGTGGAAGTTGCAATCTGTTTGGACATAATACAAAGGATTGCAATGATCACAAGCAACTGGCAAATTGTGCACAAGAGGAGGAAGAAGTGTTCATTGCAAATTCATTTTATGCTTGCCATGCAGCAAGTATAAAGGACAAGGTTTATAATCTGACCAAGAAGGAGGCAGTTGCTGTCAAAAATGGCTCCCATGCTGCTGCTGCTGCTAAGAAGGGAAAGGATGACAGCAACAGTTCTGACTCTTCAGAGGATGAATCGTCTGATGATGAGGAAATTCCCGCAAAGGCTTCTGCTCCCAAGAATGTTCCTGCACAACCAGTTACCATTAAAGAAACTGAAGTTAGTGAGGACTCTGAAAGTGATTCTGATTCTGATGAATCCTCTTCTGAAGATGAGGGGAAAACAAAATTTGCAATTGCTTCAAAAGTTATACCAAAAAAGAGTGAGGAGGATGACATTTCAGAAAGTGATTCTGACGAAGATGAGACTCCTGCACCAAAGGCAGCCTCTGCAGCTGAAACAAAGCCAAAGGCAAATGCTCAGAAGGAAAGTAGTAGTGAAGAGGAGAGCTCTAGTGAGTGGACTGCCCTAACCATTCCTAACCCAGAGTACAAGGGCCCATGGAAGCCAAAGAAAATTAAGAACCCCAACTACCAGGGCAAATGGAAGGCACCAATTATTGACAACCCAAATTTCAAGGATGATTCGGAACTTTATGTTTACCCTGACCTGGGATATGTTGGCATTGAGTTGTGGCAGGTGAAATCTGGAACCTTGTTTGACAATGTCTTGGTCTCTGACGACCCTGAGTATGCAAAGCAAATGGCTGAAGAAACATGGGGAAAGCAGAAAGATGCTGAGAAGGCAACATTTGAAGAGGCAGAGAAGAAAATAACAGGTGAGGAATGCCATACCAGTGAAGATGAATCAATTCAACATGAAGATGGTGTAAACTCTCCAGTTGAACAACAAGTTGGACAGTCAAGTGAAGATCACAGCCAACCTTCCACACCAAGCTCAACTTCAATTAGAATGAGATCTCTTGAAGATGTATATGCAAGGTGCCACATGAGGATTGTGGAATCTGAAAATTACAAGGAAGCAGATGGTTATATAGCTTGGGAAGAAGCTATGAATGCAGAACTTGAAATGATTGAGAAGAACAACACTTGGGGATTGGTGAATAAGCCTGTTGACAAACCAGTCAAATGGATGTTTAAGACAAACCTAGATTACGGTTGAAAATTGGTGTCAAACCCGTAAGCAGCTTAGGAGGGGATGTTAATGTATAAGCTGCTCACAGGTATGCACACTTGCAGAAGACAAGCCTGCAAGGTGGTTACCCGAAGAAGAGAGAAGGAGTTCAAGTTACAGCTGTACAATCTCAATCTAAGTGTAACTGACTAATACAAAGTAGTTTCAATTCAGTTACAAGTTGTTGCACATGTAAAACACATGCTCAAGAATCAGAACTATATAAGAGCATTTCATGAAGCATTTTGTAAGCAAGAAAAACAGAATATACAACTTATCTTCTTCTCGGGAAATTGCTCTCCTCTCTGCCTCAAACTCTCTCAAATGATAATATTATTCCTAACTTTCCCCACAAAATCTTCTAAAAGTAACTCAAAAACTTTGCATCCCTATCAGAAACACGGTCCATGTAACCTAATAGTTTCTTTAAAGAACAAATCAATTATATGTAATGCATCATCAGTTTTATGAAAAGTAATGTAGTGTGTTATCTTAGGTAATCTCAAAACAAAATCCATAGAAATATGAGTTCATGGTTCACTAGGCATTCGCAAAGGGTGCCCAAACCATGAGGTTTCAACTTAGACTTGGCTTGTTTACAAGTAATGCACTTCGCATAGAATCTTTTCACATCATGTTTCATATGAGGCTAAAAAAATAATCATGCAAAATTCCTGATATCAAATCACCACCATGAGCTTCTCCCACAAACAATTCACACAAACAATACATAGGCACACAATTATTTTTCCAAAACAAAAATCCTTCCTGTCTATAAAACTTACCAAATGCCACTTTTTTCACATGCATTGAACACGTCACCAAAATAAGAATCTTGTGCATACAAATCCTTAATGCATTCAAAGACAAGCAATTTTGTATCTAAAATAGAAAGTAAAGCCTAAATTCAGGACAATTTATCAGCTACCACACTTTCTGTACCTTACTTCTGATCACATAAGGAAATGTGTCAATGAATTCCACCTACTTGGTATGGCGTCTATTCAAATTTTGTTATCCTTTCAAATGCTTCAAACACTCATAATCCGTGTAAATCACAAATTCCTTTTACCATAGATAATGCTATCAATTTTCCAAAACCCCTCCTTATCATAAGTAGAGTAATTTAGGGTTAGCATACTCATATTTTCACTTAAATAAGCAATTGGATGACCTTCTTGCATCAAAACATCTCCACTACCTATTTTTCAAGCATCACACTCAATTTCAATTCCTTATCTTGGATTGCCTTAACCTTTTCCTTGTCCACCTCAATTCCTTTCATACTAACAACAAAACCAAAAACACAAGTTTATCCATGCAAAAGCTACACTTCTTGAGATTAGCTAACAACTTTTCTTTCCTTAGATTAAGATTATCCATGTAAAGATTTTGTTATAAATTAAGATATCATCAAAATACACAACAACAAATCTGCTAATAAATGCATGTAAAATGACATTACCCAATTTTGGGTTACTCCCTAAAAATATACCCAAAAATAAAATAAATAAAATAGATAAGGCCAGCATTGACAAAAATAATTGCTTTATTTTTTGCTTTAAAGAGTCCGATTGTATCTCTTTTGTACCTAGAATATAGAAAATTACATATTTAAGGGCAAAAATAATTTATCGTTGGACAAATGTTTGAAAAAATTAAGTTGAAAAGCATAATAATATTTTTTATAGGTCAATTTGATTTAATCATGTGCCAATTTAAAGTATAATTATGTTTGAGAATTAATTTAGGATCCAATTAAAGGATTTAATTAAGTGCAAGGATTTAAATTGGTTGAATCAAATTAATAAAGGGCTTAATTGATGAAAAATCAAGTTCTTGACCGTAATTTGGGATCAATTGAAAAGATTGGAATTTTCGGAGACCCAACAAAATTTTCAAGCCAATTGTGCAAAATTGAGTGTCAAATTGAAGACAATTGAGAGTTTAATGGTAAATTGAGAATCAAATTGCATAAATTGGAAGCAAATGACCAAAATAAAAACGGCGCGCAAAGTCAAGATTGCTATTGAAATACTGACGGGGATATAATTTCACAAAATTAAACGTTCAAAGTCAATTGGGGGTGTAATTAGAACAATTAAAAATTGAAGGACCAAATTGTATTTTTCAGTTCCTTCCAAACCAACAACCCCACCACTGCCTTGATCTGCATGCCTGCCTACCGCCGAAAGCCACTATGCCATTTTTACAGGCCACCACAGCATTGTCACAGGTCACCACGTTGTTAACAGTAAGCCACTATGATAAGCCAAATTCTCCTATAAATACTTGTCATGGACGCTACATGTAGAAGGGGAATTGTTGCAATGTCACGGTCGCACAAATTAATTACCCTAGCTTAAAACACACAAGATAGTATAGAGCAAGCAAGCGGTCGATCCCACGAGGAAGTTTCAAGTTAAATTTTTATGTTGTAAGTTATGTGACACGTCTCTTAAGCTCATCATGGGCATCTTTACATGCATGATCAAACACAAAATCCACTTCTTTGTCTAATAGTTTGCATAAGGGTGCTGTAATCTTCGAGAAATCTTTGATAAAACGTCGATAGAAACCTGCATGGCCTAGAAAAGAACGAACCTCCCTCACGCATGAGGGGTAAGGAAATGATGAAATAACATCTATCTTAGCTTTATCAACCTCCAATCCACGTGAAGACACAACATGCGCAAGAACTATTCCTTGTTCTACCATAAAATAACACTTTTCAAGGTTAGTTTCAATGCACTTTTTCAAGATCAAAGATAAATTTTCTAGACATCTATCAAAAGAATCACCATACACCATGAAATCATCCATAAAAACCTCGATTATTCTTTCAACATAGTCAGAAAATATACTCATCATACATCTTTGAAAGGTTGCAGGAGCATTACAAAGACCAAAAGGCATTCTCCTATATGCATATGTACCAAATGACATGTAAATGTAGTCTTTTCTTGATCCTCAGGATTAATAACAATTTGATTGTATCCACTATATCCATCAAGAAAGCAATCAAAAGACTTACCTGCTAGGCGTTCAAGCATTTGATCCATGAATGGTAATGGAAAATGATCTTTGCGTGTAGAAAGATTGAGCTTTCTGTAATCAACACACATTCTCCATCCACTCGAGATTCGAGTAGGAATGAGCTCATCATTTTTGTTTTTCAACAACGTGATTCCGGTCTTTTTGGGCACCACATGGATTGGCGCGACCCATTTACTGTCAGTGATGGGGTAAATGACTCCTACATCTAACAATTTTAAAATTTCAGTTTTCACTACCTCCATCATAGGCGGGTTCAACCTCCTTTGCATTTCCCTTGTTGGTTTTGTGTTGTCCTCCAATAGTATGTGATGCATACATATTGAGGGACTAATGCCCTTGATGTCGGCTAAAGTCCATCCAATGGGCGTCTTGTGATCACACAACAACTTCACAAGTTTTTCCTCTTGCATACTTGTTAAACCTTTTGCTATGATAACAGGAAGTGTATTGTTATCGCCAATGAATACATACTTTAAATTATCGGGCAAAGGTTTTAATTCTAACTCGGGTGCCTGTAAAACAGATGGCAAAAGCTTTTTATGTGAGAGTACCAAATCAACAAAGACATTACCATGGGGAATGGTTTGCAAAGCTTGTAAGGCCAATACTGATTCGTCCACGTTTTGGGGAACACACACGTGCCTCTCCATCTCTTCTATCTTGGTGAAATCATAGCCATAGCTCAAAATCACAAACTTGCTGCCCACACTTATCAATTTGATCATAGCATGTGATAGAATAAACATTGTTGTAAAGATATTTCATTGCATCATGAAAATTGAATTCAATTTTTTCATCTCCTACCTCCATAGACAAGGTATCCTTACCACAATTAATCTTTGTGTTGACAGTTTTCAAGAATGGTCTCCCAAACAATATAGGAGTGTTGGTTGATGAATCACAAGAATCATGTTCCATATCAAGAATATCTATCACACCAAGTGGGTAAACAAAACTACGATCCGCAAGTTGTATTACAATGCTAGTTATATTCAAAGTCTCAAAACTAAGAGAATCATAAACATGTTTGGGCATAACACTAATGGATGCACCTAAATCGCATAAAGCTCTTTTAAAACTAGCATTACCAATAACACATGGGATAGTAAACGCACCTGGGTGTTTTTGTTTCAAAGACAGATTCTTTTTGAACAACGGCAGATACAACTTCACCCATACTTATCGTTTCATGACCTTTCAGTTTGAAAGCTCTCTTGGTAGTACACAACTCCCTCAAGAATTTTGCATACTTGGGAATTTGCTTGATAGCATCAAGCAAAGGAATGTTCAGTTCCACTTTCTTGAAAACCTCTAAGATCTCTTTTTCTTTGTCTTCTTTCTTTGACCTAGAAGAACTCACAGGAAAGGGTGGAAATGTTTTAAAATTGGAATTGATTGAGTGAAAAGTTACCTTTGGAGTGTTTGTCTTTGTTTTTGTTTGTGGAGGAGGAGAATGTTCTTTCTTTGTACTCAATTCAGTTTCTATCTCTTCTTCCTCCTCCATCTCAATTTTTTTCAACGTTTTCTCTTCAAGTTCTTTTCCACTTTGCAGCATGATAGCACTAACATTCTCTTTTGGATTCAATGCTTGGGAGGGCAACTTTCCATTTATTTGTGCTTCCAATTTCCCTACAGTTGAAGCTACTTGCCTCATTTGCTTTTCCAAGTTGTGAATACTTGACCTTGTTTCCTGTTGAAAAGACATGACATTTTGTTGCAATTTAACAGTATTAGAAGCCAAAGTTTTCATCATCTCACGAAGTTCATAATTGGATGACGACCCCATAACATTGGAGTTTGGGAATGGAGCGGGTTGTCTTGCTTGATAATTTTGTTGGGGTTGAAATCCTTGTGGATGGAACTGTCGGCCTGGATTGCCTTGTTGGGATGGGTTGCTGTAGCGTAAGTTGGGATGATCTCTCCATCCAGGATTGTACGTGTTGAAAAAGGGATCATATTTATTCTGGGATTGTCCGTTGAATGCTCCATCAATTGCATGAGCTTGTTCAATGTAATCTTCTTGCATTGTTGGGCACATATCCGAAGCATGTCCTTGTAAGGAGCATATGCTACAAACTTTCACATGCTGCACATTTCCACAAGCCAAAGAACGCAGAAGAGAAGTAAGATCATTAACTTTATTTTCAAGGTTAGAAATACTTACTTCATTTACTCGTTTGTTGGAGAGGTCTCCATGATTGCCAAACTGTTTTCAATTGGCTGCCATGTTTGAGATCAATTGGCGTGCAGCCTCAGGTGTCTTATCCACCAATGCGCCTCCACTTGCAGTATCAATGATACTACGGTCAGTAGGCATCAATCCTTCATAGAAATATTGAATGAGCAGCTGATCGGGTATTTGATGATGAGGGCATTGAATACATAGTTGCTCAAATCTTTCCCAATACTCGGAAAGTGGCTCTCCATGAGATTGTCGAATCCCACATATTTCTTTCCTTATATTGGCAACTCGAGATGCTGGGAAATATTTCTCCAGGAAAATCTTCTTCATAGCATTCCAAGTGTTCCAATAGATCGTGATGCGAACCAGCCCAAAAACACCAATATCGACCCATTACAGGTTCCAAATGGTCCAATCACGCGGTCTAGGACAAAGGCATTGAAAGAGGCAATGAATGCATTGGTCTTGAAGGTTTCAACCCGGGCAGAATTGCAAGGACCGTTGGAGTATCAAGAGGAGACCTTAGTACATCTTATCCATGTGCAGGAGGGGTCCAATACAACCTTATTTGGGCCATGAAATTAGGACAACAAAAGGATCCAAAAGAGTCCTACTACAATATGGAAACATGGGATTGATGGGCTGGATGGAAGAGAATAAATAAATCTTATGGGCTCTATTTAAGTTAGTTAGCTACAGCCCAAGGCTTGTTTGGGCTTAATTAAGACTTTGTTTTCAGATAGGATCCAAGGCTTGGTTGGATTTAGTAATGGGCTCTTTAATTTAACATTTTGGGTCTGTTTTAAGTGGACCTCATTTAAGTCCACATAAGAGGTCCATTAGGGTTACTTTTAAGGACTATATAAACTTATGTAACTCACTTCAGCAGCCATTATTGATGAAACTTCATTCTGAACTCTTCAGTTTCTGTGTAAGAGAGATTCTTGCATTCTTCAGTTCTTGAATGAACTGAATCTGACTTATCGAAGATTAACTGGCTTCGTGGCGTCATTCTACTCATTCCAATAGTGCTGGTGCCTTGGGGCAGGTTTCCATTGTGTCACACTCCTATCAGACCTTCTTTTGGCTTTCCGGGATCTTATCTCATTCTTGGTTGTGGGTTGCGTGACCACGTGATCACGAGGTTCGCATCAGGTGGTATCAGAGCTAGGCTCCGAAACAAGGTCATATTATTCTGTTATTTTCGTGCTTTTTTTTTTTTGTCTGTGTTCCTTGAAGTTTTCCAGTGTTTGTGTTCATCTCTTTGTTCTTCCTGTCAGCATCATCTTAAAAAAAGATTTATATTTCATCTGTTCTGTCTTTGTTTCATTATATTAAAAACAAAAAAAAAAGTAAAGAAAAGAAAGAGAGATAGAGGCAATAGTTGAAATCTTGCTGCAGAAACACTAGTCTGGGGAAACACAAGCAAATCACATTGGAATCAGGTGTAATTTCATATTGGGTCTATTGGGGATAAGATAGTATCATATGTCAAATTTGGGCTTATTCTGATATTGATTTCTTGAGGGGTTATTTATAAATTCATTTCTGCCGCAGAAACACTACCTTACTGAACCCATATAAAACCACCTTAGAATCCATTGAAACTTTATATTCGGTGTGTAAACCTTGATATCGCATTATATATTAGATTGGGGCTTATTTCGATATCGTATACTAGAGGTTTCAATTGGAGGTTCATTTCTGCCGCAGATTCATCACATAAGGGTTTGTGTACCTAGAAGTACGAGAAAGGCCTATAAATTGAGTGTTATGTTTTTCTTAGTACTAAAATACTAAATATTGATTTTGAGGTCGTTTCGAAATTGGTTGGTCTTGGTTTCAATTCTATTACGTAAAAACTACGTAAGAGGTTACATTCTGCTCAAATCTCAAAACATGATCCCTACTGTTTAATTTTGTCTATTTCTCTGTTTTCATTCTACTGTCACCCATCTAGGAGTCAAGTAATTGTTTTCTAGTATTTGCTTCTCTTTTATTTCGTGTCTTCAGTATCGTCCACAATTGCATGTAATTTGCTTTGCTACTCGCGAAATCGTAATCGTAGTTTTGTTTTGTTTTGTTTTCAGTATTTTTATTGCTTCTGAGTCTGAAAATCATAAATAGAGTGCGCTACGAAGGCTACTAACTTTGATTTGTTGATTTTAGTTCGAAAGAACCAAAAGACAGCAAGTTGTAAGGTAAAAGGCGAGTGAGCTTATTAGAGAGAAAACCTTGATTTTGTTTTTTGTGTGATACACGAGAGTTGTGAGGATATCTATATCTATATATTGTTTTGCTACTAACCAAATTTTGCAGATTCAAAGGATGTCTGAAAACAACGAATCAGGGACACAAAATGTTGACGTATGCTCCAAATACGAGCTATGGGTCAACAACTTGAGTTGATATCGAGGGCATTCAAAGATCTGAAAGATGAGGTGAATTCAATAAAGCAACAGAATAGTGGGGCTGATCGCCGAGGAAATACAGTCCGTATGGCCGTACGGAATAACAGATCTGATTTTGAAGAGGATGTTGATGAAAACGCAGATATGGGCGAAGATGACTATGATTTTGCATCTGTTGGCCAAGGAGTCAGGCCTGGACCGAGCAGAGCTAGGAGGAATGTGAATTTCCGTGGCATGGGGAATTATGAAGATATGGATGGGGACAACATCAAACTGAAAATTCCTAGCTTTGAAGGTAAAAATGATCCCGAGGCTTATTTGGAGTGGGAGAAGAAAGTAGATTGGATTTTTGATTGTCATAGCTATTCTGAACAAAAAAAAATGAAATTGGTGATGATTGAGTTTACAGCGTATGCAATGATTTGGTGGGACCAAATTGTGATCAGTAGGAGGAGGAATGGGGAGCGACCCGTTCAGAATTGGGGGGAGATGAAAGCGTTAATGAGGAGACGATTTGTGCCAAACCACTATTATAGAGACCTATACCTGAAGCTCCAAGGTCTG
The DNA here is from genome assembly GCA_032356905.1 of Salix exigua. Lineage (NCBI taxonomy): Eukaryota > Viridiplantae > Streptophyta > Magnoliopsida > Malpighiales > Salicaceae > Salix > Salix exigua. The sequence continues at coordinate 10,900,575 of CM063593.1, read as the reverse complement.
AATCAAGGCTATAAGACAGTAGATGAATATCACAAAGAGATGGAAATAGCAATGATTCGTGCCAATGTTGTTGAGGATAGAGAAGCCACCATGGCTAGATTTCTTAATGGGTTGAATCGTGACATTGCCAATGTGGTTGAGCTACAACACTATGTGGAGCTAGAGGACATGGTTCATATGGCTACGAAGGTAGAGAGACAACTCAGGAAGGGACATGTTCGGCCAGGATCTAATCCGGGTTCTTCATCATCGTGGAAAACGAATCTGAAGAGAGAGGGTACTGTCCAGCCAAGATCGTTTGTTCCTTCTAAAACTGAACGACCAACGACTAAGGTTGATGCATCTACTGGTACCAAAGGTAAATCTGAAACTCAACCTAAACGTACTCGTGATGTTAAATGTTTTAGGTGTCAAGGGCATGGGCATTATGCTTCAGAGTGTCCAAACAAGAGAATCATGATGATTAGAGATGATGGTGATATGGAATCTGAAAGTGACCAATCTGATTGCGAAGGCATGCCACCATTGGAGGATATTGATGAGGAGGAGTTAGCATTACCGGCTGCGGGTCCTTGGTTATAAGGCGCACCCTTCAGGTTCAAGTCAAGGATGATGAGTCTCATCAACAAAGAGAGAATATCTTCCATACGCGCTGTTACGCATAAAGCAAGGTGTGTGGTTTAATTATTGATAGTGGAAGCTGTGTTAATGTTTGCAGTACCACCCTTGTTAGTAAACTGAATTTGAGAACTGTTAAACATGCGAAACCATATAGATTGCAATGGCTGAATGATAGTGGTGAAGTGAAAGTGACTAAGCAGGTTGTGGTCCCATTTTCAATTGGGAAGTATGTTGATGAAGTTCTGTGCGATGTGGTACCAATGCAAGCAAGTCACATCTTGTTGGGGAGGCCATGGCAATATGATAGGAAGGCAGTTCATGATGGGGTTAAGAATAGGTATACCATTGTAAAAGATGGTAAAACCATCACTTTTGTACCTCTTACACCCAAACAGGTGTATGACGATCAAATAAAGCTAAAAAGAGAGCATGAGGCGATGGGGAGAGAAAATCAAGGTGAGGAACATGGGGAGAGAAAACCATCAGATTCGGCCAGAACACAAACCTCTACAACCCCTTCAACCACCCATCCAAACAAAAACAAATGTTTGGCCAACACTCCCAACAAATCAGACCATTCGACCACTCAAAAACACCCAAATCTGGCTGAGAGTGGAGGTAAGACAAGAGGAGAGAAGAAAGTCAGGAAGAGTAATGACAATTGTGTGGAAAAACTAGAGAAACAACCTAATTTTTATGCTAGAGAGGGTGAGGTCAGATCTGCATATTTCGCTAACAAGCCAATGATTTTACTTGTGTACAAGGAGGCTTACTTGAACACTAATGATCTTGAACATATTGTGCCTAGTGCTGCTATTTCTTTGTTGCAGGAGTTTGATGATGTGTTCCCCGACGATACTCCAAGTGGATTACCTCCATTGCGAGGGATAGAGCATCAGATTGATTTTGTACCCGAGCTTCAATTCCTAACCGCCAGCATATAGAAGCAATCCCGAGGAGACGAAAGAGCTTCAAAGGCAAGTTGATGAGCTGATGGAAAAGGGCTACATTCGTGAGAGTATGAGCCCATGTGCCGTACCGGTGCTACTTGTGCCTAAGAAGGATGGAACATGGAGGATGTGTGTTGACTGTCGAGCAATCAACAACATAACGGTAAAGTATAGACACCCTATTCCTAGGCTTGATGACATGTTAGATGAGTTACATGGATCTTGCATTTTTTCTAAAATTGACTTGAAAAGTGGGTACCATCAGATTAGGATGAAAGAGGGTGATGAGTGGAAAACTGCATTTAAGACTAAGTATGGTTTATATGAATGGTTAGTGATGCCGTTTGGACTTACAAATGCACCAAGTACGTTTATGCGTTTGATGAATCATGTGTTGCGTGCATTCATAGGTAAGTTTGTGGTTGTGTATTTTGATGACATTTTGATCTATAGCAAGAACTTAAAAGAGCATTTTGACCATTTGCGGAATGTACTTAGTGTGTTGCGAGTGAGAAATTGTATGCTAATCTTAAAAAGTGTGCCTTTTGCTTGGAAGAAATTGTGTTTCTTGGTTATGTGGTAACTGCAAAGGGTATCTTGATGGACGAGGAGAAAGTTAAGGCCATCCAGGATTGGCCTACACCCAAATCGGTAAGTGAGGTAAGGAGTTTTCATGGGTTAGCTAGTTTTTACAGGCGTTTTGTGAAAGACTTCAGTACAATAGCTGCACCCTTGAATGAAGTTGTCAAAAAGTCAGTTGCGTTTAAATGGGGGGAGGAACAAGAATTGGCTTTTGTTCTTTTGAAAGACAAATTATGTTCTGCACCTGTTTTGTCTTTACCTGACTTTACAAAAGCATTTGAAATAGAGTGTGATGCGTCTGGAATGGGAATAGGTGCTGTTTTGATGCAAGATCGGAGACCTATTGCGTATTTTAGTGAGAAGTTAAGTAGAGCGACCTTGAACTATCCCACTTACGACAAAGAACTCTATGCCTTGGTAAGAGCACTCGAAACATGGCAGCATTACTTGTGGCCAAAAGAGTTCGTCATCCATTCAGATCATGAGTCCTTGAAACATCTGAAAGGACAAGGTAAGTTGAATAGGAGACATGCGAAATGGGTTGAATTCATTGAAACTTTTCCGTATGTGATCAAGTATAAGCAAGGGAAAGAGAACATCGTAGCCGATGCACTTTCGCGCAGGTATGTTCTTTTACACACCATGAATACTCGATTGCTAGGCTTTGAATATGTGAAGGAATTGTATGGTAATGATTCTGATTTTGCTGAGATTTATAATGCATGTGGCAATTCAAGCTCCGGTAAGTTCTATTTGATGGATGGTTATTTGTTCAAAGAGAATAGAATGTGTGTTCCTGCTAGTTCTTTGCGTGAATTACTTGTTCGTGAAGCACATGGGGGTGGTTTAATGGGTCACTTTGGGGTTGCGAAAACCTTGGATGTATTGCATGAGCATTTCTATTGGCCAAAAATGAAAAGAGATGTGCAACGAATTTGTGAACAATGCATCGCTTGTCGGAAGGCAAAATCTAGAGTACAACCACATGGTCTCTATACACCATTACCTGTGCCTACTGAACCTTGGGTAGATATCTCTATGGACTTTGTTTTAGGTTTACCTAGGTCAAAAAAAGGTAGAGACTCCATTTTTGTTGTGGTTGATAGGTTTTCTAAAATGGCTCATTTCATTGCATGCCATAAAACAGATGATGCATCTCATATTGCAGACTTGTTCTTTAGGGAGATTGTACGTTTGCATGGCATTCCTAAGAGTATTGTGTCAGATCGTGATGTTAAATTCCTTAGTTACTTTTGGAAGACCTTGTGGGGAAAATTGGGAACCAAACTTTTATTTTCGACAACATGTCATCCTCAAACAGATGGCCAAACTGAGGTAGTCAATAGAACATTATCTCAACTTTTGCGTGTTGTAATACAAAAGAATTTGAAAAGTTGGGAAGAATGTTTGCCTTTTGTTGAGTTTGCTTATAATAGAACTGTGCATTCGACAACTAGTTTTTCTCCTTTTGAGGTTGCTTATGGTTTTAATCCGCTAACTCCTATGGACTTAATTCCTTTACCTTGTGAAGAAAGGGTAAGTTTAGATGGTGAACAGAAGGCAAAGATGGTGAGACAACTCCATGAAGGAGTTCGATTGCAAATAGAGAAAAAGAACAGACTTTACGCTTCTAAAGCAAATAAGGGACGTAAAGTGGTTGTTTTCCAACCCGGTGATTGGGTTTGGGTGCACATGCGGAAGGAACGGTTTCCTAACCAAAGGATATCAAAATTACAGCCTCGTGGTGATGGTCCATTTCAGGTTTTGGAGAGAATCAATGACAACGCATACAAAATCGATCTTCCAGGTGAGTATAGTGTTAGTGCTACGCTTAATGTTGCTGATCTTACATTGTTTGACACGATATGGATTCGAGGTCTAATCCTTCGAGAGAGAGGATGATGCAACCAGCCTAAAACACCAATATCGACCCAAATGGTCCAATCACACGGTCTAGGACAAAGGCATTGAAAGAGGCAATGAATGCATTGGTCTTGAAGGTTTCAACCCGGGCAGAATTGCAAGGACCGTTGGAGTATCAAGAGGAGACCTTAGTACATCTTATCCATGTACAGGAGGGGTCCAATACAACCTTATTTGGGCCATGAAATTAGGACAACAAAAGGATCCAAAAGAGTCCTACTACAATATGGAAACATGGGATTGATGGGCTGGATGGAAGAGAATAAATAAATCTTATGGGCTCTATTTAAGTTAGTTAGCTACAGCCCAAGGCTTGTTTGGGCTTAATTAAGACTTTGTTTTCAGATAGGATCCAAGGCTTGGTTGGATTTAGTAATGGGCTCTTTAATTTAACATTTTGGGTCTGTTTTAAGTGGACCTCATTTAAGTCCACATAAGAGGTCCATTAGGGTTACTTTTAAGGACTATATAAACTTATGTAACTCACTTCAGCAGCCATTTTTATTGATGAAACTTCATTCTGAACTCTTCAGTTTCTGTGTAAGAGAGATTCTTGCATTCTTCAGTTCCTGAATGAACTGAATCTGACTTATCGAAGATTAACTGGCTTCGTGGCGTCATTCTACTCATTCCAATAGTGCTGGTGCCTTGGGGCAGGTTTCCATTGTGTCGCACTCCTATCAGACCTTCTTTTGGCTTTCCGGGATCTTATCTCATTCTTGGTTGTGGGTTGCGTGACCACGTGATCACGAGGTTCGCATCAAGATCCTGGGAGAATAGAGAAAAGCCATGTCTTTGCTGCCCCCTTCAAAGAGAAAGGGAAAGCTTTCAACTTAACTTGTTTTTCATCAACTCGATTTGTCAATGTTTATGCACAATGGTTGATTTTCCACGTTTGGAGCAGCAAGCTCCTTGAGTGTTTGTTGTTGTGCAATAGCCATGGTGTTGAGGCGAGCTTCTCCTGCAAGACCATTAATTTCAAGATCAATCTGCACTTGAATTTGATTAGTAGAACGGTCACAGGCATAAACTCTTAAGAAAACTCAAAAGAATGTAACCACACAAGACATCAAAAACAATGCAAATTGTACGAAAATTTTACGGTAGAAAACTAAAATTGTCTAAAACCACTAGAACAAAGCGGAATTTGGCCTCAATAGGGTGGGGCTAGTGACATATCACTAGTCCTGTTTAGAACGCCCTTTTCCTTCAGGAAACAAAATACTGATACCTAATTCCAGCACAAAATCTGTTTTGAACAGTACCGTCGCAAGCAACAATTCTGTTTTTTTTTAATCACAGCAAATAAAAATAACAGTACAAGCACAAAAATCAACTAAAATTACCTCCCCGGCAACGGCACCAAAATTTGTTGCGATGTCACGGTCGCACAAATTAATTACCCAGCTTAATAGTATAGAGCAAGCAAGGGGTCGATCCCATGAGGAAGTTTCAAGTCAGATTTTTATGTTGTAAGTTATGTGATTGGGGGGATTTGGTTTGTGATTAACTAAACTATTGCAGCAATTAAAATAGCAAAAAAAATCAATTAAAACCGAAGCTTATCAAGAAAACAAACCTTAGTAACAAGCATACATCCACCTACGAAAATTAAAACCGATCTTTGAAATAAAAAATGCAGTTTATGTTCTGAAATTTTATCTTTTCTTAACGTGATTAATTAACGGATCCGCTGTATAACTAATCCTAACCAACAAACAATCAAAGTGTCCGCACTAATGATTCAATTTAATGATAGCTTTAAGAACTAGATAATTTCATCAAGATTAACATACAAGTTGTCCGCAACTAGTGTCAATTTATTCAAATGTTCTTCCTATGTTCAATAATGTAGTTCCGCCACAATTATCAAGCTTAGTTGCTTCACAAGTTCGTATATCACAACTCTGGTTTTGATATTAAACTTAGAGTCCGCTCTAGCAATCATCAACAACAATCATAGCAAATATGCGTAGGAAAACAAATATATTTATTCATAACATAAACTGAAAATAGAAGGAAGAATAAATCTCACAGTTCTTGAAATCCGAAGGTGTTTGTGTCCTTGCAACCAAGAAAAAGAGTCTAGCCTTGCATGTTTATTGAACAACTAAATAAAAAGATGGAAGAACACATGAATTTGGGTTTAGAGGGTGACGATTTTGTGTTTTTCTCTTGTGGTGGCCGCCACTTCCTTACTCCTCTTCTCCTTTATATAAGCTTAGAAACCCTAATGTCTATTTTTCCAAATAGTCCTTCCTTAAGTTGACAGAATTTAGTTGTCCCTTTTAAAATTCATACGACATCGTTTTGAGCTCAAATGTGGAGCGTTTATAGGTCTTTGAGTCCTGAATCCACTCCTATTGAGTTTGCATCAATTGGACTTCTGTAGCTCGAGATAGTTTATTTTGAATGGACAAAGGTCAACAGTGGCAGAATGCGAGATTTGACTTTGCAGGATGCGATTTCCATGATCTTTCTCCTTTTATTTTTCTTGCATTACCTTTCCAGAAAGGTATGGATGTTAGCTCTTGAATGTCACTGGAATCACTTCATTTCGATCTCTAGAACTCACGCTCTGCACAAAACATCGACTGAACGTCAAATCTGCCAATTACCTCCAATATACTCCTTTTTGCATCTTTCATCCAAAAATGCCTTCAAAACATAAAATAAAGAATATCAAAGCATTTTATACACAAAACATATAAAAACACTACGTAAATATGGATGAACTTATCAAATAATATGGTCGCATCAGGAATTTACGTAGAAGAGAGGGCAAAACAGAGGAGAATCACGTAACAGAGGTACATAAAAAACCTAGGAAAATACGCAGAAAAGGAAAGAGTTTATACACAGAGAAGAGTAGGATTCTATAGAGGAAAAAACAAGCTAAACAAACACAAAAATCACCCATCATCCCTCATCCTCTTCCTCACCGACGACAACAGCACGCAGCAGCTACTTTCCTCTCTCGCCATCATCTCTCCTTAAAACGAGTTGTTGTGCTCTGTCTCTCCTCGTCAGCTCCAATAGCAACCAATTATCTCTTCCCTTCAGCGCCATCATCTTCTCCCCTATGCCAAGATCATCACCGTAGCTCCAGCAGCAACAACTACCTTTGACGACCAGTAGTAAAGGCGAACGACAACAACAAGTCAACCATTTGGCCACCACAGGCCACCATGTTAGACGCCACCATGACATAGAGAACCACCTTAACCTCCATTACCCAACGGGAGTGGCAGGTGACCCTCTCATCATGGTCGGTTGACCACCAAATCACAATTAATTTACTACATTCTACACGTGTTTTGAGTTTTTTTAAATTTTTTTCTTCTTTTTTAGCCCTTGGCTACGACAAGTCTGACCAGATTTTTTTAATTTTCATTTTAATTTAAAAAAACATAAAAATGCATTTAAAAAATTGTATTTCATTTTAATTATTTTTTCGTTCATATGACCAAATTCCAAGGTTTTTCCCATTGTATTTTTTATTTGTAAAAACTAATGTTGCATTTTCCTCATGTTTTAAAATAAAAATATCAATAATAATAATTTTTATTTTTATTTTATCTATCGAGGTGTAAGACTATATTGTAAAGTACATCCGCAAATAAAAACGATTTTACTTTAGTGTAAAATTACATTGTATAATACATCTGTAGATAGAAAAAGTTTTTAATTGTGGTGTAAAATTACATTGTAAAAAGTACACACACAAACAAAAAAAGGTTTTTCATAATACAGTGTAAAAATATATATTTTTAACCTAGAAAAATAATCAAACAAAAATACAGTTTTCCTTAGATAGGGTGCACTAGGAGTGATTTGTCTTTCTCTTGCACAATAAGTCACCTTAACTAGACTCTCACAGACCAATAGGTACTTAGTGACCTTAATACTAGGTGGCAACTCTTGATATTTATAGTCATAAGTTTTATCACTACAAAACACACCTTTATTTTCACCGCATGTCTTTGTTCCCCAAACTCAGGGATGGCGAGGCGAGAAGCACGTAAACAATCACCATCGTGCCATGAAAAAACACGTTCATCAAATGCATCACTAACCACTTATACAAACATTATTTAGTCTTAAAAGCAGTTTCTTATTCATCATCTTCCTTCATCCTAATCTAATGATATCCACTCTTAAGATCCACTTTTGTAAAGACACAAGAAGCATGCAATTCATCCAGCATCTCATCTAATCTAGGAATGAGATGACGATACTTTATCATAATGTTGTTGATGGCTTGATAGTAAACACACATTCTCTATTTTCCATCCTTCTTAGGAACTAATAACACTATAATTGCACAAGGATTCATGCTTTCACACACATACCTCCAATAATTCACCTACTTGCCTTTGAAGTTCCTTGATATCCTTAGGATTACTCCTATAAGCAAGTGGGTTTGGAATTGACACACCTGGTATGAAATTAATTTGATGTTCAATCTCTTGGACATAAAAAGCAAGAATTTGATGTTCTCATTTTTCAAAAGAGAAACAGTACCGCTCAACATGATCATTAGTACATAAAAGAGCCTCCTTGTACATGAGTACAATAAGGGGTTGATGTAAAAATAATGCTTTCTTGATCTCACTTTTTTTACAATATATATATATATATGATGGATTTACGTTTTGCCTATGTTTTTTTGTTGCAATTTGATACTAAAATGCTTCATCATCTTATTCATCAGTCATTATCAATTTATATATAGGTTTAGCATAGTAACCGCATATGCCAACTAATTCAACTAATGGTTATTAACCACTTAACAACTAACAGGTAACTTTCTAACTAGCTTCTTAACACCTATCCTTAAACTAAGTTATAATTTGTAATCAGTTTACATCATTTACTTCCCATATTCCCAGTTTCCTTATTAGTTTCAGGAATGACTCAACTTTGACTGGTTTAGTCATTATATTTAATATTTGATCTTGTATACTGCAATACATCAATTCGACCACTCCATCTCTTGTAAGCTCTCGTAGGAAATGAAATCTAATATCAATATGCTTACTTCTGCCATGCATTACTAGATTTCTTGATAGTTTGATTGCTGAACTATTATCACAAAATATAATTGTACTGCAAATTTGTTCATGTCCAAGCTTTTCCAAAAATCTCCTAATTCATACCCCTTGACAGGCACACGCAACAGCTGCCATAAACTCTGCTTCTATTGTGGATAGGGCCACTATGGGCTACTTCTTTGAAGACCATGACACAACACCAGTTCCTAGGAAGAATACATAACCAGAGGTGTTTTTTCTATCATCAATATCCTTTATATAGTCACTATTTGCAAATACAATCAAGTTTCCTTTTCCTCCCTTCTGATAACAGATGTCGCTAGTGCCTCTCAAATACCTTAGTATCCTCTTACCACTTTGTAGATGCAGCATAGCAGGTTTATCAATATACCTACTAATTAATCCTACTACATATGTAAAATTAGACCTTGTTGCTGTTAAGTATAACAAACTTCCTACCAATTTCTTGTATTTTGTAATATCCACATTCTATCCACCCCCTTCATCCTTTGATACTTTGCATCCACTAAGTTGCTTTGTTGCATGCAAAATCTCTCCAGTACCTTTTGGGCATATTTTTGTTGGGATATAAAGATTGCATTTGTAGTTTGTATTATTTGTATCCCTTGGAAATATTTCATCTTACCAAGGCCTGTCATGTCGAATTCTTGCTGCAATGATTTCTTGAAGTGCTTAAAGATTTCTTCATTGTTTCTTGTGAGAATAAGGTTATCCACATATAAACTGACAAATCTTGCAATTTGCCGATATCGACCTTTTCCCATTCCAATTTCAATATATCAAGCTGTAAAACTCCGATGGATGCAAACTCAATTGGAATGGATTCAGGACGCAAAGACCTATAAACGCTCCAAATTTCAGATCAAAATGATATCATATGAAGGAGATATGAATTTTACAAGGGACAACTAAATTCCGCTAACTTAAGGAATGACTATTTTGTAAAATAGACATTAGGATTTCTAAGCATATATAAAGGAGAAAAAGATGACTATTTTGACTATTTTGTTTCAAGGATTGGTTCTAATTTCTGTAGGTGGATGTATGCTTATGTCCAAGTTTTGTTTTCTTAATAAGTTTGAGTTTTAATTGATGTTGTGTGCTAGGTTAATTGTTGTCATAGTTTAGATAATCACAAACCAAATTCCCCCAATCACATAACGTACAACATAAAAATCTGACTTGAAACTTCCTCGTGGGATCGACCCCTTCCTTGCTCTATACTATCTTGTGTGTTTTAAGCTAGGGTAATTAATTTGTTTGACCACGACATTGCAATAGAAGTGTGTTTCGATTTTGCTGTACCAAGCTCTAGGAGCCTGCTTTAGGCCATACAAATCTTTTCTTGGTTTGTAAACTTTATTTTCTTCCCCTTGCCTTTCATAACCTTTAGGTTGATCCATAAAGATTGCCTCATGTAGCTCACCATGAAAGAATGCATTCTTCACGTCCATTTGGAAAACATATTAGTGTTTGTGAGCTGCAAGAGCTAGAATGTTCTTGATTGTATCCCACCTTGCTAGTGTTGCAAAGACTTCCTTATAGTCAATCCCCTTCCTTTGAGAATATCCCTTCTACCAAGCAAGCTTTATATTTATCCACATCTCCCTTTTAATTCAATTTTGATTTAAACACCTATTTGACTCCTATCCATTTTTCTACATGTGGCAAAGTAGTCAGCTCCCACGTTTTGTTCTTCTCAATTGCTTGGATTTCCATATATTGTTTCTCTCCACTTCAAATATTTATATGCTTCTTCAAAGTTGACAGGATGTACTAATACAAACATGGCTAGGTTGTGTTTTTCCTCTTCTTTACTCAAATCCTAATTGGTAACATAGTCCTGAAGCCAAGCAGGTTTTCTTCTACTTCTCCCTATAGTCCTGATCCCATTTCATTTGCAGCTGATGGATCATCATTTGATTGTGATAATTGTGTGAGAGCTCTGTCACTTATTTTTTCACCATGACTTTCCCACGTAAGTATAGCTTGTGCACCTGCTTTTCCATTGCTTCCTAAATCCACTTTTCATTCTCAATGCACACTATATCCCTGTTGATGACAGTTCTTTGTTTTACAAGATCAAAGAGTCTATAGGCCCTAGACTCTTCACTAATTACCAACATAATACATTTCACACTTTTTGAATCAAGTTTCTTCCTCTGCTCATCAGGCACATGCACATGGGTTATACACTCGAACACACGAAAATGATTTACACAAGGCTTCTTATCTCCCCATGCCTCTTTAGGAGTAACATCCTTGACTGCCAATGTGGGACTCCTGTTAAGAACATAAACTGCCCAGTTGGTAGTCTTTGCCCAAAACTCCTTTGGTATTGCCTTTGCTGATAGTGTATGGGGTAGTAAGTTGTCTATTTATTCCTTAGGTGTTGCAGAACTCATTAAACTTCAAAGAGGTAAATTCACCTCCCCTATCGGCTCTTAAACACCCAATCATCTCCCCACTTTCTTTTTCGGGAAACAACTTAAAATTCTTAAATTTTAGTAGTGCTTCAGATTTTTGTGTTAAGAAGTATACCTATACTTTCATGCTATAATCATCAATAAAGGTAATCATGTACCTTTTTCCACTCTTGGATTCTGGAGATATAGGGCCACATACATCTGCATGCACTAATTATAGTCTTTTAGTTGCTCTTCAGGTGTCATCCTTTGGCATTGGGTCTCAGTGTTGTTTGCCAACCATGCAATCCTCACATTCTTCTAATTTGTAACTCAGTATTGGCAAGCAAGTAACCATATTCTTATGAAATAAAGTTTGTAACCCTTGACAGCTTAAGTGTCCATACCTGTGGTGCCATAATGAAGTGATATCTTTGGATGTTACTTGGAAACAATGCTTATTAATCTTTGGTGAATCACCTTGGCAGGAATAGCAAACATCTTGTTAGCAGACATTTGGGATTTGATGATTAATCTTACCTTTGGGTGATAAACTTTGCAGATGACCCCTTCATATGAACTACTAAATTCTTCTCTTGAAGATGCCCAATGCTTATTAAATTGTTCCTTAACTTGGGTATGTAATACACTCCTGTAAATACCTGAGTTAGGCCTTCTATGAACAACTTGATATTTCCCATTCCCACAGCCAATATCAAGTTATCCCCTAACCTTACTAGCTGCCTGAAGGTGTTCTCAAAGTCAAAAAAAAAATCATTCCTTTTGTCCACTCATATAATTGCTACAACTTGAATCAAGAAACCATGTCGTGTTGTTTCTTGGTTGTGTTCCTTTTTCTTCATCATATGCCATTAACAACATTTCTTCTTCATGACATTTGGCATATTTCATAATCCTTTCTTTATCAGGATATTCGTATTGAAAATATCCTAATTTTTGTCAATAATAACACTAAATATGTGTTTTATTATATGCTTGTCTACCCCTGCCTCTACTTCTCCCTCTATTGTTTCCACAAGTACCCCCTATGCCTTTATAACTACATTCATATCTTCCTCCTCCTGAATTCATAACCTGCAGGGCATGTTCCTTTTCTTTTTGTCCTTACATCTTTTGTTCATGAACTAACATACTGCTTTGTAATTCATTTATATTCATAACTGAGAGATAACTTGTATGTCATTGATCTAAGATTCTTCAATAGAACACACAACATAATTGAATCTTGTTGTCATTGATCTAAGATTTTTTTCTACAATAGTAGTCTGCGTCATTTTTTCTTCATACCCCTTCATCTTGTTAGCAATGATACAAGTTCTTGCAAAGTAATTATCAATAGTTTCTCCTTCTTTCATACAAAGTAGTTCGAACTCCCTTCATATACATGTAAATCATGTATCCATAATTAATCAATGAAAATCATACGATTTTAGTTATTCTATATGATATCAGAGCCTTCAAAAAATGACTAGCGTCTTATCATGTCTACCCCCTCTTCTCTTTCATCTACTGCAACTCTCACTCTGCCTCTCCATCACCACAATAATTCCAGTCTCTAATGTGGTCTCACTCAAATTAACCCCTGATAATTATCCACTCTGGAAGACACAACTACTATATTATTTTTGTGGGCAAGACCTATATGGTAACCTTGATGGTACCCTCCCCCCCACCCCCCCACCCCCCACCTTCAATGGTAACTTTATCTCATCCTGATACAGGTACTACCACTTAAAATCCAAACCCTGCATACTCTCAATGGCTGCGGCAAGACAGCCTCATTCTTAGTACTCTCATGTCTTCCATGACTGAGAGCGTCTTAGCTCAAATCATCTCTTATACCACTGCTCGGCAGGTTTGGCAAGCCCTCAAAACCAACTTCTCCTCCCAATCAAGAACCTGTACCATTCAGGTTCGAACTCAACTGGCCAATGCAAAGAAAGGTAGTTGATCTGCCAGTGATTACTTCTTGATGATAGAGACTAGCTGATGAACTTGGTATGGATGGTCAATATCTTTGCTGTGATGATGTTATCTCCTATATTCTTGCTGGGTTAGATCATGAGTATGATAGTCTTATCTCATCAATTTATGCTCAAACTAACATTCTCACTTTTGAAGAAGTGTATTCCCTTTTAATTGTGATAGAATCACGTCTAAATTGCCATCATCAATCCATTCCAGAACCACTTGCTGAAGCCAACTTTGTTCAGCGATCCAACTTCAAAAACAAAAATGGTCATAGAGGCAGAGGGAGACCTAACAACTATCGTGGAGGGAATCATTCCTTTCAAAATTGACAGTACACATACAATTCCTCTTCTCTTGTATGTCAAGTTTGTGGAAAACATGGTCATTCTACTCGAAAATGCTATCATCGTTTTGATATCTCGTATTAAAATACTTCCCCTCAAAACAAACAAGCATTTCTTGCAACACGAAATTGGGATAATGACTGGCATGCCAACACAGGTGCAACACATCACATTACTCATGATCTGTAGAATTTGAATATGAAAGAAGATGAATATACTTGGACAGATCAGCTATAAGGTAGTAATGGTCAGGTTTGCATATCTCTAAAACTGGCAATTTATCTCTTAACCTTTCATCTCTCTCTTTTCTTTTAAATCAAATATTCTATGTTCCACATATTCAGAAAAATTTGCTTTTAGTTCAAAAATTCTACAACGACAATAATGTCTACTTTGAATTTCATGGTCAATATTTTCTTCTGAATGGATGCTCGGGGATCGTCCTCCATCGAGGCCATGTCAGTGATGGGTTATATCACTTCTTACCCAAACATAATCTCCCTCAAGTGTACTTTGCTACTCGCATTCCCTTTCACCAGTGGCATCATCGTCTGGGGCATGCTGCACCTTTGGTTGTTCAACGTGTTCAGCCTTTTAATAACATTTCAGTTGATAAAATAACAAGACATTTTGTATGTTGTTGCCCTTTAATGCTTCTGATTATGTTTCCAAAAATCCATTAGAGTTAATTTTTACGGATGTCTGGGGACCAGCTTCTATAGCCTCTACTATAGGAGCTCGCTACTATGTCAGTTTTCCATTGAAATTCAAATCCAAAGTTGAAGATATCTTTCTATGTTTTCAAAATTCTGTGGAAAACAATTTTCTCATAAAATCAAGGCTATCCAGTCTGACTGGGGTGGCGAATACCGTAGACTTCATAATTATTTTCAATTTAATGGTATAGCCCATCATATTGCATGTCCACACACTCATCAGCAAATATATTCTATTGAAAGAAGGCATAGGCCAATTGTTGAAATTGGTTTGAGTTTATTGGGACATTCACATTTACCACTTCTGTGCCAGGAAGATGCATTCACCATTGCCACATTTCTAATAAATTGACTTCCAACACCATATAACAAAACCCCCATATGAAGTCCTTTATAACAAAACCCCCAATTTTTCTTTCTTCCATGTCTTTGGTTTTGCATGCTGGCCTAACCTTCGGCCCTATAACAAACATAAGTTAGATTTTAGAAGCAAATCATGTATATTCATTGGCTATAGTGTTAATCATCATGGTTACAAATGTCTTGATTTATCAACTGGTCGTAATGTCATCTCTGATGAAAATTTATTTCCTTATCATAAAAATCATTCATCTGCTCTTTCTTCAAATCCCAGCAATCCCAACTTTGTTCAATCAACACATGTTACTCTCCCTTCATCTTCTTTAGTTTCCTACCCTGCCATTTTTCTACATATGCAACCTGCTTCATTATCTACTACTAATGCCTCTCTTCCAGGCATTATTCCTTTTGCAGGTATAAGTGCTCCATCATCTCATGCTGATCAACATCAGCAAACTTCTGCTCTATTTCCAGTTGCTGATATTACTAAACAAGCAACAGTATCTACTATCCCAAACCAGGCTATTCCAACTACTGAATACTCAGCATCATCACAAAACTAGTCAGGTATTCATATTATGACTATAAGGTCTCTGAATATTCTCAAAACTAAAGCACCTTCTGATGGCTTTATCAGGTATCCCCTACCGAAAGCACTACTTGCATCCTTGCATACTTCTAAAGTAGAGCCATCTTGTTACAGTGAGGCCATCAAATCTCCACACTGGAAAACAACTATGAATGCTTAGTTTGATGCTCTTCCACGCAATGGGACTTGGTCCCTAATTGTTCCTCCTTCAACTACCAATATTGTTGGCTACCGCTAGGTATACAAAATAAAACATAAAACTGATGGTTCCATAGAAAGATATAACACGAGATTGGTTGCTAAGGGCTTTCATCAACAAGAGGGAATTGACTACCATGAGACCTTCAGTCTTGTTGTAAAGCATGCAACAATTCGTATTGTTCTATCTCTGGCCATTTCTCACAACTGGCAGATTAAACAAATTGATATACAAAATGTCTTTCTTCAAGGAATCTTGGAAGAAGATGTTTATATGGCTCAACCAACCCCAATTCCCTAATCAACTATGCAAGCTTCATAAATCCATCTATGGACTTAAACAAGCCTTAAGGGCTTGATTCTATCGGTTGATAGATAAGTTGCATACCATTGGTTTTGTTGCAAGCAAGGCAGAGCCCTCCTTATTTGTTTGGCACACACATGATGCTTTGGTTTTAATTCTCATTTATGTTGATAATATAATTCTTACAGGGTCTTCATCTGCTGCAATCCATCAAGTTATTCAAATGCTGCACTTTGATTTTGCTATGAAGGAGCTTGGTGATCTGAGCTACTTTCTAGGTGTAGAGGTATTGCGCACATTTGATTCCTTATACCTCACACAGCATAAATATGTAGCTGAACTGTTGCATAATACTCACATGCCTGAAGCTAAACCTTGTTCAAGTCCTATGTCCACTAGTTGTCATCTCTCTACAATAGATGGAGCTCCATTTTTTGATCCTCACCTCTATCGCCGAGTTGTTGGGAGCTTGCAATACTTGTCTTTCACTCGTCCAGACCTCTCATTTTCAGTCCATAAGGTCAGCAAATTTATGCATAATCCACTCGAACCACATTGGCAAGTTGTTGAAAGGATCCTGCATTATCTCAAACATTCAATTTCCACTGGACTGCTTCTCAGTCGATCATCATCGTCTGCTATTCAAGCCTTTTCAGATTCTGTTTGGGCAAGCGGTCGCGATGATAGACATTCCATTGGTGCTTATTGTGTGTTTCTTGGCACCAATCTTATCTCGTGGCGATGCAAGAAACAACTTACTGTCACTCGTGTTAGCACTGAAGCTGAGTACAAGTCCCTTGTTGACACAACTTCTGAAATTCAATGGATTCAATCTCTTATCAGAAATTGGTCATCAAAATCTTACTACCCCAAAATTATCGTGTAATAACATTGGTGCCACATATTTGATAGTAAATCCATTGTTCCATGCTAGAACGAAGCATATTGAAATTGACTTTCATTATGTAAGGGACCAAGTTCAACGTAAACAACTCTCGGTCCGTTTTCTCTCAAGTGCTGACCAACTGGTTCACTCACTGACCAAACCAGTGTCCCCGCGCAAGTTTTCTGCTATTTTAGCCAATCTGAATATTCGTTCCCTTCCCTTCAGCTTGAGGGGGCGTGTTGAGGAAAATATCATATCAGGATTTATTGAGGGAAATCAGGACAAATCTTACAAATCAAGCTTCACAGAGAGAAGTCAAGAAGAGGATACAAAACACAGGAAATCAACCCATTCAGCTATCATAAGGGAGAAGATTAGGATGAAGATTTGAAGATTAGATAAATCAGGAAGGAAATTTGTTGTTACTATAATTATGCTCCATGTAAACGCTATATACTCTGTAAATCATGTATCCATAATTAATCAATGAAAACCATACGATTTTAGTTATTCTATAAAACTTTATACAAATATAATTTTGTATTAAAAATAATTAAATTATGGGTTGAGTTATTTGAAACTTGTTATTAAAAAAGAAAGAATTAATGGTTGAGCTACTTCGAGAAACTTGATTTAATGAGACGTTGAAGAACTGGATACAATATTCGAACAGAGTAGAAACAATTAAAAAAGGACGTAGTAGAATTGTTTTGTTTGTAGGGATTAATTTGTATTTTTTTTAATAGAAACTAGGACTCATTCTGTAATACGTAGAAATTGAGGTTACCAAACGACTTGGCTAATATACTCGGCTCATATTGAATTGGAGTTCAGTTAAGAAAATCTACAGTCGGTCTACTGGTTGAGAAGGCCGGAAAAAAAAAGATAGTCTTTTTCGTGCTCATTTTCAATCTGTATTTATATTTATCTAGTTTCTTGAAAGAGAAAAGAAAAAAGTATATAACAAGGAAAGATTAATGATAAAATAACACATGTTGTTTTTCAAACAAAGTAATGTTAAATTAAGTATGATCAAAACTAGTTAAGGGACCAAAGGACTTGGCTAATATACTCGGCTCATTGTAGATTTATTATGCTCATGACGGGTTTTTTTAGTTATATATTTTAAGAACTTTAATTAAAGGTGGTTAAGTATTAAAAAAAGAAGATAGAGGATCAAAATGAAAGAAAAGAAAAAAAAAAAAGGTGTTGCTTTCAAATGTTTTTGCAAAATGTTTAATTTAACCCTCATGCTTTTCTAAATTATAAAACTTGGTTCCTCTAATTTTTGAATTTCTTAATAAAATCATTCTTCATCTAAATTTTTATTTTACTTTATTTTTTAGTTTCTTGTTTAAAGAGGAGATAGAAATTCGCCAAATTCAAACAGTAGAGAGAAAATTGTTATTGTTAATGTCTGTTTTATTTGACTTCAAAAACTCCTTTTGTTTATTAGACTATATAAAATTAGGAGTGTTTTTTTAGTACAAGTGCATGCATCAACCCTCTTGTAGTTGATATATATAAGTCTCATGTAATTGGTTTAAATCAAAGTTATTGATATTGTTTCGTTTCGGTCGAAATGGCCAAAACATTTCATACCAAGCAAAAAAATGAGATAAAACGACATTGTTTTCGTCTCATTTTAAATACTGGTCGGTATCGGCAATACCAGATGTGCTTGTTCGATCGATTAAAAAACAAATAAGTTATTTTTTAACTTAATTGATTAATTGAATTCTAAACTTTGCAGACTCTTCACTCTTCATCAATTCATCCCGTTTCCCAAAATCCCAAATCAAAAACCCAAACTCTTCTCTTCCTCACTCTGTCTCGTAAACCTTCCTAACTCTTCCTCAAAATCATCTTCGTCGATCATCAGCTCGTCAAAGTTAGACTCATCTTTCTCAGTCCTCTCTCCTCAAGTCAGTACCTTTTATTCTAATTTTCTCTATACTGTCTGTAGATTCAAACACCCCGTTAATTTATAAGCTCTCTTCCAAATTGATTGATTTGTAACCATTTTGCTGAAGTTAGCTATGTCAAAACTGAGACTTTGTCTACTTTGGGAGTGCACACTACCTTAAAACATCACTTGTGAATCACGTAAGTAACAATGCCAATCGAATAATCATATTATTTGTGTTTCAAAGATTAAAAAATTATAAAGAGTTGAACATAATTACTCTAATAATTGCAGGACAAGAGATGGATATTGTGTAGGGCATAGAGAGGGCATCATCAATTTAAATTGGGTCAAAATCAAGAACAATGTAATTCAATTTACCTTGGATGTGCTCTGTTTATAGCCATGGTTAGTTGTTTTATAATAAATTTGCATTGTAATAGAGTTAATTGATATTGTTGTTGGGTGATGATTAACTTAATAGAAATAGGTAAGAGTTTTAGCCTTAGAATACAGTAATGAAATATTGAATTGAACTTCAAATTATGATGTTTTCCATCTTTCATTTTCTAAATTAGCTTGTAATGTTATAGACTTACAATGAAGAAAGAATCAGAAGCCCTGAGCAAAAACTTGTATGCATTTGAAAACACATTGTGATATTACATGTTTGTCAAGTGTGACTTATTATTTCAGCATTTCTTTTTTCATTTAATATAGAATATAATGGAATTTGTTTTGTTTAGATTAAATTACATGGCTGAAAACTCATCTAGTGGTGGGACTTCCATAGCTTCAGCTCCAACAAGATTAGATGATCCAACATGGGCTCATGGACAAGTGATTATTGGTGCAAAGAACTCACGTATATGTGTGTTATAACAAACAAATCAATGGTAGTGGTATTACACGTTTGAAATATCACCTTGCTAGTATTAAAGGTCAAGTTGAAGATTGTAAAAAGTTCCCTTGTTACGATGTCACGGTTGCACAAATTAATTACCCTAGCTTAAAACACACAAGATAGTATAGAGCAAGCAAGGGGTCGATCCCACGAGGAAGTTTCAAGTCAGATTTTTATGTTGTATGTTATGTGATTGGGAGGATTTTGTTTGTGATTATCTAAACTATGGTAGCAATTAAACTAGCAAACAAAATCAATTAAAACTAAAACTTATTAAGAAAACAAAACTTGGACATAAGCATACATCCACCTACAGAAATTAGAACCAATCCTTAAAACAAACAAATGCAGTTTATGTTCTAAACTTTTATTTTTTCTTAACGTGATTAATTAACAGGTCTGCCGTATAACTATTCCTAAGCAATAAATAATCAAAGTGTCCGCACTAATGATTCAATTTAATGGTAGCTTTAAGAACTAGATAATTTCATCAAGATTAACATACAAGTTATCCGCAACTTGTGTCAATTTATTCAAATGTTCTCCCTAAGGTCAATAACGTAGTTCCGCCACAATTATCAAGCTTAGTTGCTTCACTAGTTCATATGTCACAACTCCGGTTTTGATATTAAGCTTAGCAATAGATTGTTCACAACAATAACTTAGAGTCCACTCTAGAAATCATCAACAAAAATAATAGAAAATATGCATAGGAAAACAATCATATTCATCCATAACATAAACTAAAAATAGAAGGAAGAATAAATCTCACGGTTCTTAAAATCCAAAGGTTTTTGTGTCCTTGCAACCAAGAAAAGAACTTAGCCTTGCATAACTATTGAACAACTACTAAAAAAGATGGAAGAACACATGATTTAGGGTTTGGAGGAGGAAGATTTTGTTTTTTCTTTTGTGCTGGCCGCCACTTCCTTGCTCTTTTTCTCCTTTATATATGCTTAGAAATCCTAATGTCTATTTTACAAAATAGTCATTCCTTAAGTTGGCGGAATTTAGTTGTCCCTTGTAAAATTCATATCTCCTTCATATCACATCTTTTTGATATGAAATTTGAGTGTTTATAGGTATTTGAGTCCTGAATTCATGCCAATTGAATTTGCATCAATCAGACTTCTGCATCTCGATATATTGAAGTTGGAATAGGAAAAGGTCGATATCGGCAAATTGCAAGATTGGACTTTAAGGCTGCGATTTCCATGATTTTCCTTATTTTATTTTCTTTTCCTTAACGTTGCATAAATTTATGGATGTTAGCTTTTGAATGTCACTTGAATCACTTCATTTCGATCTCTAAAGCTTCCACTCTCACAAAACACCGACTGAAGGTCAAATCTGTTAATCATCTTCAATTACTTTCTTTTTGCATCTATCATCCAAAAATGCCTTCAAAATATAAAACAAAGAATATCAAGGCATTTTATACACAAAACATATGCAAAATACTAGGTAAATATGGATAAAACTATCAAATAATATGGTCGTATCAATTATATTTGTTAAGTTTATATATATTTTTTTCATTTAAATTATTAATTAATTATATATAAATAGTATAACCCCGAAACAGTACGCCAAAATGCTTTGGAACCGAAACGTTTCATGCCAATTGAAAAAAGGAAACGGCGACCGAAGCGGTATTCATAACCTTGGTTGAAATGAAAACTAGTTTTAGAAATAAAAAATTATTAAATGAAATGATATCCATGATCTGATTTTTAGGTTTGTCAAATTAACCTTCATTATTTACAAGTTTTTTTAAATTTTATATCTTTATTTTCAATTTTATTGTTTATTATAATTATTTAATGGATGTGAGATAACTTCTCATGTATAATATTTAATTAGATGATAGTTTGGTAATTTGTGGTTTTTTAGATGCAAATCTTAGAATCAATATGCAGGGGAAATTTCAATGTTCATCTAGATTCAACGGGCTCTAGGGTATTTTTTATTTTTGGCCTTCCTGTGCATAATACAATAATTATAATACCACTTACATTTTATCAAAAAAAAATTATAATACCTATTAATAAGATAAAAATACACAAAAATCGTCGTGGGCATTAAGGTTATTGCAAATCTTTTTTTAAATGGCTAAATATAAATTTACCGCATAAAAGACAAAATGGGACAATAAACTACATGGTCAATAACGTCATTATACCCTTTTTTTAAATGGTGAAATACGTAAATACCCCATACAAAACAAAATTCAAGAGTTTGGTGTAAGGGTGTGACGGTAATTTGTAATTTTTTATTATATTAACTGGCGAGTTACTATTGGCGGTAATTTACCAATTTTTAATTTGTGTTGTTAATTATTTGAAAAATGATATTTATTAATTTTTCTTCTTTTTCATTTATTCTTCATGTCAAATATTTTTTTTAAATCTAATAATATTTATTTTTATTTTATTATTTCTTTTGTTTTTTAATTGCCTTTTGTTAATATTGTTGGTTGTTGAAATTTATAATTATTATTGATAAGACATTAAAAATAGTCATAATGATTATTTGTTAGTTTTTTTGTTATAAATATGTAAGACCAATTATACACACACACACACACACACAAATGAACTATTTGTTTTTTTAAATAATAAATTACTATAATTATTCTAAAATACTTTTAATGTAACAATATGAGGAATAAATCTTATAAAAATAATTATTGTTTTAACAATAATTATGGTGTCGTCAATATTATAACCAATAATAATCAAAATATTAATTAGGTATAATAATATTTATAATGACATATATAATAATTGTGACAAAAATTCATTGGTCAATATTATTTTTTTGAAAAATAACTTTTGTGCATTTTTTATGTATAATATTTCAGATCTCATATCACAAAAAAAATATATGAAACCACACGTAGATAAGACATGTAGAAAAATTTTGCCAAAATATAAACAATAATAAAATAAAAAATTACCCTGTGTTTTGCCACAACCAACACCAAATTTTTTAACATGTAACAAAATTGTTAATGATTTGTTTTTTAAAACAATGTTATACATCTTAGCAAAATACTCAACTTAAAAATTTTAAGATTATGTTGTTTTTATATATATTTGTTTTACTATAAATAAAAT
Organism: Salix exigua; assembly: GCA_032356905.1. Taxonomy (NCBI): domain Eukaryota; kingdom Viridiplantae; phylum Streptophyta; class Magnoliopsida; order Malpighiales; family Salicaceae; genus Salix; species Salix exigua. Next base: position 10,877,701 of record CM063593.1, on the reverse strand, counting down.
ATTTAGAATAATTATAATAATTCTTTTTAGGACCTTTTACTTAAAAAATAGGAAAGACTAATTATATCTTGTGATATTTTTTATATTTAAGTCTTAAAATATATAAAAATAAATAAATTGATTTTTCTTTATAAATTTGACATTAATTTAATATTATTGTTCTAATATACTTTTAATATAATAATATGAAGAAAAAAATCTGAATTTTTTTTAATAAATTTTAGTAGTTTTAATTTTGTTTTTTGTTAAATAAATTATTTTTCAAATAATTAAAACATGTTCAATAGCCAATTAGTATTTGTAGCCTTGTAGGCAACAAATAATATATCTTTAATCAATTTGATAAATTATTTATCAAATAATAAAAACATGCTCAACAGACAATTAGTGTGTGTAGGCAACAAATAATATTACAATTTTTGTATTTACCAATTAAATTATCATCAAAGTAGTTAAAATAAAATCACCAATCAAATTATTTGCTGCAAAACTGCAAATATTAAATTTAATAATCAATTGATGAAAAATTATTTCTAACAAATTTAATTAATTACAATTTTATTAATTAAACATTAAAATAATTAATTATAATACACATAAAATCAATTAATTTTTTATTTATTATATATATATATATATATATAAAAAGCTCTGAGTACGATAAAGAGGAAACTTCCAGGAAAACAAAGCCTACTCTCAAACAAACAATCCGACGGCCAAAATACGCGTGTGAGTTGGCATTGACGTAAAGACCATGAATTTATTAGTATGTATTGACATGGTGGACTAACGAGAGAGAGAGAGAAAGAGAGAGAGGGTCCAATGAACTCTCCGGGTACTCGTAAGAAAATGTCGAGGCTCTCATGTTCTCCTGTTCATTGTCTCCTCCGGCCACTACCTCTACTCTTCATCCTGTCAATGATGTCACATTTCTCAAGGTGATGTTGGTACAGCTGCCCCGTATAGTCCTCCATATTTACGCAAGTAGTCGTCATATATATATATATATATATATATTGTGGTGAACTCGTGTGCACGCATAATTGACAGATCGAATCGCGAGTAAGATGTTTTTTCTATATTGTTTTGGTGTAGCCACGGCTTGTTACAATGACAGCGCGTCGCAGTTTCCGTCGAATAACCTGTTCGCGGCGGCTGGAGATGGAATCTGGGACAACGGCGCTGCTTGTGGGAGGCAATACTTGGTCAGGTGCATCAGTGCTGCGGTTGCCGATTCTTGCATAGCTGATCAGGTCATTCAAGTGAAGATAGTCGATTATGCTCTAGCATTGATCAGGTCTCCACCCTCAGCCAGTGGCTCCACCATTGTTTTGTCGGAGACAGCTTTTGCGGCTATTGCAAATACTTCTGCAGCCCCCACTTCCATTAATTTGGAATTCCAGCAGTAACTCTCTCTTCTTTGCTGCTGTTTTGCTTTACTAAAATAAATTATGAAATTAACATGATTGCCATCTTTATGTTTTTTAGAGATGGTACAAGCTGTTTCCTGATACCGATAGATTTTTGTATCTCCTTTCTTTCCAGGGTATGACACGAACAAGTTGTGAAGACCAGAACGTAGAGAATAAATGAGAGGAATTGACTGTGTAAAATACAATTTTTACAAGTTAAGTATATATCCTTTTCGTGTATCCATTCATTGCTTATCTAAAACTCCTCTTTTCTATTTCCGTGTTCTTTTGTCGATTGGGTATGGATCGAGCTTTCAAATTTATCTATGGATGCCGATTCTTATGTAGTTTCCGGATGTATGATTATTAAAATGTAATGGTTAAGGATACTTTATTGTAGTTTTTAGTCGAGAATAAATTATATTGGTATAATATCTTTTTATTAAAATGAGTGTACGAGTTAGTTTACGTACATCTTAACTAATTTCATAGATCTTAAAATTAACGAAAATCATATTAGATTTCATATTTAAAAACTTGTTGTCAATGTTAGTAGAAAAATATATATCCTCACATGGCTATATTTAATATCATGTTACTTCACTAATGTCTCGCTCAATTTTATCTTTTTCAATATTTAATATCATGTTACTTCACTAATGTCTCGCTCAATTTTATCTTTTTCATGATAATATGCTAAAAGTGTTCTCTTTTTTAATTCTTTAAAGAACAAATCACAAACAATAAAAAAAAAATCAGTCTTGTGTGATAACAAAAATTAAAAAATAAAAACAATCAATAAAACGCAAAAAACAACAATGATATGAATTTATGATTTTCAATACCCAAACCCCAATTATGCTAAACTAATCCTAAGATCGATGATAAATAAATAAAATCAACACTGATGCGAACCTCGTGATCACGTGGTCACGCAACCCACAACCAAGAATGGGATAAGATCCCGGAAAGCCAAAAGAAGGTCTGATAGGAGTGTGACACAATGGAAACCTGCCCCAAGGCACCAGCACTATTGGAATGAGTAGAATGACGCCACGAAGCCAGTTAATCTTCGATAAGTCAGATTCAGTTCATTTAAGAACTGAAGAATGCAAGAATCTCTCTTACACAGAAACTAAAGAGTTCAGAATGAAGTTTCATCAATAATGGCTGCTGAAGTGAGAGTTACATGAGTATAGTCCTTAAAAGTAACCCTAATGGACCTCTTATGTGGACTTAAATGAGGTCCACTGAAAACAGACCCAAAATGCTAAATTAAAGAGCCCATTACTTAATCCAAGCAAGCCTTGGATCCTATCTGAAAACAAAGTCTTAATTAAGCCCAAACAAGCCTTGGGCTGTAGCTAACTAACTTAAATAGAGCCCATAAGGTTTATTTATTCTCTTCCATCCAGCCCATCAATCCCATGTTTCCATGTTGTAGTAGGACTCTTTTGGATCCCTTTGTTGTCCTAATTTCATGGCCCAAATAAGATTGTATTGGACCCCTCCTGCACATGGATAAGATGTACTATGGTCTCCTCTTGATACTCCAATGGTCCTTGCAATTCTGCCCGGGTTGAAACCTTCAAGACCAATGCATTCATTGCCTCTTTTAATGCCTTTGTCCTAGACCGCGTGATTGGACCATTTGGATCCTGTAATGGGTCGATGTTGGTGTTTTTGAGCTGGTTCGCATCAAACACTAACTTGCTAATTTCTTAACAATCATATGTTTAAATTTTTAAGACAAAATTCAACAATTATGATTCTAGCCTTCTTTTATTTTTTATATATTACTAATTCGATTGTAAAAAAAAACTCAATAATTTATGTCTGCACACATTACTATTGCAACAACATTTTGAGAACAATATAAGAAATAATGTAAGAGCTTAAAGATACATAAATAAAACTTGATTTTAGAGCCTTTGTATGATACCAAATGACATAAACCTAAAGGATAAGAATTCTTGAACCTATACACAAGAAAAAATAATACAAGAAAGCTAAAATCAAATTATGATTAAGAATCTAACACAATGATTATCTAAACCATGATGCCAAATATACTGAATGAAAAAGATCCTAGCTTGTGTGATTATAATGAATCATGAACTAGAAGTATATGAAAAAAATCCATAAAAACAATTGACCTTTTACAAGTCCAAGAAGAATTATTCAAGAACCTAAAGTATGAGCAATCCTCACCCAAAGACTCAATAATGTTAAAAATACCAATTTTCCTTGTCTAACACTCAAAAAAGAGTATTTATAGTCTACAAATAAAATAAACCATAAAGGACTAACGAGATAACATTAAATCCAATTTAAAATAACCTAAAGGTAAATAATAAAATCCAAATTGTAATTTATAATTTGTTATTTCAAGTTTGTTGTCCAAGAAACAAGTATTGAATTCCCAAAAAGAAATCTAAGAATGTCCAACCTTGTGTATATATATGTTTGTGTGTGTGTGTATTTATGCGTCAACGACTTGCATGTCCAATGGATTAAAGAAAAAAACATTGACTTGTTTTCCTTGCTATTGTTGACTTTGGTTGTTATTGTTATTAGTGAATTGAATTTCTAAATATATAAATAAAATCTTAACAATTAATTATTTCCTTTATGGCCACCTATGTATCCTTATAAACTATGGCATCCATGCCTTTAATGGTTCCCTAAAACATTAGAAAAATAAATAAATAATGGATGTTGAATATATTTGTAGTCCAATGTTGCCAAATGTCTTGAGTCCATTTATTAACCCCTTACTTTACATGACTCAAAATTAATTAAGACCTTATTATCCCTTGTAAAAGTCTTAAAGCTTTCTTTGTCTAAATATTTTTATTGAATGTGTTATAAGCTTTTAAGCATTTGACCTTAAAATTGACACCTTTAATAGATAATTTGGTATAGTAAACTGATCCATATCACTATTTCTTATGAAAGAAACTTATCATCCTCTCTTATACAAACACAAGCCCTATTTTGTAACCTTTTCCAATCATGGTTATTGAAGAATTAACCATTGATAATTATTGTGTTCTAATACCACCTAGTATACTTAAACCTAAACAAAAAGAAGAAAAACATAAAGAAAAAAAAGTTTTAGAAAAAAAATCCTTAATAGCAATAGTCGTGATCATATTTCATTATTGAATGTATTTTATATGACAATCTTCCTCAAAATAGGGATTACAACTTTTTTTAAATATATACTAACTTTTACAAGGTAGAAAAACTTAAAACCTTATTCAAATAGGAAAAATAACATAAAATCTAAAAGTTAAGATAAAATCAAAAATTAGCTAGAAAATTGAAGAATGGACTCAAATAACATATTTTAGGCTTTTTTTAAGGACCTTCTTGAAGAAAGCTAGGAAAACAGGTTAGTCATTCTATAAAACAAGACTTGTAAAATATCTTTAAGTAACTTAAGCATAGTCTAATGGTAACTTAAAGTTTTGATCAAACATATTGCTTTCCATATAATTCAAGTATGATAATTGTTTTATATAATTGATCAAACCTCTTGGATTGAACCTGACAAGAATAAAAAAAAAACAACTTAAGGATTCTCAATTAAATTAAATAGGCTAGCTTATAAGATTACCAATAGAGTTTTTAGAATCCAATATTGAGTATTACATAATCATTGCATAAAAGCGTTCCATTGAATCTCATCAGCTCTAATCCTTAAAAAATGATAACAATCATGTTTCTTTGGCTCTAATAATGTATGATGGATTGAGTCATGATTGTATAAGACAAATATGGAAAAATAATGATGGATTGAGTCATGATTGTATAAGACAAATATGGAAAAATAATGAAGCATGATTTTCAATAAAAAAAATAAAAAATAAAAGCAATGAGGACTAAATCTTGCTCAAAAAATTTGAAAGAAAATAATCAGGGATTAAACTAAAAATATAAATAAATAAAAGGATAAAAATGAGAAATAAAAAATGAGGAACAAAATTGGAAACAAAATACAATTAAATTAAATTCTAAAGGCCAAAATAAAAAATAATGTAAAGGGTAAAAAAAAAACATCAATCAAAAGAATAAGAATTAAAATGGGTACTAAAATTAAATGAAATAAATGTATAAGGATGAAATTAAAATAAAAAAACTTGAAGAAACACTAAAATCAAAACGAATGGAAATTCAAAAGAAAAATGACCAACTTTAAAACAAATACAAACTGGAGGACACAAATGAATTTTTAAAGGTCAACATGAATACCAATGAAAAAGAGGGGAGGAGGGAAAAAAATCCATCATCGTGGAAATGTTAACAACAAGACTCAATGTTGTCAATTCATTTTCAGTTGATGTTTTGAATTTTCAATTGGTACGAAATGTTTCTATTTTGGAAGTGTCATTTCGGTGTTGTACTATTCATATATAATTATATATATATATATAGAATTAAAATAATAATTATTTGTGTTGATTAAACTATTTTATCTTTTTTTATATTTTTTTCTTACATCTATTTGAAAAAAAAGCAACACACACATATTTTATTATTATTATTATTATTATTATTATTATTATTTTACTTAAACATCTACAAATTACACTGTTTACAAAACAATAAAAATTCAAATTTCAAAACAATTAAAAAACACAAATTAAATCAAAATTCAATAGACCCTTGTGCCTGCCCGTCTTATCTCTCGAGCATATCCCTCAAAACTTCCTAATAATGACAACATAATTGTTCAGTGCAGTGAAAGATAAAATAATTAATATTTTGCTTGATTCATTAAGGCTCTGTTTGTTTCCCGGAAGTGAATTCCGGGAAACCACTTTCCAAACTTTCCTGTGTTTGTTTGTCTTTCGAAAAGTTGGTCAACGAAAAACACTTTCCGGTCAAAGAAAAATTTGGCTTAGTTTTCAGGAAAGTATTTTCCAGAAAATTTGGGAAAAAACACTTTCCGGAAGTTGTGAAAAATTTAAAAATGTCATTATTTGCTGATTATATCAAATTTGATCCTTAAACTTTTGATTGCTATATATAATTTGTTTTTAATATTTATTTTTCAATTCCATCTCTTAAAATTTAATTTTTATATTAATTTTGGTCCTTATTTTTATAATTGCTATTTGCTTTTTTCTTATAATTTTTTATTGAAAAATTTTATCTATCAAATTTGGTCCTCATTTTTTTTTATTGTTACTTATTTTATTTGAAATAATTTATGAAATGTTAATTATTATTATTTTAATTTATTCACCTTTTATTTTTTTAATTTTTTAGATTTGATCTCTATTATTTTGATTATTATTTATTTTATTTGAGTAAATTTATGGTTTTTTTCAATTTCATTCTCATTCAACTTTTTAATTTGTAAGATTTGTTCCTCATTATTTTAATAAACTTGAAAAAAATTTAATTTATTAATAAATTATTTTCCAGTTCATTTTTCATAACACAAACAAACACTGGAAAATATTTTCCAGTTCATTTTTTCATAACATTGTCAAACATTGGAATTCACTTTACAGGAATTTACTTTTCAAAAGGAAACCACTTTCAAACAAACAAACGGGGCCTAAGATTTCTTATCACTTGCTATAGGAAACCACTCAGCCCCCTTTTTTTATTTGAAATAGAGAAATAAATTAAAAAAAATTGACAATAAATTTATGACTGAAAATATCTATTAAAATCACATCTACCCTTTTAGGATTTGAGATTTACAGGGATCTAATTGTAAAGAAAATTCTATTTTAACAAAGACAGTAAAGATTCATAAAATAATTAACGGGGGGTCGAGGGGAGGGCCAGTTTGTTAGTCTTCTTTTGGGAACTCTACAGTTCTAAAACACGTACAAAAGGAGAAGGACAAAACAAAAAAACGTTTCAATCAATTTAGGGTTGCTGTTATGTTTCAATTTATGAATCTGGGTCAGGTCATTGCTAGGGTTTGAGTCAATGAAAGGGCCTGAAGTGCAGCAAATAGAATTAGGGAGGAGCCCAGAGGGTCACAGTGATTCTGATCCTCTGCTACCGAACCAGGCTGACTGCGAGCCAAGTTCCAGTCAAGAAATTAGTATTCTTAACGATGATGATATTGAAAACGTGTCTGTTCCTTGCTGCCGTATCTGTCTCGAAACCGATTGCCAATCAGGTAACATTTCATGATTTAAAATAAAGGAAAGGAAAGAAATTCATGATTCATTTTTGTTTGATTTTTAAATTTTATATTATTTTTATAGGTGATGATTTTTTTTTTCTTATAGGAGATGAATTGATATCTCCATGCATGTGCAAAGGTACCCAGCAGTTTGTTCATCGTTCATGCCTTGATCATTGGCGCTCAGTTAAGGTAAAGTAATTGTGGTGCGTGTGTTTTTGGGTTTTGGATTTATAATACATTTTTTTTTCTGAATGAAAATCTAATCTAAATAGGAAGGATTTGCTTTCTCTCATTGTACAACTTGTAAAGCTCAATTTCATCTCCGAGTTTCTTTGTTCGAGGACAACTCTTGGCGCAAAATGAAATTCAGAATTTTTGTTACAAGGGATGTTGTCATTGTATTTTTGGCTGTGCAAACTGTGAGTAATCTTACTTTCCTCTTTGTTGGCTAAAACACTTACACCCTATTCCTAAGTCTATAATATTACTTTTTGCAATTTCAAACGTATCTTCCTTATATATATAACATTGCATAGAAATCACTTAATTTGTACAACTTTTCCTTTATGGTTATCGTAAGCAGTGATGATGCCATCTTAATATACTTTTCCATTATGCTGTCAAACTTGTCTGGAATCCCAAAATCAATTGATAAGAACTTGTTCAACTTTCTCTGTCTTAACCCTGCAATCTTCCATCTTGTCTCCTTTATTTTCAACTTGCTTTTCTCTATGAAGGTTGAAGTTTTCAAGAGAGTCTTCCACCACAGTGTGCTCTGATCAAATACTGATTTATGTTCTTTATTTCACCACGGACAATTTTCTCAACTTGAAATACTGAATTCTCCCTAATCAACTTTTTAAATATCGAGTTTTCTCATCATCAAAAGCATGTTGATTCGCCTTTTCAATCCTCTGATTTTCAGTTTCCAGTTGCTGAACTTTTGGATTTAGATTGCTCTTTGTGTTCTTGTTTCTGCTTCTTCAGATTGCTCTTGACATTATGTTGCTATTTGTAAGCTTCAAGGTTTTTTTTTTTTGCAATACAGGTTCCTGTGTAGCTTTTCTACATTATGCACTAGTTTTTCTTGTTCTTGTATTGACCCATGTCATTGTTGATCTACCTTTGATGCTTATGGCTTGTGGCTTATGGGTTAGGATTTTCTACTTGTTGTCTTTGCCTTTTCTGGATGCAGGACAAGTTCTAGGCGACAGTTTGTAGGTGGTTTTTATGCTCCACTTTTTGAATTTTCTGTTTACTCAAATTTGGCTGCATAGTTGTCTGTTTTTGTGTTGTTTCCTTCGTTTGCAATGCAGGATTTTCCATGAGTTGCTAGAGGATCATTAAACCATCAAATCTCACCCAGTTATTCATCCTGCTCATACTCCGTTAAGATGCTTCTATAGGATCTCCTATGATGTGAGAATGTAGTGGAGAAATAGTCTTGGATGATGCAGGACAAATCTAGGGTAACATTCGTAGCTGGCTGTTTATTAGTTTAGGATGTAGAATTTAGGGCTTTAACAAGCAGAATCTGAGTTCAGCATCTCAAACTCTTAGTACACATTGAAAACAGATCTGAAAGTAAAGAAATTGGAAAAAAACAGAAATAAACTTCCAGTATCGCACTAAAAGTTTCTGTACTCACTCCTAGATTGAAAGCCTCATACTCTCACATAATTTAGCAAAAAACTTCACTTCATTCACTATATAAATCTGTCATACTCTGATTAAAATGCTAAAAGCATATTTATATGCTTGGGTTATGGCTATTTCTAATAAGATTTGGATTCTTAAATAAGAAACATTTATTCCTATTTGACTAGTAAAGAAAAAGCTCAACAAGGAATTGAATGTTTCTAATTGATGCTAGTAAATGTCCTCTTTGCAGGAAAATTACTGAAATTACAAATCTGCTCTTGCTTAAGTTAATAGACTGCATCATCTATCTACCAAATGAAAACCTATATGTGCTTTTTTATTCTTGAGAAAATCTCTCTATCAGGTTGTCACTGCAATGGGTGGTTTTGCATACCTTATGGACAAAGATGGGACCTTCAGGAATTCGTTCAGTGATGGATGGGATCGTACATTGTCCAAGCATCCCATACCATTTTATTATTGCATAGGTAACGTAATGATCATGGTTTTCTAATTATTCAACTTGTTATTAATTCCAACAACTTCAGGGGCTGATGCGCTGTACTGCTGGCTTATTGCTAGAATCAAATTTCTAATCTGAATCTCTAGTGCTGTCATGTACTGAATTAAAATGCTTTTGAAGCAGCATCTATGAATTTTTGTAATTTGAAATCATTTAGTTTGTATTTGATATCCATGGTTACAAAATGAAATATTGCTGGGAGGACATATTGTATGAGTAGAAATATACTCTGTGAGTGGAGCTCTTGCTGCTGTTTGATTCTGGTTTCTTAAATGCCTGAGTGCTCTGAGTTGCATTTTTGCTGTATCTTCTGTTGTGGCATCTTCTTGGTTGCTGTGGTTATATCTTTTTGGTTGATGTGCTGTTAGTTTTTGCTTGTGCTTGCTTTGTGTCTGCTTCTGATTTCATCTGCTATGGGTTTAATCTTCATCTGGTATTTGTTTTTTCTGTAGCCATGCTATTTGGTTTCTTCTTGGTTTGGCCTTGTTTTTTGGGGCATTTGTTGCTTTCTTTCAGCGCTAGCTATTACTATGTAACTTGTTTGCAAGCTTTTGCCTGGCTTTGCCTCCTTATTAAGCTGACCTCTGATTTATCATAAAAGGAGAGGGAGAGGGGTGTAACCAATGGTTGTGGCGCTAGGTTTATATGTCGTTTTCTCAATCTGTATTTGATTGCCTTAGGTGCCAATTTCAGAATGACATGCCGGTTCTTGGCATACAACCCACCTAAAGTAGTCTATTGTGTAAATTTTGTAATTATTTTGTCTCACTGTTTTTTGGGTGGTGTGGTGTTATATGCTGTTTTTCTGTATGTTGCAAGGCAAAACAGAAGACATCATTTATTTTTAACTCTTTTCCTGTACCATCCAGGTCAGCGCAGGATGTTGGCTACTACTAAACCATTGTTGTCTGTGCTTTGTGTGAATGAATTTTACAGGAGTACTGGCCTTCTTTGTGCTTCTTGGGTTTTTTGGCCTCATACTACATTGTTCCTCCTTCAATAGTAATGATCCAAGGATGGATGGCTGCCAGAACTGCTGTTATGGATGGGGAATTTTGGACTGTTTCCCTGCTTCCATGGAGGCGTGCTTTGCTCTGGTTGTAGTTTTTGTCATCATCTTTGCCATTCTGGGAATAGCTTATGGCTTCCTTGCTGCCACCATGGCCGTGCAAAAAATTTGGCAGAGACACTACCACATCCTCACAAAGAGGGAGCTTACAAAGGTAAGCTCTGAATACTTGTTTACTTTTATTCCATTCCTGCTGTACATTTGTTTTATGAATCAAGTGTGGTGAGATCTTAATTGGACTCGGCTTTTTTCTTCTTTTTGCCCCCCTTTTAGGTTTTATTTTTATTTTTTTATTTGCAGTCTAGAATTCAGAAGTACTCAACTGCTCTAAAATTTTGTAGGAGTACATTGTGGAGGATCTACATGGCTCTTATACTCCAGCGAAATTGGGTTCTGAACATGAAGAATGTCTGAAAATACTTAAGCTTTTATAATGACATATTGGAATGAGTCTAATTCATTAGCGATTACTTGCAACTTTGTGTATATTTGGGAAGAAAAAGGAAGGAAATTACGTGATTTGTCTTTGGTACCTAAAACTTGATCAGAGCAAAGGTAAGTGCGTGGGTTTTATGTGTACATTTGTGCTCTCGTTCAGCTTTGCAGAACAATTGACTGATCGGAATTTCACTAGTCCGTGTTATATTAAAATGCATGGATTCCTGAAAGGGATTAAACCACTCGCCACTGAAATCCTGCTTTGTATTTCAAATATGGGTCCGTCATTTAAATTTGTTAGTCCAGTCAACAGGATCGATCTGATTCTCTACATTTATCCTATCAATGTGACTGAGTAAAAAAAATAATGAAAAAGAAGAAGAGATCATGAGGTGGGGTCGGTTTTTACCCAATGACGGCTTTTTGAAAGGGCAGCTGAGGAATCCTGAAGTCCCTGAAATTAAAATGTTTCGTAGGTATTCAGAAAATATTTATCCTACCATGTACAAGTGTGGATATCTATTTGTATCCGCGCTTAAAGGGACCTTCCAGGACAAGAACTAATGGGTGGGCTAGTGATACATGTCATTTTACAGTAGTTTATTCAATCGTATTTTGTACATGATATCCAGAGGATTGACTCTTCACAAAGCGATGCTCTCGTCTATATTCTATCATATTTTGTGTGTAATTTCCCCAGAGAAGCGAGGTGGTGGGTTGAACAAGCGAAGATGAGAAGTGGGGCAGCGCCCATCTTTGGTTCTACTGCACAGAATATATGAAATTGTATGGATATTTGTTGGCGCAAAAACCGAGCAAATAAAAATTACGAGTCTTTCTTGTCAGGCCCTTGCATTGCATCAGTGGCAAGTATAAGATGATCACCATCTCTTATCACCTCGATGTCATCAATCTCAGCTCCATTCTTGCTCATTACTTTGGCAAGTGAGATGTCAAATATTTTAGCACCGTTCTCAAGCAGTGCCTGCAAGCTATTTGGAAGTAGAACGAGCTTTCGTGCAACTCCTTCCTTTTCCGGGCAACTAATTGTTACTCTAGCAATGCCATGGCTGATTGGGAACAGCGAGTCTTTCTTCCCTTTGTGGGCAGCTGACACCATCCCGGAGAGCGAGTTGTGAAAATTGCTGGTCGTAGTTGGCTCACTCATAAGCCTCCCAGGAACTCGAATTCCATGCTCCTCAGGAATAGCAGCAGAGGATTGCGTTTTACGAGTTTGGAAAATGAATTTTATTTCTTCACGTCCTTGTTGATCAGCTAGATTCCTCGGAGTCCAACCATGGACATCTGGTTTGTCGATGTCAGCACCTCGATCCATTCTTCCACGAGCTACCAACTTCTCCGTCTCCAGCAATACTCCTTCCATAATTGGGTCTTTCAGTTCTTTTAAATGCTGTCCCACCATAAACAGGAAGTAAACTAATTATGCCTGACGTAAGAGACCATTTTTACAGCTTATATATTCAACACCAAATGTTTTCATCTTCTTGAAATCCTGTAATGCAATTGAGTGAAGATTTATGTATAAAACTGAGTTCACAGACCTGAAGGAGATTATTCATGATTATGGTCCCGTCTCCAACATTGCCCTGAACAATATTCAAGAATGCATTACAGTTCAGTCGTAGTAGTTGGCTCAATCTTTTGGTTTGCACTGTGAAGAGCTTTGGCCTATGACACACTACTCCAATTTCACCGCAGAGATCACCAGCTTCAGCCTCCCAAACAACCTGCATTAATCCAACATGATTTCAGCAATCCTTGAACAGTACAGCTAGAAACTTCATGTTATTAGCATTTTGTTTAAATATATGCATGATCATTGAAGCAATGCTTACCTGTTCAACTCCATTGTTCATAGCCAGTAGATCCTGTAACAAAACCAACCCCATTATTGAAGGCCATACATAGCAAATTTGTACACATGTTAATCTTTAACTCCAAAATCAGAAATATAACATATGAAACAATCGAATCCAACCACAAGAGAGTTGGTTTTACCACAGCACCAGTAAGAAGTATATAAAAGTCTGTCGGAGCTTCATTCTGCAAGATCACGTCTTCTTTGGGAGGATAATACTCGGCTTTCATCTCTGAGACCTTTGGAATTCAATGACAGAGACGAAAATCTTACATAAATATATAATAAAGAAGCAAAAAATGAAGGTAGTGTTAAGTAACCATCTCACCTAAAAACTTAAGTTTTTAAGTGAGACTCTATAATATGATTTATATTATTCTCTAATACACCCCTTCAAGTAAAAGCCTTTTGGGCTTGAAACTTGTACAAGTTTACATCACCTTATGCTTAATTTTTATTAAATAAAATGAGGGTGGTGAAATTCGAACTTTTGACCATCTGGGTCAACAAGGTACCAATACCATGTTAAAGAACCATCTCACCTACAAGTTTAAGCTTTTAAGTGAGGTCCTATAATATGATTTACCTCATAGTATGATCTATCCCCATAATATGATCTATATTATTCTCTCTAATAGGTAGAGAATCTCTTAGTGAGTTACCAACTCGGAAAGGAAGTCATTGGAAACCCCTCGAAACAGGTAGACCTTGTCCACAAGAGAGTAGAAAAGATAATGTGAAATGCTTGAACGGATGCCCTTTGGAAGGGAATCAAGAGTCTCTTCCTGTTGCAATCCTTCTGAATCTGTCCTGAACTTCAAGCACAAATGTGCAAGTATCTGATCTTGCAGGCGATCAGGCAGCTTGTTCCTTTGAGCGAAACTTGAAGCAGCTTGTATTGTATCTCTCTGGTTTATAAATAATCACAAGTCAGATTCCTAATATGTGAATCCATAAGACTATTGAACCGATCGATTACTCACAAATCTTCTAGTTCGACTAGTCCTGGGCACAACCAAGTTCGTCATGTTTCCTATCAAGTATGCCGTCAATCCAAGGTTGAAGAGCATGTAGAAGATGTAAAAACCCATCTCCCTTGGAGCAAGTCCAATGGTAAGAGCCATTTTTAAGAACCAAATCTCTAAAATGACTCCTTGAATGGTGTTTATATGACTTTTTTGTTGATGTGTGCTCTAATGGTAAGAGCCATTTTTTATATTATTTTGTATGTATTTTAATTATGCAATTAATTATACAATTAATAGGAGTAAGTTATATAATTAAATAATTACTTTTGAAAAACCATCCAATAATAAAATAATTTTTTAATTATATTTTTAAATTTAAATATAATTAAAAGACCCGTAATATTGTATTTGAGTGTTATAAAAACTTTAAAAAATAAAATGAATACATCAACAAATAATCAATAAGTTCAAACATAATTAATTAAAATACATTCCATTACAAATAATTCAAACAAATTAATTACAAATTGATACCCTTATTATTTTGTGCTAACTATTATTATAATAATTATTAATAATAATCATTATTATAATATAATCATTATTAATTATTATTATTATATATTAATAATTAAGATAAAACCCACCCCACCCCACCCGTTCCCCTCAATCTCAAACCTAAAATCCCTACCCCATTCTTATCTTCTCCCTGCTGCCACCCCCATCCCCACACACACCAATCCACGCCCACACCCGTCCATTAACAATCACTGCAAATTCTAGATTTTGCCTCTGTTTGGCCATGAAAGTTGATCCTATAGAGAAGATTTTTGGGCTATAAGAGAAGGGAGAGAAGGGTTAGCACTGTGGAGATGGCGCACGTTAGCATGAAGGAAGATGATGTAGAAATACAGGTTATGGTCGTTGCCATTGTTGATTTTGTTTAAGCTCTGTGAGCACCTTTTCTCTAGGTTTCCTCCGGGCCAACCAAACCCAGCTCACTCTCACAGTCGTTCACCTCCCTTCTCTACAATGGCAACGGTAACATTTTTACAAAGGTTGGATTTTTTTATTTTGCCTCTGCTATAGAAAATTGTGGGAATGGCTCTCGAAAAAGGAAAAGACATTTTGCCTCTTCATTTAGCTCTCCTCGTTGGAGAGACAAATTTAACAAAAAAAGCTATTTTTTTTAAATATGCCTTTGCGTGCTCTGATAGCTAGTCCCATTGGACTTGCCCTTATGTTAACGTGATGCAAATCACCATATCCCACAGTTGTTAGAGTCGTAATAGACTAGTAGATGGAAGTCACGTATCTTCTCCATATGCTCTGCTCCAAGAAATTGTCTCCCAAGGCGGCTCTAATCCATGTCCTTTGCGGATCATGATAGCGCACAGAAGTCAAATAATAGAAGCATTCGGCGGAGTGTACGACAAAGAGAGTTACCTATAGGGAGCATATAGATCATGATAATCTAGAATATCTAGAAATAAATGAATTTTCATTAATAACTCGAACACTTACACATGTAAGTTTAGCACTCCGGACCTAGAAATAGTTATAGTTCGTATCCTTCTCCAATATGTTCAAATAAGATATTAAAGTATCAAAACCTTAGTGAATATTAATTATGTTTAAAGCTAAGAAGCTAGGTAGCTGAGGAAAAAGTGTTTACCTCGAAAATAGGGCACTAACTCTTCAGAGACGCCGAAGGCGAAGCATGTTGAAGAAGCCATAGGACTGTAATGGAACAGGGCAGATCTTCCGGGCTAGTTCAGTCGGGATTGTGGATATGATATCCAAAGCCAACCAGGAAGTGGCATAATTCCAAGCAATCTTCTTGCGATCATCAACAAGAATGTAGGAGGTTTTATCAAAGTAAGCCAAAAAGAAGGTTAAAAAAATATCCATAGCAAACAATCCGTTGACAACGTAATCGCAGATGGAGAGTGGTCTCTCTGGTTGTTTGAGAAATCCAAACTCAAAAGGTGAAACCCAAGCCGTATAGATGACCAGAGCAACGAGAAATGTCTCCCATATTCTGCAAGTTTAACCATTTTAGAAGCTTAGGCTGATTGTTTAGCAAGCATATGAGATGTCTTTCTTCCTTGTAGAATATAATTCCAACACACCAAACACAGATCACTAAAAGAACAAGTATAATGGAAGGATGAACATGATGAGGAAAAGGCAAGAAAGATAGTTAGTTGCCAGTATGATGGATGCGAACCTCAAACTGAAAATATTTACATGAGATTATATATGTATATTGTTTTTGAAAGTGGTAAAACCAACAACAAACTACTTTTCCAGATACCAAAAGTGTTGGGAAAAGAACTCAATATTATATATGTATATTGTTTTCGAAAGTGGTAAAACCAACAACGAACTACTTTTCCAGATACCAAAAGTGTTGGGAAAAGAACTCAATAATAGGGCACTAATTTAGCGAATTACCAATTTTACGTGGAAAACCCAATGCGGGAAAAAACCACGGGACCATAGTCCACTTAAAACTTTCACTATCACAAATAATGGGTTCACAATATTCTTTCTTAGATTCATCTAAGGGCTACAATATATATCATCAAGAACAACCTATTCTTAGAATACAATAAGATTAAAGAGAACAAAGTTTGAGAAAAGTCTCACAATATTGACAGCCCCGTTTTCTATCAAAATGGCCAGCTTCCACAGTTACAATCTTCAATCCGAACGTTCATAATAAAAACTAATGTGTCTAGAAGCCTCTTTCCAAATATCAGCTCGATCCAACGGTCAACGAGTTAGAAATAAAAGAAACAAGATGGATTGTTTAGCAACCACTAATTTTTCTTTCTCTCTCACTTTTCTCTTTTTGTCTCTTGTTGAGTATAAAATCCTAATACCATTTTTTAAGTGATGTGGCAGCCCCCTTTTAATTTAAATGGTGTGGGACCACACAACAAATCTCCCCCTCACGCACCATGTGAGGAATTCGCCAAAGTGGCGATCACCTTGTAAAGTTCAGTTTAGGAGGCTCTACCAAGCCCATTTCCTTTCTACAAAACACAAACTTCTCTCTCGGTAAAGGCTTGGTCATCATATCTGATGCATTGTTATTAGTATGGATTTTCTCAACAACAAATGACTTCATCTCCATAGCATCTTGAATCCATTGATATCTAACTTTAATGTGCTTTTATCGAGAGTGAAAATTAGGATGCTTACTAAGATGGATTGCACTTTGACTGTCACAGTGCAACACAAAGTTCTCTTGAACTAGACCAAGTTCATGCAAGAACTTCTTCATCCATAACAACTCTTTGCCCCTTTCAGTAAGAGAATAATATTCAGCCTCTTTAGTGGATAATGCAACATATTTTTGCAACCTTGATTGCCATAAGACTGCTCCCCCTGCAAACAACATCTATGTATCCTGATGTGGACTTTCTAAAATCAACATCACCAGCCATATCTACATCTGTGTATCCTTCCAACACAGGTTTGTTATTGCCAAAACACAAGATGAAGCTAGAAGTGCCTTTGAGATACCTGAGTATCCATTTCACTGCTGACTAGTGTTCTTTACCAGGATTGGAAAGGAATTGACTAACCACACCAACTGCATGAGCTATATCCGGCCTTGTGCAAACCATGACATACATCAAACTACCAATTGCAGATGCATAAGGAGTCTTTTTCATCTCATCTCTTTCTTCATCACTTGAAGGACACTTGTTAGAACTTAGTTTAATGTGGCTTGCAAGTGGAGAACAAACCGGTTTGGAGTTGCTCATGTTGAATCTCTCAAGTGCCTTTTGAACATCTCTCTTAAGATAGACAAAGTTTCTCCTTCTTCCTGTCACATGTGATCTTCATGCCAAGAATCTGTTTTGTTGGTACGAAGTCTTTAAAATCTGAATCTTCTTAGCATCATGGCCAACAATCAGCATATCATCTACATACAACAATAGAATAATAAAGTTTTCATCTAGAAACCTCTTCATAAATACACAATGATCAGAAGTTTTCCTGTCAAAACCATGATCCACCATGAAAGAATCGAACTTCTTGTACCACTATCATGGAGCTTGCTTTAACCCATATAGACTCGTTTTCAACTTGCAAACTAATTGTTCTTTGCCTTTTGCTTCAAACCCTTCAGGCTGCTCCATGTATTCTTCATCTAAATCACCATGGAGAAAGACAGTTTTTACATCAAGTTGTTCAACTTCAAGATTCAAACTAGCAGTTATACCAAGCACAGCTCGGATTGAAGACATCTTGACCACTGGTGAAAAAATTTCTTCAAAATCAATACCTTTCTTCTGAACGAAACCTTTCACAACCAATCTTGCCTTGTACCTTGTTTGTGAGCAATGTTCACTAGTTTTCAACCTAAACACTCATTTGTTATTGAGTGCTCTCTTACCTTTAGGAAGCTTCATTAACTCAAAGGTATGGTTTTTATGCAAGGATTTCATCTCTTTTTTCATTACTTTCAACCACTCACTTTTCTTCTCATGTGACATATGTTTATCAAAGCATTCTGGTTCTCCCCCATCGGTAACCAGCACATACTCATGAGGTGAATATTTGGTGGAAGGTTTGTGAGGTGTAGTTGACCTTCTCAGTTGTGGCTCATCTAGAGCTTTTTGCATATCATGTTTAGGAATAACATCAATATCATCATTAGTTGATTTAGAATCACCAACTAATGGCTCAATAAGAAAACCACAATTATCATCATTTTGCAAATTTCCCTCGTGATTAACAAACATCAAAAGTAACTGTTGAGGAAGTCTTGAATTTGAATTAGAGGGAATAAAAGTAGTAGACTCTGCTTTCTCTTTCTGTTCAAAGTCTTCAATGGTTTGATCTTCAAAGAAGATAACATATCTACTTCTCATAATTTTCTTCTTCTTTGAATCCCACAACCTAATAGCCAAACTCATCATCTTCAGAACATGAATTACACCGTCCAAGAGCTATGCTTTCCTTCAAATTAATGTGCCCTTCAATTTACCAAGGAGCACAGTGTAGATGACCCAATATTTTTTTTTTTATCAAAAGTAAGAATATATTAATATCAGAAAAAATAGGCTACAAAAGCAGCAGACCAAAAAGAGGGAAACTGGACCCTAAAACCAAAAATAAAACGGGAACATGCTCCCGAGAAAAACACAAAATATACAAGCCACAAAGCAAAACAAAAGAAAAGAAAACAAGACAAAGCTAAAAGCCAAGCCTAGACAAGCTTATCAGCACTCGACAATCCCCTAACATTGGAACTGTTTTATCCTGAGAGAGAAGCCAAAAACAACAAGACAAAACTTACAAGAACAAATTGCGATCAAATAGCAGAATAACAACTGTATCATAAGAGTTTCCTGGTTTGATGTTGAAAATTGACAAAGACCTAGTAAATCAGGAAATGAAAGTTATGATAAATACAAGATATAAGAAGAAGAGGGGCAAAGTAGTGAACCATAAATAATGCAGAATAAGGTTTTATTTTATTTTATTTTGAATCCTAAACTTTAAAGATGAGTTTTGAGTAGTCAGATGTCGACTATAAAGTTGAGTGCTTCATATGTATTTATCTTAAATTTTCAGTTAATGTGTTGGGATTCAGATCATTTATCTGCTATGAGTTTGTGCTGTAATATATGCGTGATAGAAAATGCAATGAAAATTCACTTGGTTGCAGCACTTGACATTATATGGCAATGTAAAATTTAAACAATTACAAGCACTGAACAATTTTTTGAAATGATAATCAGAGCCAACTATAGTAAGCGATACAGGAAGCTTATAAAACAATAATATTACAAAACTGTCTAGAGATTTGGAACAATATATATACATTACATACACATGGACGAGAGAACAAGAGAGAGAGGGACCTCATCGTCAAACATGTACTGTGCTAGCTGACTGAAACTCAATTTCCATGGCGAGCACCTGCGTGAAAACAATGGATTAAGATAAAATGGGCATGGCCATGGCCATGGTGTGTTAGTGTATTAAATTGGAGGGAAGGAGCTGGGGGGGTACGTACATGGGCAATATATATTTTGGTGGTTAATCGCACACTCGCACGAAAGGATAGGGAAAGGTTTATCATGAGCCTTGATTTGATTGTGTTTATCACGAGCCTTGATTTGATTGGAGTATTGATCATGGGCTGGACAGACGTTGAAAGATGATAGGTGCACCGAACTGGGGGTAAAGTAGCATCAGGACCGTTGGTGCATGTTGATAGCTGGTGGCCAATCTGAAAGAGAATCGTTGCAGTATGATAGCAAGTGTTAATTTGGCCTGCAAGATGGCTAGATTTTGGCCAATGCAGGTGCGGGCTCCCAGACCGAATGGAATGAACGCCACGTGATGCTTCGCAGCTCGGGCCACGCCATTAGAGAAGCGACGAGGATTGAACTCATTTGCATCATGGCCCCAGATGGATTGATCATGATGAAGGGCCAATATCGGTATCAGAAGCTCGGTCCCACGTGGGATTTTGTAGCCTCCCAGCTCTACATCAGCTTTCGACCGTCTGATTGTTGCTATCGTTGGGGGGTACAACCGTAAGGTTTCATTTAGAATCATGCTCAGCTGCACACCACAACGAAATTCAGCGTTCCTTTTTTTTTACTTTCTATCGGTTCAGAAATCTGATCAGCAGCGTATGAGACCGGGAAAAAAGCAGTAAAGCAAAAGTTTTATTACAAGGAGGCACTGTGAGAACAGGCAGCATGAAATTTGTCATAGTCTTTGAGGAAGGGGGCTTTACCTTCTTAAGCTTGACAACATCATCTTTGGTGGGTATGTCACGTGATCCACATATCCTCATTACCTCCTCACGCGCTTGAACCTGCCACTGCGGGTGCATTGCGAGCAGGACTGCTGTCCACGTCAGCAGGTTGGATGTGGTCTGTTTGCCCGCAAAGAAAAAGCTCTTGCACTCTTCAACGATGTCCTGCACGGTTACATGATCAGTAGATGAGTTTGAGGCTTGAATCATCAGTCCCAACAAATCCTTCGGACCATGGTGGCGTGTTTTGTTGCTTGAATTCTCTCTTCTCTTTTCAATAAGCTTCATCAACGATTTGCTGATTTCCCTGTCCAATCTCCACGAATTCACGTTTCTTTTTGTGGGGAAGAACCTGGAAAACAGGTTTTAATTATTTATTTCCGGGAATGTTGATGAAAAAAACTGAAAATGAATATCACCTATAGCCAGGGATCAGAACTCTTTGGAATGCCACTGCAGCAAGGACCATTTGCTGTGCCTGTAATCGAAAAATGGCCTTTCCATCTTCGTAGCTGCTACCAAATGCTGTTCTCGTAATGACTTCTTCTGTTAGGGTTTGGAACCTCTCCGAAACTTCAATCTCTACCTCATCTGAATCTGACATTGTCGAGTACCATTGCTCCAACATATCCATTACGCTCTTTGCCACCACAGGAACCAGCAACTATATATATATATATATATATATATATATATATATATATATTGAAAAAGAAATATAACTTTGCTAGCTTCTTCCACCCTCATGAGCCAATGAACACAAAACCTTGTACTAATTTTAGATCAGTTTTGAACTTACTTTGAGATTCTCCATGTGGAATGTGGGTGTTATAATTTTCCTGTGGTGAGCCCATTTCTCTCCTTTGAGTCTAAGCAGGCCATCACCTTCAAGCTGTTTAACAAGAGGGTGAGCCTCAATCTTCTCATAAAATTCAGACTTGGAAGTAAAGATCTCTTGAATGAGGTCTGGATCGGATAAGGTGAGTCGAACCGTGGGTCCGAACCACACCACAAACGTTGTCCCTGCGATCAACACCAGAATATATATATATATGTGTGTGTGTGTGTGTGTGTGCAGTTCAAATTGAGTTATCATGGAAGTACGTTGCAAGAATGTCACTCCAGAGAAGTAACATTTAAGAGAGAAGCGAGAAGATGGTGGTGTTTGCACCGACCAAGCAGGAACTTCAACTCATCCTCAAGTACCACCTACAGATTCATCATACTGAACCGGAAACAAGCTCCCAATAAAACAAAAGAAGCTGAATCGCAAATTAATCTTTGGGAGAAAAATATATATGCACAAAACAACTTAACAAAAAACTTATTTTTGATAAGAAATGATGATCTGGGTTCAGAAGTCTGGAGGGGGGGGGGACCAAAACTCGGAACTCAAAAAGTTGTTAAAAGAAGTACCTTAACTCAAAAAACAAAAAACAAAAAAAGAATTTTGTTTCTCTGTAAGGGATGGATCACAAGCCAAGCTGAAAAAACACATGATAACAGAAGCACCCATCACCCGCATGCAGCTTTATTGACATTTTGAGGACAATTGTGAAAATGTGTTTTGACAAGGAAGTTTCAAAATCCACATTTTCCATTCCAGAACAGCTGTGCCTTATTGATCACCAAGGACAATCACAACAAGAGGTAAGAACTGATCAAGTACACAAAAGAAACAATTCTAAAATGTTGAAGGGATGGATGAAACTGTACCGTGGATTTTCTTCCAGTGGTGGTAAAAAGAGAAAACTCTAGGGAGTATGTTGTGAGAGAAGGGCATAGGTTGAGAAGAGGCCTTCAACATCATCTCCACAAGCTCCTTCACATTACCAAAGAATATACGATAAGGGGGTCCTCTGATTCCTTGCCTGGCAAAATGGTGTTCGATTCTTCGGGGTTTCCACCAGAGTAACACCACAATCTTTAACAGCAAAACGAATGCCAAGAAAGAGATGGCAATCAGCTTAATAAGCTAGTAATAATACAGCAGCAGCTTCATCATGTTAAAATACAAAGACAGGGGGAGCGCTTTCTTCTCCAGTTCTTAAGAGTGGAGCAGCTTTTCTGTCGTCGCTTCTTATCGTCTCCTCTCTGTCTCTGTCTCTCTCTCTCTCTGCGTGTATTTTTTCCCTTCTTCGCTTTATGCTGGTTTGTATTTTACTTGTTAGCTTGTGTGTGCTGGCATTTCAATACTATTTCTTTAATTAGTTTTATTTACCGAGAGGGAGCGAGACAGGCTCATAAGCAAGGCCAACGGCGTAGGGGCCGCCATTGGAATTCCAAGGGTCAACTAAACATTAAACGGTTTTTGGTGTGACGGTCGAAGGTTTATATCAGTACATCAGTTTTTGAGTTTAAGGTGGAGTACATTTTTTTTATAATTAAAGTTTTGTTTATTACCTGAATTTTCAAAGTAATTAGATTTGTTTATGTCCGAAAAAAACCCTACTATGATCCTAACTTAACTCGGAGATCTATAACACTTTCATATGTTAGCCTGCCTAAGATTGAAATTCTAATGCAGAATGTTCAATACGAGGATTATGTTATAGATCGAAGTTGCATATGAACCAGATCTCGATGTGCTGGCATTGACATTTTTGTTTCTTGAATTACTCAACTCCAATCCATTAATATTAAAATCCACCAACATTCTCCTACGTATCCTAGTATTAAAATTAGATAAGATAAGAGAGCTTGGTCTGGTACAACAATTGAAACTGATAACAAGCTAGGAGAATAATACCTAACATCAGTAACCACACTTAAACTAAACATGCGATGATTTTTCACCTCTAGCAATCTATAAATAATCTTTAATTAATTAGTTTCATGCTCGGTTTTTATTTTTTAAATCAATCATCTTATTCTATAATACACTAAAATATTTGGGATTTTCACTATAGTAATTAACAATTAATTAATAAATAAATAAAAACCATTTTGACCTTATTTGCACAAGTTCCTTTTTCTTTTCTTTCCCGGTCCATATTTTTTTCCTATCCTCTAATTTTATACATTACACTAACTCGAATGGGGTTTTTCATTGTAGCAATCCACATTGAAGACCCCATAAATGCTTTGTTATTTTTCTTTTACTTAATTCTATCAATATTTTTTCTTTACTTTATCATATAATTATTTTTTTATTGGGTTATTTCACTCCCATGACATAGATCTCATGTTTAACGAGTTAATCTAGTTAGCTCATATTATTTTTCTTAATTAGTTTTTTTTTCAATTCAATCTTTCATATTGAGTTCATTTAAAATTAAGTCACTACAAAAAAAGGGTGCCGTTTGCAACGGAATTTTACAACGGCAAAATTCCGTTGCAAAATTTGCATCCAGAAATTGTATAGCAACGACAATGTCATTGCTAAACTAATTGCCAAAATTAAAAAAAAATTAAGTACTGTAACGGAACATCCGTTGCAAAAGGAATTTGCAACGGATGTCCGTTTTTAGTTGCAACGGAACATCCATTGCACTTGTGAAACGCACTGTTTAATTGAATATAACTTTCTTTCTCTTTCCCGGTAACAATATTTACTCCAAAATTTTAATTTCCTCAGAACAGCAACTAGAGACAAATTAACCAGAAGACTTTCTCTGTTCTTCCCAGCCAGCCTCTCTTTTTTCTTCCCTTCTTCTCTTTTTTCTGTTCTTCACGCTCTAAAACCAGAAGACCTTCTCTCTCTCTCTCTCTCTCTCTGTTCAACAAAATCAGCCATCAACTCCGAGCACCACCTCGTCGGGATCCTCTCCTCTGCACCAGAAACCCAGCCGCAACGCCACCATGGAACACTTGCTTACGGTACGGTCACCATTTCAAAACTCAAATTTCTGCTTAGTTTTTTGTTTATTTTCTTAGTTTCTAAAAATAGTTTAGGGTTTAGGGATTTTTGGGGGAGATTTGTACTAGACTTTCCTCTGTGAGCTCACTGGGACCGGTCTGAAAAATGTAGTAGGCTTCATGTAATCCCAATAGGGAAAGTGGTGTGTAGGGAAAGGGATGAATATATACACGCATTATGTACTCCCAAACACGTCTTAATGCTTCTGTTTGGTATTTTTATGTGGTTATATTGATAGTGTTAATGTCGATTTTGTAATCGGGAGTTTTGGATTTTTAGGTGCTAAGGATTTTAGGGTTTGATTGATTGTGAAATTTAACATTTTTGATGGAAAGTTTTTTGGTTTCGTTGAGAATATAGCCATTTTAGGATGTTTTGGAGATGGTTAGTTTGCAAAATTTGAGATAGAATGTGGAAAACCAAGTGTGTATAGAGTGTTGTTTATGATTTGAAGAAGTTAAAATGATATTGCTGTTAAATTTTAATGCGTAGTGCTGATTTGATTTTGCTTCTAGTTGGAAATTTGGTGTCCTTCAAAAATATCATTACATAAGGAATAAATAGAAATTTCAGACTTCATAGCTCAGCCACACAACAAAAGCATCACATGAAGCCTGTTTCAACAATTCAGTCAAAGTCAGAATGACTGTTCTTGTCCATTGCTTAGTTTATTTATAACAAACACAATTAAATAGTAAAAAATACAGACAGATATTGGGGAGAACAAAAATATGAGAAAGGATTGAATCTTGGTTTGATCTTCCTGGTTCATTCTACATCCAGATCAATCACATTTTGTAGCTTTAAAAACACAAGTTTCTCCTTAAACTCACATGGAAGGAAAAGGAGATTGGTTTGTTGGGTTTTGACTCAGAGAAACCTGAGAAGGATCCTGAATTCATGTCTCCAGGATTCATCACAGCATAAAAATGGATTAAAATATCTGAAAGCACGAAAAAAAAAGTGAAAGAAAAGGAGAACAACAAGCTTTTCAAGAGAAATCTGCCAGGTAATGGCAGGTAAAATAGGTGAACAAGATTAGAATCGATACTCCAAAAATGGGTCTAAGCCAAAGCTTTTCATGCATGTAATGCTGTTAAAATGATACCTGCTGAAAATATGATACTGTGAACCATGCTATTGAAGCTAGAGTTCTTTGAAGAATATTATAAAAGAGGTTTTTTTCTCTCTAAATCTTGTAAAATGAACCTGGAAATCATTTAAAGAATTGAAGGTAAGTTCTTTACTGCAGGTTCCAATTAGCATATTCAAAATTTGTTAGCCAATCATCCATCTGTCTTCCTGAATTACAGAGATCAAGCATTGGTTTTAGGATAGTTTAGTGCTATAAAAAATGATTTCTACTCCCATGAACTTCCTGACATAGTAGGCACTTGCAACTCTAGCCAACGTTGCCAAACAAATAAGCCTTGCATGCTACCTGGCAACTGGTGTAAGGATTTACGCTTGACTATTATTCTCTTTCCTGTTAACTATCCTTGTTTTCAATTCATGATATGCTGATGTAAATTAGTTCTCTTCTATTTTTTTGGAGGATATAATGTAAGTTAAGTTTTGTTTGTTGAGGACAAAGAAGCAGCCATGACTAATATATGCCTATATTATTATCTTACTTTCACTAACTTGTGTTAGTGTTTATAAGTTTATTGTTTAGCAATTTCCCCTCCAACATTCTGTAGTCGTCCTCCCCCCCCACCCATTTTGATCGTTCCTTTTTGTCTATGTACCTACTTGCTGAACATTAGCTTCATCATAGAACATGGTCTGCAATCATTTCATTGTCAGTTCTAGGTGGCATTCATAGACAAACAGTGAAGCACATAAACAACACAATTCTAATATAAAGTAAATTTAGTGGCTCAAAATAAGTTGCAAGCCCCGAAATCATTTCCCTCATGTGATTAATGGAAGCATGCTGCACCCATTTCATCATTATTCTTAGGGACTGCAGTTTTGCAAAGCACTTGTAGATGTTATTGCTTTTTGTTGTAATGGGTCTCTCTAATATGCAGTCTTCTGTTCATCGAAGCTTTGCAATAGCAGATAATATTGGTGAAGTTTCTGCCAAAGCACAAGTTATAAATTTTCAATAGGAAAACAATTGAAATGCATTTAGATGCTATTTCAATTTCTATTGTTATTTCCTATTTGTCAGTTTAATATTGTTGCTGGTTGATATTCAATTTTTTATTGAATATACTAACAATATCTCTCTACTTAGGGATTTCGAAAGGAGCATCAAGCATTGATCAATATCCTTTGACTTCAAATTCTATTGAATTCGCTTGAAAGGTTAGTGTAATTTGTTTATTGTGTCTTTTAGTATTAATATCGATTAAATACATATTGTTGTGTATGCTACTGCTGTGTGTGTTGCTCCTATATTTTTGTTGTTATGTGTTTGATGTTTTTATAAGTATTTGTGTTGTTGGTTTTTGTTTTCTTTGTCTTGGACAGTAGTAATCCGTAAACTAGAGATAGAGTTTTAATTTATATTCTAAAATGTTTCTATGTTATAATGTTTACTAGAGATAGAGTTTTAATTTACATTCTAAAATGTTTCTATGTTATAATGTTTACTAGATTAATATGGATGATCGAGAGTGGATGTATCGTCGGATGAGAAGTGGTCGTATGAATCCTGAATATATTACGGGTGTTAGAAGATTTATCGATTTTGCATATTCAATTGAAAGAAATGTATCATTGGAGAAAATTAGATGTCCTTGTGTGAAATGCAAAAATCAAAAGTTTCAGAAAGAAGATGATGTTTGTAATCACTTATTGAGAAAAAGGTTTTTACCTTATTATAAAAATTGGACTGTACACAGGGAGCCTTATGAAACAGATAATATGGTCGGACCTTCATCAAGAGGGATTAGTCGTGTTGTGAATGATGAGGGAGATGCAAATCCATATAGAAATATGGTTCTAGATGCAATGAGGGATGATGATGTATACTATAATGATAGGGATTGGAGTACTGTTGTGATGGAGGAACCTCCGAATCTAGAGGCATCTAAATTTTTTAAGTTGTTGAAAGCTGCAGAGGAACCTTTGTGGGATGGGTGTACTAAACAATCAAAACTATCTGCTTGTGTACAATTGCTTAATATGAAGTCAAATTTAAATTTAACTCAGAATGCCTTCAACAAATTCACTGAATTTGCTAAGAGTTGCATGCCTGATGATGCTAATTTGGTTTCAAATTTTTATGATGCCAAGAAATTTATGCGGCCTCTTGGACTTGGCTATGAGAAATATGATGTGTGTCGTAATAACTGCATGCTGTATTATGGGGTTGATGAGATGAAAACAAGGTGTGATTTCTGTGGAAGTTCACAATACAAGCCTAGAAACCCTACTAGTAAAGGCCCTAACAAGGCGGAGAAGCAACTCCGATACTTTCCACTGACACCAAGACTTCAGAGACTATTTATGTCTCCACATGATGCCAAGGATATGACATGACATCATTTTCATAAGTCGGATGATGGAATAATGGTGCACCCATCAGATGGATATGCTTGGAAAGAGTTTAATCGAGTCCATCCGAGCTTCGCGGCTGATCCACGAAATGTTCGATTAGGATTATGCACTGATGGGTTTTGTCCATTTAATATGGTTTCAAATTCATATTCTTGTTGGCCAGTAATTGTAACTGTGTATAATTTGCCTCCTTGGAAGTGCATGACAAGACCATTTATGTTTTTATCAATGATAATTCCAAGGCCAAAGAATCCGGGAAAAAACCTTGATATTTTTCTAAGACCTTTGATTGATGAATTGAATAAGTTATGGTCTGTAAGTGTCGAAACTTATGATGTATACCATAAAGAAAATTTTCAGTTAAAAGCAGCTTTGATGTGGACCATAAGTGATTTTCCAGCATATGGTATGTTGTCGGGCTAGAGTACACATGGCAAATTATCATGTCCTTATTGTATGGAACACAGTAAGGCATTTCGATTAATACATGGTGGGAAAAATTCATTCTTTGACTGTCACCGACGATTCCTACCCATGAATCACCCTTGCAGATATCAGTCGGATAAGTTTATAAAAGGAGTAATTGAAGAGCTCCCTCCTTTTCCTCGTCGATCTGGTTTAGAAATGTTAGTTGAAGTTTCTAAGTTCACCGAGGGACATGTTGGTAGCTCTTCAAATTGTGGGAAAATTCCCGGATTTGGTGTGTATCACAATTGGGTGAAGAAAAGCATTTTTTGGGAGCTTCTATATTGGCACACAAATTTAATTCATCACAACCTAGATGTCATGCACGTAAAAAAACATTTCTTTGACAATATCTTCTACACGGTAATGGATTGCCCTGATAGAAGCAAGGATAATGTAAAGGCTAGGATGGATATGCAGTTGTATTGTAAAAAGCCAGACTTATATTTGCAACAAGATGCAAGTGGTCGAGTTTACAAACCGAAAGCCACTTATTATCTCTTCAAGAAAGAACAACAACAAGTGTTGGCATAGATGAAAGAGTTGTCCTTTCCTGATGGCTATGCTTCAAACATATCACGGTGTGTGAAAGAGGCACAATGTAAGGTCTCCGGCATGAAAAGTCATGATTTCCATGTTTTTATGCAAAAACTTCTTCCTGCTGCGTTCCGACCTTACTTGCCTACCATTGTAGGAGGCATTAACAGAATTGACATTATTTTTTCAGGACATCTGTGCTACTAATTTAAATATCCAAAACTTGGAGTTGATGCAAAGAAATATTATTGAAATAATTTATGAACTTGAAAGGATTTTCCCTCCATCGTTCTTCGACTCCATGGAACACTTAGCAATACACCTACCTTATGAGGCACAAGTTAGTGGACCCGTTCAAAATCGATGAATGTATCCATTTGAACGGTATGTTTTCATACAATGTAATTTTAATTCACTTTAATTGAATAATTTGTTTATTTTTCAAACTAATTAACATAAATAATTTAGGTACATGTTCTATTTGAAGAAGAAAGTCACCAATAAAGCCCAAGTAGAGGGTTCCATATGTGAAGCGTACTTGATAGATGAAATTACAAATTTTGCTTCTTATTATTTTGGTGATGACGTTCAAACAATATAGAATCGAGTTCCACGAAATGATGATGGTGGAGCTAAGAGTGAAGGTGGACAACTTTCTATTTTTTCCTATCCAGGACGAAAATTGTCTAAAAAATATTATAGACGACAATTATTGCATGAAGAAATGAAAATTGTGCACAACTATGTCATTTTAAATTGTCAAGAATTGAAACCCTATATAGAGTAAGTGAAAAACGTTATTTTGTTTCTCAATTTATAATAATTTCATTTCAACTAACAATTTAAAATATAGGCAATGTCGCCATGAGCTACATTCACGACAACCACAATTGACCGATATTGAAATTGAAAAACTATGCGAGGTTGAATTTCCAGTTTGGTTGAAAAACCATGTAAGTATTTTTCTTGGATATTTTGTTAAATTTACTATTCTGTTTGAAATAATAATTCATACATTGTTATTGTTATGCTACGTCGAATACAAATCAACCGGAATTGAGAATCAAATCTTTGCTCTTTCTATGGGTCCGTCAAATTCTGTGAAATGTTATAATGGGTATTATATCAATGGGTTTAAATTTCATACTCAATTTTATGGTCGCTATAAAAAAACAATGAATAGCGGGGTTTGTGTAAAAGGAAGTTGCTACAATGGTGATGAAATTGATTACTATGGAATGCTTGAAGAAGTGATCCGGCTTAAATATTTAGGGAGTAAGTGCAAGATTTTTATGTTCAAGTGTCATTGGTATGATACCAAACGTGGCCTTAAAGTGCATCGTTCAAATGGTTTGGTTGAGATCAAGCATACCTCTAGACTACATGGAAGTGAAGA
The DNA here is from genome assembly GCA_032356905.1 of Salix exigua. Lineage (NCBI taxonomy): Eukaryota > Viridiplantae > Streptophyta > Magnoliopsida > Malpighiales > Salicaceae > Salix > Salix exigua. The sequence continues at coordinate 10,847,048 of CM063593.1, read as the reverse complement.
TTTTGTCTTGGCGTAACAATGTCAACAAGTCTACTATACGTGTCCACCCGATAATAAATCTTCAGAATGGTGGGCAGTTATGAAGACAACAGCTAGAAGTTGTTATAATGTTGAGATGGGTGAATTTATTGAAAACAATGACTATGTTAAAACATTTGATGTTGATCAATCAAATGAAATTTCTTAACCATGTTGTGTGCTTCCTAATATCACATTTGATGAACCAAATATATTTGTTGACACATCTTATTATGAAGAAGTCAACCAAAATGATTTGCTTACGGTAGAGGGAAATTGGGGAGACGATAATGAGGAAATTGAGTATGATAATGAAGTCATTGGTGATGATGATAATGATGATGATGATAATCATGATTTGATTAGAAGTGATGATGATGATGATTAGCATTATGCAGGTATATTCAATGCATTTATCTTTATGTGATGATGATGTTGATTAGCATCCTGCTTGTATTTCTTATGATATTTAATATTTTTTTGTTCATATTTTTTTATTATTGTCATATTGATTAGTTTTTACCAACAATACTTATTGACGACGATCCAATTGTTGTAGGATGTCTAAACGTCCAGCTATATTACAATATTCCAGAAGTGATAGGTCCACATCCAGAGCGAATATAACTACATCTACCGTGGATAGGAACACATCATCTTCTCACCAACCCGAGCCTGATCAAGTACAGGATTATTATACACACCGTGTTGCAAGTACATTTCCTCATCAAGAGGTTCATCTGAGGTTAAATGCACATGAAGCTTTCGGGTTTCAAGATTTGTTAGCAACACAAGGTATACCACGAGATGATACAAACATGTTCAGATAATTTAATGTACATCATCAAGGTTATGCGGGAGGAGTTGGAGATGAAGTTGATGAAGACAGTAGTGATGAGAGAGAATTCGATGAGTCACGAGAAGGTAGTAACCTGCGATGTTCGGAGGATCCAGATTGCCTCCATTCAATCCATGGTTCAAGCTGTTCTCAAACCAGTGTAAGCATTAAACGGAAGAGTTTTGACACGGCAATCGATCTAGTGTCGGGAAAAAAAGAACTCAGTTTGTATGGAACATCCGAGTAAATATAATATTTTTATTACATAGTCATCATTTGTGACAATTATTGTTCCATTAACGTTTGTTACTTTAATTTTTCAGGTTCAATAACGCTTCATGTGGCAGAGAAATCGAAATAATTTTGAGAACTAATTTCAAGGGGCCATGGCACTCTTGGGATAAAGTTGATGCCATGTGTAAAGATGAACTGTTTAAGGAGTTCAAGGTATGTTTTTCTGTTAACTATTTTTGAGGGAGATTTGACAATCATGTTTAACAGTAGTTGAATGATTATTGAGAATTGATTTGCATTGTTTGTTTAGTAGTTTGGAAATTGAAGGAATTGTTTCCCTGAAAGTATCATGATTTTTATGTGAAATTGGCTGATGGATACTTTGTTTTCTTGAGGGAGTAGTGTTCTTTATGATTAATAAGAATAATGAATTTGTATCTGTGTTGATTATGTTTTGCAAATGATTGGCACGAGATACTAGTTTTTTGTTAAATGATGAGGTTGTTTGAGATTTGTGTGTTTATGTTAACTTTTATTAATTGTCATATGTATTTGATAGAAAAAATATGCCTTCCCCGTAGAAGATGAAGCAATTGTTCGTAAAATATGGAAAGATAAATCTCGAACTTCCTTGAACCAACATTTGGCAAGAGCTCGAAATAAAGCTATGTCAATAATAGGTACACAAATATCATTGATTGCCTGGATAAAGGACCTGTATGAATCCAAAATGAAGATTGGAATACGATGATCAACGATGTTTGGTCTACCGATAGATTTTGCAAACGATCCAAAACATCAAAACAAAATAGAATGAAGCAAACAGATGGGAAAATAAGTACCCATTCTGCTGGCTCTGTGTCATTTGCATCGTATCGAGCTAGTATGGTACGAAATGTTGTTGAACACTTGTAATTTAATTTGTTTAATATTTTTGTTGCTAACTTTTTTTTTCATGTTCGTAGCAAGAACAGGCCGGGGGGAAAGAACTTCCTTGGGATGAGGTCTTTTCTGCTTTGCATCAAAAATCAAATGAGACCGGCACATTTGTAGATAACCGGTCTAAAATAGTGGTGGTAAGTACTTATATTTTATTATATATATATGAAATATCATTCATATTCAAATTAATATATTTTGACATGGACTTGTCTGTTTGCGGGAAAAATATAGAAATGAGATGGTTGCAAGATATGGACCTGATCTGGACAATCATCCCTCATTTGATGGAGCAGCTTGGTGTGAGGCTTCAGGGGGAGTAAGCAAGGGTCGAGTATATGGTGCACCCCATATGCCTAAATCTAAAGTTGATGTGAGTTCTTCTTCACAAACCTACTCAGTAAATTCATCATATCCAAGCACAACAACTAATAAACGGTATGAAGAGCAATTGAATAAAATGGAATCTAAAATTTCTTCCATTGAAGATTGTCTTAAGCTCTTGGTTGGACATATGGGTCTAAGTATGCCAACACCTGTAGCTCCGTCGATGCCATCACCTGTGGCTTCGTCGATGCCATCACCTGTGGCTCCGTCGATGCCATCACCTACAATGGCACCAGGACCTCGACCTCGACCTCGACCTCAAATGCCATATAATGGTCCATCTTCCTCTCATCAACAAAATCGTAGATCATTTCTGCCTTAAATATATATTTTTAATTTCATGTTTATTTACTTAGTGAAATAAATGTAATCGAATGATTTGTGTATTAAAAATTTTAATTTATAATAAATTTATTGTCCACCATATTTATTTTATTTTCAACATTAATAATAGTTCAATATTTCCAAGTGCTTCTAAAAGATTTAGTTGTAATTAATTTAAATTAAAATATATTAAAAATAGATTTTAAATATATAAATATTTAAATAATATTACTGTCGTTGCAATTGCAATGGTAACACCGTTGCACTTGCAACGGGATGGCGGTTGTCGTTGCAACGGCGCTCCGTTGCACTTGCAATGGGAGTGCCGTTGCATTTGCAACGGGATACCCGTTGTAAAATTTGTATTTGCAACGGTTCCAATTGCAACGGTTGTGCCGTTGCAAACTAATTTTGAATCGATTTTTTTTCTAACGGATTATGTCCGTTGCAAATGCCGTTGCTAATTATATATTAGTAACGACTTTCTTTGTAATTTGCAACGGATCAAGTCGTTGCAAATGGCCCTCTTTTTTTGTAGTGAGTTTCATGATTTGTTTTGGTTGGTTTTAATAAGGTTATTTAGGCCTTATGCCTTCGAAAAAGTACTTAATGAGTTAACTTCAACTAACTCAGGTTGTTTTTGTGTATTTCTAATTCATTTATTTAATATTGTGTTGGTTAAAAATTGAGTTTTATGATTTATTTTTTATGGAGATATCTTGATCTCATGATCTAAGGCTTGAGTTTTGGCATTTGAACCCTAATGAAATCTTGTTGTTTTTTTAATTTTATTTCTAATATGTTATCTTGGTCTTATGACTCGGGTTACGAGTTTTTAGCTTTGAATTTAATTCCTTATTAGGTTGTCCTCCTCTCATGACATAGGTTGCAAGTTTAGCGGGTTAACTCAATTTCTTTAATTAACTTGTTATTTTTTTTAATTTCTATTATATGATATTATATTTCATTAGGAATTAAACTTCATGATTTGCTTTGGTTAGCTTCTTATTAGGTTATATCAACCTTATCACCCATAAATAGTGTTTAAAGGCTTAACATGAGTTGACTTGCCTCATTTTTGTGTTATATTTTAATTTTAAAAAAAATTAACGTTCAACATCAAATCTAACTAGGTTGATTGAGGATTAAACTTTGTAATTTATTTTGAGTTTCTTTATATATGGTTATTCTAGTCTTATGACAAAAGTTTATGATTTTACGGGTTAAATTAAGTTATCCTTTTGTTTTCTTATATGATGTTATCTTTGTCTCATATGTGAAATAAAAAACAACTAGCCATAGATAATATTGATATAAACAAGTAATTGTTAGTTGGAAAGAATTTTTTAGTAAGGAATTAACCATTATAGATAATCTTCCTAACTAAAGAAATAGGTACCATAGATAGTTCATACAAATAAGAAATTAGTTATTATAGAGAAATCTCTACTACATATGAAATATTTTTTTAGAGGGTATCTTCACTCAATATGGAAAGTATTTGTTTGAAAGAATTCACTTAAAATAGAAGTAGTTGATGTAGAAAGTCCATTTTTTAAACATTTTCTATTATAGATGATTTCTAGTTAATAAGAAAAACTTAATTATTATTTAAATTAATACAATCACTTCATCAAATCTTTTGGAAAGGAAGCTATTCAATGAATTATTTGATAACTATAACAGGTCCACTAATTATTTTAGGTTAAAATTCATAAAGTTTCTGAAACCAAGAATGAGTTGCGATTGATAAAAGAATAAGGGGAATGAGAAAAATAATCCTAAGGAATTAGTAAGGTGATAAGAAGTAATTATATAAAAGAAAAGAAAGGAATGATGGTGTAAGCATTGATTAAAAATTAATAATGAAAATAAATCTATTTAATATTGATGTTGACTTCTGGAATCTTATATGGACCATGTAACGACCCGATCTATTATATATATATATATACTCAACACACATGGTGCCGATAATCAGCAAACTGGATCACCTCACATCATTAAAATAATATTCCATACAATGAACATTTAATTTAAAAGTGAATCTTACATGAACGCGTAATATTGTGGTTGCATGATTAGAGATTTATATTAAAAATATACATACATAGACATGGGTTTACAATCCTATCCTACTAATAGCCATTACAAATTTAAACAAAAGGGTCTGATAAAAGTGATCCATTCAATACATTAATTCATACAAAAATACATTGTGATTTAGAATGCATCTACATGATCCCTTACAAAAGTAGGTTCCCGTGTATCGGGTTTCCTAGACATTCCGTGGATGTGACGTCCCTACAACAATACAAAACATTTAAGAGAATGTAATCACTTAATGATGATAATAATAACAGTGACCAAACGGTCTGGCAATTAAATGAAGCTTCAACAATTATAATTTTTGCATATACTTGATGCAATTAGCTTGTAATGCTTATAGAAGCATCATTTTTCTTTTTCAAGCAACCATAATCTTAGAACCAGTTATCCTCCTAAGGTATTGTTTGTTGAGGTTAACCGTTCATTCCCCATGCTCCTTCTTTTTGGATGCCATTAGTCGAAGCCAATCATTCATTTATCTCGGCAATCCATTCGGATGCCATTAACCGAAGCTAATCATTCAATTGTCTCGGCCATCCATTTGGATGCCATTAACCGAAGCTAATCATTCAATTGTCTCGGCCATCCATTTGGATGCCATTAGCCGAAGCTAAGGAATCATTTGTCCTGATCATTCATTCGGATGCCATTAGCCGAAGCTAAGCAATCATTTGTCCTGATCATCCATTCGGATGCCATTAGCCGAAGCTAATCAATCATTTGTCTCGGCCATCCTTTCAGATGCCATTAGCCAAAGCTAATCAATAATTTATCTCAGTCATCCTTTCAGATGCTATTAGCCGAAGCTAATCAATCATTTGCCAACATTTATGCAATTCAATAATCTAATATAGACTCTAACACAATAGAATAATATGTGTATTAAAGCAATTCCTTATGCATCATAAGAAAAAGGGAATGTGCTAGTCACCTACCTGCTCCACCTGTGGGATGTTCTTGTCTTAACGATGGTCCGATCTTGACTACACCGCTTGCGACATCAATGGTCATAAGTCAGTACATTTGTATTTCTGATTCACATTTATCACCGCACTTATTTCAAGAGTGTTTATATTCAAGTGTTCTACATTTTCCACCATCAAGTCATGAAATCGTTTCTAGCATTTAAATCAGCAACGAAACTAGTTCGTTGTAGGTTGCCATTTCAGCAGCAAAAACTGCTTCACAAAAACTTGTTCACGAAAACTGGTTCACAAAAACAAATTCGTGAAAACTGATTCGCGATGACTAATTCACGATGATTACTTCATGAAAAATGCTTCGCGATTACTGATTCGTTGCAGGCGACACAGTTTTTGGTAGTGTATCATACTTTTCTGCAAACACACCATTCAACAGCGAATGTTAATTTGCTACAGCCATAACATCTTTGGCAGCGACATCACAATTCGTTGCGCTTTAAAACACACAATTCGACAGCAAACGTATACCACACATGTTGTACAACCTGTAACAAATTTTTAGTAGAACACACACATTGAAACCATGAATTTCGGCACATAATCCTTGGTGTGAACCAGCCCAGAAACATCAGCAAGGACCCATTACATGTTTATGGGCTTGATTCATGGTTTTGAAGGTTTCACCCAAGTAATAATTGCAAGGACCATTGAAGTATATATATCTAGGAGGGGTCCAACCCGCTTTATTTGGGCCATGAAGTGAGGACACTAAAGGAGCCAAAAGAATTCTACTACAACTTGGAAACATGGGATTGATGGGCTAAATGGAAAAGAATAAATAAACCTTATGGGCTCCATTTAAGTTAGTTAGCTACAACCCAAGGCTTGTTTGGGCTTAATTAAGACTTTGTTTGCAGCTAGGATCCAAGGCTTGCTTTGATTAAGTCATGGGCTTTTCAATTTAGGATGTTGGGTCAGTTTTGAGTGGATCTCATTTAAGTCCGTATAAGGGGTCCATTAGGGTTAGGTTCTTAAAAGACTACTTCAACTCATGTTAGACAAAAAATTTGGCAGCCATTGATTAAATTTTAATTCTGAACTTTTCAGTTTATGTGTTAGTGATTCTTGCATTCTTTAGTTCTTGAACGAACAGAATCCAACATATCGAAGATTAACTAGCTTCATGATGTCATTCTACTCATTCCAATAGTGCTGGTGCCTTGGGGTAGGTTTTCATTGTGTAACACTCCTATCAGACTTATTTTGGTTTTTTGGGATCAGATCTCATTTTTGGTTGTGGGTTGCATAACCACGTGATCAAGAGGTTCGCATCAATCCTTCAACAAATCCCAACCGAAACACATAAATTTTCAGCAGAAACACACACAAATTTCCAGTAGAAACATACACAAATTTCTAGCAGGAACACATAATTTCCAGTAAAAAAACACATAAATTTCCTACAGAACACACATAAATTTCCAGCACAAACACACACAAATTTCTAGTAGAACACACATATTAAAACCATCAATTTCAGCACATAATCCTTCAACAAATCCCAACCGAAGCACATAAATTTTTAGCAGAAACAAACATAAATTTCCAGTAGAACACGCATTGAAACCATCAATTTTGGCACATAATCCTTCAACAAATCCCAACCAAAACACACATAAATTTCCAGCAGAAAAACACACAAATTTCCAGCAGGAACACACACAATTTCCAGCAAAATATACATCATTTTCCCAGCTGAAACACACATAAATTTCCAGTAGAACATATAGAAACCATCGATTTCAGCACATAATCCTTCAACAAATCCCAACCGAAACACATGAATTTTCAGTAGAAAAACACATGAATTTTCAGTAGAAAAACACATGAATTTTCAGTAGAAAAACACATATTGAAACCATCAATTTTGACACATAATCCTTCAACAAATACCAACCGAAACACATATGAATTTGCAGCAGAAACACACATAAATTTCAAGTAGAACACACATATTAAAACCATCAATTTTGGCACAAAATCCTTCAACAAATCCCAACTGAAACACATATAAATTTTCAACAGAAACAAACATAAATTTCTATTAGAATACACATATTGAAACCATCAATTTTGGCACATAATCCGTCAACAACTCCCAACCAAAACACATATAAATTTTTAACAGAAATACACATAAATTTCCATTTTATTCATTTTTCTTTGTAAATGGTATAAATTGGCCTCATTTTATTTGTGTTTCCTTGTTTCTCTTAGCTCTTAGCTAATTTGAGTTTCCCTTACAACTACTTCAGGTCTTAGGTCAATTTCCTTAAGGTTTTCTTCTTAGGTCTTAAGGAGAAGAGAAAGGGGGTTTCATGACCCATACCTTTCGGATTTAACTAAGTTTGAGGAAGGTTTGACACTTTTTTTTCTCTTTTCCTGCTAATTTTTCTTCCTTTCTTCTTTCCTCTCTCGTTTTCTTCTTTTTTCCTCTCACATTTTCCAGCCATCTTTTTCCTTTCTTCTAAGCAATTGTCCAATCTTCTCTCACAATCTTAACTCTTTTTTTCTCACACGCTCACAAAACACTTACTACTGGATGCTTTAGATTTATAGAGGAAAGGAAGAACGAGTTTTTTGTTGTTTTGGGAAGGGGATGAGTCATCCTCTCTCTTGTTTGTCCTTGTATTTATACTTCTCTTGAAATGTGGTGGGTTGTTTGGGATTGGTTTAGATGTGTTATTATCCTTGTTTTGCTATATATAAAACTGGATTTATCTAATCCCTCCCTCATAGCTCCTTAAAGAATCAGTAGTGAAAACTATGTCGCTATTGATCACAAAACAAAGTCAGAATGGCGCAAAACTCACCCAGTCGATGAAGTTCACCATTTGAAGAAAAAAACAAGGGCATGGCCCCCGATGTCCATCGGTTTTTGGCCAAATTCCATCGTTTCGGCCCCGAAATTGTCATTTTTCATCATTTTGAGAAAGTCTCATCTTAACTATAACTCTTTATTTAACTGTCTAAATTGATTTTTGTCAATTAATGCTTAATCAGGGTTTATAGACATATCGTATTCTGCATTTATATCAATTCTGTCATTTATGGTTTATTTTTGTTTTTCCTATCCATCATGGTTCAAGTTCGGGTTTTGCTTTAAACACCATTGTAAAGCCTTTGGTCAAATTATCTATTAATTATTAAATAAAATTCCTTGAATTTTTGTGAGTTCATCTCGTTGCAATTTAATTACAGAATATTAACGTTGGTCGTATTTCTTTATGATTTTCTGTTGCGTCACAAAATCAACAGCAAAAACTAAGTCAACCTTTATTATATATTCTCTCGGGTGTTAATAGACCACGTCGGGACATGAAAATTGGCTCATGTGCTTGAATTCTTCTTTATAGAAAAATACTCTAAATATTTTAAATGCTTAGTTATTTAGCCTGGAAAATACACTAAATAAATTCATAAAATGATTTTGGAGAAGTTGTTAAAACTTGAAAACAATACAAGAGTACTAGTTGCATGTGAAATCATGTTAAACGATATTTAAATTATATTAAAAAAATAAAAGTATATACATCCACTGTTTTAGACTTGTTGTCCATGAATGTACCAAACTCCTTCGCACTCTGATGCAAAATTGAAAAGACAACATCTCATGAAGGTTCTATCCCACCTGATAGCAAGATAAATATTAAACAATTAAAATTAGTTATGTTGAACAAAACAATTCTTATCATGTTAGCTCGATATGATGCAAATTACATTGTACCATCAGATTGAGTGCTTATTTTTCTATCCTTTTAAATTAATTTATTCTGCTTTGAAGATTGTGATTGCCTTTGGAATTCAGTGGTGAACCAAACATCTATGATCATGTTATTCCAATCATCATTGTTTATCCAAATAGAACCTTTATCAACGTAATCTATAATATTTGTGGTGTTCATACTTGACATAACTTTTTTACAAGCTCGTGTCTATTGCTGCTTCAAGGCAATCCTAGCTTTATTTTCCTAAATATTATGAAACATTTGTTCACTTCCTTATGGAAAATGTATTTTTTTCTATCAAATTAAACATGATAAGTAGATAGAAATTTGCAAACAAAATCCATAAATATATATATAAAAAAATTAATCTACGAAAAAGTATGTCATATTCCAAGAAACTGATTTGTACAACTCAATAATTAAAAAATATGCATTGACCACGATCCTTTTTTAGCTTTGTTTTGCTTATCTTTTTTTTTTCATATTTTTCTTACCTTTCACTAATAAAGATGCAGAAAAGGAAGAAAAATATTGAAGAGTATTGGGAATCATGCGCAAACTTGTATTTAGAAATTCTTTCATTTTTTATGAATAAATAAAAAATAGTAATGGCTCGTGGATGACGGCTAAGTAGAGGCTTGGGGTTTTTAAGAATAAATTAACTTGACAGTAAAAGAAGATTAGAACATCAACATCAGTTTTGCAAGCATGTCAAAAGAGTTGTGTAATTTTTACTTGGGATTATGAACTGCAGTTTTGAGAATGAGTTTAGATCTAAACTCATGGAGCCTCTGATGCTTGTGATCCTAACGTGAAATGTTTGCGAACCCGACTCCGACCATTAAAATCATTAACAAAACTCTGTGTCTTGGTGCTGCAGACAAAAACAAATCGCACTTTCAGAAATTAGGCCTTCATTAGCAGGATATTGAAAGATTGGAGTGGTTTGTTGTCTTGTCTTGGAAAGTTGGAAAATCACTTGATAGTTGTCTCCACGAAAACTGCAGTCTGGAAAGCTTCCTCATCATCGCATGTGAACTCCACATGACACAAGCACACATGAGCTCCCACTTGGTGTCACAACCACCAGCCAACGTCTTAGGGAGCGGAGGTCGTGTACCAATCAGCCCTTCGAGTTGTCCCTATCGGTGTCTCCTAGAACCACACCCCAAGAGTCCCAGAAGGATAGTGTCCGAACCACGAGGGACTACTTACCCTAGGAAGGCCCCATGTAGGGCAAAGGTAATCTAGCTACAAGGAAAACAAAGGGTGGGCTTCCCCGTCTGCGGGCGGCCGGCTTAGGGCAGAGACAACAAAACGAAAACATTTATTTTCAGATGTCTATGAATGGGGACTTGATTGCTATTACATTGATGTCTCTCTTCTTGTCGATAAATGGATTTATAAATCATTGAATACCTTGTAAATGCATTAGTGTATGTATTTCAAATCACGAAATTAAACACGTGGATGAGAGAACTAATTAAAGATCTCTTCCTCTAATCTCATGTTTTATTTTGTTTAAGATCTTTTATTTGTTTCTTGATTTACCTTCCAAAACCAGTGTAATCTAACCTTTAATTTGAGTCACATTTTTGCTATCATAAGGACTTATTAAAAAAAAATCATAAACATAAAACACATTTAGATTTGTTTAGACACCAAGATCATATAATTATGATATTCATATTTAAATTTATTCTTCATTTACGAAAATATATTCTTGAAGTTTATGGTACAAAACATTCCCCTTTTTTCTTACAATAGAAAATTTCATTTTCTCCCTATTTTTCCCCAATCTATGTGCGCTACTTCTTGAAGGTAAATTTTATCATATAATTGAGCTATCATGAATTTTTTTTATTCCTGCATATAAATAAGAATAAATAAATAAAGTCTATATAAAATAGAAATATTTAAAATAAATTAGCATAAACTTTAAAAAAAAAAGGTATGAAAGAATTGTGTGAAATAAATTGCATCGAATACCTCTAAACTTACTTCGTAATAGCCCTCAAATAAGAAAGAAATAATTAAAACAACAATCAATATATTTCATAAAACTTGTTGCCTTAAAGATTGCCTAAAGTTTATAATCCAAAACTATCATTCAATGTCACACGAGTCCAAAAGGTTGTTGAAAACTAAATTTCATCTTATTCTCAATTTTCTCATCTGTATACCTTTCATTCTCACTTTATTATTAGCTCCCAATATAATTTTTTTATGTAAATAACTAATTATCAAAAGTATATCTAGTTATGGCATTGACAATTCAAGCTAAAATGAAGGATAAAAAGAAAGGATAAGATTCAAACAAAGTAAGAGAATTATATTTTAAACATAAATAGAGCATCCTCATTGTCGCATGTGTGCGTCATCACATTGATCATCTTTTTATGACAGGATTTACGTTAAAGGATGTAGGTGAAAAGAACAAAGAATTCAATCTGGCCAAAGGAATGGAAGTCGCCACCTAATTTTAAATTTTAGTCACTAGAAAATCTATAGATTTGCTAGAGTATAGGGAAAGGAACAAGTAGGGAAAGGAACAAGTTGTGAATAGAGAGAACCTATCACCCCTAAAACACAATATCCACTAAGTTGCATTGTTTTTTATTTGAAATAAACTAACGTCTTGTTGTGTTTTTCAATTGTTGGTCTATTTAAAGATAAAAAAATAAAATCCCCTTCAATAAAGTGATAAAATATACTAAAATTTCATTCAATTCATATATTCTTTTCTAATGGCCATTTTGGCTAAGAGTCCTTTCGGAAAATCATAGTTTTTTCCCTTTACCCCATCAAATTGATGATACTTCACCAAGCCCTCGATATAAGAAAAGAGTAATGCTTCCAAATCCATCATGCCATCCATGGACGACTATTTTTATTTTCAATCCACGTCCCCATCTATTCAAATTTTGATCAATTCTTAATAATGATCTCTCGTTTAATTAAAAGACTGATCCAGTAGATATGTATGCTATCATGTTTACAACGTGCATTGTCATAGCTGTGGCGTGTATGCATCGCCAACTGCGATACCGTTTCCGATCAAAGATTTGCAAAACAAACTAGCTTTGAACCATAAATTTATATATTTTTGAATATTTTTAACTTTAAAATAAATTTTTAAAAATAAAATATATTATTTTAATACATTTCTAAAATAAATCAAATTTCCAAACACTATTTTCATTTTCACATTGGAAAAAACACGGCAACAAACTACCAAGTAGAAATCAACAGCAAAGTACACTGCCTCACCATTTTCAGCCTTCAAGATTAAGATTTGAGAAGCAACGACTCTTAGACATCTTTTAACCAAATTCCAAGGGGCACACAAACTAATTTCTGAGGCATTTTTATCTTTTTCATCAAGAAGACAACTTCACTTGTGACCCTCCTTAACAAAAGCCACGTCCCCACTTGCACAAGTCGCTGACAGCAAGTGTTTCGCTTGATTAGTATCATCAACTTCTGTTGACTTGGTGCTGGTTGCCAGAGATTCACTTCCATCTTCTTCTGAAGATTATTTGCCAAGAAAGTGAAACACCAACACCAACACCAAACAGGACAATCAAGGTTATAATTGACTGGATGTCAGATTGCAGTATATGAAAAAAAAAAAAGTTACATTCAAGAAATGGATTACTCACCTATGCCCTCATGGTATTCAGGTAGCCGTTTAACAGTAGTTACTTGAAGGCTCTCGGGAAGTAGACAACTACAGAGAGCACCTGAAGTTTTGGCGAATAACAACGTTAGTTTTCTTTCTCACAAACGGTGTTTCATTTGCAAATAAAACTCAGGTGAGATTTCAGCAAAGCCAAACGACTTATTTTTGTAATATCCCTAATGATGCTTGACCAACTGAACTTAAAGGTAAACACTGAGCTGAGAGCAGCATCTAAGCCCACCGCAGCTGGCTCTCTGCCGGTAGGGGTGGAAATTTAGGAAATGTTATCAATTCAAAGAACGGAGAAAAGCTTAACAAAATGGAAGAATGCTTCATACCTAGCCGGGCAAGCCGATTCACCCATCCTGGTATGCACTTGCCTGTCAATCTCCATGACATGTCATCTGTAAAATGGTTGCAATTTTTGGAGATTAGGTGATAGGTATCGCCATGATACTCGGAAGCAGCACTCTCTATAAATGTCCGGAATTCTAAGGGAGGCATATTTATCCGGCCTAGAGGGATAGAACATCTGTAAATAAAACCAGGGCAGCTCCTTGGCTCCACTTCAAAAACTCCACTGGCAGAGAAGTCATGGGCTCCGAATCCATATTCCTTACCATGGACTGATCGCACATGCAGAGAAAGTCAAAGAAGTTCATTACATTTACGGGAATGACCATGGACACTAAGATTCTAATGTCGAGTTCACGTCTTCTAAAATGCATAATGACTTGAAAAAATAGCTACTCGCCCTTCCAAAATCACAACAGATTTTGACAAACTATTGTTATTGAATATCATTGTCCAAAAATTATAAAACAACAAATCAGAACACTCTGCGGCTCTTAAAAAACAATCATAATAAAACTGAAGCAATACGGGATGTACTGCAAGGTAAATGCGGTGAAAATTACCTTTTTCAGGCAGGCAGGCAGGCCATAATTGTTGTTAAAGAAGAAATAATATGGTTGGTGACATTGAATTTGGATTAACAAAAATGCAAATCAAAGCACGTACAAATTATATTGGATGAATTTATTAGCATTTCGGACAGCGTAAACCCTAACACAGTAAGATTTCAGTATTCGAAATCATCAAATCAAGAAAGAATCACCAATTCAAAATAGAAAGGGAGAGAGAGACCTTCAATGCCTGAATGAAAAATCCCAAAACCGAACCAATAGGTGTACTGGTTTAGTGGTATGAGATCGTATATGTTCAATACCACCTGCGTGTCACTGTTATTCAAAAAATCAGAGCTCGAACTCGAAATATCATCTGCCGCCCCCATTTTCAACCCAGATCAATCAACTTTAGAAATGCCCACTTGAATCTCTCACAGTCACATATCCATCTCCTGCCAGAAAGCAGTAACTTTTGAGATAACAAACAATAAAAGTGTTTAATCTTTTTTCTCTACGATGATGTAATAATGATGGGCAATAGAAAAAATTAGCAAACAATTTTTATTTTTTTTTATGTTCAGAAAAAAAAATAGCAAAGATGAAGATATACAGATTTGAAACATGCCAGAACAAAGGGATATCAAGTCTTTGAAACTAAAACAGTGATGAAAATCGTATAAAGAAAGCCCATACAGTAAAAAAACCAACCCCGAAAATCCTAATTATTAATTACTTAATTTTTCTTTCAATCAAACCCCTCTGTCTCTCACACACACTCAAATGAAGAAGAAGACATATAAATTCAAATGGGGATAATAGTTTTAAGAAATTTGTAGTTTTTTTTATGGGAAGAATAGATAAAAAAAATTAATATTTTTATTTATTTTCATATAAGTTAATTGAATTCATGCTTTGATTACATGAATTGATCACCATCTCTTTGTTTTAGATTTTCCTATTTGTAGACTAAACAATATTTGTATACCCCCATTTAGCATCATAAACTCAAAAAAAAAAAATACAATTGCTTAATTTTTATTTTTTAAAAGGTTCAAAATTCACCCCCTAAAAGTCTGAAATTTGGGTTGATTAGTCATTATTCATGTGCAATTTTACCCGGTGCTTAGCGGGTGTATGTCTTCCTTCTCTTTTTTTTTGGTTTTTGAACAGTGCATTAATGAAACTAGCCCCCGAAAAAGACAAAAAACGTCACGCGGTTTCAGGGACTCCGAGGTAATTGACCATTTCGGCCCGGTTCGGGCGGGCGGTTCGTGTTTTTTTAATATTTCTTTAAACAGTGCATTGGTCGTTTTAGCCTTCGAAAACGACAAAATAACGCACAGGGTGGGAGGGGTGAAACGGTAATTAGCCAATTTTTTATTCTTTTTCGCCCTTGTTACTGTTGGCGCGTCCCAACACGCGCCGTCCATTTCCGCGCGCGCGTGTGTTTTATGCAGTGCGTGCTACGTCATACGGCGTCCAAAACTGATCAACCGGTGTCTAGAACGATGTTTCACCATGCTCTCTTCCACATGGGGCGGCACGTGTATGCATGTGATTCCCAAGTAGGTGTTAATGGGCGTTTGAATTTCCCTCCCTCATTTCTCTCTCCTCCTGCTCAAGCTGACGTCAGCGAAATAGTTTTTTTGTCAAAATTCATTTCAGTCCCTGAACGTTATAATTTGTTTTTCTGGCCTTTATTGTAACTATATAAGTTTTGATTTGTTTCAATTTCATCATTCAATTGAAATTGATTATGTGTTGAAGTTCCAGTTCGGTTCTCATGCTTTTAAATTTACGGGTTGGGCTGGAATTCTAAATATTTTTGGTATCAAAGTTTTGATTAATTGCAATTTCATCCTTCCATGAAAATTTATTATAAATCCTTAATATTTTAGGTATCAAAAGTTTGATTTCTTTCAATTATATCCTTCTATGCAAGTTAATTATGAATTTCAGTGTCATTTCAATCCCAGTTCTTTTAGTTTCCGGTTTTGTTTTGAATTATTTGATTTCAATGTTTGGATTTACTTCAATTTTGTCTTTTAAATTTAAGATATTATTGAAAACATATCAAATTAATTATATATTTGTATATTTATGTCAAATTAAAGTATGTAAAACTAATATAATGTTCAAATATTTATTGAATATTTAATCTATAAATATATAAAAAACTTGTCGCATCGCGCGGGTAAACCGCTCGTTTATTACTAAACTAAAATCTCGGGCTTTTGTATGTGCTCACAAATATTACCTACAAAAAAACAAAATAAATCACTAGTTTCTTACACTAAGTGGGCATAACTCTACAAAGATATTGTTAGTGAATCTCGAATCATTAACAAAAAAAAAAACATTCACTTTAAGTCCAAGATCTTTACTAGTAGACTAACCCTTAGGTTAATGAGATAAATTTTGGACAAGGTGTTTTCTAAATCACATGCCTTCTATAAATATTGGCATATTAAATGCTTAAGATTATTTTTTTATTAAAAAAAATCTACCTAATAAGTCTTCTTCACAGTCATTTAACCATTGAACAGTTTTTCATATTTTGTAATGTTCAGATTTATTTTTCCAACAAGTGTAGTACTCATAATATTAACACAATTCTCACTATCAATAATCATATTACAAACTTTATTATTAATGTGACTTCTAGTATAGAATATGTTCTTTTTTTGTTTATCTAATTCATATACAAACCCTTTGATACAAAAAATAATAATAAAAAAATATGTAATAAAATCAGTGGAATTATAGTCTAACGGTTGAAATAAGTGATGAAAAGAATAAATTGAAAAAACAATGTTAAGAAGATACAAGAAGACAAAATGTTTGGCTAAAAATAACAAATTTCTAGTAGAAAAAACAGTCCAACTATTTTGAGAAAAGGTTGGACCAATATTTCTAAATTGATGGAATCATTTCTCAAAATAGTGAGACCATTTTGATCAAAGTTGTCAATACCATTCCGGTTTCTCTATTAGAACGGAACGTTATGATTTTAGAGCATTTCAGTGTGCCGTTTCTGGGTTGTACTATCCATATATAATTAATTAACTATATATATAAAAATTAAAATATTAATTTAACAAGCATAATTAAAATTCAAGATAAATTAACTTTAAATTATACAATATAAATATAAAGTCAAACAAACATAATCTCAAAATTAGAAAAAAAAATCACAAGTTAATCAAAATAAAGAGGATTTTAAGGCCGAAAAAGTACCGAGTGTTCCGGCCAAAATTTGACTGGAATATCCAGAACGGGCCGGAATTAAAACCGAGATGAAAACGACGCCGTTTCATTTTGGTTTTTTTTAACAGAACGAAATGTTCCACCATTCCGATTGGAACGGAACGGAATTGACAACATTGATTTTAACTGATTTTTTTATAAAACTGATGAGGTGCTTTTTTGGAGAAAAACAATTGTTATTTTAATTCTTCTCTTCTTACTACTCTAAAGACTGTAGAGTGAAAAGAGTGAGTTTTGGGAGGAAAAATACATTCTTAAAAGATTATAGAGAGAGAAGATTAAGTTAGAATAGAAATCAAAGAGAACAAATCGAAAAAGGGGTAACATCTGATCTCAAGATATAACAGCACCTAACAGTCCAGTCTACAACAAACATTTAGCAGATGTTTTCTAGAAAGCAATCTCCCAGAAAACCAACGGATTTCATTTATTTTGAATTATTATTGGAATACAGAACAAAGTTGAATCAAGCACTGTCTCTAATATCCTGACAAACTGAAGAGAATGATTAAATTCAAATATGCCTAATTTATTCCTGCAAGAGAAGTTTTTAACCTTCAAAGGGGTTAGGACTGCTACAAATTTGACTGGAAACTATTTGGTTGTTGTTTCAAATGTACAGCATCAAATGTTGAACCTTGATTTACCCAGGAAGTGATTAGGTGATGCGCAATTGCAAAAGGTCCAGGGAGAAACATGAGAGAAAGTTCCCCACTTTCTACTTTAAAATCTGATGATAAGCTCTGTCCTTTCTTAACCCCTCTGCACATCCGGTCCACTTTGGCCGCTGCTGTTCTTTGTGCCTTCTCGTATTCAACAAACATTAATGCTTTCGGACATCTTCTCTACTGTGCCATTGAGCATCTAAATGATTCAGAAATTCAATATTAGCCCCTGATATGTCTCCGACAGACCATCCAACTATAAAAAGTATGTACAAGCTCGCTTAAGTATTATAATACATGACATAAATCGAAAGAGATGGAAGAGACCAATAAAAGTGTATCAAATGATACATCATCGTGATTTCTTTTCCCCCATTATATGCACATTACTGTCACATCTTCCACTAGAAATCATATCAACACCTAGTGAAAGTGTAAATGTAGTTTCTTGTCCCTTTCTACAGTTAAGGGATCAAAAGTGTTGGAATGAGCTGTACAAAATAAGAGAGAATAGGAAAGTATTGCTGTAATATTCAAGTCTATCTCGCTGTCATGTAAATCCCGATTGTTAAGGGATAGTATTTGATTTCTTTCCAAACACAACTAGGAAGGATGTATATTGTAATGTTTATATGCTCTGCCTCATCAATAAGAAAGACAGAACGAATTCTGCAGAAACCATACCTAAAACTAACATGGTATCAGAGCATAGATCCTTCAATTGATCTATTGCTACAACAGACGTTGCTAGAACCAATAGCAACATACGAACATGGAAGAAACAGAAGGAATGGAAGCACCACTGGCAGAACTAGAGCAACCAAATATGGCTGCAAATATTGAAGATCTTATGGCAAGAATGACTCGAGCCATAAGCCAGAATCAAACACAGACCCCAACAGTAATGCATGATATTACTGCAACACAAATTGGTATCAAACTCGATGGTACTAATTATGCTTTATGGTCCCAGATTGTTGAGATGTTCATCTCAGGAAAAGACAAGTTGGGATATATAAATGGCGATCTTCCGCAACCAGAACCGAATGACCCTTCGTTCAGGAGATGGAGGACAGAAAACTCAGTGGTCAAGGGATGGTTGATCGGTTCAATGAACCCATCCTTGGTCAGCAACTTCATCCGATTCCCCACTGCTAAACAGGTATGGGATTCTATTGCTGTGACATACTTTGATGGGGCTGACACTTCTCAAGTGTATGACTTAAAGAGACGAGTCAATAGAATGAAACAATTGGGAGAACCAATTGAAAAATACTACAATGATCTCCAAGGCCTATGGAGGGAGATTGATTTTCGTCGTCCAAACCCGATGGTTTGTGTATGTGACATACAAAAATACAATGCTCTCTTACAAGAAGATCGGGTGTACACCTTTCTTGATGGACTAGATGACAGGCTTGACAAAATCCGAAGTGATGTTTTGCAATTGAAACCATTCCCCACCGTAGAACAGGCATATGCCCATGTCCGGAGGGAAGATATAAGGCAGACAGTTATGCTCTCCAACAGAGGAGATATCCCAGATGGTGCTGCTATGATTTCGAGAGGTATGAGAACTGGTTCTCAAAACAAGTTTACACTGCAGGTAGCCAAACCTGGAAACCTCTCACCCCATGGGGGAAAATTGAACCATGCAAAAACTAAGGGCTTTGTGGAGGGAGGAGGCAACGGATGTTCTCACTGTGGAAACTACGGATGTTCTCATTGTGGAAACTTGAAGCACACCCGAGAGACATGTTTTAAATTACATGGTTACCCAGAGTGGTGGACAGACCTTAAGGCACGGAAACAAAGAGAAGCTGCTGGAACGGGAAGAGCTGCAATGGTTAATTCAGCCCAAATAAATCCAGAAGCCACCCTTTCACTCGCCCCACTTGTGGAATCAAATGAGGTCACAACGACCACGACAACATCCCTTGGTAATCCAGGTAACGAGTCCAGTAATGATAGCAGTGCTTTACTTGTGTCTAACGCAGGCAAGAATGAAGATTGGATAGTGGACTCAGGAGCAACCGATCATATGACGTTTTGTCAAGATGATTTTGTGGAACTTACGGAACCAAGGCGAAGTAACATATTCAATGCCAATGGGGTTATGTATCCGGTTACAGGAGCTGGAACCGTAGACATATCACCTTCAATCTCCTTGGCTAATACTCTATTAGTACCCTCTCTTTCCAGCAAATTACTATCTGTGGGACAAGTCACAGAAGAACTTAACTGCCTGGTGCTAATGTATCCAAAATTTTGTCTCTTTCAGGATATTCTCACGAAGGAGATCATTGGGCGTGGTACTAAGAGAGAGGGGTTATACTACATGGACGACTTCAGTTTCGGCAAAGTCGGTACCATGAGGCATACATCTAGCGCAAGTGAAGAGCAGATTTGGCTATGGCATGCTCGGTTGGGTCACCCTTCATTTAGCTACATGAAACATTTATTTCCGCAGTTATTTTCGAGTTTGAATTATTCAAATTTCAGATGTGAAACGTGCATATTGGCCAAGAGTCACCGTGTACCCTTTCAAACTAGCATGAATAAAAGTGATTTTCCATTTACTTTAATTCATTCCGATGTTTGGGGTCCCTCCCCTATTACAACTATCTCGGGTATACGATGGTTTGTGACTTTTGTAGATGATTGTACACGGATGACGTGGCTATACTTCTTAAAACGCAAGGATGAAGTATTTGGGGTATTTCGAGCATTTCATGCTATGATTCAGAACCAATTTTCAGCGAAAGTCCGTATTCTTCGAACTGACAATGGGGGGGAGTATATGAACCGAGAGTTTCAGGAATATTTCCAAGAAAATGGCCTCCTTCATGAGTCGTCATGCAGTCAGACACCACAACAAAATGGAGTAGCCGAAAGGAAGAATCGACACATCTTAGAAACTGCACGCGCATTGTTGATTGGATCAAATACACCCGGTCGTCATTGGGATGATGCTGTTGCTTCGGCGGTGTATCTAATGAACCGAATGCCCTCTAAAGTTTTGGATTTCAAAACTCCATTACAGGTTTTGTCCAAACACGTCACTCTACCGTCTTTACTACTAATTAAGCCACATATATTTGGATGTGTTGCCTTTGTTCATTTGCATAAAAATCAGAGGACCAAGCTGGAACCTTGTGCTGTTCGGTGTGTATTCTTGGGGTATGGCACCAACAAGAAAGGTTATAGGTGCTATGACCCGTGTAAAAACCGAGCCTATATAACGATGGATGTCACGTTTGTAGAATCAGACAAGTTTTATTCACCACGTGTATCAGCTTCTTCTCTTCAGAGGGAGACTTGGGATGAAGAGCAGAAGTGGTGGAATGAAATTGAACAAAACGTGGTGACAAGGGATGGAGAAACTGTGGTGACAGGGGAGCCAACCGTGGTAACAGGGGCACCACCACAGGAGGAGATAAAAGCTACTGCTACTGCTACTGCTACGGGTATACAAATGGAGGAAAATACTGAACCGGTCGACCGCTTTCCTGAACCGGTCGACCGCTCTGTAGCTACGGGTATACAAATGGAGGAAAATACTGAACCGGTCGACCGCTTTCCTGAACCGGTCGACCGCTCTGCAGTTGATGGTTTGCATGAAGATATCATGGTTATTGACTCTGACGATGAACCTTCCAGTAGAAGAACCCCTCTCTCTCAAGCACCCGACAATGACAACCTCCTTCCCGAGAGTATTCCTGAGGTAAGCTCTTCTACACCATCTCTTAGCAATGGTTTGGATTCTGGCTATCACTTACCTTTCAAGAGTAACCGAGGCAAAGCTCCAGCTCGTTACTCTCCTGGAGAAGAAGGGAAGAAATCCAAATATCCAATCTCTAATCATATGACTACGAAAGGCTGGTCTGATCCTCTTATAAACTTTGCGGAAAAGCTGTCTGCGGAGCACATTCCTTGTGGAGTCCATGAAGCCTTAGCAGACCACAAATGGTCAGTAGCAATACAAGAGGAAATGGAAGCTCTAAATCGGAATGGAACCTGGGATCTTGTCCCACTGCCGACTGGAAAAAAAACAGTGGGGTGTAAATGGGTATTCTCAATTAAACATAAAGCAGACGGATCAGTTGAACGATACAAGGCCAGGTTAGTGGCTAAGGGATATACCCAGACATACGGCATAGACTATCAGGAGACTTTTTCTCCGGTAGCCAAACTAAACACCGTGAGGGTGTTGTTATCCGCGGCCGCAAATCTAGATTGGCCCCTACACCAATTTGACGTGAAGAACGCCTTTCTTCACGGAGATCTTAAGGAAGAAGTGTATATGGATATCCCACCGGGATATATGTCATCCTCCACAGGAATTGTCTGCAGGTTACAAAGGGCATTATACGGATTGAAGCAATCACCGCGTGCATGGTTTGGTCGTTTTAGCATGGCAATGGGAAAGTATGGTTTTCAACAGAGCAACTCCGACCATACTCTCTTCCTAAAACGACGACAAGGGAAGATAACTGCCTTAATAATCTATGTGGATGACATGATAATCACAGGAGATGATTCAGAAGAAATCTATAGACTGGAGAAACACTTAGCCATGGAATTTGAAATGAAGAATTTGGGTGGACTCAAATATTTTCTCGGAATAGAAGTGGCTAGATCAAACCGAGGCATCTCTTTATCATAACGGAAGTATGTACTTGATCTACTAGCCGAAGTTGGAATGCTTGATTGCAAGCCGACAGACACTCCAACAATTCAGAATCAGAAACTTGGGGAGGATCCTGATCAAACCCCAGCCGACAAAGAGAGATATCAACGACTGGTGGGTAAGCTAATTTATTTATCTCATACTCGTCCAGATATTTCATATGCGGTGAGCACGGTTAGTCAATTTATGCATTGCCCCGGTAAAGATCACATGGATGCAGTTGTTCGCATTCTTCGATATTTGAAATCAGCCCCGGGAAAGGGGATTATGTTTTCTAAGAATGGTCACTTAGATGTCGAAGGCTATACAGATGCAGATTGGGCAGGAAACTTGACCGACAGGAAATCCACATCAGGATACTTCACATTCGTCGGAGGCAACTTGGTTACGTGGAGGAGTAAAAAACAAAAGGTGGTAGCCCTATCAAGTGCAGAAGCCGAGTTTAGAGGTATGGCAAAGGGGCTTTGTGAGCTGTTGTGGCTCAGACGCTTGCTCTCAGAAATTGGTTTTGCACCAAATTCAGAAATGAATTTATATTGCGATAATAAAGCCGCGATTGCAATATCTCAAAACCCAATACAACATGACAGAACAAAGCACATTGAGATAGACCGGCATTTTATTAAGCAGAATCTCGAAGAGAAGGTAATTCGATTTCCTTTTGTCAGATCAGAGGACCAACTTGCAGACATGCTCACAAAAGCTGTTTCAAACAAAAACTTTCATAGCTCCCTGGACAAGCTGGGTATCAAAGACATTTCTACACCAACTTGAGGAAGGATGTATATTGTAATGTTTATATGCTCTGCCTCATCAATAAGAAAGACAGAACGAATTCTGCAGAAACCATACCTAAAACTAACAAAAAGTTCTTTTCACATCTAAATTGGATAGATGAGGGACTTTAACCTACCCTGAAGGTGTAAGAATCTGGCTACTTCTGCTCTAGAGTTCATTGCGAGAAGTTTCCTTTTGTGGCCCAGAATTTATTCCATACTATATAAAGAGGTTTCAGGAAGGAAAGGAGAGACCCAAGAGTAATCAACCAAATTCTAAATTTTAAATTACCTTCCAGCTCTTCCTTGTCTACTTTTATTTCAAGTGACTTTGCATATGCAAAGAAACCCACCATCAGCTGGCATCGCATGCTGCCTGGGCCAACTAAAAAGAAACCAGAACAGGTGCACACAATAAGCTAACAGCATATGTAAGTAAATCAGCCAGAGAGTAACAAGACATCAGCTATTACAGTTTTGCATGGACAGAGTTTATTGATATGTCTGAAACAAACAGGAAAGAAAAAGAAAAAAGAGCAATTGTTGAAAGTGTCATGACCTAGGAGCCAATAGATGTTATTAGCTTGTAAATGTAAACATAGTATAGTACATTATGTACTTAATTATTTGCTAAGACACTTATCTTTTAAATTTGTTTGATTACATTATGTACTTAACTATTTGATAAAATTTCATAAGCTATGTGGTGCAACCCATATCTCACACCATGGATAATACTATTAAGGAGGGATTGCGTTTCAAAAACGCTTTTGAGAAAATATGAAAAAAAATATTTTTTACTTTATTTTTTTTAAAAAAATGGTATTTTTATATCATTTTCATGTGTTGATGTCAAAAATGATTTTTTTTAAATATCATTTTGATGCATTCATTTTCAAAAACAATCTCAATCATACTCCCAAATAGACACATCTTTGGTCGAGCTTTGTTAAGACTAGACATCAACAAAAGTTTTTGTTACATCTTTATGATACGATGATAGTGGATTCTCGATTTCATAGCATGATGATACTAAGAATAATGTGTAAATGATTGTTAGATGGGAACACTTAAAAAAGACCTCAAGTGTAAATATGATTTGAAAGATGGTTGATAGGTTGGGCTCTTTAGCCTGGAACTAGTTGGGTTTATGAACCTATGAAGCCTCCAATCATATGAGCTTGTAAAGCCCCATATGATGTCCTTGGCTCATCACTTTCCAAGTGAGTTTTAGAGCCCACATGGAGCAAGCAAAAAGGTTAAAGTCAAAGGCCACATTAGAATGGGTAAAATAAAGTGGATGTTTGGCTCCGCGGTTCACGCAGCATTGCGTTGAACCGCGGAGTTGAAATTTAATTTCACCAAACAGGACCCCATCGTATTGTTATGGGTCCCACACTAAAACTATTTTTTGTTTGCGGCACGAAATTGACTGCAAAAATTGTCTAAGATATTATTGTCACAAGTCATCCCTCATCTCCCTCGCCTGTCCCTCCCTTACCCTCACCTCCCTCGCCTCTCTGCTCCCTCACCCGCACCTCCCTCGCCTGTCCCTCCCTCACCCGCACCTCCCTCGCCTCTCTGCTCCCTCCCTCTCCCTCACCTCACCTCCGTCTCTCCCTCACAGACCTGACCGTCAGCCCTCGACTTCTCCCTCCCTTACCTCATCTCTTTCTTCTCCCTCAAATCCCCCTCTCCCTCACCCAAACCCCCACCAACAGTCCAATCTCCCCCCTCTCTCCCTCACAGAACCTCTGCCCTCAGCCACACCCACCTTCCACCGTCCTTTCCCCCTTAGCCATACCCACCTTCCACCCTTCCTCAGCCACACCTGCATGAAGTCCACACTTCTCCCTTAGATCAACAGTTACCACGAAGAGGAGGCATGGGAGACACTGATTTATGTAGATCGAAGTTGTGTATACTTAAATTTCCCTAAGTTTTTTTCTTCGTATGAACAATAGTTAGCATAACACTGCAGAGAAGCTAGGATTTTGATTGTATAACATTTCGGCCATTTTAGATTTTGTTTATGAATGATGGGGAAAATTGAACAAATAGCTAGAAATTGATAATATTCTTACCTGTTTCGGCCATTCTTGGCACAATTGGTATGAATAAATTGAGTGTGGAGTACAGCTTTAGGAATAAATTGCATGTGATATTCTGCTTGTAGAGAAGCTAGGATTTTAATTGTATAACATTTCGGCCATTTTAGATTTTGTTTGTGAATGATGGGAAAAATTGAACAAATAGCTAGAAATTGATAATATTCTTACCTGTTTCGGCCATTCTTGACATAGTTGGTATGGATAAATTGAGTGTGGAGTACACCTTTAGAAATAAGTTGCCAGTACAGATTGTTTTGCATGCACTTTACTATGACCAGCCTGATGCTACTGCAACAAGGAGTCAATTACAGTCTGATGTTTCACTTGTCAGAGAGAACGAGGCCTTGCAGTCAGAGCTTATGAAGATGAAGCTTTATGTCTTAGACTAAGGGTATTGCAGCCGCTGCTCCTACAGCTACTAGGTCTCGAAAACATACCTTCTTCTCATCCATGTCGAAAACATTAGGGAAGTTGAATCCTTTCAAGCATGGGTCTAAAGATACTTTTCATATTGATGATAACATCGGTGTAGATATTACCAAGCCTAGAAGGAGAAGGTTCTCCATATCTTAGGAGTTAAAACTCTCTGGTTTGTTGATTACCTTCCATTAAATGTGTGATAATTTGTGTACGCAGATTGCGGTGGATGATCCACTTGAATTATGTGGTGATGTTTTGTTTCCCTTTTATTTCTTTATTTGGATTCTAAATTGTAATAGGGAGTGAATGTAATCTATATGTGATGTAAATTATTTCAGAAGGGATAAATTTGTCGAGATTTTTTAAAAATAAAATAAAATTTCAGTTAATTGAGGTTTTCATTATGAATTAGAGGTTTGATTTGAGATAGCATAAATAGGTATTGATGTTGATCCGGTTCCTGCAAAAATGCATTGTGTAATTAGTTTATGACGCGGGGGGAGAACAACAAAAATAATAACAAGTATAGAAAATTGATTGAAATAGGGTTAAATAATAAACAACTTCAAATCTTATTTTATTTGTAGAGCAATAATTTAATAAGTTTTGGTTTACAAGTTTTTATATAAAAATCAGAACCCTGAAAAAATAAAAAAAATAACATAGAATTCTAAGAAAAATAACAAAATTGGATCGAACAACATTTTTTGAACTTAATATGTGAGTTTTTTGGAGCTTGGCTGGATACGACGAGTCCTAGCTTTTATAGAATTGAGTTCGTGATGGAATTGCAAGTAGTTTGATGAAAGAATAAAATCAAGTGTTTAATTTACTTCAATTATTTCAAAGATTTTGTTATTTTAATTATTAATAAATATATGAAATTATTCCAACAAAATATTTATATATATGTATGTGTGTGTGTGTATACATGTGTATTTTTAATTAATTTCACAAGTTGACAGTAATATCAAAAGCAGGGTAACCAAACACACAAAATTGTTTTTCATTAAACTCAATCTCAACCATAGTTTTAACCAAACACAAATTTCAGTTACGAACCGCAGCTAAAAGCGTTTTTCATAAACCTGCTTTTTTTCAACCTCAGCCACAACAGCAACAGCTGTGCCAAACATGCCTAAAGTAGAAGCCATAATTCTAATGAGAATAAGAGAAGAAAAATAGGACAAATTGTGTGTGTGTGTTGTGTTTGTCGATCATTCTCTAATGAGAATACGAGAAGAGAAACAGGACAAATTTGTGTGTGTGTTGATCATTCTGAGTTTTTCCTAATCTTCAATTTCTATTAAGTAAGAGATTTGGAATTTTTTTTGTGTGTATATTGATCATCCCGAGTACAAATAGCATAAAGTCCAAAATAACTTTGCCCTGAAACCTAAGAGTTTTGAGATTGAGGATTGACATTTATTTTGGCGTAGACCACTGGTAGAGACCGGACAACCGGATGACTTGAAGGTTTGTTATAAACGAAGCTTAGGAGTTCTTTTCTTGTCTTATGAACAAGGTATCATTCGTGCCATAAGATATGTTTTAATTGATTTTGAACCATATATATCATTGTTGAAGGCTGAAAATCTAAAATTTTGTTGCATTTATGCCCCCAATGACTTACAATTGTTAGGTTAGGGTGTGGAGATAGTCCTAGGCATCTTTACATCAAACCTACAATATGAATTTGTGGTACTATATATTTGTCCTTGTCCTGCTATCAAAGATCATGTGTCTTGGAAGTTGAATTTGAATGGCAATTCTCTCCAAGTTCTTGAGTATTAAACAAGGGGTAGAGTTGATAAGTACAAGTTGTTATAGGTCTATTCATGTTTCCTCGGCAGCTGGCTTTACATTCAGAACTATTTAACAACAAAAATTAGGTTCAGGTACAGAAAAACATAAATTCTCTTGCATAACAGGGCTTCGGAGCATCAAGAGAATTTGTTCTTCACATGTTCAGTTACTAAAAATGTTTGGCATCATAAATTACAGCTTTGTGGAATAATGAGGATGAAAGTGGTATCAAGTGATTTAAAATTTCTTAAAGCTGGGATAGATTTCGATTATGATTGCACAGAATAACACAAAAGGATTCATATAACCTGACTAGTTTGGTACAGAATCCCAACAACTTCAATCTACAACGGTTCATTATTTTGCAGGAAGCAAATTGTCTTGTAACTAGTGAATGGTTCATTATTTGATAGTTGTACAAATTGATGTACTGTTTTTTTTCTAAGCTCTCTTTAAGATACAAAGCTTTTTTGATCAAAGAAAATTTAATTCATCAAATAATAAAATAATAGAAACCTGCAATCTGATTGCAAGCTAAATACTATTGCCACTGCACTAGACAATGACACTTTCATTGATCATGAGCAATACAATTGGATGAAAACTCTAGTCCTGGGTTATGCATGAAGTGAACATTATGGCTTAGATAAAAAAATTTATTGATACAATTGTTTTTTGGTTGCTTGCTTTTGAAGGAGACATAAATAAACAAGAAAATATGCACATTATGAACATAAATATGACTTTGGAAAACCTAATTCTCTGTTTTTCTACATTTTAGAAACATGATTTGATAATTATCCAATTTTTTCTAACAAAAATAACTGTTTTATTTATTTATATTCACCTATCCCTTATATTCCAATTGGAAAATACACTTCAAAACAAGTTTTCTAGTTTTTCCATTTTGAAAAGGTTTCTTGATACGATAATGTAAGGAATATTTTTTCGGTTTTCAATAGACAAAATTCCAAAGTAAGTTCATCCAATTGTTTTAATTTATCCACTTATTGTAAACGCACAAAGTTTTCATTTTAGATATTTTGCATTTTGTGCCCAATACTACATCTACCCAGTGAAATGATTAAACCAAAGATGATGAATGACAATTTAGTGACCCACATTATACTAAATAGAGAAAAATAACACACACAAACAATATTTGAGTTTCAGTATGGATGTACTTTAACCCTTAGCGTGCTAATCTTTGGTCCCCCACCATATGATGGATGGATTATTAATGCAATTTATAATTTTGTTGATTAAAGACAAAAATGCTCTTCTTTGTTACATTCCTAATAAGCTCTATAAGAGTGGTAAAGGTTATACCAGGCCATGGCTGAGAGCTATGATACATGACTTCCCCTACTTCAATGGCAGCCTATTCCCATGTTTCTCTCCTCACTGCCTCTTCCAAGCTTTCTCCAGGCTAAGGACAATAGAAGAATTCAAACATTAAAATTCAAGTGCAGAAGAGAGAATAAATTATAGATAATTTCTTGTGATATTAAATTAAATGTTTGTATGCATTTTGGATCCTTCAGCTTACACGAAATTCTTCTAGCTTTGGGCAAACTAGAAATTGCCCAAGACACATACCTCTATGAAATCGGCTAAGCAACTGCATATTCGGGGTACAAATCTTGATTGTCTGTCTAAAAGGGCACGATCATTTTCTCGATCAATAACTAACATGATGACATAAATTGCCCAAGAAAGCAAATCCACATCTTGTTCAGAGCTTGAACCCAGATAAATCAAGTTGTCTCCTGTGTATTCAACTCCAGAAGCAGCAAATAAACCTTTACAATCAGACAAACTGATCCAGCCCAGATGCCACTTGGTCCCCAAATCAGCATTGGTGCTGGTGGAGGACGCCAAAGGCCTGCCCTTCCTAACGGGTAGAACCTTGAAATTAAGAGAAGAGGATTGGTGGGAATTGTCCACAAGTTGAGTTTTGAGGGTTTCAAGGGCTAAGGCAGTGTAAGTGGTGGGTTGGTTTGGATGTTTTAGAGCTATGTTATGGTTTTGCTAATTTTCCTGGGTTTTTGGTAGGTGTTTTTTTAACGTATTTAAATAACAAAACTTATGCAAATAACTCTATAATTTTAAGGATTCCAGTAACCTCCTTTGCTCACGGCAATACTTGAAAATAATACTCTGATCTCTTTCATTGCATCTGAAGGTAATTTAAATACAAGACAAGAAGGTAATTGTTTCACCTTTTAACTTCTCGTTAATTAACTCTACTTAATGACATAAATACCAAATGAAATACATAACTGAAATACTTAATTAAAATGCATAACTGAAAGCTGATTGATAAAGTAAAATAAATCCTACTGTCGACGCCACATGTCTTCCATCTGGCGGCTCCCCTTTTTCCAAGAGCAGTCCACTTGTCACACATCCAACTACAAGCTAATCCCCCCGTAGAGGCCACGTTGTCTCCCATCGAGCTGCCAAGTGTCGATCATTGTGGTTCATAAGAAGCTAAGAGGATTGTCTGCAAAGACGTGGTATTGTAGGCTTATGGGCATGATGGCATGTCGGGTGACTTAGATAAAGAATTATTTTAGCCATGTTGTTTCATGTTAAGCCTTCTTCCATGGTATTTTAGTCATGCATGTTAATTACGTTTCATTTGGCTGGAAATCATTTTCATCTCGATTTTGATTTTAATTCAGATCTATTTTGAATATATCGACCGACACACCATAATATCATTCCTAACTGTGCCATTCTCAATCCCTAATCCATCAGCTCAAAGTCTCAAATCTCAAATTTTCAATCCCTAACCCTCAATGCAAATTCTCAATCCCTACTCCCTGGTGGACTCCATTTCTTCCTTTTCTCCAGTTCTCTCTCCTTTATAGTTTATATACTCGAAGATTCACGAACATCTTCTACATGAAAAATTCCAAGTATGTCATTTGCTTAGTTATTAAACTTTGTTAGGATATTAATTGTAAAAGAAAAGGAACTAAAGTAGAATGAGCTTTGATCTCTTGGGCTATATTTTTTTTAATTTCAATCACCCTTATTAGGTGGGTTTTTCTTGATTTTGCAAACCACTAACTACAAACTAAGGATTTAAATTAATCCTCTTTGCCTGAATCTCGTGGTTTAGCAGTAAAAACCAATCATTTCTTCTAAGAATTCTAGAAATATAATGACAATCAACTGACCTAGTATCTCTATTATGCGAAATATGACCTCTTAGGACTGATACTGAGTTGGATTTTGTAAGTTGAGAATTTAGTAAAGAAAGACTATTATTACCTGTTAAAGAAGCTTCAGTGTGGTTGGTTTACCTTTGAAATTGATCAGTTTTGGAGTTGGAGGGGTTCTTTTGTGTGGCGAGTTTTGGCAGATTGAATGATTTTTGAAATTCAGAGAGGTTATTGAGTGCAGGTAATAATGGAAATTCTATCATCCTTATTGAGTGTAAGTGATGATTTTAAGACTCATTTTTTTTTTAATTTCGATCATTTTTATTTTTATATTAATGATGTAGAAGATATTTGATTTATATTTGTTTTATTCTAGAACATTTTACTTTTATAATATTTTAGAATTTTAGAGATACTTCTAATTTTGAGATTATATTTGTTTGACTTTGTGTTTGTATTGAATAATTTAAAGTTAATTTATCTTGAATTTTAATTATGCTTGTTAAATTATTTTTTAATTTTTTTCATATATATATATGAACAGCATAACCTCGAAACAGTACATCAAAATGTTGTGAACCGAAACGTTCTGTTCCAATAAAAAAATCGGAACAACAACCAGAACGACATTGACAACCTTGATTTTAGCCACTATAACACCATTTCTCCCACGTTTTCTTTTTTTTTATCTTAACAATATAGTACTTTTGGCATGTCATCGTAAAAATCAGGGCTCATCATAAATTTCAGCCACATTAATTTTTTATATATAATTTATTAATTATAAACAAATTAATTATAAACAAATAATTTTTTTTAATTATATAATAAAAATTTAACACCCCGATTAATTTCACTTTATGTCATATATAAGGATAAGGAAATTCATTTTATTTTTCATTGGTTTTCAAATGATACAAGTGACGTTTAAATCCAAATTTCATAACAAGAATTTTGATCAAAATCACAACCAACAATAAGGGTGGACCAATACATTTATTGGCATAGGTAATTATTAGATTGATTAAAAAAACATCAAAGCATGAATGAATAATATGTATAGTATAATGTCTTTAACAACAAAAGAAACCAAAGACAAATTATAAGTGCATATTTAATGATGAATGAGAAGCAATCGCGATATTGCTTTCTATTCAGAAAAGATACCCACTATAGGATTTTAGTTGGAGGATCACAAGCTACCAGTGGAGCAGGTAGTTGGCCTATATCTTGATCTATTTTCATTTGAAAAGGTGTTACACTTTATATTAATATTTAATTTATGTTGGTAATGTACTTGTTATAAATAGAGAAAGGCAACCTTGTATTTCCATGGAAAATACAATGGCATTGAAAATATAATCTCGTATTTTCATGAGAAATGGTGAGTGATGTGAACCGGCCGAGAAACACAAGCAATGACCTATTATATGTTTAAGAGCTTGATTCGTGGTTTTGAAAGTTTCAAGCAAGTCATAATTGCAAGGACCATTGGATTATTAAGAGGAATATACATCTTATCCATGTGCAAGAGGGGTCCAATACAATTTTATTTGTGTCATGAAGTGAGGACAACAAAGGAGACAAATGAATCCTACTACAACTTGGAAACAACATGGGTGACTACCTTTTCCTTTTGTTTCTAGGATTAAGGGGCTAGATAGAAGGCTATAAATAAGACTTATGAGTTTAATTTAAATAAGCCTTAGCTACAACCTAAGGCTTGTTTAGGCTGAATTAATACTTTATTTTCAGCTAGGATCCAAGGCTTCTTTGGATTAAGTCATGGGCTTTTCAACTTAGAGTTTTGGGTTAGTTTTGAGTAGATCTCTTTGTACTCCACATAAAATGTCCATTAGGATTATTTTTTCAAGAACTATTTAAACTCATGTTAGCTAAATTTTAGCAGCCATTGATGAATATTTATTTTGAACTTTTCGGTTTTATGTGTGAGAGTGATTCTTACATTGTTTAGCTCTTTAACGAATTGAATCCGACTTATCAAAGATTAACTAGCTTCATGATATCATTCTAATCATTCTAATAATGTTGGTGTCTTGTGACAAGTTTCCATTGTGTCACACTTTTATCAAATCTATTTGCGACTTTCAAGGATCAGATCTCATTCTTGATTGTGGGTTGCGTAATCATGAGATTCGCATAAGTGAGACACTAAGAAGACAACCTTGTATTTTCAATGGAAATAAGGGCATTGAAAAAAAAAATCATTTTCTCTGAGAGAGATATAAGACATTGATAAGTTTGTGTCATCTCGTTGAAAGATTAGAATAAAATGACAGGGACATAATATGTGTATCAAATTGATCCAAATTAAGCATTGGAATTGTAGTCAAAGAGTATGGTTAGTATAATTTATCAAATATACGATTTTGTGAGTAGTAATCTTAAATTATTCATGATTTGTCAATTTACTTGTTACATGTTCGTTGGACACCATCTGGCATGGGTTAATTACACATAGTATTGTTATACTTTTATTACGTAAAAAATCATGTTTCTTTAATTAAATGGATTCATTTGTAATATGAATTGATTACCTTATAATTATTTTTTGTGTAATAATTGGTGATATTTAAGTTAATTTCATGTTTTTTTTTCTGTGTGATAACTTATGATTATTGAAGCTATTTATTATGTCTCTTTTAATTATGGTTACTGTATTAGTAGTTGTATTGTTAATATATGATAATTGGATGGTGGGTGGTGTTTTATCAAATTCAAAGAGTGTTGTGATATAAAAATAATGTATGATACTATATCTCTAAGCTATGAAAGGATGTTTAGCTAAAATTTTTTAATTAGTTGATAACTTGGGACACTCCTAATACAAAGAGACTACTGAAATTTATACAAAAAAAAAATGATGATGCCTTCCGACATTGGAAATTATGGATAAACAAATCATTCAATTTCCTTACCTTTATGCATGGCATAAGATGAGATTAATCGGGGTGTTACAAAAGCGACTAAATTTTGTTCTTAGTCTTTTTGTAAAAGTTTTATTTGTTTTGAATTTGTTTTATTTAATCTCAATTGTGAAATATTATATTTTTCAATTTCATTCTTATTCTTTTAATTTTTATTTTATTTTCTCTTTGACCCCTTTATAAGATTTATATATGTTTTTAATTTCATCATTCAATCCAAATTAATGGTATTGTGTTTTTCAATTTGGATCTCATTGTTTTTATTTCTATTTTTTTATTAGCCTTGTTGGAAAAGTTATTGTTGTTTTCAATTTCACCCTCAATAAAAATGTTGATTTTCTTTATTTGTGTCAATTTTGATCCTCATTATTTGAATTTTTTTTATTGTTCTTTTGCTAAATAATTTTTTCTTTTCAATTTCACCATTCAATCAAATATAAATTTTATTTAGTATTTGAATTTTTGAATCTTTTTGTATAATTGAAATTCTTTTTTAAATTATATTTCAATTTTTTTATTGATCAGGAATTGGTCTTCATGGTTTTATGTTTATTCAAATAGGGTGATTCGAATCTAATGACCCGAGTCAGGATTGAAAAGTTAACACGACTCGTTTTTACATAAATCATAAAACAAAAAGCTAACACTCTATGTGTAGAAATCTCTCTCTCTCCTAAATAAAGATGTAAGAGATTTCTCATTACAAAGATTTCTATAAATAGAATGTCAAGTCTCTTATTTTTTGTGTGGTGTAATATGAAGGTAAAGGAGATATAGTTTGTAAGCACCTAAAATATAAAAGCAAATAGCTAGCATTTTAAGGTATAGCAATCCCTCTCTTTTAAATGGTTTAAATGATTTCTCACTTGTAGTTTGTCGAATTTCGTGATGATTTATGATTTGCTACTATTCATCCTTAATGCAAATATTTAAAATTAAAAAGAACATTTTATATTCAAGGTATTTTAATATAAACCCCAAACAACTCTAAGTCTATTGAATGGGATCCTTGGAACTTTTGGAGAAGAAAATTACAATAATCGCTGCTAGTATGTTTTGAAAACCCCAACGTGCAAAACTATCATATGATAACATTGATGCACTTGAAGAAATTTTGCTTCAATTCCTTAGGCTTGCATATTCAAATTGATGTTGGGATTCACATGTCTAATTTTATAGTCCAAAGTGTACGTAAAGAAAGCTCTTTGGTGCGTGTTTGGCGCTACGGTGTGACCTGTATTGTGGTTCACCACAGCTCCAAACACTAATTTAACCAATCACCAAATGAATTTTAAGTGGTGGGTCCCACCAAAAAAAACAACGTTTGCGGCGCAATTTGAGAAGAATCTATGAGATGCTTTACAGAACATGTTTTGTGTTACAAAACAAAATAATAAAGAAAAATAATAAGTGAAAAATAACATGTGGACAGACAAGGAGCAAAGATTAGCCATCCATCGTCTTCCCCAACTCCGGCAACAACAACACCACCCACTAAGGTGGACAGCGCCAGCTCATCCTTGTCTCTCCCCCAACAACAACCTCTCTCTCTTCCTTTTCCATTACAGCATAGCAAGCTCTCTCTCCTCCAGCTATCTCTCCTCGCCAACTCCTACAACAACTCCTGGCCAGAAACAGCGCTAGCTCCACCGTGAGCTCCAGCAGCATTCAGCCACCACCCAAGCCTTCTTCTCCAGCTCCGGGAAGCAGCAACGAAGTAGCAGAGGCGAACAGCAGCACAGCCCGACAATTTTCAACGCCTTGTCCAACCATTATAGGCCTCCATTTTTTACGCCACCATGACCGAGAGAAGCACCCCACCTCCTCTACCCATCGGTATCGGTCGTTCACCCTCCATTCACAATCGGCCATGTTATGATTAGTAACATGGCCTTGATTAATTCATGCGAAACGAAAGAAAAAACGCATCATTTTGTGTGTTTTTGCCCGTGCCTGTTTTGACCCGATTAGTTCGAGCTGGGCTGCTCTCGGCTCAACCCAAGTCCAGCAGACTTGGGCCCTTTTAGTTTGGGACAAGCCCAGTCCGATTTTTTTAAAAAATATATATAAAAATCATGTTTTAAAATAATTAAAAATTATGTACGTAAAAATCAGCCTTGATAAAAGGGAAAGGTGCATCAATTCGTTTTACTCTACAACCCCGTTGCTTTTCGATTAATTGAGAATAAAAACGAGTGTAATTTACTTGAATTATTAATTATATTTTATTATTATGATAATTAAATCTACAATATTTTAAAAAAATTTGTCCTTTAAAGTCATTTCACAAGTTGATAATAATATGAAAAACATGGTAACCAAACACTCGAAATTGCTTTTCATTATACTCAATCTTAACCACAATTTTAACCAAACACAAATTTCAGTTACAAACCACAACTAAAAATGTTTTTCATAAACCTGTTTTTTTTCAACCTCAACCATAACAGCAACTGATGTGCCAAATAGACTCTTAATTGTGTCAATAAACTTAGTTATGAGGTTTGTGAAATTCTAGTAGCAAAAAGTATAGACATCAACTTCTTAATTTCCTATTAGATTATGAACAATAATATATTTAGATTTGGCCATCCTTCCATAATTGGTTTTAATTGGTTTTTGATTTTGTGGTTCTTTTAACACTTTTTAGTAGCAAGTAAATGCCCTCAGCTCTACTTTTGTAACAAATTATTAAAGCAATCAAACTCGTACAAATCTTTTAAACTTAAGTTATTAAAACATAAATCAGATTTGAATTAAAAAAAATTGAATGGATACTTTGAAAATATAAAAAAATCATACATGGAAATCAAGATGACAGGAAAAAAAAAGGAGGAAAAAAAATCAGAAGTCAAATAGATTTTGATTAATTTACTATATTTAAAATATGAAAAAGAAATTCAGGGAGGGGGAGGGAGCTACCAGGTATACAGTGGATCTTTTATCCATCACTCTCTCCCTCACATGCAGAACTTTATAAATTCAAATTTACTCTGTAATTAAAGCTTAAAACTCCTAACCGGTCCACTTAATCGAGACTGAGGAAGAGCAGATCCTCTCTCCATTACTCCCTTTTCTTTGGTGCCCCCTTTTATTCTTCTCTCAACTGTAATTAACACATGCTCAGCAGTTTTCATCTAAATCATTTAATTAATTGCTATACAAATCAATATCAAAAGTTTGAAACAGGGCAGCATCACCATCATTACTGACTCAAAAGATGTTCCATCAAGAGGCTGGATTTGTTTTCATGAAACGATAAGAACATGACAGAATCATATATTCGGGTGCTTTCAAGGATTTGTTTTGATGAAATGAAACATTATTATTTGAAAAGTTGAGGATCAGTTTGGTTTTAAAAGATAATAATAAAAAAAAATTAATCGTGGAAACAGATTGTGGTTTTAAAAGAAGCATGTAATCCCGTGCTCAAGGAATTACTACTCAAAATATAAATTTGATTTTACCAAACACTGAAGCACTATAAATAATCCACATATCATAACGTTCATTGATGATGAACTGTAAGTACAACAAATAAAAAAGTAATACCGCGGGGGTATTATATTCAATTATTCACTATATTCTAAACGATAATTTAAGGTTACCAAGTTGGTCACACATCATAAGAGATTAGTTCAAGACAGCCCTGCAGAGAAAGAAATGAGGAAACGAGGACAACGATCACAGTCAAAAGTTCCACGAGGCAGGATACAAATTTGAAGGGACTAAATTCATCTTACGCAACTTTATATACATTGTGTGTTCACGTTTCAATGCACACTGGAAGCGTAGAGTGGCAGAAACTCCATAATACAACATGGTCAATCTATAAATAATCTCTTCATTCTGGAACATGATGCCTGCAACATTCAACCCAGAAAATCAGCTCTACAAGTACTTGCCCACACCACAGCCATATTCAATATCCGTCAGGTTATTTTGTTGAAAGAAATTTTATACAACATATAAATGGTGGGTTTTGCACTGTGCACTCAGGCACGGTGCACTGTGGATTTCAATAGTTCCTCTTTTTTTTTGCTTTTGCTTTTGTTACTTTTATTTTGTTAATACAGCTCCTTTTGTTTTTTTCGTTTCTTCTTCTTTTTTTCTAATTATTCTTTTTCTTCTTTTTTTCCTCTATTTTTTTTTTCTTTTTTTGCTTTTATTTTATGATTACAGCTCCTTTTTTTTGTTTCTTCTTCTTTTTTTTTTGTATTTTTTCCTTATTGTATTTTCCTTAATAATCATTTAATAATTTTTATTTTTGTTTTAGCATCTATTATAATTTTTCATTCTCTCTTTTATTAAATTTTATCTACTTTTGTTAGTCTTTGATTTAATTAGCAGGGTAATTAAATGTCACATTTTAAAGAAAGGTTTTGGCTTCGTTCTTCATGTCAACATACGTCTTTTTTTCAATGATCCGCATGTTATATAGTTCGCGCTCTTTTATGATCTTTTATAACGTTGTACCTTTATTCTAAAAAATATTATTTATGCTTGTGCAACAAACTGTACTTAAAAATTTATACATTTTATCTCATAAGCTATAATTTTTTTTAATTATATCATATAAATTTATCGTTTTTTATTTAATTATGTTAAATTATATACAAAAAAATACCCGCGGCAACACGCGGGCAATATAGCTAGTAAGTTTAACATATGGTGTAGCATTTAGGCTCAGTGCATCCAACTTATTTTTCCTAAATGATTCAGCTATCAACTGCATTAGTGCCTGAAAAGAAGGAACAGGTTGTTATTTAAAAGGGAATGAAAAGCAGGACCTGCTCAAAGGGCCATCTCAGCCTGTAAGTCAGCAAGTTCTTCTTCCTCAGCTGTGTGTTTTTGAGGAACTGGTTTTTTGCCAGCTGGGGCCTGAACTGGAGCTGCAGGAGCTGTTGTTGCTGGCTGAAGAAGCTGCTCTTCTAATTCAGCTCCTTCCAATTCTTCAAGTTCTGCCTCCAATTCATCCTGAAAAAGTTCCAACCATTTTAGATGCTCCAGCAGATGAAAACTTGTGCACAATCTGGAGAGCTGTGTTCTTATTACAAGCTTTAGAGTTGAAAGAATTGAAATCAGCAATTCAAACACTGACCTCATCGAAATCAGCTGCAGCACCAATGGGGGTAGATAATGCTTCTTGAATCTGTTTCATGTTCTCTGTCTGCTCATTGATCTCATCCATCGTCTTGTCCACATCATCAATATTCCTATAATCCATCATTTTCACTTATATTAACCACAAGCATTTGTATCGTGCAACTTCATTATTCAGGTATATTTGACTGGACCAAGTTGAAGCCATATAAAGATGGTGTTTCCAAGTTAGAAACTGTTTGAAAAGAAATACATGAAGGGAACCCATATAATGAGAATGACATATATTATCTGGGTGAAACAAGCCTTATAGGCGCAACAACCAGGAAAGTGAATATGTTGCAACCAACCAAAGATAAACAAGTAAACCATGAGTGAAGATTCCAACAATAAGTTTAACTGATAAAATTGGCACATACGTTGCTTGCTGCATCGCCTTCATAGCAGCTGCACCAGTTCTCAATGCATCTACAGTTTCAGTAGTAGCTTTTGCACCTTCTAACATTATCATCTGCAACATTGACATCCAGAACACAAAATGTAAGGTTTTACTCATTCAACCAAAAACTTGCAGAGATTTATAAAGATACAGTTGAACCAAAAGCAACAGTATAAACACCAGCTCACCTGATCATGAATGCGCAGTTGAAAGTTTCCAAGCTGTTCTATTTGCTGCTCATACAGTCTCTTCCTCTTCAAACATTGAATTGCAGCTGAAAAAAAGCACTGTCAATCAATGTTTGACAAGCAAACGACCAAAATTCTGCAAATAATGCTTTGTTTCAAGATATAAATTCATGTAATAGATGTCTGTCTGATAAAAACCACTGCCAACAGTTCTTCGTAAATTAAAGTATAAAGACAATACTCCACATCCTTAGTCACAGAGTCAACATGCCACAATGCTAACGCCTTTTTTGGCATTGTGTTCAAAAATGATTTTGAAAAAAAATGATTTTGATTTTATTTTTTACTTTAAATTAAAAAAATATATATATGATGTTTTAGATGATTTTCATGATGTCAAAAATGATTTATAAAAAAATATATACATTATTTTGATGCATTTCTGAATGAAAAACAATTTCAAAAGCAACTTCAACCACACTTCCAAACAAGCACTAAGAAGTATAAACATTTCAAAGTATAATATCAGTAGCTCAGTATAGTTGTCAATATCAGCCATGGGGTTATCCATGAAATCATGATCCAAGTACAGAACTCCTGATGAGAATATCAGAAATATGAGAATCTACGAAGATTGAAATCCAGACACCATGACAGGATTTGGATAACTTAAGTCACTTGATGTTCCATGCAAAAACGAGGGGACATTGCAAAAAAATAATGTGAATATTTAGTGATAAAACAATGAGAAGCAATGAAACAGAGACATAGATCTGCCAACTTTCTGTAGCCCATTAAGTACATTTGCATATGCACTGTAAGGGGAAAAAAAGAGTCAATAGTATTACAACCCAATTGCCAACATCAAACATCATATATGGCCATTATGTACTAGCAATATCATACCCCTTTTGTTTTTCCCTCTGGTGAATTCCTTCGCCTTTTCAACTTCGGCAGCTACCTTTTTAAGGAGCACCTTCTCCTTTTTCTCTAGCATTTCAAGTGTCTATATAATGCGGAGAATTAACATCTACGTTAAATAATAATGAAGAAGAGAGTACGTTTGCATGTACAATTATAAAAATCTAAACAACACACAGAGATACATATATATAAAAAATAGTTCCTATGCATAAATCCTAGTTGACTCATTCTCATAACCAACAAGAAATTCAACGAAAAAAATTAAAAAGAAGCCCATGTCTACAATAATGATTATTTTCGATTTTTAAAATAAAAACCAACGATATCTAACAAACTAAGGACATGAAAGGAACATAAAAGAAAATCTACCTCGTTTAATTTGTCTAACGTAGCTAGAGCATTGGTTTCCTGCTTAGGTTTTCCAAATAAGCGGTTGAACATGGCGGATTGTTTTCGTTTAAAAACCCTGCTTGTATGTTTTTCCTCGCGATCTTTTACATCGCAAACACAAAACTCAACGTTAGAATAGCAAATCAAGTCCCAATTCCAAGAATCAAGACAGATAGATCTACATAAACCAAATTAAATTGAATTGGATAAAAGATGATGATAGAAACAGACCTTTGAAAATCGATCGGATTCAAAGATTAGGGTTTTTGATGACACGGAGAGGGGTAGTTTTTTTTCCACACTCTCTCAAGCGTGTTGTTCTTGTATTGGAGTGAGGAGGAAGCTCCTTAGCACTTAACTCGTTCTATTTTTATCGGTCCCACTTTGCTTATTTCATCGACTTTTTTAACAAAATACTTCGGGTGTAAGTTAAGGTTTGTGCAGGGAAATAAAAAACAAATATATAAAATTTATATTTTTTAACGCTAATATATTACTATAATTTAAATATACTAAAAAAAATTATTTAAAGTAAAAAAATTATAATTTTACCATAAAAATAAATAATCTAAAGAATATGACTGTTTGTTTGTGAAGTTTTTTTTTTTTGAAAAATGATGTCAAATGGAAATAATTCAAATTTCATAAACTATTTCAAATAAAAAAATCAAAATCAAAATCAAAAAATAATGATTGATAGATTAAAAATTCAATGAAAAAAAAAGGAAAAGAGAGAAAAATAAAAATTAAAAAAAAATGATAATCAAAGTTGATATAAAAATAAAATTATAAAAATAAAATTGAAACAAAATAAATAAAAATAAAATTTTGAACAAGATATATAACATTTACTAGATTAAAGATCAAATTTGATAGGAGAAATGTATAATATAAAAAAAAATGTAAAATAAAATAAAAACATTTTCCTAACAATAAAGCCAAGCTTTTTTTGATTAAATTTTTTTTCTTGACCAATTTTTTTAATGGCAGGTTAACCTGGGAAATGTAAAAAATGGTTTCATTAAATCACTTTCCATGAAACAATCAAAGCTCACCATAATCACTTTTCTTTGACTAATTTTTCATTTTTTCAATGGAAATCTTTTTTTAATTTCATTATATTTTCAATAATATATATTTGTCAATCCTTGATTATTATTTCAATGTTCAATTCAATCCCACAACTCTGGCATTTATATTTTG
This sequence comes from Salix exigua, assembly GCA_032356905.1. Lineage (NCBI taxonomy): Eukaryota > Viridiplantae > Streptophyta > Magnoliopsida > Malpighiales > Salicaceae > Salix > Salix exigua. Next base: position 10,804,795 of record CM063593.1, on the reverse strand, counting down.
CCCCTTTTATACATGTTCAATTTAGTGTATCAACTAATTAAAATTCTATACTAAATGATTTTTAACTAGTTACAACATAAATGTAACAAACTAATTTGTAACTAACTAACTAATTTGTAACTAACCAATTATCTCAACATATCCTCCCTTAAACTGAATCAATTTACAACCTTTGAAATTTCACATACTCCAAGTTGCTTTCTTAGTTTCACAAATGCATTAAGTTTCAAAGGTTTGATCATTATGTCAGCAATTTGTTTTTGTGAACTACAATACTTCAGTTGTATCACTTCTTCCTTTGATAGATCACGAAGAAAGTGATATTTGATTGATATGTGTTTCCTTTTCTCATGCATGATTAGATTCTTGGACAATTTGATCGTAAAACAATTATCACAGTAGATTACACAACTAGTATGGGTCCAATTTAGGTGACAAAGAATCCTTTGCAACCATATAGCCTGACATGCACAAACTGTTGTTGATATAAATTCAGCTTCTATTGTTGAAAGAGTGACTATTGCTTACTTCTTAAAGCTCCATGCAATTGCCCCCCAAAACTTATCATGAACACCTATCCTAATGTACTTCTTTTGTCATCCAAATCTCTTGCATAATCATTATCTGAGTAAGTAATCAATCCATTAGTCCCTCCTCTCTTCTGACAATAGATTCTCAACTCAATGATGCCCCTCAAGTATTGTAATATTCTTTTAATTGTCATCATATGCAATTGAGTGGGCTTCTTCATGTACCTACTTACCAAACTCATCAGATACATCAAGTCAAGTCTAGTCACCGTCAAGTACATCAAACTTTCAATTATTTGCTTATACTGAGTTGAGTTAGTCTTGATTCCTCCTTCATTCTTTGTTAATTTACAGCTAGACACCATTGATGTTTTAGTGGGATTGTTGTTTTCCATCTCAAACTTCAGTAATATTTCCTATGCATACTTCTTTCTAACTCATTAAGATGCCTTTACTAATTTGTATTACTTCAACTCTTAAAAAGAATTTCATTTTCCCCAGATCCGTCATGTAAAATTCATTTTTCATTAACATCTTGAATTCATTGAATAATGCCTCATCATTGCCCGTGAAAATCAAATCATCCACATATATGCTAACAATTAGCACATTCCTTTCTTTAGACTTAGTGAACAATGTGTCTTCACTAGGATATTTTTCAAACCCTTCTTTGAGGAAATATGCTTTTATCCTATTGTACCATGGCCTCTAGGCTTGCTTTAACCTTTACAATGTCTTCTTGAGTTTGAGCACTTTGTCTTCTTCCCTCCTTTTTATGAACCCTTTTGGTTGTTCAATGAACACATTTTGCTCCAATTCCCCATGTAAGAAGGCATTTTTGGCATTCAATTGATAGATATTCCAATCATTATGAGTTGTCAATGCCATGATCACCTGAATAGTATCCCATCTTGTAGCTAGAGTGAATACTTCTGTATAATCAATGCTTTGCCTTTAAACATACCCAACACCACCAATCTGGTTTTGTACTTGTCCACTTCACCTCTTTCATTTAATTTTGTTTTGTATATCCACTTTACTCTTATCGTTCTAGCCTGTTTTGGTAACTCGGTTAAAAACCAGGTATTGTTCTTGTCCATAGCTTGTATCTCACATTCCATGGCTTTCTTCCATATAGAACTAACAACAACTTCTTCATATGACTTTGGATCCCTAATTTTAGTGTATATGACCATATCTTGATCCTCCTCACTATCAAACATTCTCTCTCCTAACACATGATCCCTCCTCCATCTGGGTTCTCTAGTCACTCTTCTTTATGTTTTGCTAGATCCCCAAGCATTCCTCTCATTATGATTTCTTTATGTATTTGCATTTTCTATCTTTGTTGTAGCAGTCTCTATTGGAGTAACTATCTTTGTTGCATTAGCTTCTACAAGAGTAGCTTGTGTAGCTTCTTTTACTTGTGAACCTTTATCAGTAACATGCTTAGCCTGTGTAATTTGTGGAGCTTCTCCATCTTGAGCATCTTGTGGAGTAGCTTCTCCAACTTCTTTCTTTTCATCCTCCACCCATTTTAGCGCGTTAATTCTAGGTTCAGTTTCAATCTTGCTCCAGTTCTAGCCTTCATTATATAAAAAAAAATGCATCTTTACTTATGAGAATCTTTTTGGTGACTGGATTGAACATCCTATATGCCTTTTGACTCCTTGCTCAACCCTAGATTACACATTTTTGTGATGTTCTTATCTAACTTCTTCCTTGCCTGATCAACCTTGTGCACATATCCAATGCACCCAAACACCTTGATGTGTTCTATCAAAGGTGTTTGTCCTCTCCAATCTTCTTTAGGGGTCTTATCCTCCATTGGCTTAGTTGAACTACGATTCATCAGTTACATAGTCCAATTGATAGCCTCAAGGCAAAATTCTCTTGGCATCTCTCTCTCTATCAACATACTCCTAACTATGTTTATGATATCTCTGTTTTTCTTTTTTACAACCCCATTTTGCTGGGGAGTATAAGGAACAGTAAGTTGTCTGTTTATTTCATTAATTATGCAGGATTCATTGAACTCTTTAAAGTTGAACTCCCCTCCTTTGTTTGTCCTCAAACCCGAGACACTTTACCAACCTCTTTCTCTACCAATACGTTGAAGTTCTTGAAGTTGATAAATGCTTTTGACTTTTCTAATAGAAACCGCACCCATATCTTCCTTGAGAGATCATAAATGAAGATAATCAAGTACCTCTTCTTGCTGTGAGATGTCGAGGTTATTGGCCCACAAATGTCAGCATGGATTAATTGCAACCTTTTAGTGGCTCTCCACTAGCTTTGCTTGGGAAATGGGTCCCTATGTTATGTTCACATCAAGCTCCCTTTACACAATTAGTTGGGTTTTTTAGTAAAAGTAAACCTTTTACCATTTTTCTATAATAAAGGGTTTTCAACCCTTTATGGTTTAGGTGGCCATATCTGTAGTGCCACAACTAAGATTCCTCCTCAACAACAATTTTAAAACAGGCATGTTCACTAGGGGTTATGACAACATGTTCTCTAGGGTTTATGGAGGCTAACACTATAAACATCATATTTGAGACATTTTACTTTTAATGATTTATCCCCTAGAATGATGAAACAATTTACACAAGTTATTTTTTATTTGGATTGCTAATCCATTCTCCTATAATTGCCTAATACTCAATAGATTATTTCTCAATTCAAGAATACTTGGAAACAATTTGTGTTTTCCCTTCTACATCCATCCTAATGCTTCATCTTCCCATCACCCCCATTCTCAAATTATTCTTAACTCAACTAATTGCCTAAAACCTTCATTAAGATTCACAAATCACAATTTATTGTTCGTCATGTGATTCTTATAGCTAGAGTCTAGAAACCATACCTCATCCTTTCTTGCATGATGTAACTCAACATGTATGATGAGGAAAATTTCTTCCTTGTCCTCTAACTCTGCATGATGTGCTCCCCTCTCCCATTTTAAGCATTCAAATTGAAAGTGCCCTTGTGACACTTGTAGCATTCAATAACTTCTTTGTTGAACTGTGATCTTCCTCGTCCGCTTCCCTTACCTCTCGTTCCTCTATATCCAAGTCATTTGATTCTTTTATAGAGCATACGATCTAATTAAATTTTGAGGCCATAGTTCTTAAAACCTTACTAACTACCACACTTTAATCAATCTACTCCTCATGGGTTCACATTTTATTCACCATTGAATCCCATAGCTCTAGCATTTATATTTTGCCCCTTTTATATATGTTCAATTTAGTGTACCAACTAATTGAAATTCTATACTAACTGATTTCTAACTAATTACAATAAAAATGTAACAAACTAACTAATTTGTAACTAACCAATTATCTCAATAATATTACTATATAAATATATTATTAGAATTAATGATTTTATAGCATATACTAAATGAACATATAATTTAGTGTGTTTATATAGGTTAAGCCTTTTCATTATATATATATATATATATATATATATATATATATTAAATTTTATAACCTTATACAAAAATTCCTAGTCTGACAAATAAAGGTAAAAATACTATGATTTTCATGAGGTTTGCACAATTACAATCTTATTCTCAAGTTACAGAGTCAATGCAAATTTCAAATTTTGTTGAAAAAAATATTTATATATAATAACATGATAGAGTTTTCCTAGACTTTTTCAATGATAGGGTGTATGAAAATGAGAGTTTTGAGAAAATCATTGATGCGACTATATTATTTGATAGTTTCATCTATATTTACCTAGTGTTTTGCATATATTTTGTGTATAAAATGCCTTGATATTCTTTGTTTTATATTTTGAAGGCATTGTTGGATGAAAGATGCAAAAAGAAAGTAATTTGTGGTGATTGACATATTTGACCTTCAGTTGGTGTTTTGTGTAGAGTGGAAGCTCTAGAGATCAAAATGAAGTTATTCTAGTGACATTCAAAAGCTAACATCCATAAATTTATGAAAAGATAAGGAAAAGGAAATAAGATAAGGAAAATCATGGAAATCGCAACCTTCAAAGTCAAATCTTGCAATCTGCCGATATCAACCTTTTCCCATTCCAACTTTAATATCTCGAGCTATAGAAGTTTGATTGATACAAAGTCATTTGGCGTGGATTCAGGACTCAAAGACCTATAAATGCTCCAAATTTTAGCTCAAAAGGATGTCATATGAAGGAGATATGAATTTTACAAGGGACAACTAAATGCTACCAACTTAAGGAAGTATTATTTTGTAAAATAAACATTAAGGTTTCTAGGCATATATAAAGGAGCAGAGGAGCAAGGAAGTGGCGGCCAGCACAATCGAAAACACAAAATCGTCTTCCTCCAATTCTATAATCATGTGTTCTTTCATCTTTTTAAATAGTTGTTCAATACTTATGCAAGGCTAAGCTCTTTTCTTGGTTGCAAGAACACAAACACCTTTGGATTTCAAGAACCGTGAGATTTATTCTTCCTTCTATTTTCAGTTTATATTATGAATGAATATAATTGTTTTCCTATGCATATTTCCTATGATTTTTGTTGAAGATTGCTAGAGCGGACTCTAAGTTATTGTTGTAAACAATCTATTGCTAAGTTTAATATCAAAACTGGAGTTGTGATATATGAACTTGTGAAGCAACTAAGCTTGACAATTGTGGCAGAACTACATTATTGAATTTAAGGAGAACATTTGAATAAATTGACACAAGTTGCGGGCAACTTGTATGTTAATCTTGATGAAATTATCTAGTTCTTAAAGCTACCATTAAATTGAATCATTAGTGCGGACACCTTGATTATTTATTAGTTAGGAGTTGTTATACAGCGGTTTCGTTAATTAATCACGTTAAGAAAAGATAAAATTTCATAACATAAACTGCATTTCTTTGTTTCAAGGATTGGTTCTAATTTCCATAGGTGGACGTATGCTTGTGACCAAGGTTTGTTTTTTTAATATGTTTCAGTTTTAATTGATTTTTTTGCTAGTTTAATTGTTGCCATAGTTTAGATAATCACAAACCAAATCCCCCCCAATCACATAACTTACAGCATAAAAATCTGACTTGAAACTTCCTCGTGGGATTGACCCCTTGCTTGCTCTATACTATCTTGTGTGTTTTAAGCTAGGGTAATTAATTTGTGCGACCTCGACATCGCAACAATCATAAAATTATTGTTATTATTATTAGGAATCATCATTGAATATTAAGGTAATTAAAAAACTAAATAGTCTGTAGGAATCTAGTTAAGAAGGCTTGTTGTGATAGGAGAAGATGTATTGCCATAAACAAATCCTATTTAGTATAAATTGCATTATTGTTTGATTGCTTTCCTGGTCATATTTTTATTTGTTGGTCTTTTCTAAGATTCAAAATAAATCTTTTCATGATAAAGTCTCAACCTAATTCAATTAGAAACATAATTGTTCTAATAGCTTATTTGGCATTGTGATTATTGTTGTGGTTGAGGTTAAAAAAACAGTTTTATGAAAATTGTTTTTAGTTGCGATTCAAAATTGAAATTTAAGTATTTTATTAAAAATGTGGTTATACTTGAGTTTAATGAAAAACAATTTTATGTGTTTGACTACTATGTTTTTTATATTGTTGTCAACTTATATATATGTATATATATATATATATATATATATATATATTTAATTTCATAGATTTAATAATTATAATAACAAAAGGTTTCTCATAATATCCCCCACGTGGCTTCCTGTCACCACTTTATAGTGCCCCAAAAATACAGCCTGTAAATCAATAAAGGAGGATCCCTATGTTCAAGTTCCCTCTCCTCCCTCTCTCTTCAAAATCACGTAGTCAATGTTAGGTATGTGTTATAATAGTTGTTATACAGTTTGTATTAGTTAGTAGTTGGTTCAATTTGTTTTTTGTTTAGTTAGTTGGAATGAGTCTTGTACTGTAGCCTATAAATAGGCTTATTACGAATGAATAAAGTGAGTGAAAGTTTTCTATAAATCTGTCCATTACAAACCCAATTGAAGGATTCAACACTGAATGAAATCAATAGTCAAAACCCTCACATACTGAGACATGTACAATCTAACTAGGCTGAAATGGGTTCAACCCTTTAAAAATGCATTGTCCATGCATTACGTGAGAAGTGGTCGACAATGGTAGAAGAGAAAGGAGGCTACTTGACATGGTAGTGGTGAGGTAGTTTGAATGGTGACTAGTGAGGTGTTGTTGGAGGAAAGGGTGACCAGAGTTGATTGGAAAAGAGAGAGAGAGAAAGGTTGGTGAAATAGGGAGAAGATTGTAGGTAAGAGGCTAATTTTGTCCAAACTTTGACTTTAGATTTCTTAATGTTTTGAGCATGGGATGAACCTTTATTTATAAGTAATGTAAGAGGGCAATATTATCTTTATCGGGGTAAAATTTCAGCTCTTAATTCAACCTTTAAGCATTCCAATCGTTGACTCAAAATAGGTATTATTGTCTATTAGATTTGACAACTTGCGGTTGCATAAGCTGTCATATTTAGGGTAGTGTTGTACTGTCCATAAACTAGAATGGACCAACTCTTAGTGTAAAAAACATCAGTTTATTATTTTTATATATGATTTTCTGAATTTGGAGAAGTATAAAGGCATCAAATATATTTATAGATGGGGTAAGGAAGAAGACAATAAATAGTAATTAGGCAATGTGTCATCTGGTCACCTTAATCTATCATATGACACTTTATCTGGACCTTTCTTTTTTCTTTTCATTTCTTCCTCTCCAAAATGATGTCCTTTTGAACTTAATATTTTAGCCAAAGTTCAATATGGTCCTTTATAGTTTAATTTCACCCAAAACTTTTAATTTTATACAAATTTGTCCTTAATAATATTCAATGGCATCCCTAAAATTTACGTGTCTTTTTCACTCTTTTTTTGGTCTTTGATCACAAGTTTATGCAATTTGACTCTCAATTGACCATTAAAGTTTTATTTTATTTCAATTTCACCCCTAATTTTGAGCAATTAAGTCCCTAGGGTTCGATGTCTTTTACAAAATAGTCATTGGTATATTTCCTAGTTAAGATAGATATGTCAATAATGATTCAAAAATCTTGATAATATAAGGGATGTTACTAGTGTGGGACATCAAATTAGAGGAGTAAGAGCTTTGTGGACAAAAATTAAGTGTTTGATGCCTAAATAATTAATATTTAATAAAGTATTTCATGCTAGTTTAATGTTGTTTAAATTGTACAATGATGCAGGAGAAAATAAAGAAAATCTTGTATAAGACGGAGTGATTAGTCCGCCATGCATATAGATTAATGGTATTAGTTGGGATTGATATAGGGATTTATTATGATTAGTTAGCGACACGGTGAAGACTAATTGATGTGAAATGCGATTAAACAATTCACACGTAAAGACATCAATTCTTGAAAAACCAAACAAATCAAGTTTGATAGGAGTGTATCACAAAGATAACTTGTATCTAGGCATCAATATTATTACATTCAAACTCCAACCCAACAAATAATAATTCATGAATGAGAAATATGGATTGATGCTATAAAGTTAGTTGAAACCCGGATATGTCATTTTCAGCCCTGTAAAGAACCAAAAGAGAGAGAGTTACCGCCCTTACAAGCACACAAAGTTGCAACCATAATTTGAATATCATTATGCCAAAATATAATGTGAAACTTAGATCACATATGTATTTTTAACCTAAGGTAAACTATATAATATCCAAAGATATGGATTTGTATAAAACCCACTTAGAATAAGACTCAAACCCTAAGTATTTAAGCCTAATAGATGTTTATTAACCTTAAACATACAAAATAAAAGTTTAAAATAAAAAATTTTAAGTTGCAGTCACATAAAAATAAGATAAAAAAATGATTTGGTGTTCAATGTTGCTGAAGTTTTGGTTTCCTTCAATAACACTCATCACTAACAAAAATGAAAATTAATTCAACCAATAAGATATACAATATAAAAAAAAACCTGGTTTCCAAACTAAGAGGATCATTAAATAATCCTCGTAGTTTAGAAAACAAATTTGATAGTTCATTAGTCTTCTTTATAGATTCGGAAACCTTTTCTTTAAATGTTAAAAATCCTCCTCTCCTTATGAAGTAATATGGAAGAATTTCCTTGCTTTCTTAGAAGAAGAATATGTTGATTTGGACTTCATTTAATATTAGAAAAAGAATAAGCTTAGATTATGTCATCACCCAATTTTTGGGTGACTCCCCAAAATATACCGGAAATAACAAAAATAAAATAAAAAGGGCTAGCGAGGGTAGAAAAATCAATGTGGATTTTTTGGACGTTTTCAAAAGCCTGGTCGTACCTCTTTTTTTACCCAGCAATGAAGAAAAATGCATATTCAAGACTAAAATAATTTATTATTGGAAATATCCGAGTAAAACATGAGTTGAAAGACATAATTATAATTTTATGGGTCAATTTGATTTAATCATCGGACAATTTAAAGTGTAATTATGTTTTGGAATTAATTGAGGGCCCAATTGAAGGATTTAATTAGACACAAGAGCGTAATTATACTTTAAATGGGTCAAATTAATTTTATTAAGATCTTAATTGGTGAGAAATTAAGTTTGAAAGCTTAATTTGGGTTAAATTGAGACGATCAAAATTTTCGGCAACAAAACTTTTCGAGCGAAATAGGAAGTCAAAATTGAAGATAAAAACATCGTTGTTCCTGGTTTTTCTCATCGAAAAAATCTTTTTGTTACAACCTATTTATTTAAAATTTTCAAAAAAAAAAGTTATGGCAGCCCATGCCTGCACCATACCTCGCCATGCTTTATTCTCCTAAAAATAGAGGAATAAAAATCGGATAGGGGGGACCCGATAATAAAAAAAATCAAAAACCCTAAAGACTAAAAAACCATAACATCTTTTTCTCCTAGGAGGGTTGCAGCCGTCACGCCCTCAAGGCCGCTGCAGCCCCCCCTATCATTTTCAGTCCTCATTTTTTCCCTCTCACTCTCTTCTTTGGCCAGACCTTCACTATCCTCTCCTCCTTGCCGTCAGCCACTTCACAGCAGCCCCATGACCTCCATCTCCGTCCCGTCAACCCCTCACCACAGCAACTCTCCTCGTCAACAGCCCCATCTCCATTTCTCTCCCATCAACCACCACAACAATCCCTTTACGGTCAACAACCACCACACTCTCCTCCCAGCCTCCAGCCAGCCATCGTCTCCCTTCCCTCTCCGACGGCTTCCCTATCTTCATCCCCATAGTCTTCATCAACGGGCTTCGCCTGCTGCACAACCCTGCCCCCTTCACAGATCGACCACTCATCTGCCATCGACGGTGTCTCCCTCTCTCAACAATCCTCAACTCTTCCTCTCTCCACCGTCCATGGTGGTATCCTATGACAACCCCATCATTAGCCAACAGATTGGTCACCATACAACCATCATGGTGGTCCAACCACCATTTGAAAAGCCCAAGAACCCGAGTTTGAAGGGAGACAAATAAATCTGAAATCTGGAGAGGAGGAGAAGAAAAACTCGAAACATTGCTTGTGTGTTTTTTGTGTTTATGCTTTCTGTTTTGTAGGTCACCGCCGACGAGAAAAGAAAGGGGAGAGGTTGATCTACCCCCCCTTGTTGTTTTGCTTCTCTCGTGGGGGCGCGTGGTCCCACGCGCCACCAGTGCTCCTGCGGGCCTCCAACTGCCAATAGTGTTTACGGAGGTTTATTTTGTTATTTTTTTTTAGATTTTCATGTATTTGTTTTAAATTAGTATTTTTTTTTATTTCTTGTATATGTTATGTAATTGTAATATGTACCCAAAAAATATAATGAAAAAAGGAGAATGGGTGTGTGAGTTGCATAAGAAAAAAACATAAAAATTGCATCTCAAGAAAAACAAAAACAAAAACAAAAAAATGTGTTTTCGTGCATACGGCCGGATTCTAAAGCTTTTCTCATTGTATTTTTCGTAAAAAATATGTTGCATATTTTTCCATATTTTTAAAGCGAAAATTTGGATATCGTAACCAGTTTACGGTCATCCATTGGCATTCGAAAAAAATATCAAAAATAATTTAACAATTATTTTGTCTTATCTATCGCGGTGTAAATTTATACTGTAATGTACACCCGTGGATGGTTAAAAATAAGATTTTTAAAATGCAGTGCAAAATTCATTTTTGGTTAGTCTTTCATCCCGCAATGAGGTAGAGGTTCTCTTACGGAGAGAAAAGTACGTCAAATTTTAGAGAAGACCAATAAAAAATGATTTAGGAAAAACAATCAAACAACAATGCAGCTTACCTTAGATAGGGTGCAATGGGGATGATGCATTTTCCCCTTGCATAACAAGTCTTCTTACCCTAGACTCTCGTAGACCAATAGGTTCCTAGTAACCTTAAAACTAGGTGGCGACTCCCGATACTTATAATCGTAAATTTTACGGTTATAAAACACCTCTTATTTAATCGCGCGTCGTTGTCTCCCGAAACCCCGGGAAGACGGCAGGGCACGAAGCGCGTCCAAAATCGTCGTTGCAATAAATTAAGCCTGAGTTGAGGCCTAACACGTAAAGCCTCTTCAAAACTTGAATGAGACCCTTCTTAGACTTGGAATAAATGGATTAAAGGGTGTCCTTTGTACTCCATAGTCGTTATATGTTCCTCTATATCTATCTTATTTCATGTGCACTAAACTAACTTATTCAATGTCTTTTTAAGTCTCTCTGATTTAACTCTTGTAATAGGTTTATTTAGTACCACCAATGAGTTATTGGTGTGATTACACTTAATGTTGGGTAATTGATATTGATATTAAAACTATTTTGATTAGTTTGCCATTCGGTGGAAACTCATTGCATCAGTTGGTGTGAGTATGGCAAGGTCCTTAATCAGTAGAATATGATAGTGGCATCAGATGGAGATATTGATGCAAATATCAACAACTTGGTATAGTCAAAGTGTAGAAGGAATTCCACTGGAGTTTTAGAAAAAATATATGTTAGATTATTGATAAATGGGTGGTTGCGTGAAATATATCCAAAAGGCTATGATTTTTGTATAAAGTGATTGATGAATAAAATGGTTGATCATCCATTACAAGAAATAATAGATGTTGAAATAAAAATATGATATTGGATTGGGTTATCAAGTCGATGATTTAGGATTGCAACTATTATAAATGACTAGTTTAATGGATATGAACATGAAAATAATATAATGGAAAATTAATGAAATGTTTCATAAGTACACATAAAAATATTTATTTTAATGAATATTGATATATGTTTCAAATAAGTAGGGAGGATAATATAGTTGACGTAATGCAACATAAATGTGTATAGAAGATTAAAAAAGTTGAAAGAAACAATTGAGAAAGTCAATTAGGTTGTTAGAGGAATTCATATTATTATTTAGATGAAATCAATTACATGATTAAAATATTAGATGAAATTAAAGTGTTTGTTAAAAATAGAATGAATCCAATGAAAACAAAAAAGTGATATATATTAAATATATTGTGAATTAAATAACAATACAAAGTAGACATGATTACACAATAAAATTTGATATTTGATAAAAGATGGCCAAAAGAGGAAAAATATCACATAATTTATATGTGTTGAAAAAATAAATTATAGGATAAATTCAATTTGTTGCAAAATAAAAATGTTAATATAAATGAAATATATCAATGAAGTGAAAAGAGTTATAAGACAAAGTGGATGTAAAAAGGAATGCTATATGAAAGTGTTTGTGTGCAACTAATTAATTTTAAAGACAAAAAGAATGATTTGTATAAAGATGAGTTAAATTAAGTTATAAATCAGTTAATCATCACGATTAAGGATGAAAAAGTGATTTATAATATGAAAGGAGGATTTATCTAAGATTGATGAGAAACTTATAATGTCAGAAGATTAACATTCTTGAAGAAAAATCTATAAAAATGATTTTCTACCATATAATTTCAAATGTTAGCAATTAAGATGCTGGAAATATTTAATATGTTTTTTTTAATTATTATGTATATCACGAGTAAACTACTTCAAGGATGATAAATTTTAAAAGTTATGAAGCTACCCCATTTCATCGAAAAAGAACACATGTATTTTCATAAAATAAAATAAAAACTTAAAAATAGTTTATGCAATCGTGGGTTATACCAGATTTTATATGTTGTAAGATTACAAAAAATGATAAGACTTTCTTTATAAAAAAAATATTTATCGAATTTTTATGTGTATAGCCAATGGTCGGAAGTATCATCCCACGAGAAAAGTGTGGGTTATTACACCCCTATATATAGGCCTCCTAAAAAAACCTAGTAATAAAATATAATAAACATCTTCAAAAACAGAATCTCATCCATTCCTCAATTCTCACATCAATTTTCCAATACTTTTAAGTAGCCTCATACCTAACTTACAATCTTTATACCTACATTAAAATCTTTATATTTCATCAATTATTCATACAAAATACAAAACCTTACATGCATATTACTAATTTCAATTATTTCTCTCTCTTTCCAATCAAGCATGTATCTTCAAATTCAGTTTTGTATCTTGGATACTTATGATTCAATTTATCATTATTTTCTTGAAATCCAAACCATTAGTCTCTTAATCAAAATCAATATATCATACCAAATCAATACTTAAACCATGCTAGTCCATTCATCACATTTACTAATTCATGTAATCAAATTATTTTGTAAATAAGTTTATAGATATACTATTTTTATTATTATTTAAATCAATTTACATTGACATCGTCTTACGCTAACATTTAATGTCTAAATGACTTTATTTTTTGTTGATGATTTCAATGTCTAAATGATTTAAATTTTGTTGATGAATTCTATCCAATAATTCGAGCCAAGTATGACATAGTCCATGCTACTCTTCTCAAGCTAATCATTCCCTTTACCATATTTATAATTTTAGTCATGTAAACTTTTGTCTCTTTTGAAATTATTCTCAATTAAATATCTCACTTTACACACTAATTCAACATACTTATCAACCTATAATATTTGGAGCAACATAAGTCTACTAAGTTTTCAATCATCTCATTTGACTCTTTTTTAAATTTCATATTATCCATTAAGTTGGAATGATGAACTAGAGATTTGCAATAAAGACTGAGATGGAACAGTGACTGAACAAATTGTAATAGTAAATCAGTGAGTTTGGAAATAATATAATCAAACAACTATAACTATATGTACAATCTAAAACAAAGCTAGTAAAAAAACATTGACATGATAAAAAAAAAAGCAACCATGTTTCCATATTTGACCTTGAACCATTATTGATCATTTGGCTACAAGTTATTCCAACATTTTTGTAGCTCTTGAGTGATATTGATTATTGTTTAAACATGTTTAAAACTGAAAGGTTTCTTAAAAATTCTGTTTTTAAGCAATCATCCTTTTCATGGTTGAAATATTTGAATAAAGTAATGCCTCCTAAAATTTGAAACACATCTCAAAATACCATGAACAATTAGTTTATTTAGGTTTCAATCACATTTGGGCTTTCCTTTATGCCCTAAAATAAGGAAGAAATTTAAAAGCGTGAATCTAACTTGTTTAACTGATTACAGTAAGCTTTAAGTCTTAAATAGTATCTCTTTACCCAAGTAATCATCAACTACTAAGACTAAATAAGAGAAATAGATAGACCAGTAATCATCAACTACTAAGACTAAATAAGAGAAATAGATAGACCAAAATGAAGCTCATTTATATAATTGTTTCAAGCTAGCTAGCTTTTAGGAGGTTCAAGGTGTCATAACTTGAAAACAAAGCCCATCATGAAGCCATTAATCCTTTTCTTATAAAGGCTAGCGAGTGAGAAAATTATGTAGTTTGAGAGTATGGAGGACATGATCCCATCTATATTCCTAGAAATAAAGCATGATATAAAAAGTCACCAACATGTACAAAATAATATATGTATAAATAATTTGCAACATAAAACATAAGCAAACACAACACAAGTCAATTATTCAAAACAATGAAAAGAATAAAAACCATATAAATATAAAAGCATAAACCAAAGATGATGTTCGTGATATACAAGTATAACTTAACTAAAAAATTATTGTTTTTACTCAAGTCTCCATCTATCCCACTCAACTTCTGCTCGTGTTGTGATATGGGATAAGGGTCACCCATGAGATGAGAAACGATAACATATCATATAAGAAGATAAAAAGTTGACATATATGGTTAATTTTCCTAGAAACCTAATAATTAATTAACTATAGTCTACGTAAGACCTTGATTATGTAGAAGTATAATGAACTCAATCAATAATACCCCTCTAGCATCTAGCCCATGACAAACAATATTACACACATTAATCATTACAAAAATCTTTGGTTTAAATGTACATTAGGAGAAAAGGTAAAGTAAAAAAAAAGACATAATAACCTCATGAAAGTTGATACATTCAAATAGAAAATTAAAAATTATCCACTTGTAATATGTAATAATTTCAAATTGTATCTTAAAACTAGTGGAGTAAAATTTGAATTACTATCCAAGACTTAAAATAAAATACAAGATGAAAGGATATTTCTTTTAAATTATATTGTTTGATGAAAAAACTAAAAATATCAAATATTGTTTTGAGTTTTTCTTTTTAAATTCTAAATTAATATATATTTTTTTAATATACTAATATAAAAATTAAATAAAATATTATTTTAATATATTTTTATATAAAAATTATTTTTAAAATAACTTTCACCATAGTCTCAAGATTTATAGAAGAATCCAACATGTGGTTTTGAAGTGGGCAAGTGCTTGATACTACTTATGGTCCAATCTTGTATTAGCATAGCTAATAAGTATGATGTTCACTTGATGATTATGGTCCAATATTGGTTTTGTCATCTTGAAATAGCAAGGCACATTTCCTTGTTTGCATCAAGCAATAAATTCAACGCATTTACACCCATCAATAGGAAAAGGTTGTGATTTATAATGCAATAGCAATATTACTATTTAAACCTTTCTTAGAATTATTTTGGTTGGAATTCCATTCAATACTCCTTAATATTGGTCTGTAGCCTTGTAAAATTGGTCTTTTAGCAGTTCTTATGAATAATTAGGCTTGCTTATGTAAGATATTGATCAAGATATAGTAGTTTTGCTGATTGTGTGAGTTGGTAATTGGCATAGTAGTCTTGCTTTTAAGATCATGTTCTTTTTTTGTTTCCATTAGTGTTAGACAAATTTTTTGGATTCAGTCTTGTTAATTGAACTTATTTGAGTAAGTGTCGAGGGGTCATGCAAATAATACATTTACAATAATAAATATTCTGAATTTAAGGAATGATTCTGTCTTGATTTAAATTTTTGTTATTCCATTTGTATGACACCCCAATTTCTGTTATACTCCGTAATATGTTTTTTGGGATCCAACTTTGATCAATTTTTAGTGATATAAAACATCAATTGGATATTGCCTTGAATCCATTTTGAGTTATGTAATATAGCTTTGAGAGCCAAATCTTCAAGCTTTAATAGTATCCATTTAGTTTTTATTTTTTGGCATGAAAATGATAGGTTTGAAATGTAACCTTTTCACTTTTATTTTATGTTTTATTAATTAATGTATATTTAATCTAGGATGTTTAATTTTTTTTTTAGAATTTAGTGGAAAGTTACATTTAGAAATAGATGATATTTAGTTGCTTTGTATATTTTTAAGCCTTTTAAATTTGAAGGCAAGACTTTATAATTTGAATTTTAACTTGTCAACATGTGTTATTGAAATTCTTGTGACTATGCTCAATTAAACAAAACAAAAAAAAGTAGTATTAAAAAATTAAAAAAAATTAATAACCACTAGATAATGTTAATAATTTAATTTAGATAAAAATTTAATTATAACAAAATTAAAAATACTTTGAAATCTTATAAAAAAAGTTATTCAATACAAATATGAATTATAAACTCGTACCACCCCCTCCCAAAAAAAATAGTGTAGGTTTTCTATGAACAATATAGGTTTTCTCTTCATTTTTAACATAAAAACCTAATCGAACTCTAATTTCCTTAAACTTCTGTTTTGCATCATGTTCTTTGTTCACAACTGGATGGTAACTCCTAGCAAGCTTTCGATAAGCACTTTTAATTTCAGATTTACTTGAATTCTTTGACACCCCAAGTACAGAATAGAAATCGTTATCCTCTCTGACTACAGACCATGCTCTCCTTTGGCCATTTGAAGTTTGAGAAGTTCCTGTGTAAGATAACACAAGGAAGGAATCCCGTGAAAATAAGCTTGAGTATCTCTCGTAATAATTCTCAAACCCATGAGAGCCAAAGTCTATGCAAAATATCTTCACAAAATCTTCCCAACTGGAGCAGGAAAGCGCACACTGTGAACTCTTTTGTTTATTGTAGTAGTCCCATATAGAGACCTTTTCACACTCTACTCTTCTAACTGAGCAAACCCTCTCACAGAGCTCTTGCAGAGAAGCCTTTTTGCTAATCTGTATAGTTGATTCACTATCGTCTCTGGAGTCAATTAACTTGAGGCGAAGAGGATAAACCTCCACATTGAACTGTGTTTTGTTAAAAACACCCTGAGAGATCATCTTTCTTGGCATCGTTGGTCCTCCTTTATACCACTGGACAAGCTTCTCCCAAACTTTCTTAGGAACTAATAGATAGTCCTTTCCTTCCCGCAGCATTCTAACAAGCTCCGACTCATCCAAATCTTGAGACTCCAAGGATTTCCCATTATCCAAGTTGTCAACAAGGCCTTGACCAACATATCTCTCCCATTTCAAGTCACGTTCAGCTTCACGATTCAACTCCTCAACTATCGGTTTCTCTTCTTCAGGCGTACACGGCAAACAACTTCCTCCTCCTCCTCCTTTCTGATCGAGGACCAACCAATGATCCTCTAATAGATTAGCTCCCTCTCGTTGTCGAGAATCAATTGAATCAAGGCGTTTTTCGATGGAAGCGAATTTATCTTCAAGGAGACGCTGAATAGATTCCAGCAGAAGCTGAATTTTGGAATTAGAAGCTTCAAGCGCAGCAACACAAGCTTCCATGGATGTCGATCGGGTACGAATACTAGCACGGGTCATACACTAAAGGAACAACTTAGAGGATCAAAGACTTTGATACCAATGATAGAACTCTATCTTTCTACCTTAGGATTATAACCAAAAAACAGAGGAAAATCAAGAAACGAATTCTGTATATTATTCAACATGCTTCCAAATGGCTTATCTGGCTGCTTATAAAGCCAACACACGAGATATAACTGTAACAATTATTAACTGACTTAGCCACGTGGCTACTAACAAATTTACAAACAAACTGAAATGGCTTTTCAATTTGCCTTCTGACTTCCAATTCCTATCAGTAAGACCCAAAATTTCCATACACTAACCCATAAATCACAACACCATGTTCTGCACCCACATGGTGTCAAGAAACAGAAATAGATAGTCAAGAAAGCAAGAAATAGAAAAGGTTAAGAAAACAAACCTTTTGTTCAGATTTTGTTCTTCTTTTTCTTCTTGACAGATCTACAAATCCCTTGCAAACGAAAATGGTTCTTGTAAGCTTCAGGTCCAATTGAGAAAAGCATACCTACTTCGGGATGGTTTTAGTGCGCCAAAAGTGTCTGGGCAGAGCTGCTCAACCTTGTTGAATACAGGCTTCCTCAACCCTGGTTTTGATTCTTCAACCATTGTCAACTGCAGAAACAGAAGGCATTTAACAACAAAAATTCTAGTCAAAATTAATTAACAAATAAAACACAAATCTCCAATCTTCAAGAACAAATCGAGCAGGAATATTTAACAGAATAAAGGAAAATTAAAAAGGAGACATGCATGCCCTAGTATTTCAGGTACGCTAGGGTTTGGGATTTCACCTGCAAATTGGAGAATGCCATCGATTACCTCCTTCATGCCCGTGGTCTGCTTTGCTCGTGGCTAGGGGAGCTTTCTTCTCTTCAGACGAAGAATATCGAAATCATTTCATGAAAAAAAGAAATTAAGACAAAGATTCATACCTGAGATTTGTTCAGCTTGTTGTGAAAAGGGGGGCGGCGGCTAGGTTTATTTTAGAATGCAGAGTGTTGAGGGAGGGGGTGGGGGACGAAGGGGGCGACTTTTGATTTAGACATCGATAGATATTAGGAAATTGCTGGAACATCAACTCCTCTGTCTTTGCTATGTCTTTCGTGAGTAGAAGGCTCATCAAGATGTCGTCGGATCAAGATCTGAGACCCGCTACTTTCTCCTCCAAAGCCATCTCTTCTCTCTAAATGACGAACTTCATCTCTTCTATTTATAAAAAGCACCCATCATCCCTTTTTCTCTTTTAACTAACTAAAAGAAAAACCATGCCTCTTCTAGGCAGCGTGTGGAATGGCTTGGCAAGGTTGGAATGACCTTTAAAGCTAGCGATTTCGAGTGCTAGGTCGCGACTAGGTTTATTTTAGAATGCAGAGTGTTGAGGGAGGGGATGGGGACATAAGATTTTAGCAGAAAAGTTGAGATTTCTGTATTTATATTACAGTGGAGGGGGCGACAGATATTAAGAAAAAACGAAACATACACGCACGAAGTATTGAAATAAATTGCGAGTCGACAGTGATTTAGTCTTGGTGACCAGTAGAAGTCTGATCTCTTTTAGCTCTGTAGGTAATAGGTAATAATAATAGATAATATATATATATATATATATATATATATATATATAATTTGGTTATTTTTAATGAAATGAAAGCTACC
Organism: Salix exigua; assembly: GCA_032356905.1. Lineage (NCBI taxonomy): Eukaryota > Viridiplantae > Streptophyta > Magnoliopsida > Malpighiales > Salicaceae > Salix > Salix exigua. The sequence goes on along the minus strand of CM063593.1, from coordinate 10,785,509 downwards.
ACGGTCCTTGTTGCCTCTCAATCTTCTCCCTCCGTATTCACACCTCCTCACCAATAAAATTAGGGTTTTAACCCCCCCTCCTGAGTTATAGCTTTTCTCCGCCTATACCAAGCAAATGGGTGACCAGGCCACGCCTCCTGCACCGGAACTCGCGGCGATGGCCATTAACGATGTCCCATGTCTTAAGCACCCATTCTCCGACCGGGCCCCAGTTCGATCAATCGTGTGTCGTCCCGATGGAGGAGCTGCACTGGCAGGCAATCGAGTCCGCGCCGGTGGGTGGGTGAAGACGGGTAGAGAGCAAGGGAAGGGTTCTTTCGCTTTCTTGGAGGTGAACGACGGATCTTGTCCAGCCAACCTTCAGGTTATCGTGGATTCTGGTGTAGCAGATCTGAGCACACTTGTGCAGACCGGGACTTGCGTGCTGGTCGAGGGCTTGCTTAAGGTGCCCCCTGAAGGTACAAAGCAGAAGATTGAGCTCCGTGTTGATAAGGTGCTCTATGTAGGCCCTACCGATCCTGCCAGTTACCCGATTCCGAAGACGAAGCTCTCCCTTGAATTTTTGAGGGATCATGTCCACCTTAGGCCCCGAACTAATACGGTACGCTTGCTTTGTGTTTGTAAATATTTACTACCTGATTGATTGCAAGCTGAAAGCGTGTAATTGTTTATTTTAGATTTCTGCAGTTGCTCGAATTCGCAATGCACTTGCTTTCGCCACGCACTCTTTCTTTCAAGAACATGGTTTTCTGTATGTTCACACCCCAATTATCACCACAAGTGACTGTGAAGGTGCTGGTGAAATGTTTCAAGCTACAACCTTGATTAGTGATGCTGAAAAGCTCCATAAGGAGCTCATTTTGAATCCTCCACCTACTGAGGCTGACATAGAAGCAGCTAAGTGTACTGTTGGGGAGAAAAGTAGTGTTGTTGCTCAACTCAAAGCTGCTAAGGCAACCAAGGAGGATATTAGTGCTTCTGTGTCTGATCTTAAAAAGGCCAAAGAAAATCTCTCAAGGGTGGAGGAAAGAGCCAAGCTTAAACCTGGTATTCCTAAAAAAGATGGCAAGATTGATTATGGTCAAGACTTCTTTGGGCGTCAAGCATTTTTGACAGTCTCTGGCCAACTTCAAGTTGAAACCTATGCCTGTGCTGTCTCCAGTGTCTATACATTTGGACCAACGTTTAGAGCTGAGCATTCTCACACTTCTAGACATTTGGCTGAGTTCTGGATGGTGGAGCCTGAAATAGCTTTTGCAGATCTTCAGGTACCTATTCTAATTGATTTATCTGACTTTTGAGCATTCTAGAGTATATTGTGCCTGTAATTGCAGGTTTTGGTCTTTATTTAACTTAGTTGTTACTGATATGCTGGTTTTCAACTAATTTACCTTTCCTTATGGTTTATATTATATGCTGCTTGTTGATGATCAACAGTCTCCCTCGTTATATTGGGTTAGAGGAAATGATAAAATGTGGGCAAACCTATCGGTTCTCTCATCCTTTTGTGATTTGCTACCACAAATTTAAGGAAAAGATGTTTTCTCTCTCTTTGAAATCACATGTTGCACAAGATGATTGCGAAGTTCCTGTTTTCTTTATAGTTTTGAGCATTATTTTATGTTGTGTGTATGAACACTATTCTTGAATAAGTACCAACTTATCATGAATGAAGCAAAGGTATGTAAATTATATCTCAGTTAGCAAATTTTGAATATTTTTTCAGGATGACATGAACTGTGCAGAGGCATATGTGAAATATATGTGCCAATGGTTACTCAACAAGTGCTTTGATGACATGGAACTTATGGCTAAGCTTTATGATAAAGGTTGTATTGATCGTCTAAGAATGGTTTCTTCTACCCCTTTTGAGCGTATTACTTATACAGAAGCAGTGCAACTGCTAGAGGAAGCAGTGAGAGGTGGTAAGGAGTTTGAGAAGAATGTGGAATGGGGGATTGATCTGGCGTCTGAGCATGAAAGGTTTGCAAATCTCTCACTGTAGCATGTCCTGTCCTTTTGGTATGCATGCATTGATGGTTTGGTTTGTTTATTCATACAGATACTTGACGGAGGATATATTTAAGAAGCCTGTAATTGTATACAACTATCCTAAAGGAATAAAAGCATTCTACATGAGGCTCAATGATGATTCAAAGACAGTGGCTGCTATGGATATCCTTGTACCAAAGGTAAATCATTCCCATGCACATTTTAAAGTTTGCTTACCATGTGCCCCATTTCTTACATTTAACATTGTAGTTATTCGCCTACTGACCCTTTTGCATTCATTCCAATTGGCATTGTCATTTATTGCAGGTTGGGGAACTGATTGGTGGAAGCCAAAGGGAAGAACGCTATGAGGTTATTCAGCAGAGGTACAAGGAGTCTGCTTGAATTTTCAACATTTTTTTTGTGTGAAGTTGGATTTAATTTTGTTTCTTCTGACTATAATTGTTATGCTGCTTGAATTTTCAACATTTTCTTATGTGAAGTTGGATTTAATTTTGTTTCTTCTGACTAATTGTTATGCTGATGATTTCATTTTTGTTGGGGCACTCTCCATTGCAGAATTGCTGAGATGGGACTGCCTCTTGAGCCATATGAATGGTACCTCGACCTGCGGCGCTACGGGACTGTGAAACATTGTGGATTTGGCTTGGGTTTTGAGAGGATGATACTTTTTGCCACTGGAATCGACAATATTAGAGATGTCATTCCATTCCCCAGATACCCTGGCAGAGCAGATCTGTGATATTTTAGTTATATAGGTACAAGTTAATGTTTTCATTTTGCCTATAGAATCCACCATAGTTTGTTCTGCTGAAGTTTTCATCTTAACTTGTTTTGTTTTACATTCAAACGTCAGTTGCAAACTGAAATTATAGGCAACTGATGCTGCACGAGATTTTCTGCGTGCTATTTTTATCTCTCACCTGTTTCTGTGTTTGGGTTCTTCTAAGAGCCTATTTTCTATTAGATTGGTTGTAGTTAAGAATATACACCGTCAATTGTGATGCCTGTATTCTGTGGCCTGTAGAGTGTACGCAGCATGGAAAACGTTTTCCTTTGGCAATCCCCGGTGACATGTTCTCTCATTCAAGATGATAATATATTTTGATCGTGTGAATTGTAATGGCTTCTGCCCATCTCACAAGCTTTCTCATAGCCGAAGTCGAATTTTGTAGATAGAACAGCGAAGACTGAAATTTGGTAGATTTTTAAGTGCCTTTTCTGTCAAGGCATTGCAGCTTGTGCTAAATCGGGCATTGCACCGGTGCCATTCTAATCTCAAAGTTCAAGTTTTTCCAAGCTGGAGCGAATTTGTTTATTAAATAAACACCATGCTAGGAAACGCAGAACGTGGATTTTTTTAATTAAAAAACCCTCCTTTTTAGAATAAATGCAAAGCCTTTGCTTTGTAATGTTCACCGGTAAAGGTTGACACCGTTTGTGGAAACGTTTTTTTTAATTAATTTTTTTTTTATTGTTTAAATATGTTTATATTAAAAATCATTTAAAAAAAATAAAAATAAAGGTAATGAAGGATTTATTGTTGTCATTTTGATTATAGTGACATGAAAATAATAATTTCAAATTGGATATATAACATGGACTATTTAATTTGCAATATTATTAATGCATTTGGGAATACGGTTGGTTTTTTTTCTGTGTGTGTGTATATATATATAAATACATTTAAAAAATAATATTGCAAATTAAATAGTCCATGTTAAAAAATACATTTAAAAAATTAATTGTTATCACATACCTAATGTTTTATATGTGACACAATTAGGTCTAAGAACTTTGTCATTGGTTAGTGTAAAGTTATCACATACCTATAGTTTTAAAAAATATTATTTACATTTTAAATTTTATAAATGTAGTAAAATTTAACACTTTCATTAAAAAAAGTCTAAAAATATCTAATTATTTATAATTTATTTAGTTTAATAACAAAGTACTATTTTAACTCAACCCTACATGGTGGTTTGACATGTGATTTGGATAATTTGTGATCTAGGCTAGGCTAGACAAAAACAAAACTGGGATATTCTATCTATTTTATTATGCTTTGTATCTTCATAGTGAAAAAAATCATCTCTTTAAATACAAACAATCTCTCTAACAATGTCCCTTTTCTTTGCAAATCTAATACCTATTTGGTGTTGTAGAATAGTCTCTAAAGTGTCTTAAGCCACACCTCTCATATAATAGGAACATTGGACCTTTATGTTCAGAAGAACCTTTTGTAGTATGGTTTTCTATTGAGTTGAACCTTTAATGAATCCTCCACTATTAACCTATTTGTAACCATCATATCTTCTCTTAATAGCAAAATTCCCTTTTCTCTAAAATTGCTAATAGGATTGCCCACTTTTCCCTTTTTTTTGGAAGAGAAGGCATGCCATGAAGTATACAAGGTTTTTTCTCTCAACCTGTATTGTCTGACTCTGTTCATTTCTTGATCTCGGTGTGCATCAGATTACCCTCTTCATCCCCTAAGCAACCTGTACTAACTCATGGATGGATTGAAATGGCTAAGCTATCAGCACCATCTTCAACTCATATATAAACTGTTAATTGTTGCTAAATATTTAAAATATAAAATGAAAGGTAATGAATATATGGACAAGGCTATCTGGACAACAGAAATGTTGCATACAAGGTTATCAAAATCATGATTTTGACACAACACGGAAAGACCTTCCAAAACTTGGATCGTAAGATCAGATCGTAAAATCATAAGATCGTACCCGAATTTGTCCATACGAAAATCATAAAATCACAACAAAAATCGTATGAGTAGAAAAATCATAAAATCGTAAGTTAAATATTTCTGAAATACAAGATAGCATAATTATAGAGGTAAAACTTAATTAGTTTAGGTTAATACATGATTTAAAATAATTTCAAAACACATTACAAAACAATTATGTCCCCAAAATTTTATAAGTTAAAAACTAAGAAATTTAAAACAAATCTTCAGCTGACGTATAATGTAAACTAAAACAAACTTATGTTTCATCCCCCTCACTATGTCCAAGAATTGCATCAATAGCATCACAATGAAAATGATTATTAGTATTACTACCGTTGCTAGTACTAGATTGAACTCTAACAATATTGAATCCTAAACTCCTTGAATTCAAAGTTTCAAAATCATCTTCAGTGGCTTCAGTACTCATCTCAACACCATTAAAAGTTTATTCATCACTATCATCTCCTGTTGCATTTTTTCTTCATGTTGCACTATCAATAGCCTGAAATAAATTAATGTTCTATGAACCACCGTGTCCTCTTTCAGTCACCCATTCATCATTAGATGGAAGATCATCTAAACCTTCATCAAAATCAATAACTTGCCTTTTGTCTTTATCATTCATTTTCAAATTACACATCACAAAAATCATCATTAGATGATTTCTTCGTTTCTTATGAACCTATAAAAAAAATTCACAATTGATAAAAAATAAGATTCTAATAAAAATGTAAACAATATTTGTTTTTTCTTAAAAAATTACCATCTCAAATGCACTCCAGTTACGCTTACATCTAAATGAACTACATGTTAAGCTTATAACTCAAATTGCAAGATTTTGTAGCTCTAGACATTCATCTCCATAAGAAGCTCACCATCTAGCTGGAGTTTTTTATATCCCTTGCCAATTTGGCAGCCTCAATGCCAAATAACTCCTTTGCTTCCGAGAATATATCAAGTTGTAAATCAATTTAGTCCTCTCTTTTTGATTAGGCACCATCCGATTTAGCAGTCATACACTCCATATTTAATATGATTGTACTGTCTATAATCAGTAATATAATGATAATGAGGATTCAACCAAAACGCAAATGCATGCAAAGGTCTGTGAAGTTGAAGTTCACATCTTGCATCAATAATATCCCATATATGTTTATAGCTACAAAACAAAATAAATATTAGGATATTAACAACATTAAATAACATAAGATAAAAAATAGTTATATTAAATAAACAATTGGCATAATAGATAATTTGCACTTTTTTTGCACAGAACCAAAATTCACTTGTATCTTCTCTTTCGCTTGAATCATTGCTCTATATATAAAAACCATGGCTGATGTCTCATCTGAATCAACTAATCGAAGAACAATTATAAGAGGATATGCTACCTTAATGCAATCAGAGACATCATGCCAAAACTTGATGTCCAAAACACAATTTGAATGCCTACTTGACCTCCATTGGATGGAAGTGAACATTGACATAAATTGAATTTTACAATCATTCAAACATCCAAGAGTCAAGTATGCAGTGGCAAATCGAGTGGCAATGGGCCTGATCAAATCTTTTCCTTTTGTGAAGTGTCTCAGCTTGGAAATAAGGATACTTTATTAATTGTTTTTGGCATATGAGATGTGTCTACAGATGATAAAAAAAGAAGTTCCTTTAGGACCATTAACCAAAAAGTTACAAATGGAGCGTCTTTTGTTATCAGTTCATCCATCAGACATTATTAAGTAACCTTTTTTTTTTCCATTCCAGCTTATAGTCATCAAGAAAATGTATTGTGTTATATTCTTCTTGCTTTAAGTACTTCTCTCTAATATTATGGTAAGATGGAGACTTAAATCCTAGCCCATGTTTTGCAACTATTTCAAGTGTTTTAACAAACTCAGGGTTTTTAACGCAATTAAAAGGAATCACACTAGTGTAAAAAAAAACCTTGCTATTTGTTGACATGCTTCTTCTTTAACATCCTTCTTAGCATCTAATTGATGGTCATTTGAATACTTCCACTTCCACTTATTGGTTTCTTTCCCTTGTTAATCAAAATCTTCGTCTACATCTTCGTCACTTCTAAGAAACTGAAAAGCCTTTCTTCTCAAATGCTTCTTGATTTTTCACCAAAACATTCAACATCATCTGCTTCACATCTGTTGATACTTGATGGCATGACTCAACATCCTTTCGAGTGCAAGCCAAATGATGTTTAAAATGATAAATTCCCCCGCTGAAAATTTTGTGACAGTATTTGCATTGAACTTTTCTTGAAGTATTTTTAATATCTATACCATGCTTCCATCCCACATCTAGTCTATTAACACTGGTAGTTTTTTTGGATGCCATGTAATCTGCAATTCATTGAAATAATACATCAAAACTGAAGCTATCATTCACTAACCCTAAAGTGTGTGTGTGTGTGTGTAGTTTCCATGCTATTTTATTGCTATTGTGTGGTTAATCTCTTTAACATATATGGATTGAGTTGAACTACATTCATACAAGTTTACAAAATTCATAAACCCACATGATCAGATTGTTTAACAATCATTTTTCAAAACACACAAAATAGCTTATGCAAAAACATTTCATACATAAAATTCAGCAGTAGAGGGGTAAGTAGAGTAGTAGAACCATTCATAATATGAACTGATAAAAAGGAAGCAAGAAAGATAGGGGAAAAAAGGATCCATGATCACTCACCTGAAGGTTTTCCCCCCTTATCCAGTATTGATATGCAAATCATTGAATCTTATGTAAATACCGCTTTGTTTTCAATGTAAGGTTGCAAAATTGCATTCTAAAGCTGAAGCAAACAAAGCTACTAAATTAAGCAACTTTGATCGACCTAATTTTTTTAGCAGATGAACCAACTTCGATCGACCCAATTCATCAAATTAATTTCATTTTTGAAACTAACCCAATGCATCAAATTAATTTTCATTTATGACATTATATAGCAACAAAACAAAAATCAAGCAACATTTCATCCAAAAATCAAGCTTGTAGCCTTGCACTAACCTGTAATGGCGACGAAGGCAATGACAACACAGATAGCAAACGATTCAACCATTGAGAGGAGAGGACGATATGGGGAAGACTAATAAAAAGGATGAGAAGAACAGCTGGGGACCTGGGGTACTAGGTAGTTGATTGTTTGGGGGGGGGGGGGGGTTGTGCTGAGAAGAGAAGACAAGATTTTGGGGGTTAGAGGTTGAGAGCTTATGATTTGGGGGATTTTAGGGTGAGAAGAGTAGAGAAGATTTTGAGCTTCAAATGTAATTGAATTGAGAATGAAAAATTGAGATTGAAATCCCCGATGTCCGAACACCAAAAACTCGTAAAATCAGACTGGATTGGTTTGATTTTATGAGTTGGATCGATTTTACACGGGGTTGACTGGATTTGAGTTTCTTCACGAGTTAACCTGTTTTCCTGAGTTGACTCACAAAATCGTACGATTTTGCGAGTCAACTCGTGTTTTTAATTACCATGGTTGCATATGTGTTGCAACCTATATATTAAGACAATTGATTTGGGAATGCGACTTATAATTTATTTTGATAAAATTGGTTAGAAATTTTTGATCACTTTATTCAAAGAACAAATTGGTCATTCATTGCCTAAAACACAATGAAAAAAATTGGGATGGTTGTAAGAACATTTTGGAGAATATGGACAACTTATTTATGAAACTAGGGTGTGTTGGAGTAGTGAATTGGGGACAATCTCAACAGCAAATGAGTGGTAGAAAGCAAAAATTCAAGTTAATTTTTATTACACAATATATTTAATTTTTCCCATGTTTTTGAATGTTTTATGATAGAATATTTGTATGAATTATGTGTTTTTCTTGTATGTAGGAAGTTAAAGGAACCAAAAAATTTAGGCATGCCAATATTGAGCCTACCGTGAAGTTAAATTATGATAGAATATATTCCAACATTGTGCCCACCAGAGAGTATGCGTGGGCATCATCATTAGGTGTTCAACTTTACACTAGCAATGCCAACATTGATGCGGTTGATTTAGAGAAAGGAAGTGACGATTCATAAGAGAAAATAAATCTTGCACTTAACAACGAGATTTTATGGCAAACTAGTCAAAATGTCAAGTAGCAACAAAACAAAGAACAATGGAAAAAGAAAAGAGAATGATGCTAATAAAGCTCGAGCAAAGAACAAGAGGATGACTGGCATAGGCGTTCAATTACTATCAAAGTGGGACCAACTACTTGAAAGTATGTCGATGAGGAGTGATTTGACTTCTTTGCATATGGATTGTGAAGGGTGTAGTAGTCATGAGGTGATAACCGATCTCCATTCAATCCCTGAAGTCTCAGTTGATGATGAGTTTCATGACTTTGCAATTAAAATATTTGACCCGTCTCAGTTGATGATGAGTTTCATGACTTTGCAATTAAAATATTTGACCCCATGAAGGAAGCAAGAAATGTAGGCTACTATAGAAGGTCTTAAGGAAAAATTGAAATGGTTGAAGATATGCACATACGCAGTAAACAAAATTAACCGATGGTTTGACTCTTTTCTACACTTTAAATAATATTTTGTGTTCAAATGTTAGCTAAATACAATGTGTAATGTTATTTGACATGCTAGATACTTTATGTTGACATTTACATTAACAGGATAATTATGAGTGTCATCACCCAATTTTTGGGTGACTCCCCAAAATATACTAAAAAATAACAAAAATAAAATAAAAGTGGCTGGTGTTGGCAGAAAAATTAATGTGGAATTTTTGGGCGTTTTCAAAAGCCCGGTCGTACTTATTTTTACCCATAAATGAAGGAAAATGCAGATTCAAGACTAAAATAATTTATTACTAAATAAATCTGCCTAAAAGTTAAGTCGAAAGACATAATTATTTTTTATGGGCCAATCCGATTTAATCGTTGGCTAATTTTAAGTGTAATTATGCTTCGAGATTAATTGAGAGCCCAATTAAAAGATTTAATTAAGCCCTTGCGCTTAATTAAATCTTTTGAAAGCTAATTATACTTTAATTGGGTCAAATTAATTTGATTAAGGGCTTAATTGGTGAGAAATTAAGTTTGAAAGCTTAATTTGGGTTAAATTGAGACGATCAAAATTTTCAGCGACGAAACTTTTCGAGCGAAATTGAAAGACGAAATTGAAGATAAAAACATCGTTCTGTTTTATTTTTCTTGTCAAAAAAAATCATTTTTTGTTCCAACCATTTTAAATTTTCAAAAAAAAAAAGAAAAAAAAAAAGAAAGTTATTGCAGCCCATACCTGCACCATACCTCCCCATGCTTTATTCTCTTATAAATAGAGGAGGTAAAAAGGGAAAAAAAAAGGAAGGACCCGAAATTAACTCCAAAACCCAAAAAATCAAAACAAAGAAAAAACTACACAAAAGAAGAAACCCTAAAATTTTGAGAGGCGCTGCAGCCGCCAACCCTCTCCTTGGGCGCTGCAGCCCCTCCCTTCCACTTTTTCACCAGCCCTTCCCTCTCCGGCCGACTCTCCATCACCGTCCAGCTCCTCGCCGACGAGCTCCTTCCCAGCCATGACCAGCCGCCCGAGCTTGCCCTCACTTTCCTCTCTTTTTTTTCTCCCGTTGACAGCCCTTTTCCACTCTCCTTTTTCCTCCTCCGTTTAGCCCCTTTGTTCGGCCACGGCTTCACTCTCGTCTCCTCACTCTCTCTCGTCATTCCTCTCCTTCTCCGGCGAATAACTCGGCCTGACCACGATCTCACTCCTTCACTTCATCTATTTCCCACAGACAACTCCTTTTCCGATCTGCAGCCCAACACAGCAGCCATGGTCGCAGCCCTCATCAGTTCTCACTTCTCGTTCATCTTCTCCACCACAGTGCAAATGACCGTCACCCCCCTTTCCTGTTATCTCTCGACCAGATCAGATCCTCGCGGACCATCGACGGATACCTCCTCCGGTCACTGGCCAGATCTGACCGAAGACAACCCCCACTCCATCTCATCCCCATGATATTGCAGCATCCATTTGAAGGCAAAAGAACAGACCTGAGATCTGAGGCCGAGACTTGGATTGTGTTGTGTTGTATTTGGGTTTTTGTCTATTTTGCAGGTAATCATGAACACCACCATTGGCGAGAGGAGAAAGGGGAGAGCCTGATCTACCCCCTGCTGTTCTGCCCTTTTCCGTGGCGGCGCGTGGAACCACGCGCCGCCAGTGGTGGGACGCGTGGGACGACGCGCCCCCACTGTTCCCGCGAGGCTTCAGCTCTGAACAGTGTTTTCGAGTTTGTTTCTGTATTTTTTAGATGTTTATGTATTTTGTGTTGTTGCTATTTCTGTTTCTTGTACATATTATGTAATTGTAAAATGTACCCAAAAAAAAGAAATAGTGAAAAAGAGAATGGGTGTGTGAGTTGCATAAAAATAAAACATAAAAATTGCATTTCAAAAAAAAAGAAAAAAAAAATAAAAATTGTGTTTTCATGCATACGTCCGAATTTCAAATTTTTCTCATTGTATTTTTCGTAAAAAGTATGGGTATATTTTTCCATATTTTTAAAAGCGAAAATTTGGATATCATAACCATTTTATGATTATCCGTTGGCATTCGGCTAAAATGTCAAATATAATTTCACAATTATTTTGTTTTATCCATCACGGTGTAAAATTATACTATAATGTACACTTGTGGATGAATAAAAATAAGATTTTTTAAAATACAGTGCAAAAATTTATTTTTAGTCTTTTAACTCTTAATGAGGTAGAGATTCCTTCACTGATAGAAATCTATGTTGAACCTTGGGAAAGACTAATAAAATTGATTTAGGAAAAATAATTAAACAATAATGTAGTTTGCCTTAGGTAGGATGCACTGGGGGTGATGTATCTTTTCCTTGCACAATAAGTCTCCTTATCTTAGATTCTCGCAGATGAATAGGTTCCCATTGACCTTAATACTAGGTGGCGACTCCTTAGAATTATAATCGTAAATTTTACGATTATAAACAATCTCTATTTTTACCGCGTGTCGTTTCTCTCCCCAAATCCCGGGGTGAAGGCGGGGCGCGAAGCCCGTCTCAAAAATTGCCGTACAGTTTTGAGAAACTGAGTTTGCCATGCATGCATTGCTGAAGTTGCTTTGTATTGGTATTATTTGGTATGTTTAATTGCATTGTATTAAATCATTGCGTTATTTCAATTTGAATTTTCATTTGCATTGTAATACAAATTTGTATTCTACGTCATCAATTATTGTTTTGTCCTCATAAATTATTTGACGAATTACTGTTAAATTTATGTATGTTATTTTTTTGCACATAGAAATCATATATATTTCTGGTTAAAAATAATGTATAATTTTTTTGTGTACTATTGAATAATGATGATACATGAAAAAAATGTGGTCCACTGACCAAATTTTTTTTATGCCTGCTATCCAAATTATTGTTAACTCACATGCTATGGGAATTGCATAAGAAAAACCATGAAGTATGCAGTCATGTCACAAAATGTTAAAATCTGTCAAATTATGAGCAAACCGGGAAGAAAAATATGGTTTTTGTTGGGTAAAAAATAAGAAAATAATACAAATAAAAAGCCAAAGTTGGAGGTTGAAGGACATAAATTCATCAATTAATTTTTCTATGTAAGTGTGAGGCATTCCCAAAACATTTCCAATCTCAAAAACATTTTTGAAGAGCAACTTTGCAAGAGAAATATCATTATTCAATTTACTGGTTTGCTGCAAATTTTTTATCTTAAGTTCTTGCAATTTTAATTTATTTTCTTCAACATTATAAGTTGTTGTTTTAAAGTGTATTTAAAGGTTTTTTCATGGGATTTGCATATATGAATGATCCATGGTATAACAATATAGTTAATTATCATGTTTATGAAGGTACTGGTACATTGATGAGGGGTGGTGGTGATAGGGTACTAATGATGGAAATGACAACAACATCGATGATGATATTGCCAATGATGATGACAATGTCGATGATGACATCGACAAAGAGATTACATTTCTTAGGAGACAGTTTGACAAAGAGAAATTAATTATGTGTACAGCTAGAGCTATAGACTTGTATTACATAAATTATATGTATATAAAACCATGTGTGGTTTCATACAATACATATATGCGTTGATTGATCAAATTAATAAGAGGTTATTGGAAATGATATGTTAAGATTTTTAGGATTGACGCAAGCATTTTATTGAGTTTGTGTGCAAATTTAAATACATAGTAAGGCTTGAAGCTTCAAGATGCACACATGTCATGATTGGAAAGGTTACAATGTTTCTATATATGATAACTGTTGGGGCATCAAACAGGGAAGTGCAAGATAGATTCCAAAATTCGGGCAAAATTGTGAGTACATGCATAAATGAAGTCCTTGATACAGTATGTTTGTTCGTTGTAGACATCATAAAACTAACAAATCCACAATTTGTGAACACCCAAAGAGAAATTACAATGAATCCAAGATATATGTCATATTTTAAGGTATGGTATTTTATTTTAATCATATGATAATGAATGTCAATTCTTTTATTGATTGACAAAATAATTATTGTTTGTTTTTTTAATGTAGAATTGTGTTGGTACAATTGATGGAACACATGTTCGTGCTTGCATATCATCGACAACCAAGTTTCATTTATTAGACGAAAAGGTGTATCGACCCAAACTGTTATGGTTGTGTGTAGTTTTGATATGTAATTCACTTTTATGTAGGCAAGATGGGAAGACAGTGCACAAGACACACGTATTTTTCTAGATGTTATTAACAATAATAATATCGAATTTCCCAACACAAGAAGGTTGACATTTCATATAAATTTGAAGAGTTTGTAAATTAAGTTTAATAATTCTCTTATCGTTAATTTTTTATTCTTAATATATACTTATAATTTTTTTCTATTTGACAGGCAAATACTAGGTGGTTGATGCTGGATATCCCAATGAGTATGAGTATTTAGGACCTTATAATGGTCACAATTATCATTCCAAGAGTTTAGGCATCGTGGACAACCAATAATCATAAAGAATTTTTCAATCATGCACACTTATCACTACGTAACATGATAGAACATTCATTTGGAGTATAGACACAAAGCTGACAAATTTTATAAAACATGTCTTCTTATCCATACAAATCACAAATAAAGATTGTAGTTGCATCAATAACATTACATAACTATATTAGAAGGAGATTAGAACTAAGTGCTTGTGAAGAAATTTCTAATCGTGCACACTTATCACTACGTAACATGATAAAGCATTCATTTCGAGTATGGAAACAAAGGTGACAAATTTTACAAAACATGCTTGCTTATCTATACAAAACACAAATAAATATTGTAGTTACATCAATGACACTACATAACTATATTAGAAGAAGATCACAAGATGGTATGACTTTTGCCGCATATGATCGCAATCCTAATTTTTTTTCCTAATAATATTTTACTAGATATTGATCCTTGATCAAATAGACGGGGATCACAAAGGCCTACATGTATGAATTTAGTTCGTGATGAAATTGCAAGTAGTTTAATGAAAGAATAAAAAAAATATCTAATTTACTTGAATTATCAATTACATTATGTTTTTGTGATTATTAAATCTACAATATTTTAAAAAACAAGATATATATATATATATGTACATGTGTGTGTGTGTGTAGGTATATGTCCTTTAAAGTAATTTCATAAGTTGACAATAATAGAAAAGTATGGTAACCAAATACACAAATATTTTTTTATTAAACTTCAAACTCAACCACAATTTTAACCAAAAACTCCAATTTCAGTTAGGGATTGTAGTTAAAAGCAGAGTTGTAAAATTTGTTATGTTCTGGCCGGAATGGTCGGAACGTTCCTTTCTGTTCATAAAACCGGGACAAAACGAAATCGTTTTCATCCTGGTTTTAATTTCGGCCTGTTCTGGAAATTCCGGCCGGAACGCCCGGGTTCCGTTCCAATATCAAAATCAAAACGACGCTGTTCAATTTGTCAATTTTGTCTCCGATTTAAATCACACACATAGAGCCCCGACACACAAAAATTCTTCCCCAAATCAATTTTCCATAATTCTTCCATCAGCTCACCTCAAATCTCAACAATGTTTTCTGAGTCACTGTGGATGGAACTCGGTGTTGGAAAGCATATGTGCAGGAGTGCCGATTCTAGCATGGCCTATGATGGTTGAGCAGCCTTCGAATGCACGAATGGTGGAGGAGGAGATAAAAGTATGGCACGGGGGAAGGGAGTAAACAGACGGGTGTGGGGGCAATGATTGAAGAGGAGTTGACGAGAGTGTGTGGGTGGGTGGGGGGTGGGAGCGATGGCCAAAGGGAGAAGAGATAAAGATGACAGTAGGGTTTTATTTGAGAGGAATGAACGGATGGGGTGGCTCTTTTTTTTTTTAATTTTGAGAGGAATGGACGAGTGGGATGCTAAATGAGAGGAATGGATGGCTAAGGCTAATTTCATGTAAAAAATTGACAGCTTTGATTGCTAATAATTATTATAATATAATAATTAATTATTATTAATTATTATATTATAATAATTATTAGCAATCAAAGCTGTCAATTTTAATAATTATTATAATAATAGTTAGCATAAAAAATTAAGGTTATTATAAAAATAAACCAAAATCAAAAAATCAAAAAATATATATATTATAAAAAAATAAAATAGTTGCATCAATTTTGATTTTATAAAAAATAAAAATTATATTTATTTATGTTTGTTTGACTTTGTGTTTGTATTGTATAATTTAAAGTTAATTTATCTTGAATTTTAAGTATGCTTGTTAAATTAATATTTTATTTTTTTCACATATATATATATATATATATATATAATTATATATGAACAGTACGACACCGAAACGGTCCAAAACCGGAACGTTCCGTTCCAGTCGAAAAACCGGAACGGTATTGACAACTATGGTTAAAAGTTTTTTTTTCATGAAATTGTTTTTTTCAACATCAACCGCAATACCAAACATACTCTTAGTTGTCGATGTTAAAACCCTTAACATCATGAACTTCCTTACCTGGAATAATTAATCACATTAGAAGTGATTGTCGATATCAATGCAACTCATTGATATCATGAATTATTCTTAACTAGACATAATTAATCAACTTATCTCTTTCACTTAACTAGGATGAACCATGCCAATGATAAAAATCTTTGCTAGCATCATTAATCATCCCAATTATCTAGGATTGACAGATCAATTTAAAAAATATCAGCACTGATGGAACCCCATTGGTACCATTATCTGTCCGGAAACCAAATGGCTAATTAAGGTAGTCTAAAATATTGATACCATTAACTATCCCAAACCCAAATAGTTAATTAGTTTTGTCTCTTGATTATTTATCCATATATTAAGGTATAAAATTCCAAATAAAGCAGTATCAATTTCCTGGGATATATAACATTTAAGATTACAAGTTTTATAAAGAGACCGAATCCAAATTCCTATATTTTCATATTTGAATCCCCCTCAAAATGCCAAGGGACGAAACTTTTTTGTCTCATTGATAAATTCATAAACATTCCCACATCATCAATATAATTTATCCTTATTAAAAATATTTTTTTGCCATGTTATATATATTATATTTCACCAAAACATCTTCAAAAATAGTCTACATAATATTTTTACCTAATTAATCAATACCTTTTTCAACCTTTTAAATCATTTCTTGATTTTCTTCATGTATTTTCAACATTATAATTTAATAAACACACATATCATTAAGTTAAGAATTCAAATAATTAACTCTCCCTTAAATTACATAATGGGTGACCACACATCTTAAAAGGAGATACCATTTTCTTCCAAAATTACTTGTTATTTCAACCTATTACAATCCTATTCTATGTGATAAACTTAAATTTAACTCAAATCTTCATTTCCCTTAAAATTCATTATGAAACCTAATCTCTTATTCGATGAAAAAATGGAAACATAATAATTATTTCAAAAAAATATAAATTAAAAGTTAAAATACCTTACCCAAGAGAAGTCAGACCTCCATGTGTTAACAAATAAACAATTTTTCCTCTTCATCATTGCTTTATCTCTCAAATTTCCTCTAAAAAAACACTCTAAATCTAAGGGATTTTATTGTTTAAACCCTCTAGCACCACTAACTCTCTTCTTTCTCTTATTTGTCAAGAAAAAAAAATAGAGTTTTCCTTTTTGTATTCTCCCTATCTATGGTTGTCTGGTCGCCCACAACAAGGCATTTATATAGCCAATATATTGTCAAATTCCTAATATATCAACTGAGTAGTAATTCTTATGGTTACCATGTATTATTTCTTTTATCTAGGTATATTTTTAATATTGAATTTTAAAAGGCAATATCAAAATTTAATAATTTAAACCCAAATTACTTTCTTTCCTCATATATCACTTGTATTGGGATCTTATTTATATTTTGAACTTTTTTTAATATGTTTATAGGCATTTTCCACACTTCTACTTATTTATTTGTTTATTTATTTTATTTTAATTTTGAATGTTTGTATCCATTCCTTTAATATAAATATCATAAATATGTTAGGTGAATTAGTAAAACCAAATGACATGAATAACCATTCATACAAATTATATTCAGTCTTAAAAGAAGTTTTTTGTTCATCTTTTTTCATTCCAATATCATGATATTCAAATTTTTTTCATTCTAATATGATGATACTCACTTTTCAAATCAATCTTAGTAAAAACACATCAATTATGCAATTCATCTAACATATCATCGAGCCTACGAATAAGATGTCTATACTTTGTCATAATGTTATTAATAAGATGGATATTTCTTTTTCTTTTTTGGCTATTGTATCCTTCCAAATAAATTTTTAGATAAAACTAGTTTGATGGCCAACACCTCGTTGCAGGCTAACAAACACTTTTTACAACTGTTCAGATTAAAATATACTATTTCTACATGTAAAGTTTGATATAATGAAATAAATCAAAATACCCTGTCATGATAAATAGTAACATCGAAGTGTTAACTTCTAAAATTATCATAACTCTTAACGTCAAAATAATAACAATTATCAAAATACCTCAAGAGAAATAAAAGCAAGTAAGAATAAAAACTTAAATTATTATTATTGTTCTTAATATTAATATTATTATTGCGTATTACCCCAAAAAAACAAAATTAGATCAAATACTAAAATAAGTCTAAAACAATTAACAAAAGAACAAATAAAAAATAAAAAAAATCATAAAAAAATAAAAATGATTACCCGATAAAAAATCATTTCACTTGAAAATTAAAAAAAAATTGACTGCACTACGTTGTGGGCTGAGCAAAAAACTTTTTTGATGGTTGGGATTAAGGAAATTATTAGGATTTGTTGGTATAAAATTATAATATAATATCTATATATATGAAATATAATATAATAAAACAAATTACCACGTCCTATCATAAAAATAGTAAAATCGAAGTTTTAACATCTAAAATTATCATTCCTATTACTATCAAAACAATTAAAATTATCAAATTATTCTGTGAGAAAAAACATTCAAAAACATTAACAAAAGAGTAAGTAATAAAACTAATTAAATTTACCATCATCATCATCATCATCATTAATATTGTGTTAATAATGAATAAAAAATCATAAATAAATGAAAGACAAAACAAATTGTAATAACTTTAACAAAAGATGAAACTAAAAAATAAAATCAAAATTATCATTGCTCTTACTATTAAAACAATAAAAATTAACAAATTATCCTAAAAAAACACACTCAAGAACTTTAACAGAAGAGTAAGTAAAAGAAACAATTAAATTATTATTATTATTATTATTATTATTATTATTATTATTATTTCAATAATGAAATAAAAAAATAAATGAAAGACTAAAAAACATTCTAGAAACATTAACAAAAGATAAAATAAATAAAATAAAAATAAAAATTATCATTTTTATTACTGTCAAAACAATAAAAATTATCAAATCATTCGGAGAAAAAACACAAAAAAAACTTTAACAAAAGAGGAAGTAAGAAAAACACTTAAATTATTATTATTATTATTATTATTATTATTATTATTATTATTATCATCATTATTATTATTATTGTGTGAAACACACTTATATATACATAGACAAAAGTGGAGATTATTCTAGAAATATTAAAAACTAAAAGTATAGGGGCTAAAATGAAATCAAATATAAAGGGATCAAAACAAAAAAAATAAAAAATTTAAAGGCTGAAATTAAATGTTTAAAGGACAAAGTTGAGAAATTGAAATTTTTGTACCGAATATATTTAGTGTTTTCAACTCAATCCGAAAATTAAAAAGACGATCGAAGTGAAACATTAACATTGAATTAATTGCAATTGAAGGACCCAATCGAACTAAATCAAAACTTATATAACATAAATCAGGACCATATACAAAATTAAAAGTCAAGGGACCAAAGTGAAAAAACATGAAACCCGAGGGTCTCTTCTGCACTTTTACGTGCAGGAGAGAGAAGAGGTAACACTTACTTTAATCGGCCATCGCTGCGTCCATGTCCACCGTGAGACAAAATGCGCCATCCCGAGAGAGGAAGACCATGAGGAGGTGCATCGACATAGACACCGGTAGCCCATTTCCGGCCACCCTGCCAGCTTTCACGTGCCACTGTGCTTAAGTCACTAATTTTGTCTTATTAGAGGCTATAACCATATTTATCTATTTTAAAAAATATTAAAAAAAAGGTTGCAACGGACCAGACCGGACCGATCCATACGTGTGCAATTACACCTGTGACCCTCAGCCAGAGTTGTTTTTTTTTCTATTATAAGAGGAAAAGACAAAAAAAAGATAGATGAACTCGCACGACGCACAGACGAAAAATGGCGAGTCCACAGTGTTTCAAGTTATAGTGAAACACTGAGCTCTTTTAAATATTGTATAAAATTAGCTGTAATTTTTATCCTATGTTATAATAAGTAAATGGTTTGTATTGATTCTATTAATATTTTGAATATTCAATCTTATCAACTTCATCTTTTTTTTTAACAAGGACATAACTTGATTTTAATTTCTAGTTAAAGTTGAAACGCCACGAGTGTAGCGTGAAATAGTAGACAATGGGTAAAAGATAAAACGACAACGTAGAGAGTGGGGATGTTAAAATGGCAGGCAAGCTCGAATGAATGGAGAGAGCTGTAGTTTTTAAATTGATTTTGTGTTGAAATACATTAAAATAATATTTTGTATGTATTTTAAAAATTATTTTTGACATCAATATATTATACAATATATTAAAAGAGCTCAGCGTTTCACTGTAGTTCTTTTTTTTTATTGTAGCTTCAAACTCAGTTGCACTATGGAGTGGACATTTTCAATTTGTGCTTCACACGCGTATGTGCGCCTCTTTTTTTACCCCTGGTTTTGAAAAAGAGAATAAAAAGAGAAACAAGAACAACAAAAACAATAGCAAAACCCAGCTTTTTAATATCAGAACCAAAACAGAGAGAATCTAATAACTCCAAAAACACCCATAGAAATGTGAAGACAAATTTTTTTGCTAAAATCTCTCCATTCTAAATAACTAATAAACACCCCTAAGACCCCCTAAAATTGAAAAAAAAAATCATCATTTTTCCGACCCAAGATAGCAAAAATCCAAGAGATCCAAGAGGAAACTTTTTTATGAGAGAAAAACCATATAGGAAAAAATAAACAAAAATATCAAAGAAACAACCTTTTTAGAATGTAATAAGATTTCTTAGCAGGTCCGATCTGAGAAGATCTTGAGCTCCCCCTCCTCTCTTCCTTTCTAAAAATATAAAAAAATTGGTTGTTGAGAAAAAATGATATGGGTGAGGGATTTTGGCAGGCTGGCGGCGCAAAATAGAGGGAGGGAAAAGGAGGATAAGGTTAGGATTTTTGATACTGATAAATGAATGAAAAAAATGATGTGGGTTTTTGATAGTGATAAATGAATGGGAACGAGGGAGGGGGGGGGGTTTAATACGAACTGTTATAATTATTATCATTATTAATTATAATAATCATCATCATCATCATCATCGATGTTAATGTTATATATATATATTAAATGAGAAATAATTATTGTTATAATATTAAAACTACCTAAATTCTTATTTATAGTTGACATTATTGCCTTTATTATTTATGTGTATATTATCTTAAACTATTAGTTAGTAATATTTGTCAAAAATACTCATAATTGTTTAGAAAAACTTAAAATATTTATAAGTAATCATATAATATCACAGTTATAATTGAGTTTTGTTTGTTAAATGAGTAAAAGTGTTATTTATTAACTAATTGTGAGTTAGTTATAATTATATTATTAAGGTTTTATACATTATTGCAAAAAAAAACCATTATTTTTATTGTATATATGTGTGCACGTCAGCAATTTGAACTTATATTATTTCTTTGATTAAAATTAATAATATATTTGATTTTCATTTCGACCCTTATACTTTTAATTTTGGATTTTAATCCTTTTATTTCTTTTTATTTCAAGAATAATCCTTACTTTTCTCCATATATATATATATATAAGTGTACTTAGCTTTGATTTTTTATTTTTTTATTTTCTTATATATATATATATATAAGTGTGCTTAACTTTGATTTTTAATTTTTTTTATTTTCTTATTTGTTGGGTAGGTATTTGTTTTTGAAAAAAATAGTTCTTAAATTTTATTTTATATCTATGATCATTTGGAAATTGATATTTGTATTTGTTTTCTCTCTATTTGTTATTTCTTTTAGCTTTTTATTCACTTTTATTTTTATTATTACGTCATATGACTTTTTTTACCTGATAATTTTTATTTTTTGTTTGATCTTTTGTTAAAGTTTTTGTGATTTTTTAGTCTTTTATTTTTTTCATTATTAACATCATCATCATCATCATCATCATCATCATAATTTAATGTTTTTCTCTTACTTACTCTTTTGTTAATGTTTTTTAGGTTTTTTTTTCTCGGGATAATTTGATAATTTTTATTCTTTTAACAGTTATACAAACTTTTTACTTAGCTCGCAACGTAGCGTGATATTTTTTTAAAAAACGTTTTAGGTCAAATATTTTTTTTCCAGTCAATAATTTTTTTTTCATTTATTTTATTTTTTCATTTGCTCTTTTGTTAATGTTTTTAGGTTTTTTTTAAGCCTTTGATTTAATTTCGTTTTCTTCCCGTTATTATAGCAATAATATAAATATTAAGAAGAATAATAATTTTAGTTTTTGTTCTTACGTGATTTTTTATTAATTTTTTTTTATTTTTCTCTGAGATTTGTTGAATAATGTTTATTGTTTTGACAATAATGATAATGATAATTTAAAAAATTAAGATTTTAATTTACTGTTATTATAATAAATGATATTGATCTTTTTCATTATATCAAATTTTATATATTGAAATATTATATTTTAATTTAAACAATTATAGAGATTATTTGTTCCACTTCCACCTAGTTAAAATAATTTAAAAACATCAAATCATATTTATTTAAAATAAAAATAAAAAGCCGGTTGAAAAGGTGTACACAGAGCCTCTAAGAAATGCAAATGAGGGAGAGTTGAAGAAGAAGGAGAGTTGAAGAAGAAGGAGAAGACGATGCTGATGAAGAAGCTGGCGAGAAATTGGAAAAGGATTAGTGTGCGTGACAAATTTACTCTTCCAACTCGAGATGAGGATGATTCTCGTCCTATGGACAGCCGAGGTCTGTTGTTTGTTTTCAATTCTGCAACCAAACAGGGATTATTGACAGTTACCTTTTTTGTTAAAAAATAACAGAGCAAGAGGAGTTGATTCTATCACTGGAAAGAACAGAAGCAGAGCAGTCTGTTTTGTGGAGGGTTGGTTACTCTAATTTTGCGTAGAAATTACCTTTTTTTCCCTGATAAATACATGAATTAAATTGGTATTTTCTTCTAGAGAGTAGTTGGTGGACTGGAGTTCTGCTACGCTGCGTTTCTTTTATACTCCACATTCCAGCAGGCACTATTCCCATGGGAACTGGTACGTGTATGAAAATTATTCATGGTGTGACTCATTTTATGTGAGAGAGGGTGGAGTACAACTCCTGACATACCTCATTATATCTTGTATGTTGTAAAGAACCCTAAATTATCAAATGCTATTGATTCATTGTCATTTTTTTTTTGTAACAAATTTGAGTAAATTTTAACACTGCGATGGTGGTCTTTTGATCCATAAATAGAGATATCATGCTTACTTCATGGAAGATATGGATTCATCAATGGTGATATTTGCAGGTTCTTTTTTTTATGTTTTAACTTATTTACTTATTTTTGCTGCTCATCGGCTGATAATATTGTCCAATTGATTCTTGTCTATGTTTATTCAACTATGATTCCTATTGTTGATCTCTTTCCTCGCACATTGAATGTACACTCTTGGAAGGGAATTGATAAGAATTATGCTCTGGTTTTTTTATTCAGATTAACCTTTATTTTTTAGAAAAAATAAAAATTTCGAGGTTTCTCTTTTTCTGGTAATTGCTATTCTTAATCCCCTTCTAGCTCGTGCAAATATCTTTGATCTAAAACCTACCTGATGATAATTATGTCTTAATTCACACATCATAATTCAGATACGTAGGCTATGTAGTTATAAACACGTGTCCTTGTGTTGTTCCAGGAATTGTTTGGTCAAACATGTAGTTTCTGTGCACTTGTATTTGTTTCATTGTCAAGAAATCAACTTTGGACTTGGTGTTTTCCAAATGTTCATTTCTTGTTCTCCTTTGGAAACTCAACTTGTATAGGTTTGTTTATGGATGTTCTAGATCAATTAATTTTGACAAAGGCAAGGTCATCCCTCTTTTTATTTGAAGGACAAATAGGATCCCTTGTCGTTTACTTCTTATGCTACATTTCCATTGATTTCACTACAGTTAACATCATCAAGGCAATGCTTTGAAATGAATAGGGCAAGTGCTAGTTGTGTTTTCTTCAGCAAACCAACCAAAATTATGACAAGAATAAATCAAACTTCTTATGATTGGTTGTTGGAGAAGCTTGATCAGTGTTACAGCATAAGAAGTTGAACAAGTCATCATTGCTTATGCTGTCTTAAATAGCCTAATTTAAAAAATTGATGGCTAGTTTCCCTCCATGTGGTTTGGATGTATTTATGCTATTTTGTGCTTTTCACCAGTATGAGTAACATGTCATAAAACTGCTGTGAATTCTTAAATTTATATAATCTACAATTCAAAGTGCAAAATCTGCTACCTGAGATATATTCTTTTGCCAATTTTAACCCTTAAACAGACTTGATAGCTGTTTCAGCATGTGCATTGGCCATCGAAGGGCTTCTTCATAATTCCAAGTATCATAGGCAATGGATTTGGTATTCATGCTTTGTTGCATTTCTACTGGCAGTTTTCTGGCTATATTACATGCTAAGGTATGTGAGGCTACAAATATGTATTCGGTGTATTACTGTCTCCACATTTTAAGTCAAGGATTAACAATATTGTCAAGCAACTTTTCTGTGACTTCTTTTTGGTATATCATCATTTTATTTTAAGGAAAAAAATTGCTCCCATCCAGCTACAAATACAGTAGTATTGATTACAAGCTAAAGTCAAAGGAAAATGACAAGTGGTGGAAAGAAACAGGATGGGATTACACTAAGAAAATCCTATCAACTCATGCTTGGCACTACCACATGTATATCTTCTACATGAGTCCACTTCATTATAGCAGCAGCTGTGATGGCTATTCCTGTTGTCTATGGCATGCTTACCCCAAGTCATAATCCTTGAATTCAAATTATAGTTTGCAGAAACTCAAGAAAATGGTCACCCAAAAAAAAAAATTGCTGATCTCCCATCACCTTAGAACACACAGCAGGATGGTAAGAACAATTAACTGCACATGTGAGACACTTCCACATCTTCCAAACTAAGGGGATTGCTCCATCACAACTCACATGGGGACACTATCTTCAATATTCTTAGCACAATTATTTTAACTATGTTACTTCCTTAATTGTTAAGATTTTCTAAGTTTTGACGATTTTTGAATGAGTCTAACTCATATAATTTTGATTCGACTCTTGGATTAGATTGAAATGTATCCAGATAATTCTAAAGGCCTAATTATATAATACCAATATCATTTTTAGGTCCAAATTAGGCCTAAAAGCTCTTATTTGAGTTTCTTTATTTCCCTTTTTATTTTTGGATTTCTTTCTATTTAGATTAGAAGTTTCAATTTAACTAGAAATTTACTAATTACAATGTTTTTTTTATTATTTAAATAGCATTCCAGGCAAAAAAAAAAAAAAAATTAAAAAGAAGAGAATTAGTGAAAGGAAGACTTTTTAGAAACTATCAAAGTTTTCAAAGTTTCCTCACCAGTTACGAGTTGTAACCTCAAAGCTTGAAAATCCTAGTTTATTTCTCTATAATTTAGGATTGTAAAACTTTAAGGATTAAAGAACTCTTCACATTATACATGGTGTCAAATGGTATCAAAGCAAGTTGACTTTATTGATGGATGAAGTTATTGGCAACAACTTGCCATTTTGAGTTGCATGAATGGGTGATTGAGATGCTGTGAGGGCTAAAGAGCATCACAAAGAACCCCAATTACACAATTACAAATGCTAGATTGTTTAGAGCAAACAATGATAACAATGTTGAAAAGCATAGAACTATTAGTTGGCAATTGGGAGGCGCAAACAATGATTACAAGGAGGAAAGGAAAATGCCTGGAGACTTACCTCAAGGCAAGCATAACCCTAGACTTATTCATAAAGATCAACCTAGACAACCACTTATGTATGTGAAGAGTGTTAATGAAGATGAACTTGATAGGGGTCATAGGGCTTGGTATATCATAACAGGCCACCATAATTTTAGAGATGAGTTTCAGGTAAGAGTATAAATACATTCAATACAGATCTAGGTAGAGAAGAGTTCCTTGATTAGATAGTTGAATGTGATAGGGGTAGGGAATATGAGAGTATCAAAATAGATGTGTATAAGCTAAAGGCAGAGATTTTTCCTTGTGGAAGTGTCAGACAAATACACAATTAAGAGAGGGGAGATAACCTATTACATTTGAGATATATATACAAGGTATATACTATATGACAGAAACACTTATTTCAATGTTAACAAGATTGTTTGCTAGTAAAAAGATCTGTACACGAGTGTAATGCTAAGTTTTAAAAGTTGGCAGAACATAACCACCTTCAAAAGGCAAAGGATCAATAGGTTGCAAAAATTATGAGGGGTCAAGACAAGAAATCCTAAGCAAGAGCTCAAATGTCGTTTACATGGTAGAGACAAGGAATATAGCATTGAAGCTGTTGAAAAATTGAGTTATGCAGAAGCCTTCTAGGGTTGACAGCAGGTGACAAAGTATAACAAATTGAGGCAAAAATGACTAAAGATTTAGTAATTTTAAAAGGAGTTGACAAACTAGAATCAGCAATTTCAAAGGTTGAGGTGTACTGGGAGGAATGACATGAAGTCATTATACATGCTAAAATACCAAAACATGAGATAGAGTTGAGATCTAAAAATAGTGAATGCGCTGAGATTAAATCAACATATGAAAAGCTAGAACAAGTTATTGGAATTGCTTAAGAGGCTATAGCAAATATAAAAAAGGACATAAATGTGCATGACATTCAAGCCAAACATATCCATGTTGGATTAATCTTCTAAAATTACCATTTTAGTTGGTGATTAAGACATTATTGTAGGGATGACTAGACATGTAAATTGAAGTTGCCTTCATCTTAATAAACAATTTTATATAACCTTAACTTTTTGCTTGTTAAGAACTTGTCTAGATTTTAAAAGTTTGTATGAAAATATCTTTGCTCAAATATGATTTAAGATATTTGGAGCAAGTTATCTCATGCTAAAACAATAATGATGCTATATTCAAAGTATCAAGAGTTCAATTTCTCACAATTAACTCGAGAGTTAATTTCTTGCAAGTGGGGAGGGGTACGGCATGGGCCATTGTCTTCATTATTCTTAGCACAACTATTTTAATTATGTTACAATTTCAAGATTTTCTAGTTTTTGATGAGTGCAATGCACAATCTAATGAAACCTAACGTTGCTTTTAATTTAACTGTTTGATTGAACTAAACTTTTGCTAAACCATTCTAAAAAACTAATTATTTAGGGGCATTTGGTTTGCTAACTGATTTTGTTTCCAGACCCAAATTTAGTTTGAAAGCTATTGTTTTGGAATTTTCTTATTCACCTTTTGATTTATGGGTTTTTTTTCTTATTTAAATTAGAACTTTCAATTTAATCAAGATTTTACTAACTAAGACTACTTTGTATTTAAATAGCCTCATAAGCTATTTATTCAGAAAAAAAGAATTAATGAAATAAAGAAATTTTAGAAACTATCAAAGTTTTCCTAGTTGTTTTGATAGTTAAGGTTGTAACTTTATAGTTGATAACCCTAGTTTTTTTCTCTACAGTCTAGGGTTGTAAAACTTTAGGGATTGAGGAACCTATCCAAACTATACATTGCCTCAACAACCATGCAACCAAGCTAAATGGTCTCCTAATGCCTTGTTTTGCCCAACATCTGCAATAGAATACGCAACTACAAATCTTAGAAAGCACACGTGTCTTACTAGCAATCATTCTCATCCTCCAAGGAACTTCTGCTGTCCCCACAACCCAAGCTAAAGTATTATTGGACTCTGATTAACACATGGCTGAATCATTAATACATATTTGGAGATTAGGATCTCCAAAGCCATAGCAATGGCATTAAGCTTGCCATATTTGACACCTCGAGATCATAAGTGAAAATACATAGAAAGTCTCCATTTGAGTTTCTCAAAATTCGACTAATTCTTGCCTCTCCATTTGAGAGGAGTCATCAACATTCCATTTGATCCTCAGATCTGAGGGAGGTACCCACTGTATGGCAGCAACAACTGGTCTGAGTAGATCGTTGGCATTGTAAGGAAAGTCTTGATACAGAACCTTACTCCTGGTTGCAAGTCTAATAAATAATAGAAACCACATGGTCTACCATTGCACTTCATAATTGTCAAAACTATATTTTGTTTGAGCCACACACCATAGTACAGCAGATGTCGCCATACCCTGAAATCTCTTTTGCATATTCCCACAAGCCAAGCATTCCCATTCTTCAAAGAGGCATGATATGGAAGCGTGACTTATCCATTGTATTCCTCATCATTGGACTAGTCTCATCCAAAAGCGCTAAACTAGGTAGCAGGTCAAGAGTAGATGAATGATAGTTTCCGGGGCCAGCTGATGAAAAGGACATGTTTTGAGACTCGTCAGTTATTCCATGTTGACTTTGAAAATCTTTTGTAGCAACTCCATTTCACAAGACTAAAAAAGGAATACTTAGTCTTCAGGGGGGTTTCAAGCCCTTCCAGACTTGTGAAGTTGCTGTCGGCATGTCCGAGATACTAGCTTTTCTGTGACTTGGTGGTGGGAAAATGAAGAGAACTATCTTTTTGTTGAT
Organism: Salix exigua; assembly: GCA_032356905.1. NCBI lineage: Eukaryota > Viridiplantae > Streptophyta > Magnoliopsida > Malpighiales > Salicaceae > Salix > Salix exigua. The sequence goes on along the minus strand of CM063593.1, from coordinate 10,757,199 downwards.
GAATTGCCCTTCTTTTCTGCCGTTTCCATCTGGCCTTTTATTTGGTTTGTTTGGAATTATGTTATTTATCAGAGATAAAAGAATAATAAAACTGAAATGGTTGCCAACGCCAGCTATTAGGTTTGCTTATGGATTGCACTAGTTCTTTTTCTTTGGGTGAAATATACATTCATACTAATATTTTTAGTGTGTGCTGTATGCCTGGAATATGTTTCTTAAATGATGATAATATTTATTTGTGCTATAGAATGCCAAGATTCCGGTGGGATGTCATCTGGCTCCCCCTTGGGCCTCTCAGGTGTGTAGTAACTGTTCTTGGCTTATTTAAACTATAACATCTCTTTAGTAGTTCACTTAGAAATCCCTTCATTTTGAAATTGCAGTGGAGCTGGCATTTGTCTGTATGTCGACCATCTACTGACCGAGTCATCTGAAGAAGTGAAAAAACTGAGAAGCTACATGTACGCTTACAAAGCCAACTAAACTTCTCTCTATCAACCTGTCTTTACATGTTCTGCTATACAGGAATGGAACTCATAGCGTGGCTTTCAATCATAAGCAGGCTGATTAATGAAAAGTAGCTGGGTTGCTAATGCTAATTTTGAACAGATGCAATTCCATTCTATCTATTCTTGTACCTCGGGAAAACTTTTCCGTCCGGCAAATCTATGCCCTTTGTAGTACATGTAAATCACTGCAAGATTTTCTTAAGTGAAGTATGAAGGAAGGTGGCATTTATAATGCGGCCAAATACCAAGGCTGACATTGTTCTACCACTTGGCAAATGATCGAGCAACTCTTGACCTCATGTGAGTGGTTTATAATCTCAATACCTATTCGTGCTTGTTTTCTCTGTATTTATAAACTGTGAATTTCAAAATAGCAGCGGAGTCCAAGCTGAGTATTTAGTCGTAGATCGCGCTATGATTATCGGGGCAAGCTCTACAGCACGCTCTTCTCATCGAACACGTTCCTCCTGTTGGATTGCAACTCATCTTCTTTTTCTTTTATCCTTTTTTTAGTACCCAAAATGTATTATCTTAGTTGCTTGTGGCCAAATTCTATATATGGTTCACTAAATTCTGCCACAATCGAACGACGACCAACAGTTTATCAACCCAAATGAGTAAATAACACCGACACAGATTATCTTGAATAAAAGCAATCCAAATATAGTCTGACCGAGTAATTAGGCATGCTTTTTGGATTTACTAATGTACATAGTACAGTTTTCGTATATTAATAAACCATATTTTATGCAATTTTGTAGGTACATTTGTTATGGTTTGTTTTATAACAATAATTTAGATGAGCATGTTGGATATTTAAGGAATATGTTAGATATTTTAAGAGAAGAATGTTCATATTTTATCAAATACTCTAAAACAAAACGAGTTTTTCAATAGTGACATCACTGTTCACCGTGACTCATTGTCACTATTTATGTGCAGTTTGACCCGGTGCTTCGCGGGTGTATGTCTTTTTTTTTTTTGGTTTTGAACAGTGTATTAACGAAATTAGCCCCCGAAAAAGACAAAAAATGCAGTCGGTTTCAGGGGCTTCGAGGTAATTGGCCATTTCTGTTTGATTCGGCCGGGCGTTTTTTTTTTAATATTTCTTCAAATAGTGCAATCACCATTTTAGCCCTCAAAAACGACAAAATAACGCACAGGGTGGAAGGGGTGAAACGGTAATTAGTCAATTTTTTATTCTTTTTTGCTCCGGATTGCTGTTGGCGCGTCCCATCACGCACCGTCCATTCCCGCGCACGTGTATTTCAGGCGGCGAGTGCTACGTCATACGGCGTTCGGAAAAGATCAATTGACGTCTAGAACGATGTTTCACCATACTCTCTTCCACATGGGGCGGCGCGTGTATACATATGGTTCCCAGGTACGTGTCAATGGGCTGACGTCAACGAAGCAGTGTTTTTGGCAAAGTTCATTTCAGTCCCTGAACGTTATAATTTGTTTTTCTGGCCCTTATTGCAATTATATAAGTTTTGATCTGTTTCAATTTCATCCTTCAATTGAAATTGATTATGTGTTGAAGTTCCAGTTCGGTCCTCATGCTTTTAATTTTGTGGGTTGAGCTGGAATTCTAAATATTTTTGGTATCAAAGTTTTGATTAATTTCAATTTCATCCTTTCATGCAAATTTATCATAAATCCTTAATATTTTAGGTATCAAAAGTTTGATTTCTTTCAATTTTATCCTTCTATGCAAGTTAATTATGGATTTCAGTGTCATTTCAGTCCCAATTCTTTTAATTTCCGGTTTTGTTTTGAATTATTTTATTCCAATGTTTGGCTTTACTTCAATTTTGTCTTTTAAATTTAAGATATTATTGAAAATATATCAAATTAATTATATATTTGTATATTTATGTCAAATTAATGTAAAACTAATATTATGTTCAAATATTTATTGAATATTATCACCTAAATATATATAGAGGGAGAGGAAAAATGACCTAGGATTTTCTTAAGGACAAAATTCATGTCAGTATTCTTAAATACATTTAATATAATAATACGATGAATAAATCTTATAAAATAAAAAAATATTGGCTTCAAAATTAATTTTTATTCCCTTTTGTTTAAGTTTATTTCTTTAAATAAATTTGTAATGTTTTGACTTTTTAATTATATATTTGTGTATTTATGTCAAATTAAAATATGTGAAACCAATTATATGTTCTAATATTTATTAGATGTTATCGACTAAGAATATATAGAGAGAGAACAAAATAGCTTAAGATTATCCTTTAAATTAAATATATTATTGAAATTATGTCAAATTAATTATATATTTATATCAAATTAAAATATGTAAAACTAATTATATATTTGGATTTAATTGAATATTATTGCCTAAAAATATATTGAGAGAGAGTAAAAATGACCTAAGATTTTTTGAAGGACAGAAATTCATATCATGTTTTCTTAAATATATTTAATATAATAATATGATTAATAAATCTTATATAAAAAAATATTGGCTTCAAAATTTAATTTTGTGCTCTTTGTAAGTTTATTTCTTTACAAGAATATCCAGTCTTTTAGATCTAATATTACTGGGAAAAAACATCTAAAAAATATTGTTGACAAATTTACCTGCATTATCTACAAGTCAAATTAAAAAAATATACAAGTGACTTCTCATTTCCATTAGACTGTTCTTTTTAGACGACAAATAAATAATTATAGCACACACAAAAATTATGTTTATATTTTAAAAACAATTACAATATTTTTATTTCTAATATGTCTGATATTTATTAAATATTATCGCTTAAAAATATATTGAGAGAGAGGAAAAATGACTTTGGATTTTTTGAAAGACAAAAATTCATATCAGTATTCTTAAATATAATTATACTAACTAAATATTTAAATAATAAAATACAATACATAAAAAAAAAAAACAAATTTCTACATAGATAAAAAAAATCGCCGCATCGTGCGAGTAAACCGCTCCTACTAATCTAAAAGGATGTAACTTTTTCTTGGAGAAAATTATCTTTCCTAGTTATTTTGTCAGTGTAGAAGTTATTGAAACTAATGATGAGGAAAAGATAAGGGCTATCTAAAAACAACCTATACCTAAATCAATCATTTAATAAAATGTTCTTATGGTTTGGTTATTTTTTATAGGAGATTTGTTAAAGATTTTAGTGCTCTAATTGGATTTTCAATTAAAATTTTTAAAAATTCATTAGGATTACAATAGGGGTAGGATACAAGAGTGTGCATTTAACTTACTAAACAAAAAATTGATTTATTATCATTATTTTATTTTAAAATACTTTTAAGAATTAATGTAATGCCTCAAATATAAGTATTAAGGCTATTTTAATCTAAGAAAAGTGACTGATAACATATTTTAGCAAATTTATTTTTTGAATGTGAGGAAACTCCACCCCTAGAAAGTACACTTTGTGGGTCCACGCCCTGATATGAACTCGAACTTAAGACCTGCCAGGTCGCAAAAAGCTCAATAGTGTAACATTAAATTATGATACTTATAATAGAAAGCTTTACACTTTGGTGAGGGTATTGAAGAATTGGCAACATTAATTGTGGCTAAGGAACTCATGATCAATTTATATATATAAAAAAATCATTAAATCATTTGAAGGGATAAATAAAGCTTAATTATTGACATGTTAATTAGTATAAGTTCATATAAATATGCTCACTTGCGAGAAAATATAAGCAAGGTAGGAAAATATATGGTTGATATACTTTTGTGACGGTATGCACTTTTTTTAATTTTAAATGCCAAATTATTAGGATTTGAGTGACTTGAAGATTTAAATATTGATGATGATTTCAGTCAGGTTTATAAAGTATGCAAGCATTCAACATTTAATAAATTTCATAGGTTTGATAATTATTTGTTTTAAGAAAAACATTAGTACATGCCTAATTGTTTTATGCATGGATTACTTGTTAGTGAAGCTTATGAGTGAGATTTGATAGGAAACTTTGAATTTGTGTTAAGACTTGAAATGTTTTGCATGAGAACTTTTTATTGATCTAAGATGAAAATGGACGTGTAATGATTTATGATAGGTGCATAACATACAAACAAGCTAAATCTAAAGTTTGAGCTTATAGTTTGTACACTCCTTTACTAATACCTAAGGTGCCTTGGGTTAATATATATAAACTCTATCTTAGGTTTGTTTGGATAAAAAAAAAGTATAGAGATTCTAATCTTGTGGTTGTAGATAGGTTTTATAAGATAACATGTTTTATATTTTCTAATACAACTGATGATGCAATTAATATAACAAATCTTTAACATAAAGAGATAGTTTGACCTCATGAGGTTCTTAAAAGCTTTGTATATGGTATTGATGCTAAACTGAAGAAAAGCAAATCAAGTAATGGACACGCCAGAAATCAAGAACTGGATTTTTAATGTACCAGTTTGTTGAATTTTTATTTCTAATCTGTAAGTATTTATATACAAAGGGAATTATAATCTTGACAATCTTGACCCGAATACAATGCCGAGTAGAACTCTAAAAAAGGAAACAGGAGAAACAGGAAAGAAAATAAATCCTAATTGTGCACGTCATCCATAAGCTCGGGATTTAAGTCTTTACTTCATGCACGCCTGCAACTTTTGAGCAATGCGACCTGCGACTCTTTCAACACTCCCCCTCAAGCTGGATCAAGGGGATTTATTGATCCAAGCTTGGACAATAATCGATGAAACTGAGCAAATGATAGGGATTTAGTGAACACGTTTGCAAGCTGATCATGGCTTCGAATGTAGTGAGTTTGAATATTTTGAGACTGAACTTGTTGGCGAATGAAGTGACAATCGACCTCAATGTGTTTTGTTCTTTCATGGAATACATGATTAGCTGCAATATGCATGGCAGCTTGGTTGTCACAGAACATGGGGCCATTGCTTGAGAAAGCCAGTTCAGATAGAAGATTTTTAAGCCAAATTAACTCACATGATGCTAATGCCATTGCACGATATTCGACTTCAGCACCGGAGCAAGCAATGACATTTTGTTTCTTGCTACGCCACGAAACAAGATTACCACCAACAAATATACAATAGCTAGTGATGGACTTCCGATCAATATCCAGTTATCTGAGTATGCCCGTGTTTGGCCATAATAATTCCACGTCCAATAGAGCCTTTTAGATAACGTAGGATTCTCTTGACCATACTCAAGTGGAAAATAGTGGGTGCATGCATGAATTGGCTAACAAGGCTAACTGCATAGGCTATATCGGGCCATGTAATAGTGAGGGAAATGAGTTTACCTACAAGACATTGATAGTGAGTGATAGACTGGAGAGGTTCACTATTCTCGGCAAGCTGCAATTTACTGTCTACTGGAGTCGGGGTTGGCTTAGCATCCAGCATATCAACATCTTTGAGTAAATCAAGTATATACTTATGTTGATCAAGAAATAATCCTTTCTGCGATGTAGCCATTTCTATTCCAAGAAAATATTCAGTCTGGCAAGGTCTTTAATTGCAAAATGATGTTGTAGAGTAACCTTGAGATGTGATATGGCTTCAGCATTATTTCCTGAAATAATAAGATCATCAACATATATAAGCACCACCAATGTTTCCTTTAGTGCAAGCTGAACAAATAGGGATGAATCCCCGTTACTCCTCTTAAAGCCAAGTTTTTCTAGAACTGAGTTTAATTGAGTATGCCATGCGCGTGGAGATTGTTTCAAACTGTAACTTGATTTGTGAAGTCAGCACACTAAGGTAGGATCAGAAGCTTGCAGATGGCCAGGAGGTAATTTCATATAAACTTCTTCTTCCAGCTTTCCATGTAGGAATGCACTTTGTACATCCATTTGGCACATCATCCATCCATTGTTCACAGTAACTGATAGTAGAACGCGCATAATATTCATCTTTGCCATGGGTGCAAAGGTTTTCTTGGGTGAAACCCTGAGCTAGAAGTTATGCCTTGTGTTTGTCGATGGTGCCATCTGCATTAAACTTTTTTTTTATATACCCATCGGCTTCCAACAATGTTCTTACCCTTTGGGATTTTGACGATACTCCAAGTTTGAATCTGATCAAGGGCTAACAGCTCATCATTCATGGCCTTTTTCCACTCATCATAGGCGTTGGCTTCCTGAAAATTTTGTGGCTCATGGACATTGAAACTGCAAAGAGGAAGGCAGCATGTGCTGGCGAGAGCCGTTGATATGTGAGAGAATTATTAATGGGATGTCTGGTTGCGTACGTAACAAAGTCTTGCATTTTAAGTGGAGGTCCACGATTGCGAACTGGATTTTTTCAAATCTGTGGCAAAGGAGCAATCTGAGCAGGAGCAATTTGAGCGCCTGAAGTAGTCTGCTCATTTTGAATGTGATCTCCTGAATTCATAATAGGCCCTTGTGCATCTTAGCTAAAAGGAAAAACATCAGCGGGTAAGGCATTATCAGTAGTAGAAGGAGAAGTACTGTCACTAGAATTTGAAGTAATTTCATTGTGGCCATCACCATTATCTGAGTTTGAAGTGATCGGGTTGGCTGTCTCTTCACTTGAAGATATAGGTAGGGCTGGAGAATTGTCCATGTCTGCAACAGCTGAATTCGGTAGGGGAAACAAATCTGTTGTAGATTGCAGACTTGATTTTCCATAATATGGAGAAGTTTCCTCAAATTGAACATCTCTCGAAATAAATAGCTTCTTTGACAGCGAGTGATAGCATTTGTAACCCTTCTTGGTGGAGGAATATCCCAAGAAGATACACTTAGCGACCCTTGGATCAAGCTTGTCACGATTTGGAGTTTAGATGCAATATGTCTGGTATTTTATTATGCAAAACCTCAAGTGGTGATTTAAAACATAACACTTGGCTTGGTAGCCGATTAATTATATATGCAGCAGATAACACTCCATGAGACCAAAAATTCTTGGGGACGTGCATTTCTATCATTAAAGCCCGAGTTTTTTTCCAAGAGGTCTCTATTTTTGCGTTCAGCTACACCATTTTGTTGGGGTGTGCTAACACAACTAGACTGATGTAAAATGCCATATGAGGCTAGATATTGTGTCATGTTTTGAGACATGTATTCAGTGCCATTATCAGATCTGAGGATTTTAAGTTTTGCAGAAAATTGAGTCATGACTAGCATATGGAAATTCTTAAAAACATCGATGACTTCACTTTTGAATTTTAGAAGGTATATCCAGGTCACACGCAAAAAATCATCAATAAAAGAAACAAAATACTTATAACCATCAATGGATTCAATTGTTGGTCCCCAAACATCCGAATGTACAAGTTCAAACATTTTATCTGCTCTAGACAAGGAAGGTGAAAAAGATAGTCTAATGGATTTTGAAAAATGACATGTATCACAAGTGATGTTTTTTGCATCCAGACTAGGAACTAATTTTGCTAGGATTTTTTCAGATGGATGAGCTAGACGTTGGTGCCATAAGATTTGGTCCTGAGCAAGGGAAGAAAGAGCAGATGCTTGCGGAAGCCTTTTAGAGTTATTTGAAAAATAATACAATCCTTTAAAGAAGAACCCTTTACCAATCATCCTCTTGGTGACGCGATCCTGAAAAATAACTTGGTGAGAATCAAATATTACGCGACAATTTAGTGTTTGGGTGCTTTTTCCAATAGACAGTAATTGTAAGGGAAAAGATGGAACACATAAGACTAGGGACTCGATATTGTCTGAGAGCAATCTGATTTTACCTTTCCCTTTGACGATCACATTTTTTCCATTAGAAACAGACACATGAGTTGGAGTAGGACAATTTTTGAATTCATGTATGCTAGTCAATTTATTTGTTATATGATCTGAGGCACCCGAATCAATGACCCAAAAATCATGCACAGTGCTAGCAACTAAGGCAATTTTAAGAGTAGTCAAAATACCTTTTATGTTCTCCTGTGACAGTTGAGTATGTTCTTCTGTGACAGTTGAGTAGAATTGGCTAGAAAGCTAGCAAACTTTCCCAGAAGAGCTGTTGAATCAAGGTTGCTCGAGTCTGCCGAGCTAGTATCACCTTTTTCTTTGAGGTATGTAGTAAAGTCACTGAGAAGAGCAACAGGATTTGTGGAGAAATTTATGGCATCATTTGTGGGAATTTTCACAGTAGTGCAGGTAGCAGCGTGAACTCTGTGTTCATAGCCCCTTTGAGGTCCCTTTTCTTTGGCAAAATCAGGTTTTAATTCTGGATGGAGAGCCCAACAATGCCCAATAGTATGGTCAAGATTGTGACAGTGAGTGCATTTTAGGTCTGGTCTTTTACCTTTGTAAGGTTTGTTGCTCTTCATTTGTCTGGCAACATACGCATGATTCTCTGGTAAGACAACCCTTGATCTTGGGTTCATGATTTTTCTTCGAGCCTATTCTCTTTGTATTGTAGCACATACATTAGCAAGGGATGGAAGTTCAAAGTTCATAAGGACTCTGGCTCGAAGGTCTTCATACTTTGGTCCAAGACAGGATAGCAGCTGGAAAATCTTATCTTCTTCATCACATTTCTTCAATACTGCAGAGTTAGTGGTGTGGGGGCGATATAAAGCAAGTTCACTCCACATCCCTTTTAAGGTCCCCAGCAGTTGCATATAAGTCTTGCCATTTTGTTGTAGGTTGGAAAGGTCCCTTTTGATTTGAAAAACACGTGCTGTGTTATTTTGGTTCCCATACATCTCTTTCACAGAATCCCATAGTTCTTTTGAAGATTCTGAATAGCTGAAGATTTCAGCAATATTGTTCTCCATAGAGTTAAGTAACCATGACATAACAAGCTGATCCTTGCACTGCCATGCTTCGTAATCCTTTGAGGATGGGTCTGGAGCCTTAATATGGCCATTGATATAGCCAAGTTTGGATCTTCAACCAAGAGCAATTGTCACAGCTCTTGACCAAGGAAGATAATTTAGTTCATTCAACAATGTTGAGCCTAAACGTTGGTTTGGATTGCTTTGTTCTCCTTTTGTAGAGTTAGATGTGTTGTTGTTATCAACACTAATTTGTTTAGGAGAGTCTTCCATTAAGAAATCATAGCAAGAACACAAGAAGATTGCTTTGATTTCAATAAGAATCCTTTGTGCTAATAATATAGCAAGAACGGGCCAAGAAATTGCAACAAGATTGCTTAAATTTCAACAAGAACAGGGTGCTAAGAATTTAGCAAGAACAAGCTAGGAAATAGAGGCAATGTTTGCTTCAATTTCCTCAAGAACAGATGTGCTTTTAATTTTAGCAGGGAACAGGCTTTAATCGAAAACCTGCTCTGATACCATGAAGAAAAGCAAAGCAAGTAATGGACACGCCAGAAATCATGAACTGGATTTTTAATGTACTAGTTTGTTGAATTTTTATTTGTAATCTGTAAGTATTTATATACACAAGGAATTATAATCTTGACAATCTTGACCCGAATACAATGCCGAGTAGAACTCTAAAAAAGGAAACAGGAGAAACAGGAAAGAAAATAAATCCTAATTGTGCACGTCATCCATAAGCTCGGGATTTAAGTCTTTACTTCATACACGCTTGCAACTTCTGAGCAATGCGACCTGCGACTCTTTCAACACCTTTCAACATAAACTTTTTAGCTACTCTTTCTTTTAAAATGATAAATAGGAATAAAATTTTATTTCGTTATTACTTGTCATCAATAAATAAATGATCAAATTAAAATAGCCAACAGAGCTTTAAATACATTGTTAACAACTACTGTTAGCAAAATTCAAACTAAGAATACGAGTTCGCTGCACACTGTATGAAGGCTTACATTTAGTTTGTTTTCACTATGGCCAATATGGCCATAAACAAGAACTATGTTTGAGTGAAAATCATGAAGATCATGCAGGGGATAACAAGTGAGATGGACTTGCCTGGGAGTCCTACAGTACCACCAGTTTGACCAAAAATAATGAAATCGTTTGGTAATTGGATGATCGCTGAACGAAGACCTTGCCGGCCAAACAAGAGGATGGTGGCTCAGGCTAACACTGAAACTGGAAAGAGCGGGAGTCAAGCCGAGAATCTGGGCGTTACATCAAAAGCATTGAAGGAGAGAAAATTAAACGTTTTAGCACGTTACGATGCATTATTACATCTAAATGGAGAAAATGATCATTGGGGAACGATTGTAAACATGGAAAGTAATAAAGGTGATGGAAGAATGGAGGAGAAAAGTGAGTTAAATACAGAGGGTGGCTGTTAGGCCTTAAGAAACAAAGGTCCAGTAAATACCCAAGGGGAGAAAAGGTGGGTCGGATTCCACGGGATGATGAAAATCATTTTGGAGGAAAAAGAGGTCGGGCTAAGACTTTCCAGCCCAACCAACAAATAACTAGCATAATACAAGCGAGCAGGAAATAAGGTAAAGAAAGAGTAGAAGAAGGGTTGTTCCACGGGTAGGATCAAATTACTCACGACTTGACAAAGGTTGCTCTAAATTTTCCACACCCAGAAACTATGCAACTGTTGTCATTAATGCACAATGCCAGCAAAGATGAATCTCTTTCCAAAGCCTCCGGATGAAGCTACATGGATAGAAGAAGGAAGTGTGGTGGTTGTAGAAAATGGGAGGGAGGGAGGACAGGACACATCTGAGGTGGAGAATTTGATGGTTTTACAAGCCCAACGCTAGGTGGCTATGTAACGAAGGAGCAAGATGCAAATTGTGATAACTATGGGCATTATTTCAATTATTTTAGTTAATAAGGATCTGTTATAGTAACAAAGCTAGGGTCAATTATGTTATTTCAGTTACTTTATTTCAATTACTGGATGTTTAATGGATAGTTAAGTCTGTAGAGACTTAAGTTTTGGGGAAGTGGGTATTAATTATCATCTACGTTATGTTGTACTGAATGCCTACTTAAAGGCTAAGAGAATTAAAGAAAGGCAAGCATATTTTCCCCAAATTGAGAGTTCCTAACTGGAGGCCCTGGTTCCTCCAATTACCAGAATCAATTCTGAGAGCCTAACATCAAAAATCCCTAAATTATTATTACAAATTATTTAGTTTGTAACAAGAGTATGTAGAGACGTTAGTGGGGAAGTGGGTATTAATTATCATCTACGTTATGCTGTATTGAATGCCTATTTAAAGGCTAAGAGAATTAAGGAAAGGCAAGCATATTTTCACCAAATTGAGACTTCTCAAAAGGAGGCCCTGGTTCCTCGAATTACCAGAATCAATTCCGAGAGCCTGACATCAAAAATCCCTAAATTATTATTACAAATTATTTAGTTTGTAACAGATAGAAGAAGGGGATGCCCAAAGGCATACTCATGTTGAAGATGGGACTCTTATGAGTGGTAAGTTTGATGCTAACATTCTATTATTAATTTTTTTTATTTTGGAATTGTAAAGGGGCTCGAAATAATGGGTTCTTTGAGGTAGTTCATGATATGAGGAGGTTTTATCATTGTGATATTTTGGCAGTTGTAGAACATAGAATCAACAGGATTAGGGTGGACAAATTGTTGAGAAATTAAAATTTGAATTTAATTTTAGGGTGGAAGCTTACGGGAGGTCTGGAGGATTATGATTGTTATGGAATATGTCAAAAATTAATATAAAATTTCTGAAATCTTCTAGGCATTTTATACTTGGCATTATGAAAGAAGGGGATATTGATTCATAGATGTTTACGATGGTGTATGTTAATCCCAATGCCAAATTAAAGAAGCAATGCTATGATGAAGTTGCTCAGTTGGCTAGGAATATTAGAATGTCATGGATGATTATAGGTTATATTAATGAAATCTTGATAGCCACATAAAAGGTTAGGGGAGTTGGTGTCGATAATTAGAGAATCTACCGTTTTACTAGATGGGTGCAAGATTGTCAATTGATAGATTTGGGTAGTAAGGGTCCATAATTCACATGGTGAGGCAGAGTGAGGAATGGCTATGACAGAGTTTATGAAAGGTTAGATAGATGTTTTAGTAATGTTCAATGGAGACAAATGCATTAGGAGGCTAATATGTTAGTTCTTCGAAGGGTTAGGTCTGAGTACCATCATATCCTTTTAGAGTTAGAAGAGATGAGAGGAAGGGTTCAGGGAGTAAAAAGACCTTTTTGGTTTGAGGCAACTTGGCTACAACATAATGAGTTTGTGGGGTTCTTAAGGAATAATTGGGAGGAAGAGGTAGAGGTGCCACAGGCTCTGGAGAGTTTGTCATCACAACTATGGATATGGAATAAGGATGTTTATGTCAACATTTTCAGTGGGAAAAGAAGGGTTTTGTCTAGAATAGGAGGAATCCAAAAAGTGATTGCATGGCGTGGAAATCCATTTTTATACCAACTAGAGGAGGCACTAGTGATTGAATATATATAGATTCTTCGTTAGGAGGAAATTTACTGGTACTAGAACTCTCGATGCCAATGGATTGCGTTTGGAGATAGGAACACGTCCTATTTCCACACAAAAACTATTATTAGAAGACAAAGAAAAAAATAAAAGCACTAAAGAATGAGTAAAATGTTTGGGTGTGGGAGGACGATAGCTTAAAAAATATGTCCAAGAAGTATTTCCAGAAATTATTCCAGTTGGATCATAAGGAGGTGCATGAAGATATATAATTGGATGGGCATTTCCCTATTATTGACCCCAAATGCATGGATCAACTTGTAACACCAGTTCTAGATGAGGAAATTAGAGTCGTTATTTTCAGGATGAAACTTTATAAGGCTCTAGGTCCTAATGGATATCAACCTATTTTCTACCAATCTCAGTGGTAGGTGGTTGGCCAATCTGTTTGTTGGTATATAAGGGAGGTGTTTATAGGCAAAATAGATATGTCTCCAATCAACCATTCACATGTGGTCCTGATTCCTAAAATTCAAATGCCTGAATATATTCACTAGTTTAGCTCAATTGAGTTATGTAATGTGATTTTCAAGACGATTACTAAAGTGATAGCGGGAAGGTTGAAAAATTTGATGCCAAAGCTAATTAGTGAAGTTCATAGTAGCTTTGTGCCAAGAAGACATCATAGATAATATCATTGTTGTGCAAGAGATTATTCACTCAATACGTAATATAAAAGGCAAACAAGGTTAAAGTGAATCTAGAAAAGGCCTACGATCGTCTAAGTTGGAGTTTTATTAGGGATACTCTGACTGTTGCTAGACTTTCTAGTGAGCTAGTAAGAATCATCATGCATTGTATTGAATCTCCATCCCTCAGTGTCTTGTGGAATGGTGGTGCCACTCAGAAATTTAACCCTAGCAGAGGTATAAGGTTAGGAGATCCTTTATATCCATATATCTTTGTTATATGTTAAGAAAGATTATCACAACTGGTAAATCAGAGATTGGAAGAGAGTAGTTGGAAACCCTTGCGCAGGCTTGGGTTGAAAATTTCACACTCGTATTTTGCAGATGACATGCTTTTGTTTACAATGGTAAGAATGGAACAAATAGAAAATTAGTGTTGCAAAGACAAAAACTTTCTTTTCCAAGAATGTGTCAGCCCCATTGGCAAATACTATTAACAAGAGAAGTGGGTTCCAAGTCATAAGAGACATGGGGAAATACCTTGGGGGTGCTTTTGCTCTTCAAAGAGTTACTAAACAAATGTATAATTACTTAATAGAAAATTTACAAAAGAGATTGGCAGAGTGGAAAGCTAGCAGTTTATCCCTGACAAGAAAAATCACTTTATTTAAAGTTGTTCTTACCATTATTCCATTATACCCCATTCAAGATACAGTTATTCCAAAGCATACTTGCAAGGAGATAGAGAAAATATGCAGAAGATTCGTTTGGGATCAGCATGAAGGAAAAGACAAGATTCATCTTGTGAATTGGAAGATGTTGTTCTTACCATTATTCCATTATACCCCATTCAAGATTTTGTTTTGGAAAGATAATTGGCTGGAGAGCTATGAGCCCATAATTAATCACATAAATATGGAGGACCATATCGATACTCTCAACTATTCAGTGGCTCCTAATAGTTACTATAATCAAATTTGATTGGTTTAAAACTTGACCAAATAAAAACCTACCTAGGAGAACCAAATTTTTATGCAATGACCACTCCTGCCTTACACCTATAAAGATAGTATAAAATCACAATAAAATTGATCAATCTCTTAAATGGTTTTTAAGTTCAATAAAAAACTTGATATGGAAATCACTATACCACATAAAAGATAACAAGAATGTTGATTTTTTTATAAATGGTTTTTCATAAACTCTCTATAATTTAGAGTTTATACTAGAAAGGATCCCAAGTTTAATAGGATAGCTATAATTAATATGAATAAACTTAATAAATAATACCAACACAATGAACTCAAATATAAATAATGGTTCTACTACCTCTAAAAGGCCTTAATAATAATAATAAAATATAAATAAAATAGTAACCCAACTAATTTAAATAAGATTAAATATGTGTTTATTTTAATTATAGTATTAGTGTCTTTATACAAATTATTGTTATGACAAGCTCATCATAAGTCTAAAATTAGCTTTATAGGGAAGATTTGATTTAATTGTCGATTTTTAAATATTATATTATTAAGGTTTGACCACTAACCATTTATATATCCCAAGTGATATAAGGCATTTAAATGAGATTTTTTGCATGTCTTATTTTGCGATGAATATCTAGTTATAACCAATATTATCATCCATGAAATAAAGGATTCTATTATCGGCTAATGAATTAAACAAATTATAAAATATTAGTTTTGGATACTCATATTTTAGACTCATAAGACTATGGTTTCTAAAATAAATGTAAACTCTTAGTTTACCATTTTTCTTTAATATTGGCATGATATTTCAAATTTATCTAGCATACCTTTTTGTCATAATAAATCAATAGGTAATGGATGTTTAACTAAATGGTTGTCTAGCCTAGGCATTTCATTTATAACCTTAAGAAAAATTGAAGTATGAAATATTGAAACAAGATTTTATCGATATTCTTATGGTATGTTCTCACTTATATTGTTTGGTTTAGGCTTCCTATTGGTTCCTAGGTTAACCTTTTAATAGGTGAACGTCTCATTGTTTCTCTTTCACTCTAATGTTTCATACTTGTGACCACTATTTGTCTAATAACTTTATCCATCTTATTCTTGCTATTTTTTATTGACTAAAAAGAGAAACCTAAGTGGCTGATTTTCATGAATTAAATTAGACCCATGCCATGTTTATGCAACCAATCATCTATAATTTTTAAACTTACCATAGATTTTTGTCATCTGCTTTAATTAAGTTGACCTATAATTATGTTGTCACATACATGCTAGAGTGTGTTTGGTCTTGTCTAAACAAGGTGTAATAGATTTTGTTTTATATCTACCATAAAGAAAGCTTTGATAAAAATTAGATCCAATTATCAAATACACTTACAACATTGTTACATTGTCTCTTATGTTCCTAAAAAAAATATAACATGACAAATTCAAATGAAATAATATCAACTTTCCTGCACATAATCTTATTTATTAATGTTAGAGGTATAACATTGAGTGATGTAATATTATCCATGAGAACTCTTTATATTGGTATACTGTTAAAATTTATTATGTTATATAAAAGCTTAAGATGGAGAATCATTACTATTATTAGCTTAGGAAATGTAAGTCTTGGTTGTTGATGACCATATGTTTTAACTAGTTGATTTCAACAATCTTTACCTCATTTATATGATAGTTTCAATCACTCTAGTTAAAGTAGTTAGGTATGTTTTGCTTCAAAGGAGTAAAAAAGAGTGATCAAGTTTGTAGTATTAGTTCATTATGGTTAATCATCTTTATGGAAAAAACAAGTTTCTAATATGTCATTGTCTGTTAACTATGTTTTGTTCATCCAATTGTTGCATTAATATTCAAAACTCATTATTTTTTTTTTTGGTGTATGAATTATAAGGAAGGGTGTTAATCCTTTATATTAGTATATTTTCATTCAAGAGCTCATCAACATCAATAATAATATCATTTTCTTTTTAGAGTTATTCGTTTATATGGATGAAGGCATTTATTATATCCTACTCTTGGTCTATGAAAGCAAGTTGGTTTTTGATACATAGACACAAATGTTATCCTTAAGTTTTTTAATTGTTCTTATTTGCCATATGTTATTGTTTATTTCTAGTTAAGGTGGTTTTTAGGCAACATCTTGATTTTTCTTTTACTAGACAAATAAAGTTATCTTTGTATCTTGATGTATACTTGATATTGACCTTGTCCTATGCGAATCTCTTGATCACGTAGTCAAAAAACCCAAAGAAAATGATATTTCCCTAAAATAAGTTGAAAATCAAGTCTAATAGAAGTGTGTTACAATAAAAACTTATCACAAGACACCAACATTATTGAAATTGAATTGAATGATGAAACAAGGTCATTTATACATTGATAAGTCAAATTTGATCTTTGTCCCAATAAAAAAAAACATGTTATATCAAGCAAAACACAAGTTTAAATTCATAATTATATGTCTACTAGCTTTCTAGCATACTAAACACTTACATAATGCTTTAAATAACACTAATAGATTCCTATATATAGGTTGGTTCGAGCCCATTTACAATCTTGATCTAAATAAACAATACACCAAAAACTAAGAAGCGAATAATAAAAATATGAAATTAATATAATATATATTCAAGAATCAGATTTGGCACTTAAGAAGTTCCAAATAGACTTGGAAATCTAATCTTATCCCAACATCTTAATTTACTCAAACCAACTTTGGACCTCGTGTGACTAACTCGTATTCATCAATATAAACCAAATGAGATCTAAAATACTCTAAATAAACTTTTTATGCTGCCAAAAAAATATCTCATGTATAGATTGACCTAATTTGGCTGAATTACCCACCAAAAGAATAGGGTTGAACCCATCATTCATAAGAACCTCAATTTATTGATATATCCACAGGTAAAAATACATCATGAAAATCCCAAAGCTAAATCATATATTGAATTGTATCAACAATCAATTCCAAACATATAAGTGAATATTCATCATAAGGAATCATGACAAAATTTGAATAGTAGAAAACCCCCAAAACAAGCTTCCATATCTTTGTTGAAAATAGATTCTTGCTAAATTAAAAGTCCACAAATCGAAAGGAAATAAATAGCAAAATTCATACAGTTTGTTCTGACTTATATCGCAAGGTTTTCCCAAGCTTTGATTGACCTGCAAATTTACCCCAACATAGAAAACTAGCTTTCAAATCTTTTGGTAAAGTTTAAACTCAATGCAATGGTTTGGTAGAGTTATGTTCAATAATGTAAGACTAGATCACATAAAGTTATACGTCTAAGTCATTATTTGCCCTTGCCTAGATCTTATAAGTTTCTTTGTTCAAGCTTATGAGATGCAAGCTTACAAAGTTGGAAAACTTCAATTAGTTAATTTCTAATACATTCTTGGCCTTATATTCTTTCTTTATTTTAGCATATGGTTGGTTCTTTTTTATATTTAATGAGTGAAACCTTGTCAACTTTATTTTGGAGATTTTCTTAGAAATATGTTTCTTAATTTGATTAGGATTTTAGGAACTCCTAGTGGATGAATATGCATTAATTTGTGAGCTCAAAACCAAGGACCAAAAACAAAAAAAAAAACAACTTTGAAACCAAATATAAAATTACAAAACTATAAGGACTCTAGAGGAAGACAAATATAAATAGATGGGTAAAAAAGTATTGTTGTTGATAACAAATTTGAGATTGACCGTGGAGTTTCTTCTAGCTTGACACTTGCATGAATTGTTTATTTTCTTAGCATTGTTTTAAAAATTAGCTATTAATTCAAGCATTAAAACTAAAATGATTTAACTAGCCCTTGTTTAGTATACTTAGTAATGTTGTTATAGTGAAATAACAATGTTTGCACTAATCCAAAACAGGCACTAAAAGAATGCTATCTGCGAAAAGGCCCACCTCTCCTACACAACTTGAAGTTAACGAAATACGAGCAGCATTAACAACAGAGCAAACACTTCTGGAAAAACGTCATGCTCACCTGATTTCATGGAGGATCATCCATCTTGGCCATGCAAGAGCATTCGGGCCTTGATGGCAATTTTTGTTTTAAATGTGAAGTAGTCATATCAACCCAATTCCAATTAGTTACACGACAAATTATAAGTAGAAACTCCACGCGGTATATTACCTTGGCTTTAAATGTTAAGTAGTCATATCAACCCCAATACGAATGCAAGTGACGAAGCCAAGGATCTCCAAGCAAGAAGGTTTAATTCACAAGTCGCACAGGTAAAAGATTCTGCTGGCCATTTCAAGCAGTGTCTCAAAATGTTTGAAAGTGACAGAGCACCGTTGACATAGTTCAGAATTTGCGCCAGCATTTTAACATTCAACAAGAAGAAAGAACACAGTTCAGATACCTCAATAGGGCAAGATGTAAAATGACAACCTTTGATACCTGATTTGTAATAATGCTAATTGCTATGCTTGTACCATGATAAAATATTCA
The DNA here is from genome assembly GCA_032356905.1 of Salix exigua. Taxonomy (NCBI): domain Eukaryota; kingdom Viridiplantae; phylum Streptophyta; class Magnoliopsida; order Malpighiales; family Salicaceae; genus Salix; species Salix exigua. The sequence continues at coordinate 10,738,222 of CM063593.1, read as the reverse complement.
AAACCTTATAAAATCAGGTGGCCCAGTTGCACTCTATTCAAAGTGCAGAGACAGATTCAGACACTCAAATGGTATAATGCTATTGATTGAACCAAAAACAAAATAGAAGAGGCCGCTCTGTACCACACATTAACCTTCCACTGACCATGCAGGACTTCCAAAGCTAACAAAAACTGGCAGTTGAACTCAAACGGCTTTTTGACATCAAATGAAATTCAATTACAATATAAATAAGTAGCAAAACACAAATTTCCTAGTTCTTAAAACATATGAGATACATGTACAAAAAAAATATTATGAAACATATTCCACAATTAAGCAAAAATCCAAAGTTATTGTGAATAGACCATGCATCTCAAGTCATCTCAAGTCAAAGAGAACGCCTTTGCTCAAAGCAATGATATGCAGCGAAGCTACTGACAACTCGCAATTAGAGAAGCTCACATCCATATCAACGTAAATATATCAATACATTCATTTTCATCATGTGCATGAGAAAATATCTCAAACCATGGGAAACATCCAAGAATATAATAGATCACATCAGACATATCATATACTTGTTATCTAGGTATAGATGGAATAAATATGGTCCAATGCATGTAAATTGCAGCAAGCATTCAAATATTGAGTTAAACACTTTTTTCTAAGGAAAATTAATAGCTCATACACAAGGCAGGAAAATTTGAAAATCAATACGTGACCTAAAGGCTTGAAAGATTATAGACAAGATCCAGATTGAGAAATTTTATCTGACAACACAGTATTATTCTTCATTTCTTCTGCAAAGTCCAAACTCTCTGCATATTCTTCAAATTTAGGTTGACCAGGTACTGAAAACAAAGAAGAATTCTGCAAAGAAAAGGAATAAAACCTCTAAACCAAGAGTTTCCACATAAAACTGCATTTTAATCAATTGTAAATGACCAAAAGAAACAATATTTTATGAAAAAGGACAAAAACAATGAATAAAAATTGCTCTATTTTTTGCAAATGTAAAGCCAGGTAGCAGCAACAAATCAACGAATTTTGTAGTAGAAAATTTTAGGGTGTCTTCATTGGCAGCAAGGAGAAGATAATGAACAATCACAACAAATCAACCCTAAAGTAATATGGCGGATTGTACTCAAGAAAACAAGGAAAAATGCAAATGTAATGGTAAAAATAGCTAGTTGCCTCAATTGAATATGTCAAATCAGCCAGGCCTGATAAGGCTGCTTTAAGTCATGAAGTCAAGGAAACAACGCCTATTCAATTAGGATTAAAATACCTATTATCAACAATATGTCAAATCAGCCAGGACTGATAAGGCTGCTTTAAGTCATGAAGTCAAGCACCAATACAGACACAACGCCTATTCAATTAGGATCAAAATACCTATTATCAACTGCTATGTCCCGAAGATGGAAACATGTCGAAAGTAAATATAATAGTGTTGCTTGCGAATTTGCATGCTTATGTGTATGTGACAGAAGAAAGTGAAAGCAGAACATATGAGGCCATAATCTACCAAATATTACATCGTCAGAAGCAATCCTTGGGTAACTACTAAGTATTTAAGACCAAAACCACAAGTAGATGAAATTAAACCTTAAAAGTTTCCATCAAGCCACCAATTCCCCATCTTGAAACTGCTGCAGCATTTCACAGTGAGGAGTCTCCCTTACAAAACCCCACTGCTTCCTCTGCAATTCAAACCTACAATTCTGCACAAGGATAGAGACGTAGTCCTTATCCACCTTGGCTTCAAGCGCAGCCCTCTCATGGGTATCCGGTCGATAATCCTGCTCAAATTTGGTGCTCTTCACATAAAAATTAACCCCTCTCTGCGTAGTAAACCTGTATTCATAAGGATAGGACCTGGAAAGGGCATAAATAGGCTCAGATGACGGTAGGAAGTTGAAAAGGAAAATAAGAAGAACCGGGAGCAGTTGAATCAATGCACGGAAATTAAAGCCAGATCCATTATGATCCATTCTAGGGCCACCCATTCCAGCTCCAAAATTAAAGCTCCGAAACTGGGTGGTGGCAGGCCTCATTCCACCTCCAAAGAAGAATTGCCTGAATATCTCGTCAGGATCTAAATCATCGTTATAATTATAATGACGACGATGACTGGAAGTGCGTCTCTCGTAGAGAGGCTCTTCAGTTCCGCTAACATCATACTTGCTCCTGCTCTCTTCATTGCTAAGGCACTGAAACGCTTTCGAAACAGCTTTAAATGCATCCTCAGCTCCAGGAGACTTGTTCTTATCAGGATGGACTTTCAGTGATAGTTTTCGATATGCTTTTCGAACATCTTCTACAGTGCAAGACTTTTCCAATCCCAAAATCTCATAGTAATTCTTCTTCTTCCTGATTTCTCTCACAATCGAAATTTGCTCCTCTGTATATGATGATGATGATGATGATGAACCCCTGTGGCGAACTTTGGATTCGTTGGAGGCCGTGGCTGTTGTGGACCCATTATTAATGCTTTCAGCCGCCGTTTTATTAGGCTCATCCTTTTCCGCCGCAGATAAGAGATCATCGATGACGATTGCAGGATCCAGGCGACGAGCTTTGGTGAAGAATTTTATAGCACGGCTTCGATCACCGGATTCGAGGGCTTCTTTGCCGATTTTCAAGCATTTCAACGCATCCTCTTTGTTTCCATCCATTTTATGACGGTTCTTAGTAAGAATAACAAATCACCTAATAGAAATCAAAAGACGAAAACCCAGCTTGCAAGCGGATCTGAAATCGATAAATTAGGGTTTGGATTTTATGAGAGAGAGAAACGCGGTGAGAGAGAGAAGCAAACTCTCTTCTCTATGTACACATTATAAGAGAGGAAAAAATAAAAGTAAACCCCCCTCAAATTTAATTATTATTATGATTTATATTCAAAGTTATATATAAAAAAAAACTTAAATTGAATTTTGTGATTAAAACATTGTATAGGTGGATATTTAAATAGTTTTCTACATTTTATTTTATTACATACATTCATCCTTCTTAGGTTCATTTAAATCTATATATTTAAACTTGCATGTATTTGTATATATGCGTCTATATATTATAAAGTTATACAAAATAAGAGTGTTCTCTCTCCATTACCTTAATGTTCTTATTTATTTTTTTAACCATTTATTGAATATATTATATGTTTCTAAATATATAGTTTCATAAACTATTACAAGAATTGCTCTTCGCTTTCATCTTGATGTATATAATCATATTTGGTTTGTTTATAAAAGTAAAACTTGCATGTCAAACTTGAGTTCATGACACTTGATATTACACGAAAGAATTATGTATCATAGATTCATAATGACGAAATTCATATAGATGTCATAAGTTTAAGGACATCATTATCTTCACTTTCATCTTAATGCATATAATCAGATTTGATTTATTTATAAAAGTAAAAGTTAATTTTAAACTTGAGTTTGTGACACATGATATTACAGGAAAGAATGTATTTATCATCGATTCTTGATGTTGAAATTCATATAGATGTCATGAGTCTTGAATACATCATTATAAATGATAATGAAGCATCTAATCAAAATAAAGCAATGACCATGATTTCTTATGCCATTATTTCCATCAAGAGTTGAATAAAGTATCTCACAATCAAAGATCCATTTATATTTTGGAAAAAAAATTAAATAAATATATGACATCAAAAGACAATTATTCAAGATTTTTAAATGAGTAAGTGAATACAATACTACAATGTTTCATGCCTCAAATGTTCTCCTTCAATAGCAATATAGAGAAAGAGGATTTAAGAAATATTCTAAATTGACTTCATGACTACTTGTGGCTAAACAAGATAATGATTTTTTAATGGCCCAATTTCTGGGCATTCCCAAAATATACCCAAAAAAAACATAAAATAAAAGAGGTCGGCATGGGTAGAAAAATCAATGTGAAAATTTTGGTTGTTTTCGTGAAAACAAAAATAATTTATCGTTGGATAAATTTGTGTGAAAATTAAGTTAAATGACATAATTATACTTTTATGGGTTGATTTAATCGTCAACTAATTTAAAGTTTAATTATGATCGGGAATTAATTTAAGATCCAATTAAAGGATTTAATTAAGTGCAAGGTCTTAATTATACTTTAAATTGGTCAAAATAATTTTATTAAGGGCTTAGTCAATGAGAAATCAAGTTATTGAATTTAATTCGGGTTCAATTGATTAGATTGGATTTTTTGGGGATCGAATAGAATTGTTTTAAGCCAATTATGTGAAATCAAAGGCCGAATTGAACGAATTGACAATCTAATGATCAATTGAGAGTTAAATCGAACAAATCGAAAACCAGATCCCAAAATGAAAAGGCACGCACATTTAAGGTTGTTGTTTGAAATTTTGACGGGGATACAATTGCATAAAATTAAAATTCTAGGGGTACGATTGAACCAATTAAACATTGAGGGTGTTGCGATGTCGCAGTCGCACAAATTAATTACATTAGCTTAAAACAAATCAAACAAGATAACATAGAGCAAGCAAGGGGTTAATCCACGAGGACGATTTAGTTTAGATTTTCGTGCTATATGTAATGCAATTGGGGAGGGTTGAAAGTTGTCTAGGCTAGGCTAAAGCAAACTAAGTAAAAATTATATAAAACTGAAATTTATCAATAAAGCAAACCTTGGTCGCAAATCAACATCCACCTACAGAAATCAGAACTGATAATGGAAACGACACGTCAATTTGTATTCTAAATATTTATCTTTTCTTAAAATTGGTTCGCCGTATAACTTACCCTAGCCATCAAACAACCACAGTGTCTGCACTAGTAATTTAATTTAATGGAAGCATTAAAATTTAGATAAATTGATCAATTAAGAAACATAATTGTCCACAATATATATTTAATTCGATTGAATGTTCTCCCTAAGATTAATAACAGAGATGCGTTACAATTATTAACTTAGTTGCTTCATAAGTTCATATACCACAACCCCGGTTTTGATATCAAACTTACTAATCTATTGGCTACAATAATAACTTTGAGTCTGCTCTTAGCAATTAAATAAAAAATTATAGGAAAATAAGCATAGGAGAACAAACATATTCATCATATAAACTAAAAAATTGAGGTAAAAATAGATCTCACAATTCTTGAAATCTAAAGGTTTCTGTGTCCTCGCAACCAAGTAAAAGAGTCTAGTCTTCCATGTTTATTGACCAACTAAATAAAAAGATGAAAGAATTCATGATTTAGGTTTTGGAAGAGGAAGATTTTGTGTTTTCTTTTATGTTGACCTCTACTTCCTTGCTCCTCTTTTCCTTTATATATGCTCATAAACCCTAGTGTCTATTTTACAAAATAGCCCTTCCTTAAGTTAGCAGAATTTAGGTGTCCTTTGTAAACTTCATATCATATTGTTTTGAGCTGATATTTTGAGAATATATAGGTCTTCGAGTCCTGAATCCACAAAAATTGATTTTGCATCAATAGGACTTTTGTAGCTCGAGATATTGAAGTTGCAATGAACAAAGGTCGATATCGGCAGATTGCAAGATTTGACTTTGAAGTCTACAATTTCCATGATCTTCCTTATTTTAATTCTTTTTCCTTATCTTTCCATATATGTATGGATGCTAGCTTTTGAATTTCACTAGAATCACTTCATTTTGATCTCTAGAGCTTCCACTCTGCATAAAACACCGACTGAAGGTCAAATTTGTCAATCACCTTTATTTACATCCTTTTTGCATCTTTCATCCAAAATACCTACAAAATATAAAATAAAGAATATCAAGGCATTTTATGCACATAACATATGCAAAATACTATGTAAATATGTATGAAACTATCAAATAATATGATCGCATCAAAAGGACCAAATTGTATTTTTCTCACACAAATTGTGCATGTCCCTATACTGTTGTTGCACCTGAATAGTGCAGGAACAACCCTACAACGGTAGAGCACAACACTGTTGCTCGCTAGCCTCTATAAATTCAGAGGCAGAGGCAGTAACCTCATGCAATATGTGTAAGAGTTGCCTTTGCCCCTATAAATGGGTGAAGAAAGGGAAGAGAATGAGGGGAGAGAGGAAGAGAAGGAAAAAATGCAGGAGAAAATAGAGAAAAACAAGAGAATGAGGAGAAAAATAGAGGAAACGAAGAATAAAAAACAGAGAAAAGTTTTTCCTTTTTTGAAAATTTGACAAAGACAAAGACACTATAAAAATTGTAGAACAAAATTATAACCATGCAACGACCACCACCCATCTCCAGCTCCGACGTCACTCTCTCTCTCCCCTTCATCTCCCTCGTTCAGTGTCACTCCCTCTCTCTAAAAATCTGTAGCCATCGTTCTCTCTCTCTCTCCCTCTCGGTAAACTCCGACCACCATCTCGGACCCTCTAGCAACACCCAACCATCATAATCATCTCTCCCTCCACACTAGAAGCTCATTTGTGGCCTCCGGGAAGCAACAACAACAATAATGGTGGTGGTAGCAATTGCATCAATCATCTTCCGATGCTCACTCTGGCCACTACAGGCCCCCATTTCCGATGCCACCACAACTGGAAGAACCACCTTGACCTCCTCTACCCAACATACCTAACAGGTACACGTTTTGTCACAATCAAAAAACGTCACAATTCATTTTCTTCTTCGTTGCGCCTAAATTCAGTGGAATGTATCCCACTGTTCATGCAGGCTGGGCTGGAGTGAATGGGCGGGGCTTTGTGCTTGACCTAAGTTCTAAGGGATCTGGGCTTCAAGCCCACCTAGGCTAGAGGCCTAGCCCATGCAAGAGTAGGTTGTCAGCCTATTGATTTTTAATTTTTTATTTATTTATATTTTATTTTTAAAATGGAATTTTTTCAAAAAACTCAAAAATGTTTTGTATTTGTGCATACGGCTGGATTCCAAAATTTTTCCATCATATTTTTCGTAAAAAAATATATTGCATTTTTCACATGTTTTAAAACGAAATCGGAGATCGTAACTGGTTTACGATTATCTATTGGAATTTGGTCAAAATATCAAAAATAATTATATTTATTTTTGTTTTATCTATTGGAGTATAAATTTACATTGGAGTACATCCACGGATAAAAAAAGGGGTTTAACTACGGTGTAAATTTACATTGTAAAGTATATGTGTAGGTACAACAGGTTTGTAACTGCGGTGTAAAATTACATTGTAAAGTACACTCGCAGACAAAAAATGATTATTTGATAATGTAGTGTAAATAATTTTTTTTAACTTAGAAAAAACAATCAAACAACAATGCAGCTTACCTCATGTAGGGTGCAGTGGGGGTAACACATCCTCTCCTTGCACAACAAGTGCCCTTACCCAAGACTCTCGTATTCTTATAAGTGTCTTTGTTTATGCTAGTATATTTTGATGTTTTTTTTCCTTTCATGATTACCTTATTTAATGTAAATGATTGTTTTATAGTGATTATAAAATATGTCAATGCAATAAAGAACCAAAAGTTCAATAGAACAAATAATTTTATTTGGGATGACTAGTTATGTGAAGAAGTAATGAGACTTCACATGCCTATCTATTAAAGAACCAAAAGATTCTTCAATTTTAAAAAATTTCATGTGTTGTTTTTTCTCAAGAAAAAATGGTTATTAGACCATCACCGACTAAAGTTAAATTGAATTCCCAAAATTTTGGAACATATTCAAGGTGATATTTGTGGGCTCATTCAACCACTATGTGAATTATTTAGATATATAAGAGCTTTAGTAGATGAAATAACAAGATGTTCACATGTGTGTTTATTATTAACTTACAATATGACATTTTCAAGATCACTTGCTCAAATTATTAAATTAGTAACACAATTTTTTGACCACACAATCAAGACAATTCATCTTGAAAATAATGATGAATTTACTTCTCAAACATTTAATGATTACTGCATGTCACTTGGGATAAAACATTGAATATCTTGTTGCTCATGTTCATACTCAGAATAATCTTGTTGAATCATTTATTAAACGTCTTCAAATAATTATAAGATCATTACTCATGAGAACTAAACAATCTGCCTCTATTTGAGGCCATATTATTTTCTTTGTAACAACACTCATACGCATTAGACCAACATCATATCATAAATTCTCCCTATTATAATTGGTTTTTGATAATGAGTCAAGCATTTCTGATTTAAGAATATTTGGTAGTGCGATATATGTTTCAATTTATCCACCAATGTACAAAGATGGATCCTTTAAGGAGGATAATAATATATATTGGATTTGAGTCACCATTAATAATTAAATACCTCGCACCCTTAATAGACGATTCAATTACAATACATTTTGTCAACTAAGATTTTGATGAGATTTATATACCCAACACTAGAGGAAGAGATAATTAGATATATGTTACATGTAATACATTGTCGTTATTGAATTTTGATTATCATATAAAACAATATGAACAAGAAGTTCAACATATACTTCATATGCAATACATTGCAAATCAACTACTAAATGCACTAAATAAAATGTCAATAAGAGTAACCAAATCTCATATATAATACTCCAACCAAGATTGAAATCTTAATGGGACAACTTGCTAAAATTATAGCAACTGAGTGTAAAACACAATAGAAGCATGACATACCAAATGGTCTGAGAGATAATAATCCTAAAAAAAAGAGATTAAATAATCAAGGTGGCATTATTGAGGAAGAAAATATTTATAATTAATCTTAAAACCTCAAAAGAAGTTCAGGTATCGAAAAATAATAAACAAAATAAGGAGATCTTAATAAATAATTTCTCAATGAAGAAATAATATAACCAAAATAAGATATTTGTCAACAATACTTTTTCATATAACATATCACCTGAAATCATTAATAAAAACGAGGATCTTGATCCTAAATCCATTAAAGAATATCGACGAAAAAATAATTGGTCAAAATGGAAAGAAACAATCTAGACTTAGTTAATTTTACTTGCAAAATAAGAAGTTCTGGGACTCATAGTCCAAACACCTCATGGTGTAAAACTAGTTGGATGCGGATAAGTATTTATAAAAAAATTAAACAATAAAAATAAAATCATAAGATATAAGGCTCAACTAATAGCACAAAAGGTTTTCATAAAGATATGATATTAATTAATATGAAACATATTCTCATGTAGTAGATGCATTTACATTTCTTTATTTTATTAGCCTAACAACTTATGAAAAACTAGATATATGCATGATCGATGTTGTTACATCCTATTTATATGGATCAATTGATATTGATATTTATATGCCTAATTTGTTTTTTTTATATATAAGGAACTTAGAATTTAATTTTTCTATCATTGTTATATATGTTGATGATTTAAATATTATTAGAACTCATTAAGAGATATTAAAGATAATAAATTATTTCAAGCAAGAACTCGAGATGAAAGACTTGAGATTTTTTTTATCTTTACTTGCAAATTAGACATTTTATAAATAGAATTTTCATTCATTTATATATATATATATATATATATATATATATCACTAATAATACATGACTTGATATGTATATTCCATGTGAATTTGCTATCAAGTATAGTTTTTCTTGTACTCGAACTTTTATTAATTTTTTGAAGAAAAATTCTCCTTAGAAATTGAGAAGGAATATAATAAATCGTATATTTCTTTTTACTAGCTTAATTGTTTATGTTCATATTAACAATACAATAAAGGGTGTGGGGAATTCACTGTAGTTCTCCACACAAAGCATTGTGGATTTCCACAGTGCTTTTTTTTTTCGATTTCTTTTTTTTTTCGTTTCTTTTTTCTTATTTCTTTTTTCTGATTCTTTTTTTTCTTTTTTCTTCGATTCTTTCTTTTTTTATTTCTTTTTTCTGATTTTTTTTCTTTTTTTTTTTCATTTCTTTTTTCTGATTTTTTCTGATTTTTTTCATGAATTTTTTTTATGGTTAAAGTTTTTTTTCTGCTTATATATAATTTTATTTATATAAAATTGAAATTAAAATAGAAAAATTATTATTATATTAAATATCCAGTCTACAGGAACGACTTGATCTGTTATTATTATATTAAATTTTGCATATATAGATATTATATTTCAATTTTACACCAGCAAATCCTATTAATTTTTTCAATCCCGACAATTATAAAAATTGCTTACTCAGCCCACAACGTAGTGCGATCCATTTTTGTTAATTTTCAAGTCACGTAATTGTTTTGCTAGTTAGTTTTTATTTGATTTTTTATTTGATCTTTTGTTAAAGTTATTATGATTTTTTTAGTCTTTCATTTTTTTCATTTTTTTTTGTTCTTTATTTTTTTTATTGTTTTATTATTATTATTATTTTCAAATCAAATGAATCTTTTTTTACCTCATAATTTTTATTTTATTTTTTTGTTTGATCTTCTGTTAAAATTATTATGATTTTTTTAGTTTTTTATTTTTTTCATTATTAACACGATAATAATAATAATAATAATAATAATAATAATAATAATAATAATTTCAGTTATTTTCCTTACTTACTGTTTATTAATGTTTTTCAGTTTTTTCCTCTCGGGACAATTCGATAATCTTTATTGTTTTAATAGTAATAACAATGATAAATTTATATGTTGGGACTTCGATGTTGTTGTTTTTATAATAGAGTATGGTGATCTGTTTTATTATATTAAATTTTGCATATATAGATATTATATTTGAATTTTACACCAGTAGATCCTATTAATTTTTTCAATCCCGACAATTATAAAAATTGCTTGCTCAGCTCGCAACGTAGTGCAATCCATTTTTTTTTAATTTTCAAGTCACGTAATTTTTTTGCCAGTTAGTAATTTTTATTTTTGTTTTATCATTTATTTGATTTTTTTATTTGCTCTTTCTTTTATTTTTTTATTGTTTTTTTCAAGTCAAGTAAATTTTTTCTACCTCATAATTTTTATATTTATTTTTTTGTTTGATCTTTTGTTAAAATTATTTGGATTTTTTTAATCTTTCATTTATTTTTGGTTTTTTTTCATTAGAATAACAATAATAACAACATCATCATCATCAACAACAACAACAACAATAATAATAAGAAGAAGAAGAAGAAGAAAAAGAAAAAAAATAGTTATTTTTCTTACTTGCTCTTTGGTAATGTTTTTCAGTTTTTTTCTCTCATGATAATTTGATATTTTTTTATTGTTTTGACAGTAACTGCAATGATAATTTTAGATGTTAAGACTTCGATGTTACTATTTTTATAATCGGGTTTAGTGATTTATTTTATTATATTAAATTTTGCATATATAAATATTATATTTTATTTTTGGACCAACATATCCTATTAATTTCTTTCATCCCAACAATTATAAAAAATTCTTACTCAGCCCGCAACGTAGTGCGATAAAGTTTTTTAATTTTCAAGTCAAATCTTTTTTTTTCCTGTCAATAATTTTTTTCATTTATTTTATTTTTTTTATTTGCTCTTTTGTTAATGTTTTTAAGCTTTTTTTTAGCCTTTGATTTAATTTCGTTTTCTTCCTCTTATTAAAGCAATAATAATATTAATATTAAGAATAATAATAATTTTATTTTTTGTTCCTATGTGCTTTTTTATTAATATTTTGTTTTGTTTTTCTCTCAGATTTGTTGAATAATGTTTATTGTTTTGACAATAATAGTGATGATAATTTTAGAAGTTAAGATTTCGATATTACTGTTAGTATGATAGAGGATGTTGATCCCTTTCAGTATATCAAACCTTATATGTTAAAATATTATATTTTAATTTCAATAACTGTAAATTTTTTTTGTTCCACCCGCACTATGTCCGCAACGTAGTGCGGGCATTTAGCTAGTAATTATTAATTAAGTAATTAGACTTAATCGTTAATTCTAGGATTCTATAAAATAATGCGTTGGCTTTTCCTGACTATTCAGCTTAGTTAACACGCCCTCCAGTTAACGGATAATGTTTTGATCGTAATTAGACTTAATCGTTTTGATTCTTCTTCCTCACCTTCATTCTCTCTTCCTTCAACCCAGAGAAAGATAATGTTTGTTTGCTGTTAGTACTACTTAAACTTGAAAGCCTCTAATGGCAAAGAAGAGAGAGGAAAGAGAAATGGGTATGCTGTTAGATGAGATAATAGAGGGCATGCCTCTGTTTGCTAAGGAGTTAGTTGCTGGGGGAGTCGCTGGTGGCTTTGCAAAGACTGTTGTAGCTCCCCTTGAACGTGTCAAGATTTTGTTTCAGGTATTATTATTGGTTTCCTTCTTCTATTTTGTAGTTTCAAGATTTTGTTTGGGTAAAAGATATTCTTCTGCTTTCTTGGTTATACATGATTGATCGAGATTCTGTTTCCTTCCTTCCTGATGGGGTTTTTTTGCCTTTTTTCTTTCATTGAGATATTGGAATTCCTGGACTTGTTTTGACTACTGCTGAACTTGGATTTTGATTTATGAGCTCATAAATCAATGTACACAATAGATGGCTTCTTGCTTGGAATTTGTAGTAATTTAGCGATTATGGGTCTTTCTTGATTCAAGTATCTTCCACTCTCTCTCTTTTTTTTAATAAAAAAAAAAGCCACTCCAGACGGTGGTTCATGAGAGGGATTCATCTTCTTCTAGCAGTCTTCCTTTCTTCAGTAGTTTGCTTCATTTTACAAGTAGAGGCATTTATTAGCCAACTACGTAGGGGGGAATTTAATGAAATCAAGTGGGCAGGTGTTTTCAGTCTGAATCAATCCAATACTCCCTCTTTATTGTTGGGTGCTAAAGTTCGACATCATTAAACCTCATAACCTCAAAACTGTTTTTATATTTTGAAAAAAAAATTATATCTGATTTATATCCCAGGCCAGAGGTTTTCCTTGATTTGGATTGGTGGTGTCCCTATGAAGAGTCATCAGTCGATATTCTCTTCCCCGTGATACACAGTGGTGTGATGTGATTCATGTGCTTGTATTCATTAAATGAGAATGGTAATGGATTTAAAACGTAATACTCTGTTTCAGATGCTCTTATTTCTTTCTTGTTTTTCCACTTCTTTCTTGGTATAACTTGACCTGAGCAGAATTTCATTATAATTCTTTCTGGTAGAACACTTGCATGAATAAGAATGTGCTTTTAGAAGACTAGTCAGGTTAGTATATTTGCTAGTGAAATTTCCCCGGACGTCACTAACCTTATAATGGTTTATCAGAAAGTCCGACTGTTTTCTGTGCGTTCTTGAAGCTCACGTCTGTCTGGGGTAACATAGGGCTAGGGTTGCAAATCTAAACTTTTTCTTCCATCTTATTAAGTCATGTTCTTACAGTTCATACCCTTTCTGTGATTATAGATCTATACCTTCTAGGCTTCATGTTGGCACTAAATACAAGTAATTAATTGTGACGTGTAGTTTAAACTGTAAATTTTAGCCTTGTTTTGGCTGAAAAGGAGTCGATTTGTGTTGCACTTTCCAGACCAGAAGAGATGAATTCAAGGCTGTTGGGCTGTTTGGATCCTTTCAAAAAATTTCACATACAGAGGGGGTCATGGGCTTCTACAGGTGGACCCCCCAGTCAGTCATTTTCTGTCACGTGAAGGTTTCCATTTCGCTTGTGTTTTTAACCATTTATCTTGGGTTATCGGCAGAGGAAATGGTGCTAGTGTTGCCCGAATTGTTCCTTATGCTGCCCTGCATTACATGACTTATGAGCAATATCGTAGATGGATAATCCTCAGGGTTCCTGATATTGGGAGGGGTCCTGTGCTTGATCTCGTGGCAGGATCATTCGCTGGAGGAACAGCTGTGCTTCTTACATATCCTCTTGATCTGGTTAGGACAAAATTGGCTTACCAGGTAAATATTTAACTTTTTTTGTTTTACAGAAATGTAACTCTTTCTTACACGCACGTTTATTTAGCTCACCTAGCTGACTAGGGGGCCCTGGAGATGTGCCAAACTCTTGATGCAGCAATGCTGAGGCAAGACAGCATTTACTGTCCACTGGGTTTGGCTGCTCCTGGTGATCCTGAGCAGCTAGTTAGAGAATGTGTTCATCCTCCTATGAAGCTCAAAATTTATATAAAGTTGAGGATTTAGTTGATTTTCACATTCCCAATTTGATATTGATAGTGCAGATTGTCAGTTCGTCAAAAGTGAACATTCATGGGGTAGTTGGTATGGAACAAGTTTATAAAGGAATCCGTGATTGTTTCTCAAAGACTCTTAAGGAATCTGGGCTGAGAGGTCTCTATCGTGGTGTGGGTATGTAGCACATGGCTTGTGTTAACTTCTCTTCTAATTTTGTGTTCCCATTGCTGCCCGCAATTCTCGGGAGGCTTTTCCAGTTAACAAGTGAACATCATTTTGTCAGCTCCATCTCTTTATGGAATCTTCCCCTATGCTGGTTTGAAGTTTTACGTCTACGAGGAGATGAAACGACATGTCCCTGAGGAGCGCAAGAAAGATATTGTGGTGAAAATGGTATGCGGCTCTGTTGCTGGTTTACTGGGGCAGACCTTCACATACCCGCTTGATGTTGTTAGAAGGCAAATGCAGGTAATTTTGCTTGTAGCGTCAGATGAGTCTTGGTTGCGAAAATAGTAATTAGTGAAAAGTATCTTAATAGGTCCAAAGGCTATCGGTGTCAAATAACGCAGAGTTAAAAGGAACAATGGAAACCCTTGTCATGATAGCGCAAAACCAAGGGTGGAAGCAATTATTTTCAGGGCTCAGCATCAACTACTTGAAGGTGGGGAAACCCTTGTCCCTCCCTTGTTGTTCTTGTTGCTGTAGTTCCTGTGCGACTGCTTTTTCTTTTCTTTTCTTTTCTTTTTTTCTAACTGCTAGCCTTTCAGGTTGTCCCTTCCGTGGCCATTGGTTTTACAGTTTATGATTTAGTGAAAGCGAGCCTTAAAGTCCCATCACGAGATGTCATAGAAGCGGTGACTGACAAAAGAAATAGTCAACCGTCTCTTCATTCTTGATATGTCCTACTCCTTGCACAAGTAATCAAATATTCTACTTTCAATTATTCCATGCCACCCGTAGGTTTCATCCATCCACACGCCTTAAATAGAGGTTGCAGAATAAAAATAGAGATTTGAGCATGTTGTATGTACAGAATGTGTAACATTGATTTGATACTGAATTTTTCCACAGCTATTCGAAGGATTTACTGATGGAGAAATTAAGATGTAGTGACCAGGCTATGTTTTGTCCACGTCAGTCCGATAGCATACAGGACAAACATATCATATGCTCGGCTGATATCGTAAACTGCTTTTCCATTGAGCATGCAACTGAATCTTACAAGCATGTAATGTCCAGCTAAATAATATATTTTCAATATGATTTTGAAATTCAATGCTAGATAAACGCTTCATCAATGTCACGAATCATATATCTAAGTTTCAGGGACATAAATAGCTTCCTCAAGCCCATTTAACCATTTCAGCTTCTCATAATCCTCTCCCCCTAGTAAGGTTTTGCGTAATGATTTTCGGCGACCCTAATCTTCACCGCCAGCATATTTCTAGCGTTGTTGTACTTCATTCTTGGGGCCTATGGGACTTTATTATGTTGCCTGCAGAAGGACCAGGAGCAACTAACAACGCCTCTACTCGATTATCGAGTTCATGATTTCTGTAAATTCGTGCAAGGTTCCTATTACCCTTTCACATTTCAACGGTGGCCTCAAATGGCATCCTCTAAACAAACTCCTAAGATTCGTACAAAAAAGGGGCTTTCCGAAGAATATCAATAACCCCAAGATGGAACAAAATCATAGTCCATGAACAAGCAGCCATTGTAAAAGAATGAATACCATGCTCTGAATTGAAGCTACTGAAACATCAACTGAAGAAGCTGATTTATTGTCAAGATCAAGCAAGAAGGTTAAAATTGGTGATAGCAGCAACAAAATGGGATCAACTGGGGGAAATAGCTACCTTGCATCACTCATGGGAGGATCATGTGTTGAACCAAAATCTGCAGAGGCCAACTACACCACTGAGGAAATATCAGATGATGATGAAGATGATTGTGACGAGGAAGATTGCCCAGTGATCAAGTTGTCGGCTGAGGAGAAGAAATGCATCAGAGAACCATGGAAACAAACCATTATCATAAAATTAATGGGAAGAAAGGTGGGATATATGTTCCTCATGCAAAAACTGAAAAATATGTGGAAATTACGGGGTGATTTCACATTGACAGATTTGGGAAATGAATTTTATCTGGCAAAATTTGCCAACACAGATGACAGAGCACATGTACTATTTGAAGGGCCATGGATGGTGGTCGATCATTACCTCACCGTCCGAACTTGGCATCCCAATTTTGACCCACTAGTGGCTTCCATTGACAAGGTGGCGGTGTGGATTAGGTTACCTGATTTATCAATGGAGTATTATGACACTGAGGTGTTATGGAAAATTGGGGATAAAATTGGGAAAACCCTACAAGTGGACCGGGCTACAACCATCGGTCTCAGGGGAAACTTTGCAAGAATCTGTGTTGAGATTGATCTCACTAAGCCATTAATAGCCAAATTCAAACTGAGAAGAAGAATTAGAAGGATAATGTATGAAGGTTTGCACCTGGTAAACCTGGTATGCTTCAAATGTGGCCAATACGACCATAAACAGGAGAGGTACCCGCATGACCAGCTCGAAGGTCAGGAGGTCCACGATGAGCTGGGTGAGCAGAAGGGCACTGAGGTTCTAGTTATAAGACCAGAAATTTTGGAGTCCTTTGGTAATTGGATGATTGCTGATAGACGACCTCGCCGGCCGAGCAAGAAAACGATGCCTGAGAAAAACACAGACACGGCAAAAAACAGACATCATGCCGTGAAAACAGGTGGGTGCTTTATGCTCAATAAAAAATGGACACCAAGCCGAGAATAAAGGAGCAAATTCTGGAACAATAAAGGAGAATGTTTTCCAGGTAACCGGCCACTATGAGGCGTTAATGGGGTTAGATGAGGAAGAACATAGTGGGGGAGCGGATCGATTGAGTGGAGAAGATGAAGAAGGAAGAGCTTTTGTCGGGGGGATTTAGAAGAAAATGAGTTAAATACCGAGAGTGATGGGCAACCGGGCCTGCAGGAATTAAAATTAAGAGGGGTCCAAGTTGGACAAAATATGGGCCTGACCAAAAGGGTGAATGGGCCGAGAGATGTGGAGAAGGGAGAATGGGCTGGCGGCAGTCAGCCCAAAACAAAAGGCCCTTTAAAAATCAATTTAAAGGAAGAGGAACTAAAAGTTCAGCTACAAGCCCGGGGAAGCAAAGGGAAAGGAAAAATGGAAGAAGTCGGGGAGCATAGCAGGAAGGGAAGAACAAATCAGTTTATGGAAAATAATACCAAAATTATTCCACAGGTATCGCACATGCAAGCTTTGCCGCCGAATTGCAATGTGTACAGAGATGAAAGTCTGATGTTGAAAAATCCAATGGAGATAAATAGGGAACCTGAACCACCGGATGAAACAACATGGATGGAGGAAGGAGTTAGGGAGGATACAGATGCAACGAATATAGTGAAGGTAGACAGATTTTCCACAATTGAGGGGGATAATTTAATGGAGGAGGAAGCAGTCGAGGGCCGAGAGGTGGGACACATGATCAATACTTAACTATGGTGTCTGGTATGTGTCAATTTCTTCTTTTAAAAAAAATCTATTATGAATTTTTTATTTTGGAATTGTAGAGGGGCTGGAAATAATGGATTTTGTACGGTAGTACATGATATGAGGAGATTACATCAGTGTAATATTTTGGCGATTGCTGAACCTAGAGTCAATGGAGTTAGGGCTGACAAAATTATTGAAAAGTTAAGGTTTGAAGCTCATTTTAGAGTGGAGGCGCAGGGTATGTCGGGAGATATATGGTTGTTGTGGAATAAATCAAGAGTTAATATAAGAATTCTGAATTATTCTCAACATAATATACATGATATAGTAAATGAGGGGATAAATGATTCGTGGATGCTTACGGTAGTATATGCGAATCCAAATGTCATTTTAAAAAAAACAATGTTTTGATGAAGTTGTGCAATTGGCTAGAAATATTAGAAAGCCATGGATAGTTATAGGGGACTTCAACGAAATATTGATGGCCGCAGAAAAGATTGGGGGAGCTGAAGTTGATCATTAGAGGATCGCCCGGTTTGTTAAATGGGTACAGGATTGTCAGTTGATAGACTTAGGGACCAAGGGTCCTAGATTCACATGGAAAGGGGGTGTGAGAAATGGGTATGGTAGAGTATATGAGCGTCTAGATAGGTGCTTTGGAAATGTGGAATGGGTGTCAATCATATCAGACTGCAACAGTTTTAGTTCTCCCCCGAGTAAAATCAGATCATCACCCTATCCTTGTAGAGTTAGAAGAGTAGGGTGACAAGTTTCAAGGAGAAAGTAAACCTTTTCGGTTTGAGGCTGTCTGGCTACATCATGGTGAGTTTGCAAAATTCATGAGGAAAGGTTGGGAGACAGGTGTTAAGGTTCCAAAAGCTTTGGAAAAGTTGACAGCTGATTTGAAAGCTTGGAATAGGGATGTGTATGGAAATGTTTTTCAGCGCAAAAGAAGAGTTTTGGCTAGATTGGGAGGAGTCCATAAAGCTATAGCATGGTAAGGAAATCCTTTTTTATACAAATTAGAGGATGAGTTATCAAAGGAGCATCGGCAGATTCTTTATCAGGAGGAAATTCATTGGTATCAAAAATCAAGATGTCAGTGGATTTCGTTTGGAGATAGGAACACATCCTATTTTCATACTAAAACTGTTATTAGAAGACAAAAGAACAAAATTAAGGCTTTGAAGAATGAGCGGAATACGTGGGTGTGGGAGGAAAATTTAAAGAAAATGGCTAGAGAGTATTTCCAGAAGTTATTTCGAAATGACCATGAGGTAATTCAAGAGGAGAGTAAGTTAGAAGGTCGTTTCCCAAATATCGAGCCCAGTCGTTTGCAGCAGTTGGGTACCCCAGTTCTAGATGAGGAAATAAAGGAAGCTATTTTTGAGATGAAGTCATACAAAGCACCGGGTCCTGATGGGTATCAGCCAGTTTTCTATCAATCTCAGTGGAAGGTGGTTGGCCAGTCTGTTTGCAGGTACATTAGGGATGTGTTCACAAGTAAGATGGATATTGCTCAAGTTAACCAGACGTATGTGGTCCTGATTCTGAAAACTCAAGCACCGGAATACATTCATCAATTTCGGCCAATAAGTTTATGCAATGTGATCTTCAAAACAGTGAGTAAGGTGATAGTTGGGAGGCTGAAGAATTTGATGCCGAATCTAATTAGTGAAGCCCAAAGTAGCTTTGTTCCGGAACGACATATTACAGATAATATTATTGTCGCTCAGGAAGTTATCCACTCCATGAGGAAAATGAAGGGGGGGGAAGGATTTATGGCTATCAAAGTTGATCTGGAGAAGACTTATGATCGCCTAAGCTGGAATTTTATTCGAGATACATTAATTCAAGCAAAAATCCCTAGAGATCTGATAAAAATCATCATGAGCTGTATTGAATCTGCTTCTCTTAGTGTTTTGTGGAATAGTGTAGCAACTCAGAATTTCAGTCCTAACAGAGGGATAAGACAGGGTGATCATTTATCTCTGTATATTTTTGTTCTTTGCTTGGAAAGGTTATCACAATTAATAAATCAGAGTGTGGAGGATAATAGCTGGAAGCCCTTTAGTGTGCGCCGAAATGGTATGAAGATCTCTCATTTGTGTTTTGCGGATGACATGCTTTTATTTGCAGAGGCAAGCATGAAACAGATGGAAAATGTGAATCAGTGTCTTGATATGTTCTGCTCAGCTTCGGGTTAGAGAATCAGTGCTGAAAAAACAAGAATATTTTTTTCTAAGAATGTGTCAGTTGCCTTGGCAAATGATGTTAGTAGACGGAGTGGATTCCAAATAACAAAAGATTTGGGAAAATACCTAGGGGTGCCTTTGTTGCACCAAAGAATTACTAAGCAAACCTATAGTTACTTAATAGAAAATCTGCAAAGAAGATTGGCAGGGTAGAAGTCTAGCAATCTATCTCTGGCAGGAAAGATCACATTGTGTAAATCTGTTCTCGCCACCATCTCTCTATACCCGATGCAAGTTGCGGTTATTCCGAAGCATAGGTGTATTGAGATAGAGAAAATCTATAGACACTTCATTTGGGGCCAGAAGGAGGGTAGAGACAAGATTCATCTTGTAAACTAGAAGAAGTTGTGTCAACCAAAGGAGAACGGGGGGATGATTATCAGGAAAATGGAGTTGGTGAATAAAACTTTTATTATGAAGTTGGTATGGGGTTTGTTAAAGGATAATAGCTTGTGGGTTTGGTTTCTTAAAGACAAATATATGAGTTCTAATAGGGGAGCAGGTCGGCCGGTGGCAATATCTAACGATTCTTTACTATGGAAATTCATATGTAGGGAATGGGATGAAGTGCATAAAAATATCAGCTGGAATTTGGGAAACGGACGACGAGTATTGTTTTGGAAAGATAGTTGGGTGGAAGGATGTGACCCTCTTGTTAATCATTTACAACAGGAGATGCAGACAGAATCTCTAAACTGCACAGTGGCAGAAATGGTGGACAGTAGAGGCAACTGGAAATGGGACGTTTTTGCTCCCCTCCTTACGGTACAAGCAGTGATGGGACTTGCTGGATATATCCCTCCTCGGCAAGATACGCTAAAAGATTCAGTGGTATGAGACCTTTCAGCAAATGGAAGTTTTAGTGTTAAAACAACTTATTTGGTTCGGGAGGCAGGGGAAATTATGGATCAAAACCCTATATGGAGACTTGTGTGGAAATGAAATGGAACGAATCAAAGTTTTTCTGTGGTCTGTAGCTCATAATGTTATATTGACCAATGAAGTGAGATGGAGAAGGAGGTTAACAGATAATAAGTGTTGTAGTGTTTGTGTCAATGAAATGGAATTTTTAGTGCATGCACTTCGAGATTGCCCTGCAGCTAGGAAAATTTGGGAGGCCTTCGTAAAGGTGGAGGAAAGGAAAGTGTTTTTCAGTCAAAATTGGTATGCCTGGTTGGTATCAAATTTATCTTCTAGGAATAACACTACTCGTTTTAGGTATTGGCCGCTGGTGTACGGAGTAGCATTATGGTTCATATGGAAGGAGAGATGCAACAGAACACTGAGAGGATCCCAAGGAAATTGGTATGGGACGGTGCTGGCTATAAGGAGAATGGTGGGAGATAGTAAGATGGTGCAAAGGAGTTTTGGGGAAATATCCAGTGGAAGGATGGATTAAGTTGAATGTTGATGGGTGCAGTAAGGGCAATCCGGGTTTAGCAGGTGCGGGAGGAGTGATTAGAGATCATATGGGACATTGGGTAGGAGGTTTCGCAAGAAATATTGGATTTTGTGATTCAATAATTGCGGAGTTATGAGCTGTCCATGATGGATTGCAACTCACATGGAACAAAGGATTTAGGAAAGTGGTTTTGGAGTTCGACTCTAAGGTTGTGGTGAATCTAATTAAGAATGGTAGTGGGGAGGGGTGGATGACACTATAATCTTATTATGCAAATACAAGATATCTTAGGTAGGGACTGGGATGTTGAAGTTTCACATGTTTATAGGAAGACCAATTATATGGCTGATTGGTTGGCTAATTTTGGTTTAGGTAGAGATTTGTTAGACAGGGAAGCGGATGTTATAACCGATCCTCCGTCAGACATTTATCCTCTATTGTATTATGACCTTATTAGATCTACTATCCCTCGTGATATTTAGAAGGGCATAACGATTAGTACCAAAACAAAAATAACCCCAAGATGGGTTTTCGATCTCGGGAGCAATACCGTATTGAATCCTCATTGACCAAAGTGTAGCAAGCCTTCTTTCACAGCTCCAGCGCTAGCACATGTCATGAAGACAGCCGAAACAGTATATGCATTGGGCTGCAACCCTAACCTTCTCATTTCCTCAACAAACATTAGCCCATCAACTCCCTGCCCATTTCGGCAAATGCATTTATCAAGAAATACCAAGACCTCATGTTTCTTTTACGCATTCTATCAAACATAAGGCGTCCAACTCCGCATTCGCATGCATTTCAACCAGCTGATTATTCAATTGAACATCAAAAGCGAAGGCGACCGTTTCAAAAACTCATGCGCCTCATTTCCCAATTCAAGCGACATCAAATTCGCTGTGGTGTCCAAAACAGAAACGAAACGCCCAAAAACAGCAGATACATTTGATCACCCAACCATGGACTCTGTCGCTTCCTTGACCTTTCCTTCGTTGCACAAACCCATCAAATCAAAATTGTGTCTGGTGGGGTGCTGTTGCGGGGCAGGGGGGACAAAGGGGTTTGGAGAATTAAGTGGTGAGATTTTGAGTGGTCTTTGGAAAAGAAGGTTGTGAGATTTTGCACACATGTTTTCTAGGAAATTTCAATAAACCAAATTTGCAGAGAATATCCCGGCCATGATTAACAAGAAGTAAGCATAATTATGTAAAAAAAAATAAACACAGAAAATGTTCCATCTGAAGATGACAGTGAAATTATAACTCAATAGGAGTCATTACTATAAGAACCTCTCTTATTACTTAAAGTTAAAAGGACTTGGTTAGTATTTTGATGGATGCAAATGGCGGTGGTGACTTGTTGCTAGATTATGGATTGGTTCTATAATAGCTTTTCTAGGTTAGGCGGAATTTGTTTTTATTTATTTATTGTTGGTTTTTTTTATGTAATTTATATTTTATATGTTGGAAATTTGTTTGACTCGTTTTTTCTTTTCTTTTTCTAAGCAATACAGTTCTTGAGCATTATTATTGAATGTTGATTTATATTATTTTAACTATTTCTAATTTAGTTTAATTGATTGTTTAAATATATATATACATCTATGAACTTAATCCATCGGTAAGCTATTAAGTTCATAGATGTATTTTATATATTAAAATAACTAGCTTACCGATGGATTAAGTTCATAGATGTATTTTAGAGAATTACAGCAAATATCATTGTCACAATTTAATCATTTATGGAATTGTATACGGACTTTTTGTCTGTTATATGTCAAACATTCTTATTAATCATCATGATTGAGAGAATAATATATATATATATATATATATGGTATTTGGAAAAAATTGATATGGATTGGATAACTCCCAAAATAGTTTTTTCTTTTCTTTTCTTTTTACTGTGCATCCCCACAATCTTATCCGCTAATCAATCGAGCAATAATACATTGAAATAATAAATAAATAAATAAATAAATAATGTGTGTTTTTTCGTCTCGATCTGTCCCCCTCGTCTTCATCGATGTTGCGTTAAAAGACTTTCGATTAATCTATAAATCATCCAAAGTCTTTGAAATATACAGTGCAGCCCCTCGACAGCAATGAAGAAGCAGTGGAGTGAATCCCATAGCCATAACTACACAAAATCGAAGTACTCCATGGTCAAGATATCCATCGTTAGCTTCCTAGCAATCGGCATAGCAACTTCTTTCTCCTTCGTACTCTCTTCTTCTCCACCCAAATCGTATTACCATTCCCTCTACAAATCCAACTCCCTATCTGATAATGAATCGATATCACACGACCTCTACATGCTCACCCGCCGACCCCATGTTGCGGGAACTGAGGCCAACGCCCAAGCTGCGGCCTATGTTCTATCTACTCTGGCGTCATTCAGCATCAATTCCCACATCGTCTCCTATGACGTTTCATTGACTTATCCTGTTTCAAGATCCTTAGTCTTAACACAGCCAGAACAAGCATCGGAGCAATTACCAGTCGTGTTTGATCTCCGTCAAGAGATTTATGACGGCGATCCATACGCGGACGCGGCCCGTGAGGTTTTGCCTAGTTTCCATGCCTATGCAAAGTCCGGTACAGTTTGTGGAGCTGTGGTTTATGCGAACTACGGGCGGGTGGAAGATTTCAAGAGATTAAAAGAGATGGGAGTGAATGTGACAGAGAGCATCGTGCTGGCAAGGTATGGACAGATTTACAGGGGAGACATCGTAAATAATGCATTTGAGGCAGGCGCAATAGGAGCGATTGTGTATACAGATAAGAAAGAGTATGGGGGCGGAGGTGATGAGGGATGGTTTCCTGAGGCAAAGTGGATGCCACCGAGTGGAGTTCAGGTGGGATCTGTATACGACGGGGCCGGTGACCCGAGCACGCCAGGATGGCCGAGTATTCAAGGATGTGAAAGGCTATCGGATGATGACGTGGAGAAACAAGGCAATGTTCCACTAATACCTTCATTGCCTGTATCGGCGGCTGACGGTGAAACAATCATGCGGTCTGTCGGTGGACAAGTGGCAGATGTGGACTGGCAAGGAAGCAAAGACGGTCCAACTTATAGGCTCGGACCCGGGCCTGGGATTCTAAATCTTACCTATACCGTAAGATCATTAAATTGTTCTTTTATACTTGCTTGCTCATTTTAGAGCAATACTAATAATAATAATGCCACGTGTGACACTGTTTGTGTTTGTGACATGGTTTTGGATCGGATTTCAGGGAAAGAAGGCCATAGAAACAATTCAGAATGTTATTGGTATAATCGAAGGAGTTGAAGAGCCGGATAGGTAAGAAAAATCACAAAACACAAATACTTGATTCATATGTGTGTGTAGATGGTCAATTTTGTTCGATCTAACAAAATAATTTTCATAAATTTTATCTCATTCCAAAAACTGTTTTGTTCCACTCATTCCTTTCCAATCAAATATTATTGAACCGAAATAATGCGAGTCTATTGATGCGTTGGTATGTCTTGTATCAAAATTTTAGAGTAATCATAGACTGAAAGACATTTTGAGACTATTGATGACATTCATATATCTTATTTAGATTCATAATTCTGTTCAAAAAAAGTCATTTTACTTTGTTTTTTTTCTTAATTTCATTATGCAACCATGAATTTATTATGATTTGAATTCTATAATTTCTTTTGGTTTATGATTATTATAGTCTTGTGATTCAGGTCTTGAATTTAGAAATATAACTCCGATTAACCTAAGTCAATCCAATATATATTACCATCTCAATATTTTTTTTAAATATTATCTTGAATTTATTTTAAATCAAATAATATTTTTTATTAGTCGTCTATGTTATCTTTGTACTTGTGAGTCGTTCAGATCATATCAATTAAACTTCAGTTTTTTACTTGTGTTTGAAATTTGAATCGTGAAGTTTCAAGTTAGTTTATTTGAATTGAAATTATATTTATTAAATTACATACACATTATATGAATAATACAATTCTAAAACAGCACACTGAAATATTCTAAAACTATAACATATTACTCCAATTGAAAAAACAAAATAGAAACTAGATGAAATTGACAATCTTGATTTATATATGCGGAAACTAATTAACAAATATTACTATATAAGAAACTGAAAGAGAAGGGCATTTCACTTTAACTCATCTTAATAAATAACATCGCTAGCACTATGTGCTGCACTAAGTGACCATTGTGGTTTTTTAAAAAATCAATTTTTTTATCCTTTTCAATTTTATTCTTTCATGTTTTAAAAAAAACACATTTATCTTATCTTATCTTATCTCACGTGGATGAGATTTAAACAATGTTTGAAGAATAAATGAACATCAATTTAACAAAATCAAACTTTAATTATGGTTAAAAATTGAAAAAAGAGAGAGAAATAAGACCCCGTTGTTATTTTTGTCATAGAAAACTTCAAATTCAACCGTCAAAGTTATTTGTGTTTCTATCATTTGTTTTTTTTAACAATTTAGATTTTGATATAAACTCTTTTTTTTTCATGTTCACTTTCTATGTTGAGAGAAAAAAAATCATAAGATAATTTTAAGAAAGAAGATGCTTATAGGATCATATTTAGGCCACTTAAACGCTAATTTTTATATCAATAGGTTTGTCTAGAGAGGGCTTCAATGTAAGTTGTGTTTTCCTATAAATAAACGGGAAAAGTATAATGAGATTCATTTAGTTTTTTTTATTAGGTTATTTATTTTTAATATTTGAGTAATTAGATTGTGTTTTTGGGTTGAAAATAAGTTTATCGACTTATTTATGTTGTTTTTTTAAGATATTTTCAATTGAAAATAAATTGAAAAAGAGATTTATAAAGTTCAAAAACTTGAAGCCTAATTTTTCAATTGATAAGGTGTCACTTGTTATTAAAAAAAAGAAGCAAAAAAAAGACATGCATGCGATGTTAGACTTCCAACCATGGCATCTTTGGACTCTTTGGTGGATGACTAAGTGTGTGGATTAGGCCTCGAAACACCTTTTTTTTTTCAATGTTCTTTCTACTTATATATTGATTAATAAACTCTCTTAATTTCTAATTTGTTTATCTTTTTTTAAATAATTGATATTTTTTAAAAAAATAATTTTATATTGCTATTAAGAGATTTGTTTTCTAGTATATTTTATATAAATGAGTTTTATTTTAATGACAAATTTATAAAGAAATATTTTTCATTAGAAAAAAAATTAACCTCTAAAATAAAATAAATAAATATGTGTAAAATAAAAGCCAATTTAAAACATTTGCATTTTTATATTTAATTATCTTAGTGAGTGTAAATAAAATTGTGATTGTTTCTTATTAAAAAAATGGGATATCCTATAACACGAATAATTCTTTTTATTATGTTAAAAATGAATTTAAAATTTTATCTGTAGCGTAAGACAGGGTATAAGAGCAAGTCCAAGGACAAAAGTTATTTTTAAGAGTCACATTCTTAAAATAGCTATTTGAATAGCGTGTATATGGAATATTTTTTATTGATGTGTGCTCCAATGGTAAAAATTATTTTGGAGAGTTATTTTTTATATTATTTAAATATAGTGCAATTATTTTATATATATTTTATTTATATAAGTAATTAATTAATAGGAGTAAGTTATATAATTAAATAATTACTTTTAAAAAATTCTCTAACAATAAAATTATTTTTTTAATTATATTTAAATTAAAAAAATAAATTTAAATATAATTAAAAGATCCATAATATTTGAAATTTGAAATTTAAACTATTTATTGTATATTTTTCAAGTAATTTATATTTTTTCTTATGGTTGTTTTATTTTAAGTTAATTAATGCTATTTACTGTCTGAGTATTAGAAAAACTAAAAAACAAAAACAAAATGAACATATGGACAAATAACCAATAAGTTCAAACATAATTAATTAAAATACATTTCATTACAAATAATTCAATCAAATTAATTAAAAATTAATACTCATATTTTATGTTAACTATTATTAATAATAATAATAATATAATTAATATAAAAATTCATCTCACCCCGTCTGTTCCCCTTCATTTCAATCACAAAGGTAAAAAATATCCCTACCACCCGCCTACCTTCTCTTCTCCCACCTATAGTCGTCGCCGCCACCCCACTCACCCACTCACTCATCTGAATATATTGATAAATAACCAATAAGTTCAAACATAATTAATTAAAATACATTTTATTACAAATAATTCAATCAAATTAATTAAAAATTAATACTCATATTTTATGTTAACTATTAATAATAATAATAATAATATAATAATTAATATAAAAATTCATCTCACCCCGTCTGTTCCCCTTCATTTCAATCACAAAGGTAAAAAATATCCCTACCACCCGCCTACCTTCTCTTCTCCCACCTACAGCCGTCGCCGCCACCCCACCCACCCACCCACCCACCCATCTCCAACCGCTGCCCACACACTCACCGTCCACTCCCCTCCAACTTTCCCCCCACACCCGTCGATCACGTATAAGAATGTCTTCTCGGCTGAAGAAGAGGCAAAATACCTCTCACGTTGAAGGTGTTAAATTGAACGAAAACAACCAAAAATTTAAAAAATTAGCTTAGACTCTCGGGATACAGTTGGACTTAGCTCGTAATTTACTACACCCCAAAGAAAGAAAGTCTAAATCTAACAGTAGTTTTGTTGCGATGATTTAAAGATTTGTGGTTTTGGGTAATCATCGGGATGCATGGACATTTGGAGCAGTCGATCCCAATAGTGGAACCGCGGCATTGTTAGAGGTACACTTGGTCGATAATTTTATATTTATTATTTCCTATCGATTTATCATCGTGATAAACTGGATAACTTGGTCAAAATTCATTTACAATAATGTTATTTCTTACAATAATCACGTAAATAATGTAATGTCATGGAAAATCCCACCATTTTCTGTTAAAAAAATAGTGGGATAGATAATATAAAATGATTCCGACCCACGATGTAGGTTGCCCGAAGATTGATGAAGCTAGAAAAACGAGGATGGAAACCTCGGAGAACAATTGTGCTGTGCAACTGGGATGCAGAGGAGTACGGCCTGGTCTCTCTCGCACTTTCACTCTCATTTGATGAATGACGTGTTACAAAAACTGAATGACGTAATTTCCAGATAGGATCGACGGAGTGGGTGGAAGACAATAGACAACTCTTAGCTTCAAGGGCTGTTGCCTACTTGAATGTTGACTGTGCAGTCTCTGGAGCCGGATTTCATGCCTCTGCAACACCTCAGCTCGACAAATTACTCGTGAAGACTTCCCGGCTGGTACCTCTTATTTTATTTTAAAGCATAAGCAGATAATTACGAAAATGAAGAGAAAAGGATGGCATTTATCAGATATTTTAAACATGAGAAATTAATAATTGCTGAGGAAGATGATTCTGTGTGAAGGTTGATGACCCAGACAACTCATCACAGAGCATCTATGAATCATGGGCTGCCGCTCCCATCAACTCTCCTACGGTAAGCATAATGATGAACTATAAATGCAACTCTCATCACTTGAGTTATTGTTTGCTGTCGGAGAAATTCTATGGTAAAATTATAAACTACGTGAACGAAGATTGAGAGGCTTGGTGGTGGGGGATCAGATTATGCGGCTTTTGTGCAGCACGTTGGCATTGCATCGGCTGACATCTCTTTTGGGAGTGGTAATTAAATTCCTGACAAGCCTTGTACTGTTGAAATTTTTCTTATTTTATTTTCATATTTCTCTCATTTTGTTCTCCTGGGTAACATCATTGTTTAAATATTTTTTTTATATATAAACAAATCAGCATCATTCAACAACTCTTAAAGGGACAAGTGATAACATGCAGGATATCCAGTGTACCATTCAATGTACGACGACTTTGTTTGG
Source organism: Salix exigua (assembly GCA_032356905.1). Taxonomy (NCBI): domain Eukaryota; kingdom Viridiplantae; phylum Streptophyta; class Magnoliopsida; order Malpighiales; family Salicaceae; genus Salix; species Salix exigua. Next base: position 10,709,083 of record CM063593.1, on the reverse strand, counting down.
ATGGAAAAGTTTGGGGACCCTATGTTTCGAAGACATGTTGCTGGTATGTCATCAAACACAAATTAACATGGACCGACCAGGAAGAAAGATAAAATAATTTATTGCTTACCCTTTTTCTTCTTCTTCTTCTTCTTATTATTATTATCATCAAAGACCAATAAAACACAGCTTCAAGCTTCTTATAAAAAAGAAATTTGAACTCTAGCATGGCCTCCAATACAGGAATCGTAAGTTGTTTAGGCCATTTTTTCTTCTAATCATAGTTCTACCTTATACTTGAGTATTCCATTCTGCTGTGTTGAATTATTCCATTGAGAAACATCACCTCCACCAGTCTTTCAATCACAGTTCTAACTTTTATTTACTAGTTCAGCACGTGGAATCAAAGGAATCTTATAACACAATGTCCTTACTAAAGGCAATTGCTTTGGTTCATCAAATACTGGTTCAAATTCTTCAAGCTTTTTTGGACCTTAAATGTTATGACTAACTACATCCATCCTTGTTTTCTTCATAGTCAACTTAGCTCAAACATCCATCCTTGTTTTCCAAAATACAATTTTTATCTTGATAAATTCGAAGAGGATAGAAAAATAAAGTCTCAATCCATCCACTCCCAGAACCATGTTACATCTTTGTGATGTAAAATCCAGTTGAAATTCATGCCCTTGCATCAACTGTAGAAATCTTTGTCATTATACATCACACTTCATAACACAGCTGTTAGCCGCAGTCACTACTAACATAATACTTCTCTCGTAATCTCCTTAACCATATGTTCATCTATGATACTACCATTTTTCAATAACTTTTCATCAATGCATCAAGAGATAAGTCATACTCATCCACCAGATCCTTTTCAGCCACAATTTCTTCATCATCTCCCCCCCTCTATTTCTAAAAAATCCCTCACCTTCTTCTGACACCATTCATCATATTCAAGTATGATGGTTGGGTATTAAATTTCTCTCTGTTTGTAACATCGTGCTAATTTTATCAGAGTGTCGTATTCATTCTTGTAATGTAGGGATGAATTGTAATTGAGAGTTAGAAGATGCTAAAGAAAGAGAGATTTTTGTTGGTGTGCAGAAAATATTCCATGTTATTACCTCGCTTCTCTTCTCTTTACAAAAACATGCATGTAGTTCTTCCTAGTTGATTACTTTTTCATCACAACTACCTGACTTTGTTCTTCGTGCCTAAATCAATTATTTGTAATAAATACAGTGGCTAGCGTTTGGGGTTTGCTAACTCTTCAGTTAGCAGATGAAGAGTTTTTGCCTTTTGACTATTTACCCTATGCATACGAGCTCCAGGTAATGTTGAACTGTAGTCTGTACATAGCACAGAAGAGTAAATTAAAAATTAGTCCTTCTAGTCTTACAAAGCAAATTCGTTTTTAATCGTATCCTTTTCAGTTTATTTTGTTTCTTAAGAAATAGAAAAAAGTGAATAGCATTTGCCTTTTGATGAAACATTTTCTTAGAAAATAAAGAACGTTAAAATCAATTAATTGATTTTGAAAACTAAAACATTTATTTTATAAAACTAGAAAGTCTAATTTATAATTCAGAGCCAAACATTGCTGGCAATGTTAACGATCGAATCCGTGTATTATAGAAAAAAGCAAAGGAGTTGGAAGATGAGATATCGGACAGGGGCACAAGAGTTGCTCCCTTGTTCCAGTCTATTGAGAAACTGAAAGAGGCAGCAACAAAAATAAACCAGGAGAGAAAGGTATGGCAAGATTTTCTATCAGGTCAAGGTTTGTCTGACATACCAACCAAAGATTCAATCCAAGGAATTGTGAATATTCAGGAAATGGAAGAAAAAAGAGTGTGGCCATGGATGTTGAAGAGGGACAAAGTAAAAGTGAGGGAGATCAACGACAGACTGATGATGGCGGAACGAGCATTCACAGACGCAGAAGGGCTTTCTGGGAGGCCATGGTACAAGCATTTGGTATGTTTCTTCTTGATCCTAACTTTCCCAGCTAGTTTCTATCTATCTATCTATTTTCGGTTCTTGCTTCTTTCTTAATAGCATGCGAAAGAAAAAAGAAATCAGATTTCAACTAAATTGAAGGCGCTACCTGTGTTTTCAGCCCTTCAGCATCACATCACTATATTGAGCTCTTAAATATTCATTTTCATCAGCAGATTGAAGATATAATATAGGGCAGATAAGATAGATGGAAGTCATTTTCTTTCAATATTTGTGCAGATATATGCACCGTTAAAGCATGATGATTATGGATCCAATTACTTTCCTGGAATAGACGACGCAATTGAAAAGGCCAAGAGTCTCAGCACACCAGAGTCATGGCACTTGGTGCAGCACCAAGTTTGGAGGGTGTCAAGAGCTGTCAGACATGTCTCGCAAGTCCTCAACGGTGATTTGACTTGAAATATGCTCGGAAGATGTGTAATAAATATGCCTCATGCAGTGGATTCAGCTTCAAAAAACAAGTTCGGCCACATTTAACAGCACAACGAGTTGTCTCTAAATGGTGTTACTTTTTATGTTCCATTAAGCGATGCATCATCAAGTCAAAGTCTCCATCATTCTTTTTTACCTCCGTGCTTTGTTTTATTTTAACCACTACCTTCATCCACTCTGAGCAGAGCTTCTATCAATCAAAATGAAGAATATTATTGCTGCCTGCCTATACTCTTGTTTTATAGGCAGCTAGACAGAAGAGTAATCCAACAAGGCTTTCAGACATGACAAGCCTTGATGATGAAATCTACAAATAGGACCCTGTTGAATGGGTTAGTGAATCATATTTGGACCGGGCAAGCTTCCACGCCAAGCATGAAATTAAGTTCAAAGAAAAGAAAGATGATCAATGTAACCCGAGCAAAAAATAGAACAGTTCAACATGTACCATATATGCAAATTGAACCTCGCGAGCTTTTATAATCTATTGAGTAGAAGCCAGATAGCTAATTAATTATAGTTATTTTTTTCTTACTCAGTTTTGCATTCAAGTTAATTATATGTGAGTTTTATTTACATGAACGGGCTTCTTTGGATTCTTCATTGACCTTCCCAACAGCAGTGCAATGAAATTGACAAGATTCATCGATACAGCATTCCGATGCATGCAAGACTCTATAATAGTGGTAAGTCAACATTCAGTGCCACCTCACAATGACATACTAAAAAACCACTACTAAGAAACATCTAGATGCAAATAGTTTAAAAAATGGGGTGCAGGACAGCTGAGAATTCGGATGTATCGAGTTTGCATCCCAGAACCACTGACATAAGAAGAGCTCAAGCACTCTCCATCCAAGCACTCTTCCAAGTATGGAAAACTCTTTAGCACATAGAGGTAATACAGCTCGTAATGCCAACTTGGAAGAGTTACATGCTGTATTACCTTATACAAGATTTACATGCTAAAGCACATTATACAATAAATATCATGCGATATTCAAAAATCAGTAGTTTATAGGATGCCAGGTATCCCCACAGATGGATACACGGAAAGGAACCAAATTACCTTCTCAAATATTTCTTGTAAAATCAAACCCCAGTACAGAATGTACAATTATAAAATTCTATAATAAGTTTAGTGACACTTCCGGTGAATGATGAGATTGAAGCATGCCTTTTTAATTTATGGTAATGTCATTATCACGCCTTCAGAGCAAACTTCAAATAGCAACATGTTGACAGGGCGGGGGCAGAAGAATATTTTGATGGTTAGAACATCCAATAGACCCCACGAGGCATACATAGGTCTACAGAGAACAGGACATTATGCAAAAACACTGTAGACATCTACCCATCATGCCCAGCACATCAGGTTAACATTCTGCCCAATTTTAATGGACATAAAAGTACCTTTGTCTATTAGTTCCAGTGTCCTTTAAAAGAAGCAAATCATGAATTTCAAGAGTTTCTTCATTTTTCTTCCTCTATCATAAGATGCAACCACCTTTCTCAACAAACACCATTGGCCTTTCAAGGTTGAAATATATTCTCACCTACTTCGCAACTTTTTAGTGCATGTTTTTGCAATATAAGAACAAGAAAACTGATGCGACCATAAGTTGTTTGCCCCCATCCCACCATTTTCACTGCTCTTGTGATTACGATGGAAAGTCCTTGATTTTACGTCTTGCTTTGATATTTCTATGCATGTTGTCCATGGAAATAAGTTTTATTTTCACTACCCATGTAATTGGGATTTATAATGTACTTCGATTCTTGGCATAAGTTACAGAGATGTGAAAAGGTTAGATATCGACTGTATGTTAGATGATTTAATAAGCAAAAAGGAGAATATGCAAGGAAATTTGGATAAGGAACATCTTTAGATTGAATTTTGATAGAGAATTTATGAATACTAAAGAGAGAGAGAGAGAGAAGGAATGAAAGAGATTGGTGCAAATAGAAAATATGAGTTCTATAAATTCTTAATTTTCAATAGCATTATATAAAACCAAGAGATAGAATAGAAATGATGAGAAACATGGTGATGAGGATCAGTTTCAGAGAGTATGATGAGAGAGGTAGAGGACTTTGGAAGAGTGAGATTTTCATTTGATAGACTAATTTATTAAATTTGATTTGAAGTGGATGATAATAGATAGGGGTGTCATATGTCCATTAAATATGGGTAGAGTTAACCTAACCGAGAGTAGTGAGCAGGTTAACAAAACATATCATTTCAATTTCCTACAAGCTTTAGAGGAGCACAATTTGAAATGCAAAAGAGCACGAGAGAACAGAGAATATATGCCTGTGGTTGGACATTAAATTCAACAACAGATTAGAATTTAACCTCTTTTACCTATCTTAATATTCTATGTACAATTTGAACTAGAGTTATATGTATGAAAATAAACTTGTATGCGTACTTTATTTACTTCCAAACCTTGATAGCCCCATCTCTGCTACTTGAAATCAGAAGTCTCTGGTTCAACTTGACAGAAGCCAATGAGAGGATGGAATCTCGGTGGCAACCAGCAGAATCAGTAGCTGCAGCTGCAAGAATTTGCTTTGCTGTCAACTTGGCTGTTAAATGTCTTCTTTTTGTCTCCTGTTTGCAGGGAAAGTCGAGCAATTTTAGCATTACAAATCCAATATTCTGTACTAAGAAAAATTGAAAATTATGTGATTGCCTAATGAAAAGGTCGAAAGGAAGAAAGCAAGCGGCAAAAACTTTCATTTAGCTCAAATTGCTGTCATTTTAACCAAGACAATATTCAGAAGGTTACATAACTCACAACAATGATACATAGCTATTCTCTCTCTCTCTCACTCACACACACACACACCTACAGCACTGGAAAAAAAAATCATCAGAACTTGCATATTAAATTGCAAAGGATAACAAGTGGAGGTAGGGAATGCATTACTACATTCATTGAAAAATCCAGCACAGGAACAAAATATCTGAAACTTACAATGATAAATGGCTACCTCTCTCTCTCTCTCTCTCTCTCTCTCTCACACACACACACACACACACACACAGCACTGAAACAAAATCCAAAATCATCAGATCTTGCATATTACATTGCAAAGGATAAACAAGTGAAGGGAAGGGAATGCATTGCTACATTCATTGAAAATGCAATAAAAGCCAGCACGGGAGCAAAATATCTGAAACTTATTAAATTGCAAAACATAATGCAGTGGTCAGAGGAAAAATGTTTAGCTATTCTTACAAATTCCTATTCATTGTACAATTTGTTTGATCATTGTTTTAAGTGCTCCCAAAATTGCCGTGTACATAATTTTCAAATAAAATCCTATATGGTGTATTAAGAACAAAGGGGACAGCCTTTACTAGTAATTTAAATATGAATTTAATTGGTTGATGGCCATGCTGTTAAAATCACTGGTAAACTTAAAAATCCATTCATTGGATCTCAAAACTCACCAAACAAGTTAGCAGAGGCCAATATTGATGTGTCAACACATAGACTTATTAAGCATGTGCCAGCCAATATATGCACACTATCACTTCTGGGTTATTTAAACATCAAACAGGATGTGTTATTGACAAGAAGGCCCATTAAACCTTCAAAACTATGTTGTTTTAAGCAAGTCCAAATATGAATTAGGTTAGGCAATAATTGTCAGGGCATCCTAAGTCTCATTGTTTAAAGCAAGACTGAAAATGAATAAATGTTTGGGCTCTCTTAAAACTATGTTGTCTTAAGCAAGTCTTAATGAATTATGTTGACAATAGATGTTAGGGCATCCTAAGTCTGTCTCTCTCATCACCATGTTATCTTTCTCTCAAACCAAGATTCATCTCTTTGAAGCTTTTATTTTTATTTTTATTTTTATTTTTGCTTGACTCTCTCTTGCTCTGTCCATTTTATACCCAAGAGAATTTATCATAAGAAAATATGACAAATTACATACTCTCTTCACCAGAAAAACTTAGACAATTTATCTTGTCTCAAAGATGAAATCAAATCAATACAGAGAAGTCTTATATGCTCTTTATGGATGCCATTTCCATCATAGCTCATTTTGCAATCTTTGATTTTCATAGTAAAATACACCATGACTTACGAAAAAATAAAAAACCATTTAGGATACTCAGAATCTTTAATACTCATTAAGAAATGTTATCCGGTTGATTAATGATTTACAGTAAAACCAAAGTCTTTTAGATAATATGATCAGAACAAGTGAATTGAAGAAATTATATGGCCTTTATCTTTTGCTCTTCACTCTTGTAGATAATATAATCTCTTTGGATCAATTAGTATTCCAATTGGGACTCAAAGAATGTTGTACTCATTTTCAATAATCAATCATTTTTCATGCGGGTTGGTTTTGTTATGTTCATTGTATTGATTATGAAAGCTCGCTGGATCTTGACTTACAAGATGATCTTATCATTCAAGTTTTTGGACTCTCCAACCTTCCCATGACAAATGGTGTTTAACCACCTCTATTAATGTTCTTTGTGATTGAAAAAGTAAAAATGATTTTGGGTTTATCATATCTTGATAGCAATAATAGTGTCCACTAGAATCTATTGATGGAGAAGAATAGCATTTTTAACCACCTCTATTTAAATTGTACGTGATTGAGAGAATGAATTTGAGATTAGCATATCCAGATAGTAATATTGTGCACTGTAATCTATGGATAAAAAAGAACAAATGATTCAATCCAAAATACTAAGTTGACAGTTATGCATTAAAGAGATAGGACATTATGAATTGCCACTTCATATAGAATGTACAGCATGCTAAGTTCAGGATAGGACAAAACCACTTTCAAAATGCAACAAACTGAAGGGGTGAGATATAGAGAGAAGAAAGAGTAAAACATGAAAGGAAGACTGAATTTTTATATAGTATGGTCAGTGATTTCACAATTTTTCATAAGTTTCATGGTGCAGCTTGTATGTGCATGCAATACAGACTGCAGTAATCATGGTTCTGTTATAGCTTTAACTAATCAGGAAGCCATCAAAGCAAGTTATACAAGTTCAACAGATGAAAACTATGAAACTAGAAAGGTATAGAAGACCACGTAAAAATTTAATTAGCATTGAGCAACAAAAGATTACAAATAAAGCAAGCACCAACACTTTCCAATTCAGCACAAAGTTATCAACCAAAATAATGGACTTCATGTAAGCACATAGAAACAGAGCTCTGGTATGATATTCCCAGCTATTAATTATAGACAGCCTTCTTCAACTATACCAGAAAGAAATATTTTAAAACCACCAATTTCAGCAAGTTCAAAGGTAAAATCATACTAAATCAACAGAAGGAGAGGAGCAAAGAAAGCAATGCAGCTGAGTATCAGAGAAGGATTAAAAAAAAAGGAAACCTATCATGATACTCTTATATAGTGAACCATTATCAATCATACTTTTCTATAAAAAATTAGTTTGTTCCCAATATCAATCAAATATACCTCCCTGGCAATTATTTCTGTTAAAATTAACAACCACACGCGCTACACATGATAGAATTATTATGAATTGGGAAAATACCCTTAAAGTCCATAGAATAAACCTTTCAAGTAAAAATAAAATTAACATTTATGAACTCAAGGAATCAGGTAAGATGCATACCTGTACAATTTGCACTCCATAACTTGACCTTGTTTCATACAGATTATCATTCCCAACTCCATTCAAATTTGGTCCAGAAATACAATAGCTTCGATCAGGGCTACAATAACAAACAAAAAAAAATCACAGTTAAATCCATTCTTCCAATGAGATGTGATGTGATTTCAAATGATAAGACAGACTGCAAAGAAAAACTAGAGACTAAAACCTGAAATGGTCCCATCTACGTATCTTCAAATCAGTTCCCCCAGTCAACAAATCACCACCTGGTAAGGGAAGCATCGCACGAATACCAGGGAAATGAGGAGGTGGTGCATTAAGCTCCTCAACTCTGTACTTTGGGTTGACATTCCGCCTCACATCTAGTTTGAGATTTGTCTTACTGGATGGCCTGGCCAAGGCCCATGGTATATCAGAGATTTCTTCATTGTCATAATTTGCAACCCTCATGACCTGGAAGAGTGCCATGTAAAATTAAAAATGTAGAGACGGATAGAATAACTGTAAAAATTAAAAGAAACTAGATTAAAAAGGTATTTTTATGCAGCTATATGCGGTCCAAGACATTCTTATATCATCTAACACTTGGAGGATATCATTTAGAACAATATGTAGCACATAGCATTTGGAGATTAGCACAATATTCATCCTGGAATTTCATAATCAATTGCATCTCTTTCATAAAATAATATTTACATTTAATGTTCAAATCAGAGCTGAAATTATGGACATTTAAATATTGAAGTGTGAGACCATGGAAAATCCTAAACAAATTAGCATATGCATGATATCAGTAATATGCAAACCCTTCAAAACTCAGTTTTGTACTAGCATACAGCCCTTCATAACAAATTTTTCATTTATAAAAACACATGTTAACATATGAATGTGACTTTTCATATAGCCTGTTTTTGTTCATGCAGTGTGTAACTAACGATCATAATGTGACAACTAGACAATAGCCAAGGCTATTGCGCATTATCCTATTCTATGCCACCCAATTTGATTATCAAAGGCAACAAATAAAGACATTTGACACATACCTGGTGGCAACTCCCAGTCTCAGCATTCCAAAGAGAAACTTCATTGCACCCTGCAGCAACATATATGAGTGGTCTTGCAGTGCTGGTTACAGTGACATTTGGAGGAGGAACAAAGAGACACATCTTCTCTACAGGGCATACATGAGAATACTGCCATGAGTTTACAGGGATAAGGAACCTCAGATCCCAAAGTGTAAGCACACCCCTGGAAGAGCCTGAAACGAACCAGTTTCCACAAGGACCTGTTACTAGAGATGATATGTAGCCTTCCTCAGGAATTGCTTTTAATGTCCAGGCATTTGAATTGGCCCTGATATCCCATAGATGGATCCCACAATTTTGGGTGCTGTACATAACACTCTGACCATCATTGTTATCAGTGGTGTAGTTCAAAAGACTAAGAATGGCACCTTCCTTGATATCCTTCTTTTTTATATCAGCAATCTCAGAATACTTCTCAACAACATTGCCAAGGCCTCTGGATATGTGTTCAACAGAAAACATATGAATTGTGCCATCACATGATCCAACAACAACTTGAGCTATGTTGTGGAGCATAACAGTGCATAGTGCTCGACTCCCCTCCAGGTGATAAGTTAACCTTGATCTAAATGAGATGTCCTTCTCCAATTTTCTTGAATCCCATACCTTGATAGTTGAATCATCAGAAGCACTCACAAAAACACTATGATCACTTGAGACTGCAATGTCATTGATGGCAGACCGGTGCTCCTGAAGGTGTGCAACCAACACCCCACGAGGTTTCCAACCTGAATCAGGAATTGAAGCTGCCCGTGCAAATAACGGCAATCCAGTTAGATCTGTTGGAGGGGCATCTTCAACCGTAAAAGAACTTCCTTTTGAAGTTCCATATAATCCCATATCTTGATATTTAGCATTAAAGAATGCTGTTTGATCATTTTCTCTGCTCTCTGGTTCATGTACCACTCTATAAAATGGTTTAGAACCATTAGTAATGCTGAATGAACCTGAAACCAGCTTAGGTGCAGGAACAGAACTAGCCAAGCTAAATGATTTAATTCCTGGATCCACCCAGGGCATGTATGATGAACTAATTGCAAGGGAGTTCATTTGCAATGAAGAATCAGATGTTGCAGGAGGAATTTTACCTGCTCGCCTGTCCATGCTAAAGGAGTATAAAGGTATGCCTTCTGAGGATTTATCATGTAAAAAACTATTCACCCCACTAAACTGCGGGGACATACAACCTGAGAATTGCAACTTCTCTGAGCATAGGGCATCACGAGTGTCAACTTTACTGGAAGCATTGGCTACAAATCCCATAGCTATTACCTTTGCATCACCATCCTCTTGCTGTTCCATTCTATCAGCATCATGATTTAGATCCTCGGAGCTTGGTTCCTTTTCAGGCCAACTCTTCATTGAATTCAGCTCCTTATCCTCTCTCTTGAGCAAATCCTCAGGTTGCCATTGTTTGGACTGGGCTGACGAATTGTACCATATTTTTCTCTGTCTTTCTAACATGTCTGAACTCCGGGCATTTTCTAAGACGTGGTAAAACTCCTGTCTTGAAACTGGAGGAATCAAACATAAAAGTAGAGACTTTTCTGAAGCTAGAGAAGCTGGATGTCTGCAAAGGAGTGGGCGTATAACTGGTGCTAGGAAAACATATGAATCTACTGCTCCCAAACTCTCACTGCTGGCAGCAATGAAAGAGACAGCTGACCTTCTAACCCATTGACTAGGATAGCATAACAATGGAAAGGCATGTTCTATCATTTCAAGCAGTACCCGCTTCCGTAAGAAGCCGCGTTTACACAAAATTGCTAAGCAGTCTAATGCATTTACAATGACAACCTCAGTTTGATCACTTAAAGCCTGATCAATGTAAGGTAAAAGATATTCTTCCACACTTCTTTGGCCCACAAAGAAGCAGACATATACAATCTTGCTATAGAATAATGCCCTTAGTTGCTCATCTCGATCATTGAGAAATGCAGGAAGGATCGGTAACAGAAAGTCATTGCTTTGTCTGTGGCCAAAGAAGCAGCACAGATTGCCGATGTCCTGAAGGAGTGCTCTCCTGATATTTGGAGTTTGTTTTGAACCCATGACAAGTTCCTGAACAACCTCAGCAATTGATTTCCTCAGCTGTGACAATTGCGCGACATTATTTACTCTCTGCAGCTGCCCAGGTCTTTCAATAAATGATGCCATCGAATTCTGTGGTGAACTCATTTCATCAAGAACACCTGCCTTGCTCAAGCTTATTGAATGAATCAAGAACCCATAAGCAGTTAAAGCCAGCTTCGCTATATTGCTGGCATAACATATTCTCACACTTTCCTCTGGATCATCAGGAAGCATGGAAAGCATTGGAAGAATATACTCAGGGAAAATCTTTGCATCACTAGGAGGAAAATCACGAACCAAAGGCAGAATGTCACACAAAGTTTCCAGGGCAGCAGAACGAACTATTGCTGCTGGATCCGAAAGCATTGCAATAATATACGGCAGCACCCGCTGTAAGCGATCTTCATCATCAATATATAATGAACAAGACTTCAATAAAAGTATAGCTCCTCTCCTCAAATGTGGCAACTTGACATTACGTATGCAGGAGCATAGCAGAGAGGCAATCAGAACCATACCTTCACATTTCATGCTATCTTCAGGTAGTGGTAAAAAAGGCATACCAAAGGTATCTGATTGACTGTCATACTCAGACATTAATGAACTCAAATCATCCATTGTGATTTTTTTCAGAAATGGATGATCATTTCTCCTAAATGCATTTGAGATAGTTTGAAGAAGCTCATCAGGAGATTTGGTGTTGCATTGCTTGAGATCCTGGCAAAATTCAGAACCAGGTGCACTTACAGGCATCAATTTTGCACTATAATACTCACTGCTTTGATTTACATCCCCAAGAAGGCTATTGATATCTCCAAGAAGATTGTAGTGTTGACATGTTAAACCATTTTCTATTCTCTCTTTGTTTCTCCAATGACTTGTCGAGTCCAAGTTTTGTTTTTCAACCATCTCATCTGATAGTTTGTCATTCCCACCATTTGCAGACATGTCTCGTCTGGTGCCAGCCACCTCACTTGTCATGCTTCCCATCATTTGCTTTAGTATCTCATGGAAAACACTCTGGCATATTGCAACCTACAGTACAGATAAAAGAGCCGCAATGTGTTTATATATGAGTTGCAACAAGAACAAGTTTTATGTGTTATATCAAAAAATCCTACCCTCATGTCAGAATGAAGTGGATTCCAGCAGCAGTAAAAATTATGCAGAAAGGGTGAGAAGTAGTTTGGAAACACAACAGCTGCATAATCTTGTAGGTAGCTTTCAGCAGAAAGACGTGCCTCAGGGTCCAACTGGATCATATGAAGTATCATCTTGCGGATTCCAGAATCTGGGATCTGTGCACCCAGAGCATAACAAATTGACAAAAGATAGTTAAGGATGAACAAGATTCATCTGATATAAGAGTGAGAGGGAGGGAGGAGAAAAATAAAGTGGGGTGAGTTTCACCATAGTCATTCAATAAAAGTTCTAAAACACTACAGGCATACGCTTAAGAAAAGCAGAATGAAATGAGAGGTTAAAAATGAAGTTTTAAGGATAAGAGACAGAGTGAAATATCAAGGGATGACTAATTATTCAAAATAGCATAAAAAACACAAATAAAATGCTTCAAAAATGATAAACCCACCTCTCTTATTCTTCTCTTGGTGGGTAGAAACTGATTTACCCACAAATATATTGAGACTACTATTATGAACTACAAAAAAGTGAGGGGAAGATAAAGGGGAACAGAGAGGGAAGGACCTTTTCAAGATATTGGCTAGGATCATATTGTCCTCTGCGATAAGCAAGAAGCTGGGAGAGTTCAAACAGTTGCTGACCCTCAAGAAAAAGTTCTGCAATTACACACCTGAACAGAAACATTATGAATCATATAATTGTCTCAACACAAAATAAAACATAAAACAAGTGCTTCAAATACAAAATTTGATTGGTTTCATATTAGACTCATGCAACCCAAAAGTGATACCCCAACCACAAGTCAGTTTACTTGATTCTGCATTGTTAAAAATACAAGGTTACATGAAATTTGACCTGTATAGCAATTCCAAAAACAAAATGAAAGAAAGGAGACCTTGTTTCTTCTTTCTTTTTTTCTCTTAATGTCCAGAGGCTGTTAGCAATAGGGAAGTTGCAACCCTCTTCCCCCAACCTCAAAATCTCGCAACATTCTTATGAAGGGAGGGTTACTAGCTACACAGTTGGTCCTGTCTATAAAAAGAGGAGGGGAGATTTTGTATTTTGATTATGCTAAACAATGAAAAGAAACTGAGGCACAAAATCAACCTGGGTCTATTCTTATTTTCATGTGGATTACCCTGCATCATAACTAAAATTTCATTGCGCATTAACTATTACAGAAAAAAGTTTGCACACGGTGGGGATATGAAATGAACTTTTGCAAGAGTTGTGAAGTGAAAGCATAATGGAAATAGAGATACTAATGTACTTAGCAAGCTCACCCTACAGCAAAGATGTCCATGGACGGCATCAGGGGTGCATCTTGAGCAACTTGCACCTCGCCTCCATGCTCATAAAATCTCTGAGATTTTAGGATGGGTAAGGATAATATATTGCGTGATATTAGCACTGAACAAAGAAGGAAAACTTGGAAACTGTTTAAAACCATATGACTCTTGAATACCTTAATGATTCTATGCAATAATTAAGCAGTTAGTATACAGAATAGAGGGGAAGAAAAAGTGAGAGCGAGCATTAGGGATCAAAGATGATTTGTTAGGAGAAAACAAAACCTCAGGCGCAAGATAACAGAGCCTTCTTCCTCCCGTGTCAAAGAAGAAAGAGAAATCCGAAGGATCATCATAAGGGATGTAGGTCGGTTTAAATGAGGCGAAATCAGCAAGATAAAGCCAATTCCAGGAAGTAACCAGCACATTCTCGCATTTGATATCACCTGACATCAACAAGGAATATCAGAAGATGCAAAACTCGGCAGAAACTAAAAGCGAACAGCACTCACCATGGCAAATGCCCTTGTCATGGCACTGCTTCACCGCAAGAAGTAACTGCAATGGGATGTAAAGTATAAGAGTTCAGAACAATTTTATTTTAATTAACTATTTTATTGTTAAGGGCGGGAAAGAAAGAAAGACCTGAAATGCCAACCACTTCTTTTCAACGAGACTGAGGAAAGGACGAGTACTCAATCGATCATGAAGATTATTAAAGAAGTATTGCCTCAAAAGATAGGCTGCTTTATCTGTTTCTTGAAAAAACTGCAACATCAAAAACATCAGCATCTAAACCCAAATCACCACATGAATTTAGTACTCAAATCTGCAGACCTGGAAGGGCCAGACGTGATGGTGGTCAAGAGCACGGAAGGTATCCTTGATGTTGATGAGACGGCGGTGGTAGTCGGAAAGATCAATGTAATCACCACGCTTGAAATAAACCTTGACCAGAACCAAACCCTCATCGTGCTTGCACAGTATAGACTTGAAGAACCTGCCTCGACCTAGCACCTCCTTCAGTACCAAATTATACGATGACGGCAAGTCGTGCAGGTAGTACTCCGATGCCGATACCTGCGTCGTCCGCGCGATTTTGTTTCCCATGCTTCCCTTTTTCTTCTTCTTTATTTATTTTTAAATCTATTCTAATTTAATTTCACCATTAGGCTTCTTCCGAAATCGTTTTGCTTTTCCTTCCCCTTTTTCTTTTTATGATTATCCAGAACCCGGAAGAGTGCTGGAAAGCGAGCGAGAGAGAAATACGATCTGTCGGGTCCGGGCAATTTTTCAGCTGTCTTCTAGCCAAATACAATTTGGTCCCTGGTTTTTTCTAATTTAGTCATCTGATTCTGTAGAAATGGAAAATGTAAAAATAAGGTCATGTTCAACTCAAAAATAAGATCATCCTTACTCTAAGAGTCTGATGGGCAGAGTTATTACTGTTGTTGTTGTGGTTATGGTTTTGGTTAAAGTTGAAAAAAATTTTTTTTATGAAAAATACTTTTAGCTACAATTCATAACCGAAATTTAAATGTTTGATTAAAACTGTGGTTGAGGTTAATTTTAATGAAAAATAGTTTTGTGTGTTTGGTTACCATATTTTTCATATTATTATTAACTTATGAAATTACTTTAAAATACACATATACACACGTTCATATATATAAATATTTTGTTGGAATAATTTCGTAGATTTATTAATAATTGCAATAACAAAATATTTCAAATAATTCAAGTAAATTAGACATATTTTCTAAAATTATCGATAAAATTTATTAACAAAATCAGAAAAAAAAAATTACCAATAAAAAATAATCTCCCTCATGCATTACTACAACAATACAATTGATTTATGTATCCCGAAACACTAACAAAGGAATTAAAATTCAAACTTTGATAAACAATTCAATTCAAATTCAAATTCAAATACAAACTTTGATAATAATTCAATACAAATCCTTCAATTAATTTTGTTTAGTACGTACGTACATCCTCTTCAGCTAATCATATTTTTCTTCCAAACTTCCCATAGTAACCCACATTTCTCTCCTCCTACATTGGAGCATAATTTATGCTGCTAAGTCATGGAGATCATGGTTAGCGCGAATTCTTGAAATAGAATGGATCTTAACCATCACCTTATGAATGTTACACCCTTGTTTATCCATATGCAAAGAAGTTGAATCACTTCTCCTTGACATTCTATCAACTAGGTGGTCCCACTTTGAGAGTAGTTGAACGCTAGTGTTAGTCGTCTTCTTCTTCTTCTTCGCCCGACCCTCATTAACTTCCATCCCTTTTCCTTTTCTAATGCTTTGTGTGTTACTGCTACTTAAGATGCTCACCCCTCCAACTAACCGAGCAATGTCTAAGTCAGACACTAGATTTCTATGCTATTTTGAATCACCACTTCCTTCCTCCAAGTCAATTGCATCATTTGTGCCAGGCTGAAAATAGTTACCACCACCTTGCACTCCTGTTGATAGTGCCCACACATACTCTCTGGTAGCCACAATGTTGGAATACATTCTGTCATATTTGAACTTCAATGCAAGTTCAATTCCAGCATGCCTAAATTTTTTGTCTCCTTTAACTTCCTATATAAACACAAATTTCATACAAATATTATGTTATAAGTATTTAGAAACATGGAAAATAAATTGAAACATATTACATAATGAAACTTAACTTGATTTTTTGCTTTCCACCACTCATTTGTTGCTAAGATTGTCCCCAATTCACTACTCCAACCCACTCTAGTTTCAGAAATGAGCTTTGCTCATATTTTTCAGTTTTTTTTTGCAGTCATCCCACTTGTTTTTTAACTATGCTTTGGTCAATGATTGAACAATTCGTTCCTTAAATGATGCGATCATAAATTTCGATCTCATCTTATCAAAATGCGTTGTAGGTCGCACCCAACTCAATTGTCATAATACATATGTCGCAAAAAATATGCAACATTTTATTTGTCCAGGTAACCTTATCCATATTGCAACTACCTTCCATTTTATACTTTAAATTAGTTTGCAATAATTAACAATTTGTATAACAATAAAAAGTGCAAGAATTATATTTGCTTATTTAAAAAAACTAACCTAAAAAAACCTTAATTCACAAAAGAAATTAATTAAACATTATAAAACTTTAACACACATTTATTTATCAAAAAGGTGTTCGCAATTTTTTGACATTTATCTTAGAAATTTAACAAAAATAGTAAATGAACAACAATTTCGCAAAACAATGATGCAACGAATGAAGCATAGGCAAACTTGTCATAAAACTGCAAAGACCTTAAGCTATGTGCGAGCACAATTACATAGACATCAAGTAAGAAATAATAAAACAACATGTCATTGGCTTCCAATGTTGTGCCACTATGGAAATGGACAATAACTAAAACACTAAGGGCATGTTTGCTTGTGCAAAATTCTCCAAATCTTCATATCATTTTCAAGGAAAAAAGAATTCTTTTAACAATTAGTAATGTTAACAATTTTTTGCTAGTCACCAATAAAGACTAACATTTCATTGTCTCCCTAACATAACTATTTCTCTAATCCCTATCTCTCTTCAGTAGTAGGGGAATATGAAATTCTACTGATAATTTTCTATCATACTATTATCATACTTCATGTCTTCTTCTCATCATAAAATTAATGAAAAAACTATCAAATTCAGCCAATCAAGCTCTAAGATTTCCTAGTCATGTCCGTAAAACATATTCTCAAGGCATAATTTCCAATTGGTTTTGGCTTCTTGCTTTTTTCCAGGAAGTCATCCATACACATTTCATAATCATAATCTCAAAAAAAATAAACATACCTTTGATATGCAATAATTGGTGCCCCCTATGTTGTCAACGTTGATCTAAGGGAGAAAGTTGGACTCCATGCAAGTGTGGCAGAGAGTGTGTTGCAGGTTGGTGTGGCTCAGGGGGAAGGGACAGTGGATATGGGTGGTTTGTAGGCTGAGGGAGAGATTTGTGAGGGAAAGAGGGAAAAGGTTGAAGGCTGGGACTTAATTCATTGGGATTTGGGTTAAGGGAGAAGGGATGGTGGATAGCAGTGGGATTTGCAGAGAGAGGAGTTGGATTTGTAGAGAGATGAGTGTCGCGACGATGATTTTTTGATGCGCTTCGCGCCCCATTGTCCCTTGTGATTTGGGGAAGACGACGACACACGGTGAAAATAGGGTTGTTTATAGCCATAAAATTTACTACTATAATTCTAAGGAGTCGCCACCTAGTATTAAGGTTATTAGGAACCTAGTGGTCTGCGAGTCTTGGGTAAAGGGACTTGTTGTGTAAGGGGAAGACGCATCACCCCTAGTGCACCCTACCTAAGGCAAGCTGCATTGTTGTTTGATTGTTTTTCCTAAGTTTGATTTTTTTTTTGTCTTTTCTAAGGTTCAATGTAGATATCTCTTTGTGAGAAAATCTCTACCTCGTTGGGAGTTGAAAGACTAACCAAAATTATTTTACACTACAAAAAAATCATTTTTTTTATTTGCAATGTAGATGTATCTTTATACAATGTAATTTTACACCAAGATAGCTAAAACAAAAATATTTTTTTTATATATTTTGGCCAAATTACAAAGGATAATCATAAACCGGTTACGATATCCAATTTTCGTTTTAAAATATGAGAAAGATGCAACATATTTTTACAAAAAAAAATAAACATGGAAAAATCTTGGGATTCGTCCGTATGCACAAAAACAAATACATTTTTTGTATTTTTTAATAAAAAAAATTGGTCTGGGCCTAGCCCACCCAAATAGGCCACCATGGTGGCCCAAAGGCTCACCACTGCTGGGTTGGGCTCTCGGCCCAGCCCACATATTTTCTTTCTTTCTTTCTCTTCTTTTTTTTGAAAAAAAATAAAAAAAGGAAAAATGCAAACATAACAGTGCAGTTACGTGAACAATACCCTAACCAGACGACCAGGGCAAGAGGGTTCCATGATACTACCGTTGGGTAGAGGAAATCAAGGTGGTTGTCGTTGTCGTGGTGACGTCAAAAATGGCATCCCATGGTTGTCATAGTATGTGTTGGAAGGGTTGGTCTATTGTTGCCTTCCTCTGTTGCCTCGTGCTGCTCGTCGTTGGAGAAGAAGCCAAGGGTCACAATGAGGTTGCCTGGGCTAAGATGGAGATGGAAGTGATTAGGGTGATGGTTCTGGGTGGTGTTGGCTGCTGTCGGAGGAGCGAGAGGGTTGCCAACCGACTATTTTCTTAGAGATAGAGAGCAACCATCAGGGAGAGAGAAAGAGAGCACTGCAATGTTGCTGCTGGCTGTGGAGGTCACCAGAGCTGATGAAGATGAGCTGAGGGAGATGGGGTGAACTGCTACTTGTTCTTTGAAAATAGTGGTTGTTGCTGGTGAAGGCTAGGGTTGCTGGTGCCGAAGAAGAAAATGCAACGGTCACCAATTTTCTTTGATTCCTGTCTGTATTTCTGTATGTCTCTGTGTTTTTTTTTTTGCAAAGTTTCCCCCCAATTTTTCTTAATATTCAGCCCCAGTTTTTGTGACAATGTTTTCTCCCCCCATGACTGTCCAGTTTACAAAATTTCTCCCCACCCTTCGTGTATTTTTCTCCTCCTATTTATAGACGAAGAAGCATGGTGCACGACATGGGAGAAGTGTCCTAAGTATGGTGCATAGGAATGGTGTGTTATGGTGAGAGTGGTGGCTGCATGGCTATTGGAATGGCCAACCATGGTTGTTGGCATAAGTTTTTTTTGAAATAAATAAGTTGTGACAAGAAAGAATTTTTCAGTGGGAAAAACCAGGAAGAGCAATGTCTTTTTTGTTCAATTTCGGCTTCCGATTTCACCCGAAAAAGTTTCATCACTGAAAATTCCTATCTTCTCAATTTAACCCAAATCAGGCTTCCAAACTTAATTTCTAATCAATTAAGCCCTTGATAAAATTAATTTGATCCATTTAAAGTTGAATCAAGCCCTTGCGCTTAATTAAACCTTCAATTGGGCTCTCAATTAATTCCGGAGAGTTTCGTCACCGAAAATCTCAATCTTCTCAATTTAACCCAAATTAAGCTTTCAAACTTAATTTCTCACCAATTAAGCCCTTAATAAAATTAATTTGACCCATTTAAAGTATAATTATGCCCTTGCGCCTAATTAAATCCTTCAATTGGGCTCTCAATTAAATCCTTCAATTGGGCTCTCAATTAATTTCAAAGAACTTCGTCACCGAAAATCTCAATCTTCTTAATTTAACCCAAATTAAGCTCTCAAACTTCATTTCTTACCAATTAAGCCCTTAATAAAATTAATTTGACCCATTTAAAGTATAATTACACCCTTGCACTTAATTAAATCCTTCAATTGGGCTCTTAATTAATTTTGAAGCATAATTACACTTTAAATTGACCCATAAAAATATAATTATGTCTTTCGACTTAACTTATATGCAATTTATCTAGTAATAAATTACTTTAGCCCTGAATCTACATTTTCCTTCATTTATGGGCAACAAAGAGGTACAACTGGGCTCTCAAAAACGTCCAAAATTAATGTTTTTGCCGACACCAGCCCCTTTTATTTTTTTTGTTATATTTTAGTATATTTTGGGGAATATCCCAGAAATTGGATTATGACAATGAGGATGAGGAGGGAGATGCACTCGACTATTTGAATTTTTTTGTGGAAAACACGTGCCCGCTTGCATGTATTGTCACGTTAACTTCGTGGATGGAAAAGCAACTCTCTGCTGCTTTTGCAGTCGTGGCAGAAATGTATTATTTTTAGTGGGACCCATAGTCAAAAGTTGGGTCCCTGTTTGGTTACAAATGTGTTTGGAGTTGCGGTTCAACGAAAACACAGGTTGAACTGCGACGCCAAACACCCACTATAAAAGTTTTAGTTAGGTCACCCCAAAATCTATAACGCTAAGTTTTAAAAACCCTCAATGTAATAAAGCAAAACATAGATATTAAGTTCGTGACTAATATATAATTGTACAAATGTTAATTAATATCATAAATAATCAAAATCAAAAATTAACTTTAAATTTTACACGCTAACATAAACCCAATCAAATTTAATATTTTGCTTTATTACAGTAAGGGTTTTCTCGAGTCTGTTTTATCAAGTGTGTAGCCTCAAGCCTAATATAATTTGAACCCAAAACAATGCATCTTGTGTGTGTGGATTTTGTATGCAACGTGGAGTGTTAAAGACATGGCAATAAAGATGTATATATTGTTGATAAAGGTAATAAACAAGTGTTGGAGCAAGAGTATTTTTTTTTTGGCTAATGGTTATGGTTGGGATAGCCAAAAGATATTGTAAAATAAAAGGGAGGTGAGCCAAGTTTAATTGTTTGAAAAAGAATTTACAGTCTAGCAATTGGCTTCTGTGAAGTAGTATAAGCTTACTCAATCTTAGCCAAATGATAAAGCATATATTACATCATTTTATTAAATATGGTAATGTTTGAAAAGAGATTTTTATTAGTTATACACTTTATGTATATTATGATGACATTCATATTGGTATGGAAAAGATTGAGCTTTTAATGAAAGGATCATGGTTCTTCATATATAATATTCATATATTGAATTTTCCTTTAGATAAGTGTACGATCATGTTTGATTTTAGAAATTCATGGTAAAAAATATAAATGCAGCTACAATGAGTTAGATGATAAGTTGAAATGATGGATAAAAAACATGTTTATTTCTACGATGTTATCTTAGTCTTACGTTTATAGTGTTGATAAACTACTTCATTTCTTTTTATTTACATCTAATTATGTTATTTTAGGTGAGTCAATTATCTTTTACCGATGTAAATATCTTCCTTTATGTAAATGGAAGATTATAAGTAGAACTTAATCCATAAATAAACAATAGCCACCTTATAATCAAGAAATATAGTGGATTCTATAAAAGATTAAAACAAACTAGATTAAACAATCAAAGATTACTTAAGAATCCTAGGACAAACAAATAATTACATTAAACAAAACACTATAATGCTACTATCAATTATAAGGATGGTGCCAAAAGATATAAATTATAAATTGTATGTTAGTTGTGAAAACCATGAGGTCCTAACCAATGTTATCAAGAAAGTTTAAACTCATTAGTAAACCTTAATGTTTACATAAAAGAATAAACAATGAAGTTCACAATAATAATGTGAAACTTGGTATAAAGCCATATAAAAGATATAACAAAAACAATATGTGCAACAACTCTAGTGCACATATCGTGTATCATGACTAATCCTCGAATCATTTTTTTTAAAATATTTTTTTATTTTTTTTCCACTTATATATTTTTTTACAACCAGGGTGTTTAGGCTAGCTTACGCGCACACGACTGATCCCCATGCTTAATTGTGTATTTTATGGTAAAATTACTATTTTATCCCTTGGTGAACAATGATTTTTGCCATGGGTCTAGGGGCATTTTAGATTTTTAATGTTTCTGGGTACAATAAATAATCATAATATCATTTGATAAGACAAAAATCAATAGTTAAATCTGTAACTATTAAAGATATTGCACATGTTTTTTTTTATATAATATACAAATACAAAATAACTTTAGTTTGACCCTTATTTTACACCACCAAAGCTAAACCTACTATGTTTTTTTAACACAAATTATATTTAATACAAATAAAATAAAAAATCTAAACTAATAGCAGAGGTGTATAGATAAAAATAAAATAAATTAAGAACTATTTTAGAAGAATAAAATACAGAAACTAAATAAAAAAAATAAAAAAAAAACAAAAAACAAAATACAAAACAAGAAAATATATATGTTAAAACTAGAAGAAAAAAAAATTCAATCCCAGCAGCGTAACACTGGTATATTATGGCTCGTTATTCTTCTAGAATAGAGAAGTTAAGAATAGTGTGAAAAGATTAATTGTTATTCTTATTCAACCGTGCTTGTTTAAAGAACTTGCTATAAAATCTATGTTCCAACGCCGGCCACATAATTGACCCAGCACCGGGTCAGGCCGGGTCTCAAAATGTGTCCGGTCCAGATCTTATCATCAATGAGCCAACCTGATTGACACGAGTCAGTCATTTCGCACGTGGGAGGGACAGCGAATACAAAACCTAGCACGAAATGAAAGGTGGAAGTACAGAACCTTCTGGGTGTTTTGTTGTCATTATTATTTTGTGTAGAAAACAAAAACATTATTTATTTTATTTTATTTTATATATTCTAAACTGAAATTGCATCTGCTAGGTTTTAGACTGCTTCCAATGTCTTCTCCTGCTGAGTTAAGTATCGTTTCCTTTTTGTTTTCAGATTCGTTTTTAATTAGCAAAGATAGAGAAGTTGGGGTTTATTAATCCACCCTTCTTGTCTCTTATTTTGTTTAATTTTAATTAAATCTCAGATACTACAAGTCTCTTCCACCTATAAGCAAGGCTTATGGGACCTTGTGCCTGGTTTTCACTACAGCTTGTCAACTTGGACTTGTTGATTTGCCGGATATTGCGTTGTTTTACAAACCTGTGTTCTCAAGGTTTCAGGTATTAACTTAAACCGGCTCTGTTTCGTGGGTGTCCTTTGTTTTATTCCCAGTTAATGATTTCTATTTTCAATTATAAGTTTATTATTTGTTCGTAGGTATGGAGACTGATCACAACCTTCTTTTTCCTTGGAAAGTTTTCTATCAATTTTGGAATTCGCCTCTTAATGATGTAAGATTTAGGTTTTGTACTTTTGGATTCATTTTTCAATTTATTGCATGTTAAAAGTTTTTATTTCAGTTTGAGAAGCAAGGAGTGGATTGATAACTGCATTTAGAAGCTCTTCTTCGCAGCACTAATGCTTCCCTGTTAACTTTTGCAATCGTACAGAGCAAGATATGGAGTCCAGCTGGAGAAAGGGCCATTTGAAAGGCGTACAGCGGATTTCTTGTGGATGATGATCTTTGGAGCGTTATCGTTATTGGTTTGTGGTTATCTTCCCTATTAATTAATTTTCTCTGGATGAGGTCTCTGATTTCCCACTGGAGATTACCAGGCAGATTATTCATGGCATGACCAAGCTCATCTGGGCTAGAGAAATTTGAAAAGTGACTTTGATCTAAATTTACTGTGCACTCCCCCGTTTTTATTTGACTTCCAGTTTTCTGTTGCTGGCCCATCTTTGAGAACGTGCTATAGCTTGGGTTTATATGAATTTGTTCTTGCAAACATCCTTCTGTTGATTGAATGTGTAGAATGCGATCAATCCTTCTGCTAACTTTGACATTATCTTTCTCTTGGATTCTAGGTACTTTCTGCAATCCCCATTTTTTGGACCCCTTTCTTGGGGATATCACTTGTGTTCATGCTTCTCTATGTTTGGAGTAGAGAGTTTCCAAATGCTCAAATCAACATATACGGGCTTGTAACTCTTAAGGTACGTTAAGTGGTATTCAGTTGCAGATTTTCATGGTGAAACGGTTCTCGCATGTGGTGTGTGGAGAATTTGTGGTTAAAGGTTTCATATGTGATGTGAATGTTTAATTTTTCCTCAGGCCTTTTATCTGCCATGGGCAATGCTTGCTTTGGATGTTATTTTTGGTGCGCCTCTTGTGCCGGATCTCTTGGGAATTATAGCTGGGCATTTATTTTACTTCTTGACCGTTTTGCATCCTCTTGCAACTGGAAACATCATATTGAGAACCCCCAGATGGGTGTATCCTTATATTGCTTAGTTCCTCGAAGAGAGAAGTATATTTAGCTGCTTTCATTATTAATCAGCATGTGCTCAATGTGAAACTATATCACTTATACATTTCCCACCCTCTTTGCACAAATGTTACACTTGCCTGATTAATTTTTTTTAGTGTTTTGTTAGGAGATCACTGGCATCCAGTTACATGTTGGAATTCTGATTCATTTCGTAGCCTTTTCTTTTGCATGGACTTCTAACATGCTCAGCATTTTGCAATCTTCTCTTGTATCACATTATTGCATAAGCTGGGACCACAGAATCTTTCCACATGTTGACCAACTGTTTAGCTCCTTTGATTAATCTGCAATTGATTGTGAACTGAGAAGAATGCGTTTATGATAGTTTCCTGCCACTGCAATTTCCTGAACTGTTAACAGAAATAAGCTGGTTGCAAGGTGGAGAATAGGAGCCCCAACCCCGATGCACAATAGTGCTCAACCTGACAGAACTACTCGAGGGGCTGAGAGCACTACAAGTGCTGCTTTCAGAGGGAGATCTTATCGTCTAAATGATTAGTTGTGGTTCTGTCACCTGTTCCTGGTGCATTACATTCCCCGTTGTTCAGAAGACACCACGAACAGTGGGAGAGAAATGTTTGATGCAAGCCTATCAGGAGGGATTTTGTGAAAGGGTCCTGAATGTTAAACAATTTTGTTTGTGTCATCGGCGACCCAATCATTTTAAGAGCTTATTTGTCAAAGGAGCAGTTAATGTCATTTTCTTCCGTTGGATACTCGCATCTTAGAATGAGATGCTATGAGCTTGCGTCAATCAATCCATTTATTTTGTTTTTGTGTTTTAAACCCTTGCTCAATTTAAATCCTTTTACAAAAAGGATATTTGGTTAAAAATAATTTCTGGATTATATATAATAATGTTGTTACGAAAGTGGGTAAATGCTTTGTATAAAACAAGAGTTGAATTATAAAACATTTAAACTTATTGATTCTAATTTTATAATGTACCACCCAAAAAAAAATATGGTCATTTATTTTTTCGCTAATGAATTACAACTTAAATTAAACATCAAGTTCTTTTGTTACAAGATGGGCAAAAGTCCCCCAAAACCAAGGAAGAAAAACAAAGAAGCAAATAATATAGAGAATTTTGATTAATTATCCAGTTGCCAATTAACTGGTTATATGTTGTATTGATTTTATTTATTGTTTATAAAGGTTATTTTATTAGTGAATCTATTGTTTAATTAATGAATCTAAAGTAAAGATAAATTTCATGAAACAAATATATTTTGCAAATGAAATTATTAAATTGTTATAGTTATGAGATTCATATTATATCAAAGCATTATTTTTAAATATTCGTGGTTAATGTTGTTTTATAATTGGACATTAAATAAAGCTGTTAAGATCAATGTATACTATGTTTTTTTTTATTATTATTATGAAAAGAAGTATTATCTCTCATAAACTGAGGTATGAGAAATAACTAGAACCAAGGTAATCAAACTCGCGAGTCAACTCGCAAACTCATACGAGTTTGCGAGTTGGCTCAGAAAACCTGGTTGGATCGGAAAGAAAAATCGAAACCGGTCAAACTCGGTTAAAATCGGGTTGACTCGTGAAATCAGATCAAATCAGTCCGATTTCACGATCCCAGCTGCTCGGTCTTCGCTCTTCACTTCAATTTTTCTTTTTTTATAGTCATTGAAGAGGATGAGGAGGAAGAAAGTGAAGGAGAAGAGGATGAGAGAAATGACTGATGAGGTGGGTGGCAGTGTAAAAAAGAAGATTATGGATTTAGGGTTAGAAAAGGATGAGGGAGACGATGGATGAGGTGGGCGGCAAAGAAGAAGATTAAGGATTTAGCCATTTAGGGTTAGTAAAAGGGCCCATTTATACTAACTTTGTACGAGGGGGTTCAGGGTTGTTAACTTGTTATAAATTAATAATAATAATAATAATAATAATAATAATAATAAGGTTTATAATAATAATAATTAGCATAAAAAATAGTTAGCATAAAAAATAATTTTAAAAAAATTCTATTAATTTAAGATAATAAATAACATTAATTAATTTCAAATACAACAATCATAAAAAATATACAATTACTTGTACGCCAGCTGAAGATTTGTCTTAAATTTGTTAGTTTTTAACTTATGAACTTTTAGGGACATAATTATTTTGTAATGTGTTTTGAAGTTATTTTATATCATGTATGAACCTAAACTAATTATGTTTTATGTCCATAATTATGCTATTTTGTATTCAAAAATATTTTACATACAATTTTACGATTTTTCTTCTCACACGATTTTAGCTGTGATTTTACGATTTTTGTACAGACAAATTCGGATACAATCTTATGATTTACGATCCGATTTTTCAAAGCCCCTTCCGATTCGTGTCAAAATCGCGATTTTGACAACCTTGACTAGAACTAATATATGGTGCTTGTCAAATGACATGTATATTGAACTAACTCACAAGAGAATTTCATAAGGAGAAATAATCTATGTCTATGAAAAGACTTATAAGAGAATTTCATAAGGAGAAATAATCTATGTCTATGAAAAGACTTATAATACTTGTATAAATGAATTTTAGACTTCAGATCATGAAGTCAATATATATATATATATATATATATATATATATATATATATATATATTATGCTTTGATCATGACCACAAATTGTCCTCATCAAAGATAACAAACAAGAAGATATTGTATATATAATATAAACTATATGAAAATATTTAAATAATCAAGAGGGTTCATTATTTTGGGTGAATTAAAACAAAAATTCTTTCTATTCTTAAATAGTATTGATTATGAAATTCTTAATTAAAATGTGAAGAGAGTTTCAAAATCTTATTCAAAGAATCAATGATTAAAATGTTGAGAACTACAATGATTTAACAATACAAACATGTCACTTACTATAATGTTTAAATTAGAATATTCATAATGAAAGGATAATAAATCACGGAGAAACTAATCATCAATATATTAAGTCAAGCAACTTATGACTTTTCAAGTTTTTGAGAGAATGAGAAGTTGCTAGATATTGTACTTCATCTTCAAATGTAAATCAATTAATTATTGAGTAGATAGTAAATTAAATTATTTAATTTAGAATTGGGATTTGTATTTGGGTCAACTTCTTAAGAAATCTAATGGGTCACACACATAATAATCATTGGACAGAGATAAAAATAGATTGATTAATCAAGCATGACTTGATTGTAAATATATTTTATAAATTAAAGACTAAAATATAATTTATACAAAGGATTACAACTTTATACCAAGAAACAATCGAGAAAGGACTTAAATGAATAAATTTAACCTTCTATATGTGTGTGTGTGTGTGTGTGGACGCTCGTGTGTAATATTGTTTAAGGGGAACACTAATATTTGGCCATTATAGAGTTATTTTTAAAGTTCACTAATAAATAGAATTTTATGCTTCTTATTTTATAGGAATAAAATGGTGATAAAAGTATTGTATTAAAACACCAAAAATACAAAGAGAAAAGGGTAACACTCATAGGTATTACAATCTCTCTAACCAAAAGAGATTTCTCACTAGTGGTTCATGTTGATTACATTTCAAGGTCAAATACTTGAACGACTTGTGGTTTGCAATAACCAAACCTTAAGGAAAATAATCAAAGCCAAAATGAACATCTAATATTTATTTAATCTTTGTATAAACCTTAAACAACACTAAATTTATCTGACAAAATCTTTGGGACTCCCCAAGAAAATTAAATTTATAGTTTCCACTGCATGTGTGTTTCATGAAACTTAGTAGTTGTTAAACATGTGTGGCGTTATGATGATTATCTTATTGTATCAGAATGGTCAAGAATGATATAAAAGGCAATGACAATGGATTTTTATCTCTTATTAGTAACGAAAAAGGAATGAGAGTTGTCACATACTATTTTGGTTACTAGAAATTGTAATTGGTCTCAATGTTTGGATAAAGAGATTGATTGTGTATATACCCTAGGAACCCTAATTAGTTCAAAACCGAGACCTTATGATTAAAACCCATCAAAAACATGTTATTAAAGTAAATACTCATTATATTATTTAATAGTCATGCATAAGGAATGTTTCTGTGCAAATAAATAGATTTAAAATAGTCCAAATCAAAAGATTAAGATAATATTCTTCCCAGTAACACGAAGAACATTGCCTAAACCTAGAAAAAAAATCGAGTTGTGCCTAAAAATGACAATCACTATCAGAAATAAGCATTTTTGGTCTCCAAAGCTTGTTTTTTTTATCCCATCAATTTGCAATATCATGCTAAAATATGTTGGAATAAAAGATATAAAAAAACATCAAGATCAAGCATGATGTACCAAATCCATAAATCATAACAACCTAAAATAACCTACATGCTCATGCAACATAGATCAAAAATTGATTTTCCAAATCTACTTTGTGTATGAACAAGATAAGAGTAAACATTTTTGTTTCAACATGCATAGTTTAAACTAAACAAAAACTAATACAAACTTATGCATACAATACAAACTAACTTAAACAACTTTAATGTATCAAAAACATTAAATAACATAATTAAATAAAAAATCTTAGAAACAAAAAGGTAAATACAACATGTATTGAGCTTTCAATTTTTTTTTCTTGCGATTAACCCTTCTATAAATTCAAATAAACCTTGAAAAGCTCTAATTGAATCCTTAAAAATCCAATTTTGAATTTACCATGTTAAATTGATTTCTACTTGCAAATAGATCCCTTATTAGTAAAAAATTGATTGTAATTTTTTTCCAATCTCGTTAAGTACTTTTCATATTATGTTTGTAAAGATAAACAACTTGTCTTCAAAACTAATATTTTTTAGAGTTTTTTTTTGGTTGATTTAAAATTGTATCTTTGCAACAATACTTTTCAACCATAACTAAGATCCAACTATTTATGTCGAGAAATGGATTTAATCATCATGACAACTATTTTAAGCTTAGTTGACCTAAGAACCTATATCTCAATTATTCCTTTCAATCCAAAGTAATTTTTTTTTTGCCTATAATTCGATTAACTTGAAAAATCTAACATAGTGATTCCTTTTCAACAAAAACCAAAAGTTATAATTGTAGCTCAGCTAACCTAAAATCTCAATCTGATGATTCTCTTTAACTAAAACCAAAATCTGTAATTATAACTCGATTAGCCTAAAATCTAAATAAGATAATATTTTATAACTAGAACAAAATCTTTGTCTATAACTCAATTAACTTGAAATTCTAGTCATACAATTATTTTTACTGGAACTAAAATCTGTCTACATCCTGGTTAACTTGAAACCCTAATCCAATGATTCATTTTTAACCAAAATATTTTTTTTGTTTGCATCTTGATTAACCTTAAATCCTAATATGACAATTCTCTTTTAATAAAACCAAAAAAATTGTATATAACTTAATTAACCTTAATTCTCAATCTGTTTACTTCCTTCAATGAAAATAAAAATCTTTATCGGCAGTTTGTCAACTTGAAATCCCAATGCTACAATTTCTTTTAATGAGAACTAGAATCTCTATATACAACTTGGTTAACCTAAAGTCCCAGTCCCATTTTAGCGACTCCTTATAACTAGATCTAAAGTCTTTGTCTACCATTTAACTTGGAACACCAATATGATGATTCTATTTAACTAAAACTAAAATCTCTATCTAAAACTTGGTTAACCTTAAATTACAATTTGGTGATTTCTTTAAGCAAAAGCAAAATCTCTAACTATTGCTCGATTAACCTAAAGTCCCAATTAGGCCATTTCTTTTAACAAGAACCAAAATCTTTGTCTATAGCTCGTTTAACCTGAAATCCCCATCACCCAATTCCTTTTAAATATAACTAAAATTCTTGTTTGCATCTAAGTTAAACTAGAATCCCAATCTGATAATTGATTTTTAATTAGAACCAAATTCTTTGCCTATAGCTCAATTAACTTGAAATTTCAATCTAGCATTTTTCTTTAAGTAGAAACAAAATCTCTTTTTACAATCCGATTAACTTAAAATCCAATCTGTGGATTCCATAAAATCAAAATGAAATTCACTATCTACAACTCAATCAACCTAAATTCATAATATTAGAATTCATTTTAACCAAAACTCAAATCTTTGTATACAACTCAATTAAGATAAATTCCCAATATGATAATTCTTTTTAACCAAAACCAAAATATTTGTCTACTACTCAGTTAATCTAAAATCCAATTTCAACAATTATTTTTAACTAGAATATAAATCTCTGTTTATAAATCGATTAATCTAAAGTATTAACCTAATGACTGCTTTTAACCATAAGTAAAATCTAGCAGCTACTAGGATAAATATATTGTCCCAACTATTCTCCTACACATTTTTTTTTCTTTTTAGCTCAATTGACATGCAATCTTGAATGTAAACGATCTCCTTCAACTATAACTTTTGAGGGGTGTCTTTAATTATTTTGATTGAATGAAACACACTTTTCTTATAGAATTGAAAACTGAGATTCTTTATAGCAGGGTTTCTAAGACTCAAATCCTTAATGGTAAATGTTTCTTGTTTTTCTTGATGATAACATTTACGCTTTCTTTTTTTTTTTTGAAAATTTCATAATAATAAGGTTTTTTTTATTTTTTTTTGTTGTAGAGTTGAATTTTGTTGTACTTCCTGATTAGAGGGTTGACTTTTCCTGATGATAATGTTATTCTTCTCTTGTTCTTTAGAATCTCCCAACAGTAGGTTCTCACTTCTTTTCATGATTGCATGGTTTAAAAAACTAGGATTCCTCATGGAAGAGTTTTTCTTTTCTATTTTCTTGATAATAGGGTTTGATCAAGTTTTTTTTTATGAATTTTCTTGGTGATTTATAGTTGCAGGATTGATATGTATCCTTCTTCATAACTAAATTTAATTGGATTTTCTGATGATAGGGTTGAAGGCTTTATGCTTCCTTATTGTAGGACTAACTTGAAGACTCTTTTTTGATGAAAAGGTTTATCTTCTCATTTCCTTGAGAATGTTTTAATGGTAAGGTTTATCTCATCTTCTTTTGTTCCATAGCAAAAAATAAGATTCCTTGCTATCATAGCTTAAGGATTTTTATTCCAACAAACTCATCAAAACCTTATTGGTTATTTTACAAAAAAAAAAATACAAAAAACATTTATGCATTTTTTTAAGGTTAGATGACATGCATGCATACTTACCTAATTTAAAATATAGCCCCCCCTCTTTGATGCTCCATCATTCTATGGTGTTTTTGTTTGCTCTCCAAAGCTTTCGTAGTTCTCTAATTCATCAATTCATTTAAGTTTATCGTATGCCAACTCTTTTTTAAAGTGATTGTTAAGGGGAAGGAATTAGAATAGAGAAAAAGGAGACCAACCAAAAATTGATTTCAATTGAAGTTATGAAGTAGAAAAAGGATCAAGTTGATTATGCTCTAACATCAAAATGTTTAGAGAAGGTAATGTTAAGTTGAGCTTAAGGACAATTTAACAAACGATGTAGAGTGGTGGGATTCAAATAGTTTGAGGATCATTCAATTGAGTTGAGATTTGATTTTGATAGTGATTATTTTGGATTGATTGGGTTACAGGTTGACTTGTTTTTCAAAAGTAGGTTAAGTTGGGTTGCTTTCTCTCTTTTTTGTCTTTCATTAACTGGATCATGCATCATCACAATCATATTAATTAAAATTTTATATCTACATATATATCTTCTTTTCATTTCACAATTAAGGGTTGTTTGAGAATGTCTTTGAATTTTTTATTTTAAATTAATTTTTTTGATGTTCTTAAATTATTTTAATATTCTAATATCAAAGATATTTTTTAAATAAATAATATTATTTTAATATATTTTCCAATAAAAATACTTTAAAAAACAAATATACTAATAAATTGTTATAAATACATATTAAATTATATTTATATGTATTGAATGTCCATTTCTCTTGAGTTTAGTCTCTTGGATTTCCATAACCCTTGAGTTCATTTCCTTATCCTATAAATAGACCATTTGTGTTTTTTATTCTACACACCTTTGGGATAATAGAAGAATTCATATTAAAGAAGGTATTTCTCTTCTGTCTCTTTTGATTATGTTTTGATGTCTATTGTCTTTTATGTTAATTACTTATTCTTTTTATAACATGTTATCAGCACGATACTCTAACCAACTTATATCAGTTTTAATATATTCACTTTTCATTATTGTAATTTATTTTTGGCAAATTTTCTTTCACTATTATTCATAGAAAGATTTATAGTTCCTAAAGAACAAGTATTACAAGTTCATGAAGAACTAAATAAATTAAAAACAGTTTCTGAAGAACTAGTATTACAAGTTCTTGAAGAACTAAATAAATTAAAAACAGTTCTTGAAGAACTAGTATTACAAGTTTCTGAAGAATTAAATAAATTAAAAATAGTTCTTGAAGAACGAGTTCACAAGTTCCTGAAGAACTAGTATCACAAGATTCTGAAGAATTAATAAATTATAAATAGTTCTTGAAAAACTAGTATCATAAGTTCCTGAAGAATTGCATAAATTAAAAATAGTTCTTATAGAACTAGTAACACAATTATCCTGAAGAATTAAATATAGTTCCTGACGAACTAGTATTTTAAAGTTAAATAAATAATAGTCTTAAAGGTTTGATTTTCCTGAAAAAATAAACAAATTAAAAACAGTTCTTGAAGAACTATTATTTTTCTTGAAAGATTAAATAAATTAAATGCAGTTCCTGAAGAACTATTATTTCTAAAGCTGAATGGTATATGTGGGCCTATTCATCCATCATGTAGACTGTTTAGATATTTTATGGTATTAATTGATGCATCAAGTAAATGGTCACATGTTTGTCTGCTTTCAAGTTAAAATATTGCATTTGCTGCTAGATTAATAGCACAAATTATCAGACTATGAGCACAATTTCTTGATTATCATATCAAGAAAATTTGACTAGACAATGTTAATGAGTTTACTTCCTAATCATTTTATAGTTTCCGCGCTTCTATTGGTAAGATGTTGGACATCATGTTGCTTATGTACATACTCAAAATTGTTCAGCATAATCATTTATAAAACGACTTCAATTAATTGCACGACCATTAGTTATAAAATTGAAATTGCCTACATCTGGGGACATGCTATATTACATGTTGCATCACTAGTTAGAATTATACAAGTACTTACCATAATTATTCTTCTTTATAACTTGTTTATGGTATAACACCAAATATATTTTATCTATGAATTTCTGGTTGTGCGGTATATGTGTCTGTAACACCCCCGCAAAGGACTAAAATGGGTTTATAAAGGAGAATGAGAATTTATATTGGTTTTGATTCTCCATCTATTATTAGATATCTTGAACCTTTGATTGATGATGTTTTTAAGGCACGTTTTGAAGACTACCATTTTGATGAGAACATTTCCCCATCTTCAGGGAAAGCAAATTCAATGCCTGAAGCACGAGAAGAAATTACTTGGAATAACTCGAAGTTATCTCATTTTGATCCAAGGACAAATCAATATGAACTTGAAGTTCAAAGGATAATTTATTTACAAAATATTGCAAATCATTTATCATATTTTTCACCAGTAATGAAAAGGTAGTTAAATGTCATATTCTTGATGCAAATGCTCCATTTAAAATTGGAATTCATGAAGAGAAAAAGATCAATATAGAAGCAAATGAATTTATACCACGCTTGAAGCGCGGAAGACCTATTAAAGCCAAAGACAAAAATCATAGAAAACAAAAACTCCTACAAATAGATTATGGTACTCTTAAAGAGTCATATATAAAACAATCATCTAATCTTGTGTCCAATTCATCTCTTAATATTGATCCTCCTGAAGAAAGACCTCATGAAGAGAGTAAGGTACCTGGAAATAATGGCATCTCTATAAACTATGTTCATACATGAGAGATTTTGAAATGAGATAAAATTATCATAGATGATGTATTTGCATTTAAGGTTGCTTTTGGTATCACCATAAGTGATGATGAATTTGAACCACAAACTGTTGAAGAATGTCAACATAGAAATGATTGGCCAATGTGGAAAGAAGCAATCCAAACAGAGTTGAACTCCCTTGGAAAATGTGAAGTATTTGGACCTGTAGTCCATACACCTAAAGATGTTATACCCGTTGGATATAAATGAGTTTTTGTAAGAAAACGCTATGAGAACAATGAAATTGTGCGATATAAGGCACGACTTGTGGCACAAGGTTTCTCTCAAAGACTCGGCATTGATTATGAGGAAACTTATTCTCCAGTCATGGATGTAATCACTTTCAAATTTTTAATTGGTTTAGTGGTCTCATAAACATTATATATGCGTTTAATGGATGTAGTTGCAACATCTCTATATGGATCATTAGATAAAAACATCCATATAAATATCCCTGAAGGATTTACAATGCCTGAAGCTTTTTGGAATGAACCCAAAAGTATTTATTATATGAAATTACATAAATCTTTATATGAGTTAAAGCTATCTGGTTAGAAGGTGGAAAGGCCAGACTTGCTTCCTCATCGGACCCTTGCAACAGCCAGACTCCCATGGAATGCACGGATGGCTGACATTATCATGATAGGAAGGTGGGATTTCAGTGGAAATGATACATGTCATCAGGCTCTATGGAGCAAAATCACCTTTCAGCCTAGGATAATGTAAGAGGATTCGGAGGTTTGGCAGGTCAATGGAATGGGGAAGTTCACAGTTAACTTGGCATGGCATATGCTAAGGGATAGCAGACCTAAAAGTAATTTAAGCCACCTTCTTTGGCATCCTCTCCATGTGCCCAAACACTCTTTCATCTTATGGTTGGCAATGAGAGGGAGGCTAAGGACGATGGATAGACTTCACAATGAGGGTATGGTGGACAAAATTTGTAAGCTATGCAACCAAGAAGTCAAGACACATGGTCATTTATTCTTCTTCTGTGGGTTTGCGGCTCAAGTATGGCGGACGATTATTAGCCTGTCTCACACTTATTAGCCTCCGCTCTATTGGCATCAGTTGTTGCAATGGACAACTCAGAGGTATAAGAACAAGTGATCAATTAGAAACTTCATAAGCCCCTCCATTTTGGCCACTACGGTTTACCAATTATGGCAGGAACGAAATAGAAGAATATTTCAACAACGATTCCAGGAGGCCATCAACATCAGTGGGGACATTTATCGCCACATTCGTGAATACCTTGCTAACCACCCTAACCGAGTTGAATTGCCTGAGCAAGTCAGGACTGTTTGGAATATCAGGGCTGAATGAAGCTCCAGAGATCGCAAGGAAGGAAATAACAAGGAGGTTTCGTCTTGCTCGGGAATTCTTTTTTGTGCAGTGGTTAGGGAGGGCCCTTATGACTAGATGGTTTCTAGTAGGTCCTCCCTTTATAGGGAGCCAGGTTTTTTTGAAAGGTTCTAGGCCATGTGGGTCGGTCTTGTAAGGTTGTAGGCCATGTGGGTCTGTCTTTATCGCTCTCTTCTTGTTTTGGATTTTGTTTTAGCTTAGTTGCGGTAGGGCTCCAGGACTTGTTGGCTAGCTCGTGAGCTTGTTCTGTTTTAGCCCATTTGGGGTCCTTTTTGTTTAGTGCACAGGGAGGGTAGAGGGTTGTCTCTTCTCCGCATTCGGGTTGTTGCAACCTTTTTCTCACGTGCATCCATTTCTTCTATATACCTTTGAATTCATTAAAAAAAACTGGTCGAATGTGGTCAAGGTTGTCAAAATCGTGATTTTGACATGAATTGGAAGGGGCTCTAAAAAATTAAATAGTAAGATCGGATTGTAAAATCGTAAGATCATACCCAAATTTGTCTGTACAAAAATCATAAAATCATAGCTAAAATCGTGTGAGAAGAAAAATCGTAAAATCGT
The DNA here is from genome assembly GCA_032356905.1 of Salix exigua. Classification (NCBI taxonomy): domain Eukaryota; kingdom Viridiplantae; phylum Streptophyta; class Magnoliopsida; order Malpighiales; family Salicaceae; genus Salix; species Salix exigua. Next base: position 10,672,796 of record CM063593.1, on the reverse strand, counting down.
ATTTAAAATATTTCTGAATACAAAATAGCATAATTATGGACAAGAAACTTAATTAGTTTAGGTTTATACATGATGTAAAATACATTCCATTACATTAGTGTCATGTCTATAATCAGTAATATAATGATAATGAGGATTCAACCAATAAGCAAATGCATGCAAAGGTTTGTGAAGTTGAAGCTCCCATCTTGCATCAATAATATCCCATATAGGTATATAGCTACAAAAGAAAATAAAAATTAGGATATTAACATCAACATTAAATAACATAAGATAAAACAATAGTTATATTAAATAAACAATTGACATAATAGATAATTTGCACCTTTTTTGCACATTTCTAAAATTCACTTGTATCTTCTCTTTCGCTTCCATCAAGGCTTTATATATAAAACTCATGGCCGGTATCTCATTTGAATCAACTAATCGAAAAAGTTTTATAAGAGGATATGCTGCCTTAATGCAATCAGAGACATGATGCCAAAACTTGATGTCCAAAACACAATTTTGAATTTGCCGCCTTTCTTCTCTTTTTGAATACCGACTTGACCTTCATTACAAGGAAGTGAACATTGACATCAGTGTAATCTTACAATCGTTCAAACATCCAAGAGTCAAGTATGCAGTGGCAAATCGAGTGGCAGTAGACCTGATCAAATCTTTTCCTTTTGTGAAGTTTCTTAGCATGGAAATAATGATAGATCTTGAATATATATAAGTGGTGATTCTCTTCCCCTTACCAATGGCTACAACATGCACCTCTAGTTTCTTCTCAAAATCTTCCAAAATCAAATCAAAACAATGAGCAACGCATGGTGTCCAATACAAGTTTTTTCTTTTTTCCATCAACAAATGCCTAGCTGCCTTATAGTTCACAGCATTATCAGTAATGACCTGCACCACATTTGCCTCTCCAATCCTTTCAACAATAGCATCTAACATCTCAAATACTTTAAAAGCTATTTTGGATATATGAGATGTGTCTACAGATGATAAAAAAAGTTCCTCTAGGACTATTAACCAAAATGTTACAAATAAAACGTCTTTTCCTATCAGTCCATCCATCAGACATTATTGAGCAACCTGTTTTTTTCCATTCCTGCTTATAGTCATCAAGCAAATGCATTGTGTTATCTTGCTTTAAGTATTTCTCTCTAATATCATGGTAAGATGGAGGCTTAAATCCTGGCCCATGTTTTGCAACTAATTCAAGCACTCTTTAACAAACTCAGGGTTTTTAACACAATTAAAAGGAATAATACTAGTGTAAAAAAACCTTGCTATTTGTTGACATGCTTCTTCTCTAATATCCTTCTTTATCATCTAATTGATGGTCATTTGAGTACTTCATTTTCCACTTATTGGTTTCTTTCCCTTGTCAATTGAGCTAATTTCAAAATCTTCGTCTGCATCTTCACCACTTCTAAAAAACTGAGAAGCCTTTCTTTTCTTCTCAGATGCTTCTAGATTTTTCACAAACACATTTAATATCATATGCTTCACATCAACTGGTACTTGATGGCATGGCTCAACATCCTTTCAAGTGCAAGCCAAATGATGCTTGAAACGATAAGTGCCTTCGCTAAAAATTTTCTGACAATACTTGCATTGAACTTTTTTTTGAAGTATTCTCAATATCTATACCATGATGCCATGCAACATCAAGTCTATTTCCACTGGTAGTTTTTTAGATGCCATGTATCTGCAATTCATTGAAATAATAAATGTGTCTATGTCAAGTTTTGTGAAGCTCAATTATAGCTAAATTATTTATGTTCTGCAAGCAGGCCTTAAACTAAGGAAAAACATATCAGAAATGATTGAATAATGCAATTTATGTTCTGCAAGCAAGCCTTAAATTAGATTCAATATTTGGACCTGCATATTCAACAACTTGAAGAGCATGAAACAAGGTTTCCTTAGTTTATGCACACAATTATAATGAACTCATAACACTCCTGATATGCTTTTCCTTCCTAATTGCCCATTTCCATACAACATGATTCTAATGAACTCAACCCTAAGCGCAAGCCTCTTCAAGACCAAAACCAAATCAATTATGGTTACGAGAATCAATGATACATTCTTTGATCACATAATAATGCATTTTTAGGAGCTAATTACTTTATTGTGAAATAGATATTGCATGGTAAGGAGAGAAATGTAGATATCAATATACTCAACTCTTACAACTTTCAGAGAGTTTAGAGTTGATCATCTCACTTTTTTTTTCATTTAACAAAATCAAGTATGTTTCACGAAGAGCAACATGGTTTGAATATAAATGATGATGAAAATAGTTATTCAATCTAATACAAGGAATTGAACAAAGGCTTGTTGTTACAGTGTTATCATATTAGATTATGAATCATGCCATTGATTCTCTATGATGGATATATACAATAAGAAGTATGTAACACTAGTGTGCAACATAAGCATTGTCAGAACAGATTCTAATTTGTCTAAAATTGACCACCTAATCGAATTATTTGGTGAAGAGACACTTTTCTTTGTTCATTACTTGATGGAACTCAAAAGTCAAAACCGAATTTCTTCAGACTTCTACATCTTCCACTGAATATTTAACACTACTGTGCAAACATGAAAAATCTCACATAGTGTGCCTTTTCTATCTCTGTTTTCAAGTGTGCCTTTTCTATAATGTTCTATGATTGACTCTTTCATTTCTTGAATCTATTTCAGTATAAGCATCAATTTTCTAATCTACATTAAACACTAATGCGTAAACATGAAAAATCTCACATTTTCAAAACAAACAAACAATCAAAATGGTAACACATTCAACTGTCACAATTGATTCTGGAATTGCACATAGGTATACCAAAATTCTCCAGCACAAATTAATTCCCACTTGGAACAAAGGAAATCGAAATACTAGAAAGAAAAATAAGCACACCCGGTCAAAATCATGCTCAATATTTTGTTTTCATACCATGAACACCAAATCAAGAACAGTGTTTTCAATTTCATCATATTTTCTCACAATTTGCAGGGACATATAAAATTCAAAGATCAAGCTTGCACTAACCTTGAATGGCGACGATGATGACTGTACTTGCAACAAAGATAGCCAAATTTGGGGAAGTCCCACAGCTCTTCTCTAGAAACCGAGAAGACAATTTGAGAGATGAGACTTGAGATGAGAGGACGATCTAAGGAAGAGAAGAAATGATTTGGGGGAAGAGAACGGGTATGTGAAATGAAGACACGATTTAGGGAAGAGAAGAAACAGTTTAGGGAAAATGTATTTTTTGTTTGGGGAAGAGAATGGGTCTGTGAAATGAAGACACGATTTGGGGAAGAGAAGACACGATTTAGGGCAAATGTATTTTTTGTTTGGGGAAGAAGAGAACGAGTCTGTGAAAATTGGAATGGAAGAATGAACATGTTTTTCGTTTTTCAAGCCTAAAGTGAAGACTGAAGAGCGAAGGCCGAGCAGCTGGGATCGTGAAATCGGACCGATCCGGTTCGATTTCACAAGTCAACCTGATTTTGACCGAGTTTGACCAGTTTCGGTTTTTCTTTTTGGTCTAACCAGGTTTGCTAAGCCAACTCACAAACTCGTACGAGTTAACTCGCGAGTTTGATTACCATGGATGTGGTATAATCGTCTTAATGAATACCTTTTAAAAACAGGGTTTGAGAATGACGAGATTTGTCTGTGCATTTTTATTAAGAAAATAATATCCAAGTTTGCTATTATTATTAATAATATGTTGATGATTTAAATATTATTGGTACTTTTGAAGAGCTTATAGAAACTGCAACCTATTTGAAAAATGAATTTGAGATGAAAGATCTTGGAAAAACAAAATTTTATCTTGGTTTACAGATTGAACATTTTTCAAATGGAATATTTGTACATCAATCGATGTATACAAAAAAAACCCTAAAGCATTTTTATATGGACAATACTCATCCTTTGAGTACACCTATGGTTGTTCGATCATTTGATGCAAAAAATGACCTTTTTTGACCTCTAGAAGAGGATGAAGAAATTCTTGGTCTTGAAGTGCCGTATCTTGCAAATTGTACAAGACCAGATATATCTTTTGTAGGAAATTTATTGGCAAGATATAGTTTTACTCTCACAAAAGACATTAGAATGGAGTCAAACATATATTTTGCTATATCCGCGGAACAACCAAAATGGGATTATTTTATTGTGGATCAAATTCACAATTAATTGGATATGTAGATGCAGGTTATCTCCACAAAAAAAGATCACAAACAAATTATTTATTTACCTATGGCGGTACTGTAATTTCTTGGAGATCTGTCAAATAATCATTAGTGGCTACTTCATCAAATCATCCAGAGATTATTGCGATACATGAAGAAAGTCGAGAATGTATATGGCTAAGATCAATTATTCAACACATTAAAAGAAAATGTGGATTGTAAGCCATTGACAATAGTCCCACAATATTGTTTGAAGATAATGCTGCCTATATCACTCAACTCCGAGAAGGCTATATTAAAGGAGAGAAAACAAAATATATCTCACCGAAGTTCTTTTATACTCACGAGCTTCAACAAAAGGGAGAAATTGATATCAAACAAATTAGATTAAGTGATAATTTAGCAAACTTATTTACAAAATCGTTACAAGCCTCAACTCTCAAGAAATTTGTCCATAATATTGGAATGCGACATCTTAAAGATTTGTCATAAGAAATGTACTTTTGAGGGAAAATCAATGCAAATTGTACTCCTTTTCCTTCGCTTAGGTTTTTTCCCACCGAGTTTTCCTTTGCAAGGTTTTAATGATGCAATTTGATATTGTTTTAATGAATCCTGAAGTATTCATATATGGATTTTGAAGTATCTATATAAAGTCTTTCGTTGGATTTTAAAGTATATAGTAAGTTAAGAGAAAGTGTTATAAATACATATTAAATTATATTTATATATGTATTGAATGTCCATTACTCTTGAGTTTAATTTCTTGGATTTCCATAACCCTTGAGTTTATATCATTCTCCTATAAATAGACTACTTGTATTTTATATTCTACACACCTTTGAAATAATAGAAAAATTCATATCAAACAAGATATTTCTCTATTGTCTCTTTTGATTATGTTTTGATGTCTATATTTTTCTATGTTAATTAATTATTCTTTTTATAAGATAAATAACATTTAATAAATTTTGTGATTATAGAACACGTCTTCAGACAACCGCAATTTTTGGTGTTGCTTTTAAAAATCAATTAGAGATATTAATCGCGGCATATAGCATCGCGCGGCATCAAACCACGGATATCGACGTAAATTAAACATTAGCATATTTAATAAACAAACAGTTGACCCAATCTAGTTTTTCCTCGAAGAATGGCTAAATCCCAGCTGCTGCTTTCCCTTTATCTCTTCATCTCCATCTCGGAAACCATTTCCCAATCAATCATTCAACTCTCCAGAGACCACGACGATGTGTACTGCAACAGCTGGAGATTCTCTGAAGAAACTAACGACGTTGGATACTGGGACCATGTACCTTCCAGATGCGTGTCCTACGTGCAAGACTACATGACAGGAGATGGGTACCGCTCCGACAGTGAGGTTGTTGCTTCCTACGCTCTTGGCTTTGCTAAGACGGTTGAGATTGCGGGCGATGGGAAGGATGCCTGGGTCTTTGATGTCGACGAGACTCTGCTGTCCAATCTGCCCTACTATGCTCTACATGGATTCGGGTATGCAATTTGCGATTAAATCTCCTTTTTTCTGATAGGATTCTGGCTTTTTGCTAATCTTGCTGGCCCTAAACCCGAATTGCTTACATAAGGTATTACCCCTATTATTAGTAATAGTAATGAAACATGGAAACAAATTACTATATTTGTTTGTATCTGTGGCTTTTTTCATTCGGTTGTTGAGACTTTGGCTAAGCCAACGGGGGATTATTTGTAACTGTACAGGAGATGCTGGTTTGGCATGTCATTGGATGCTCTTTCTAGTAAGAAAATGAATTAACATCACCAGAAGTTCCTGTACCATGTCGATTTAGTTAACTCCTCTATATGAAACTCTAATATTATCAGAACTGGATCCCGGAAGGTAAGAACCTGAACTCACAAATAAAATTGAAAACAATCCAAGACACCAAAATTGTTAGATGAAAAAAGTCGATTCTCTATGCAAGTTGATCTATAGAGATGGAAAGAAAGTAGAGGGGAACGAGTTCCATAGAGAGTGCTATATGCATTATCGTATAACATATAATGAATCAAAAACTGCAAGTATAGGAAAAACACCACATACTGTTGATCTTTGATAAGTCCAGGAAAAATTCACTGAAGAACCTAAAGTTTGAGCAACTTTAATGCACATAATATTATTATGGAATAAACCAAGTTTGAACAAAATCTTAAATAACTCTATTTGTCCTGGCAAAACATCGTAAACAATTATGGAAAAACAACAAAAGAGTTCTAAATAAAACTGACAAAAGAATCCTAGACCACCTATAAAACTAATGTAAATCAACAGATGTTGGAATGTTTTGAAATTTTAACCCTATATGAAACAAGACTTGAAATTTTATGGTATAATTTTAATCCAATCTAATGGTCACACAAAAAATTATGTTTGCTAACGTAAAACTATGTATTAGAAAAAAATAAGTTAAAAAAAATACTTAATACTTAAATAATAAGGATTCCACAAGCAATTAAATCCTTGCCCTGTAAGAATCCACAAATCACATGGAAAACAATCAATTTTCAACTCTTTGTTTGTTGGCAGATCTCAAGTCTGACTTCAAACACATTATTCCCTCTTGTCTAAATGAGTGAGTTACTGAGTATATTGTAATTCATGGAAAACTTGAGATTTTTAGTCTGCAACCTAACTTGAAATAGTACTGAATTCCACCTATAGCTCCAAATATGGCCTAAACAGTGCACATAAGTCTAGTCTTGATATATGTACAACTTTTTAATCCAAACAGAATCTGCACAATCAATTTCTTTTTGATCTTTTTAGTTTTAGACCGTATAAAATGCCCAATTGTTACCTCTAATGGATTCTTTGGTGATATTTGTTGATTCTCATCAATAACTAAACTGATATGGTAAAGTGACATTTAGTGATTCTAATACATAAGAAAACTTAAGCATTATTATTACATTTCCTTGGAAGCTGTTTGTTTTAGAATAATAGTTTTTATTTTTTATAAATGGAAAAATATTAATAGATCAAAATCAACTTATACAGTAGGATGTCTTCCTGTATATGGAGTTTTGTATACTTTAAGAGCATCAACAGATGCTACATAAAACAAGCCAGATTAATCCACATGCAATTAGAATCACAAAATGTTCATTCAGAATCCTAGTTTTCTGTAATCTGTAATAAACAGCCTGGATAATGTTCTTGAGAATGGAGTCTCTTGAAAAATTTACAGCATTATATCGTATGCTCTGTTATTTCTGGCCTTACTAACAAAGTAAATGTATGAACATCAGGTAATAGCAACATAGCAAGAAGTCCCTTTTTTCTGCAGAAACTGAACGGACCATCATAACTCAGACTTTCAATCTCTCATCTTCCTATTAATCTTGGTTAGAACTAACAGCACCAGAGAAGAAGTTGTGATCACAATTTTCTTTGGCACTATTGCAGAGTTCACAGATAGGATTGATTGCTCTTCCCCTCTTAAACTGTCTGCTCTATGCTGGGAACTATCCAGAACATATAGCGAACAGATAAAGCCAAGTCAAGGGATATGTAGAGGTCCCCAAATTAGCATATGCTAATTTACTTCAATACCTTTCAGCTTTATACTCTTCATGCACTTTTTTTTTATATCATGAATTGCCCATATGAACTAGGCTTACATGATGAAGTGTCCTTGAGCAATGACAGGGACGAAGAAGGTCACATAGCAACCTGAATAATTTCCATATTATCTGACCCGGCAAAAGGCCATTGTCAATCATCAATAGTAATTACTTCTGAAAGCTTGTCATTTCTGTACAAAGACTAGTGCCATAAGATGTGGCAAGTGGCTCATGAGCATGCCACTGATCCCACAACAAGTAGATGCTATAACCTTTCCCAATAGTGTGCACTATTTGATCCCAGCAACTCTTCTGAGTTTCATTTTTTTTAATTCCAACGGAAATCATTTGGAGTAGGAATGTTCCACCTTCACCATATTCTGATCAAGCTTGAATTTTTTTTTTCCTATGTTTTATTTCCTTGATGAAATCCCAGAAAAGTATGACTTCATGCATATGCTTGAAGAGTAATATTTGACGTAGTTGATAAAAAGTTCAGAATAATGGGATTCTATTACTACATAAGGCATCTGTTTTTGGAGAAGTATACTTTAGACATAGGCTCAGTTAACCTTACCAAGATTTTCTCAAACAGAGGGACTAAAGTGTTCCAGGGACTGCTTGATTTCATATCGTGCTGAAAGCTGTTTTAGTTGATGTTGTAATTGCATATATACTGGTTGATCAAATGTCAACACGCTTATCATGTTTCGCACACAGATCTGAACCCTTTGATGACTTATCTTTTGATGAGTGGGTGGATTTGGCTGAGGCACCTGCCTTACAAGCAAGTCTGAATTTGTACAAGGAGCTAAAGCAACTAGGATTCACTGTATTTATGTTAACCGGGAGAAGTGAATATCAAAGGAATGCCACTGTGAAAAATCTTCAATTGGAAGGATACAGTGACTGGGAAAGGCTGATTTTGAGGTAAGTGATGGAGACTGACTTGAGGTCATAATTTACTCCATTTATGAATGTTGCAAATAAATAAAACCAGACAAAAATAATTTGCACCCAGTTGTAGTCCTGGGGCTGCTCTCATGCATCTCATCTTCTTGATGTTACAAAGCCATTGAATCATTGGTTCAAGATCAGTCCATGTTTTACAATGCAGGGAAAGCTCAGATCAGGGAAAGCCAGCGACTCTTTACAAATCTCAGAGGAGATTGGATTTAATAAATGAAGGATACAGGATTCATGGGAACTCCGGTGATCAGTGGAGTGACTTGTCGGGCTTTGCTGTTTCAGAGAGGTCCTTTAAACTCCCAAATCCACTATATTACATTCCATAACAAAAGATGAACACTGGGCAATTGTTTTGTGATATGATGACATGGTTGTATTTCACTTTTTTTTTTGGAACAAACTATCATTTATTGATAAACAAAAAAATCATTGCTGAATGCTAATAATCTTTCATATCAGAAGAGCCCAACTGTACGATTCAAACAAGATTGGGATTAAAATAAAAAGCAAAATTGCTTGAAATTATAATGACATACCATGAATTTTTGGCAATGCTAGCTGTGTATTTTAGCTGAACAAGATTACTGGAATTGGATATTATGGAACAGATAACATCATATGCATGAAATTACACGTTCTAGCTCGCATTGCATTATAAGTCTCGTTAAGGTGGACAGTTATGGTTAAAAAAATAAGCATGCCAGCCTGACTACATTCATGGTTGTTGTATATGATGGTTATCAAACCATTACACAGCTACTTATGCATTCCAATCCAGAACAAGACACAGCCCTGGTGCGGTGTGGTAGCTCGGGGATGTAGATTGAGATCTCTCAATTAATGTTCACTGGATCTAATGTGATGAAAATAAAATTTATTTAACTCTTTATCATTTTATTTTGTCCTCTTAATTCATAATTTTATATTTAAAACTAATAAATAGGATTTGCAACTCTCTCGAGTCTCGACCAAGTTCTTCTATGAATATAAGATATCAAAATTCAACAAAAATCTGCTCATGCAATCATGAAGAAATAAAAAAATCGGGGAGTTGCGAATCATAACTGCTAGTATTATTTAGTTAAATTAACGAGACACCAGCATTCAGCTAGCAACAGGTCCTGTTGTACATAATACTGGCAAGACTAGTGGGAGGTTCAGGGAGAAGATGGGCTTAGATTTGCTTCCAATGTCTCCGCCAATGATCCACAAATAAGAGGTTGAGGAGAAGGGATTCTCAGACAACTCAATCCGCCTCCTGGTATCACACTACACTCTGGTTGAGGCCTTTGCATGTCTCTTCCAGGAATGCAATTCAACGAGAAATCAAAACCTACATTTCTGAAGAACAACTTGGCACAATCTTGGCTAAGCCCAGAAAAGAAATTGTAGGCAACTGTCAGATTCGCAAGGCTTTTCAGAGAACAAACCAGTTCTGGTACTTGTCCAGATAGCTTGTTGTGTGCCAAATTCAGGACTTCGATCTGATTCAAGCAAGAAATTGTGTCCGGTAAATGACCCATCAGTGAATTGTAGCTCACATCCAAGACTTGCATCTCTGTGAACAGCCCAACTCCCTGAGGAATGCAGCCTGTCAGCTGATTATTGAGAAACAGAATCTCCTTCACTTTGGAGCTCATCAACCCAAAACTACTTGGAATGTTTCCACTGAGCTTGTTATTAGCCAAATTTATCACTGAAGCAGGAGAGTTGCCCAAGTTTTGGGGAATCTGGCTATCAAATTGGTTATTGTTGAGGAAAATTGCATCAAGTTTCTTGTTGAAAACATCTTCAGGTATAGGCCCTGAAAAGCTGTTGAATCTGAGGTCTAAATACCTGAGATTTGGAATGTATAAAGTGACCGTTGGGAAGGGACCTGAAAAGTGGTTGTTACTCAGGTCCAACTCTTGAAGAGAAATGAGGTCTCTGAAAGTATCGGGCAGGGTGCCTGAAAACCTGTTACTGTTGAGATGAAGGAGAGACATGTCTGTGAGGACAGAGATTTCTTTGACAAGAGTGCCCTGGAGATTCGCATGGTTGAGATCTATGCCTACAACAACTGGACCCGGTCCATCATCTTGTGGATCTGCACAGAAGACACCTTTGTATGCACACACATCGGTGCCAACCCAAGTGTCCAAAACCTTCAATGGGTCATCTGTGATGGCTGATTTCCATGATTGAAGAGCTGCGTAAGCGCTGTTCAGGTTTGAAGCTGAAGACCCAGGTGATGGGGTGGGAGTGTTGCTTATCCCCCCGCCAATCCACACGCCACTACCTGCATTGCCTATCCCAAGACCCACACCGCCACTAACACCAAAAGCTGCTTCCTTTGGGATTACATGGAGGAAGAGGGTAAAAGCCAGAAGCCAGCTCTTCTCCATCATGATGTTTTATTTGATGGCTTAGCTGGTAATGTTGTCTAAATAAGGTCCCAGGCACTTGGGAGTGAGAATGGTAGTGGGGTACGGTTGCTTTTGCTTATCCTTTCTATATATGCTTGGATTTTATTAGACTTTTATCTCTTCTGCATATTCATGATGGAAGAGATGTTAGGTGAGTTGAGAGTTTAACTATTTACCTCAACCAAAAAAGTTTTTGATCAAAAGTGGCGACTACTTTTAACGACTGGATTGCTCCGGCTTTCTTATCCGTACAGCACCTTTCTATAACCCTGTCACTGTGATCCCTTTCCCTGAAGTTTGATTTTTTTTTTTAAATAAATAAATATATTTTAATATTTTTAAATTATTTTAATGTGTTGATATCCAAAATAATTTTTTAAAAATAAAAAATATTATTTTGATATATTTCAGCACGAAAAACATTTTAAAAAACTACCGTAATAGCATCTCCAATTATAATTTTAAACTGTAACCGCAACCAATAAATAATCACTGAACTGATCATTTTTTCCCATTATATATATATATATATATATATATATATATATATATCATTTTATTTTTTGAAAGTGACATTTTAAAAAACACAATGGTGTGTGAAAGATTATTATATACAAAAATCTCTTGTAGTTTCAATATACTCTCACACATCATTGTGCTTTTTAAAATGTCACTTTCAAAAAACAAAATAAATTGTCCTATAATATAATACGAGCTATAAGCTCGTGTTTCGGTGATGAGATTTTTTTTTTAAATTTTAACATATATATATTTTTTTATTTTTTATTTAAGATATTTTTTATTTAGTTTTCAATTCCTTGATTTTTTTGGTTTTTTTTAAGAATTATTTTTATTTTTTTGTATCTATACATCTCTGTTCTTAGTTTGGATTTTTAATTTTAATTTGTATTAAATGCAGCTTGTGTTAAAAACGTAATAAGTTTAGCTTTGGTAGTGTAAAATGAAAGTGAAACTCTCTCTTATGCATGTATATAAAGGTTATTTGTTTCTGTATATTATGAAAAACATGTGCAATATACTTAATAGTCCGGGATTTAACTGTTGATTTTTTTCTTATTAAAGGGTATTATAGTTATTTTACTGTATTCATAAACATAAAAAAATGGGTCTAAGGATTGGTCATGAAGCGCATAAGCTTGCCCAAATAACCCTATTATAAAAAAAAAATGTATAAGTGGGATAAAAATTTAAAAAAGTGGACTTGATTATTAGTTGTAGTGCGTGTAAGTTAGCAATTTCTATTAAATGCAACTTGCGTTAAAAAATATAGTAAGTTTGACTTTGATGGTGTAAAATGAGAGTGAAATTCTCTCTTATGCATGTATACAAAGGTTATTTTGTAAAAACAAACATGTGCAATATCCTTAATAGCCCTGAAGTTAACTGTTGATTTTTGTTTTATTAGAGGGTATTATTGTTGTTTTAATTTACCCCCAAAAATTTGAAAAAACATGGGTCCGGAGATTAGTCGTGGTGTACGTAAGCTGGTCCTAACACTTTGATTATAAAAAAACAAAAAAAATATATAAGTGAAAAAAATAAAAAAAGTAAAAAATAGATTTGAGAATTAGTCGTGATGCGCGTAAGGTGATCCAAACACCCTAGTTATAAAAAAATGAACGGGGAAAACAATTTGGAAAAAAAGTGGTTTGGGAGATTAATCATGGTCTACATAAGCTGACCCGGATACCCAGGTTATAAAAAAATAAAAAATATATAAGTGGAAAAAAAAAACATGTATGGGGCTCACTATAGTAATCTACAGTGTTTTGTTAGGAGAGCTACAATGCTTTCTTTGTATTTGTATATAATAAAAAACATGTGCAATATCCTTGGTAGTCTTGGATTTCACTATTGATTTTTATTTCATTAGAGGGTATTATGGTTATTTTACCATTTCCATAGAAACATTAGAAAAAAAGGGTCTGATATTTAGTCGTGATGCGTGTAAGTAAGTTGGGTTAGACACCCAAGTTGAAAAAAATGTTTAAGTGGGGAAAAAATAGAAAAAAAGTGAGTTCGAAGATTAGTCGTGGTGTGTGTAACTAAGTTGGGTCAAACACTTCAGATAAAAAAAATTATAAGTGAGAAAAAATAGAAAAAAATGTATAAGGGAAAAAGAAATTTTTTTTAAGTGAGATAACATTGTAGCAATCCACTATGTCTTGACCTAGACACGTTAGTTATCAAAAAAATATAAGTGAGAAAAAATTGGAAAAAATGAAAAAATTGTGGGTCCGAGGATTAATCATGGTGTGCATAAGCTGACCCGGACACCTCGATTATCAAAATAAAAAAAGTATAAGTGAAAACAAAAACATGAAAAAAAAGCACTATAACAATCCACATTGTTCTGTGCGGAACACTACAATGCTTTTCCAACATTGTTTAAATGTATAACGAGCCATAAACCCGCGCTTGGCTCGGGGATTACATTTGTTACGGGCGGAGCAAATAATTTTTCTGATTGTTCATATTAAAATATAATATTTTTACATGTAAAGTTTGATATAATAAAACAGATCAAAATACCCGGTCATAACAACAATAACATCAAAATGCTAATTTCTAAAATTATCATCACTATTACTACATTGAGAGAAAAAAGAGGAAGTAAGAAAAAAAACTAAAATTATTATTATCATTGCGTTAATAACAAAAAAATAAAAATAAATCAAAGACTAAAAGAAATCTAAAAACATTAACAAAAGAGCAAATAAAAAAAAACAAGTTAAAAAAATTATTACCTAAAAAAATTATTTTGCTTGAAAATAATAAAAATTATCAATTTATACTGAGAAAAAAACATCATTATTATTATTATTTTGAAAGAATATATAAATAAATGAAAGACTAAAAAAACTGTAAAAACTTCAACAAAAGATCAAACAAAAAATACCATAAGAATAAAAATAAAAATTATTGTTGTTGTTACCATAAAAAAAATAAAAATTAGCAAATTATCATGAAAAAACCCTAAAAAAATCAACAAATGGGTAAGCTAGAAAAAAATTATTATTATTATTATTATTATTATTATTATTGTGTTAATAATAAAAGGAAAAAAAATTAAAAACTAAAAAAATCCTAAAAACTTCAACGAAACATCAAACAAAAAAATAAAATGAAAATAAAAATTATCATTGTTATAACTGTTAATTTTGTTTTATCAAATTATCCTGAGAGGAAAAAACCTAAAAAAATTAACAAAAGAGTAAGTAAGAAAAAAATTAAATTAAATTATTATTATTATTATATTAATAATGGAAAAAATAAATTAAATAAAAGACTAAAAAACCATTAAAACTTTAACAAGAGATCAAACAAAAAAATGAAATAAAAATTATTAAGTAAAATAAGTCATACGATGTAAAAATAAAAATAAAAATAAAAAAACGAATAAAAAGCTAAAAGAAAGAACAAATGGAGAAAAAAAACACAAATATCAATTTCCAAATGATCATAGATATAAAATAAAATTTAAGAACTACTTTTGTTTTTGAAAAAATACCACCTCAACAAATAAGAAAACAACAAAAATTAAAAAATAAAGCTGAGCACATTTATATATACATGGACAAAAGTAGAGATTATTCTTGGAATAAAAATAAATATGGGGATTCAAATAAAAAAAAATAAAGTATAAGGCTTGGAATGAATATTAAATATAAAGGGATTACAATCTAAAATTAAAAGTATAAAGGTTGAATGAAAATAAAATATATTATCAATTTTAATCAAAAGACAAAATTGAAGAAATTGAAACTATTGTACCGAATAAATTCATCTTTTTCAATCCATTCCGAAAATTAAAAGTAGGAGGACCGAATTGAAAAACGGACACTGAATTAAATCCAATCGGAGGACCCAATTGAACTAAATCAAAACTTATATACTAGAAATGAGAACCAAAAACAAAATTGAAAGTGACGGGAGTGAAGTGAAAAAAGTGAAAATAAGGGGGGCTCTCCTGCACTTTTACATGCAGGAGAGAGAGAAACATGGCTAACAACTTTAACCGTCTGCCGCCGTGACTTTGGACATTTTGAGGTGAAATACGCTGCCACAGGAGGAAGAAAACGTGAAGGCTCATCGAGGGAGACTCCTGATTTCATCTTCGGCCACTGTATGAGGTTGCACGCGCCACCTACAGAGGACGTGGGGTGGAACATCGGTGGGCGCGTGCCCAGCATGCACTAACAGCCGAGAAAAAAGAAATAATAAAAAATTAGGTCAATTATGGTCCTTCCCCTGTTCCCAAAGGCACTTTGTTTTTGTCTTATTAGGAGCTAAAACCATATTTAGCCAATTTTGAAAAATAATAAAATAAGAAGACGACTGGCAAGGCGGACTCGACTGGTCTGGTTAGACGTGCGCAATGACCACAAAGCTCCTCGGTCTGACAATGTTTTTTGTTGTTTTTTGGGGGGCTTTTTCATTAAATCACTGTTCAAAAACGAAAAAAAAAACTATTGAAATCAACAATGTTTTCACTCATAGTACATAGTGTTTTCCTGATCTCTTTTAGTTATATTTATAATATTAATTTCTTGTTTTGTGTTTTAATTTTTATTCTTTTTTTTTGTTTAGTTTTGATCCCTTGTTTTTTTTGTCATTATGAGATAATTTTTAATTTTTTGTTTGTATTTATACACGTTTTCTCTTAGTTTAGATTTTTAGTCTTTGTTTTTATTTTATTTGTATTAAGTGCAGCTCTAGTTAAAAAACATAGTAAGTTGAGCTTTGGTGATGTAAAATGAGAGTGAAACTCTCTATTATGCATGTATAGTTAAACGTGAAATGTTTGAAACACCCCGCAAATAACTTCTCTGTTTTGTCTTAGTTGAGGCTACAAAAGTTATTTAACAGTGCACTAAAAATGTGAAATCACCAGGACATCCCTATTGAAAATTCTTGGTTTTGTCTTATGACGCAACATAAATACGGAACGGAATACGACCAACATCAATACTCCGTAAATAATTTTCAATAAGATTAAATATCAAAAAACTTCAAAATTTATTCAATAAAAATCAATGTTTGTCGGCCATTATTTTGGGAAGATCAATCACATAGGCATTATCATTGATCTTATTCAAAACCTGATAGAGACCATATTTCTTGGGCTTCAGCTTTTTTTAAGTCTCTGCAGGAAACCTTTATTTGCGCAAGAAAACCATCACTGAATCACCCTCTTCAAACACCTTGCGACGTTGATGCTTATCCGCCGCAGCCTTATACTTTGTATTTGTTGCTTCCAACCACTGCCTCACCTCCTCCTGCATGGCATAGTCTTGTGTAGCCATGTTCTTTGCAGCAATACTAAATCCTGAACCTCCCTTAGGTAGACGAACTAAGTCCACTGTGTGCCTCGGTGGTGTTACATATATCATCGCAAAACAAGTCTTTCCCGTTGCAATATGAAGGATACTATAATAAGTAAACTCAACCTGTGGTAACGCATGATCCCACTGCTTCGGTTTATACCTACAAATTCTATGAACCATATTTCCCAAAGTACTATTTGTCACCTCTATCTGCCCATTAGTTTGCGGGTGCGCGATCGTGCTTCGATTCAATGATGTCTGAAACATCTTCCACAAAGTCACCCAAAAATGGCTAAGGAATTTTGTGTTGTGATCGGAAGTAATTGACTGTGGTATGCCATGAAGTTAGACCACTTCCCTGAAAAATAATCTGGCTATGTGCGACGCGTCTCATGTCTTTTGGCAGGGTATAAAATGAGTCATCTTTGAAAACTTGTCAACCACCACAAAAACAAAATCCACTCCTCGCTGGGTACGAGGTAACCCCAACACAAAATCCATGGACAAATCTTCCTAAATATCATTAGGAATAGGTAAAGGTGTATAAAGACCAATATTTTGCGGTTGACCTTTAGATACCTGACATATATAGCATCTATGAACAAAATTGCCGACGTTTCTCTTCAGTTGCAACTAGAAATATCGCTCCTCTAAACTAGCAACTGTTTTGTCTCTGCCCAAGTGTCCACTCAATCCACCCCTATAAAGGTCACATATCAATTTCTCTCATAGTGACATTCGGGGTATACACAAACTTGTGTCAGATAGCAAAATGGAACTTTTGAAGGAAAGTTGCCCATTTGACATGTATGTTATCCAAGTGCTTCTGGCTATGGATAAATTTTAGAGCTTGGTGATCAGTGTACAAAACAAACTCCTGTTGCTCTAGATAGTGCTCCCAAAGCTTCAAAGCTTGGACCACCACATAAAACTCTTAGTTATAAGTATTCCACTTCTGACAAGCCTCTCTCAACTTCTCACTAAAAGAAGGCTACTGGTCATTTCTCCTGGGATAGCAAGCCCCAATTCCATGCCACTCGCGTCACATTCAACTTCGAAGATCTTCTCAAAACTAGGAAGGGCCAATACTGGCACGGTGCATAGCTTCTCTTTTCTCACCGCAAAACTCGTTTCTGCCTCTTCTCCCCACATAAATTTGCCCTTCTTCATGCACTCGGTTATGGGTTCCATGACAATACTGAAATCATGAATAAATCAGTGGTAGAAAGTCGCTAATCCGTGGAAGCTCTGAAACTCACTCACTGTCTTCGGTGCAGGCCATTCTCTTATTGCGCGGACCTTCTCTTCATCCACATGAATCCCTTCTAAACTCACCACATAACCAAACAACAAGCTATCTATCCATCATAAAGCTGCACTTTTTCAGATTAAGGAACAACTGGTTTTCTAGTAGTACTGACATCACTTCCTTCAACTACTCCACATGCTCATCCTCGGTTTTACTACAAATAAGAATATCGTCAAAATAAGCAAAGCCAAACTTCCCCACAAAAGGTCTCAAAACCTTGTTCATTACGCGTATAAATGTGCTGGGCGAGTATGACAACCCAAATGACATAAATAACCACTCAAATAACCCATCCTTGCTCTTGAAAGCTGTCTTCCATTCGTTCCCTAGTTTGACCCAAATTTAGTGATACTCGCTGCGGAGATCAATTTTCGAAAACAACTTTGAACCCTCACGGTGCAATATGAATGGAAGATATTATTCCGCTGCCTTACATCCTCTTGCCTTAGAGTGTATAGTATGCATTGCACTACAAAATTCAATCGTTCCCCATATTCTTCAACGAACTCTATCCCCTCGTAACAGTCATCTTCTCTCGCGTCATCTTTAGCAATGCCTGGACCCTCTTCTTGCCCCTCGATCCAGTTGACAAGCCCTTGATCTGGGCAAGCATTAGACAGATGCCCAGGTTTTTGACAGCGATAATAGGCCCCAGGTGCAGGTTTGTCATATGGGTTGGAGTTCAAATTCGTGTTCTGATTCTGATTTGTGTTCCGTGACATATTTCTATTGACTCGGGCTGCTGGGTTGTTGCTACTGCTACCCCTTCTTTGCTCTAACTCAAATCGCCTGTTTGGCTGTTGCTGCCACCCTTGTCTCTATTATTGAATGATGGTTCTAGATTGTTTCGATGAAATCTCGATAATCCTCCCTTTCGCTCCATCAGTTCATCCTTCAACGCAAGGTTGTGAGTCTCCTCCACAGTCCACACCACCTGCAGGCCGATTTTGTCACGCAACGACAACTTCAACCCATTCTGTACTTGGATACACGCTGCCCCTCTATCTCATTCAGATTATTTTGCTCCAAGAGTCTAGAGAACTCCGCGGTATAATCAAACACAAATCTGGATCCCCGCGAGCAATCTTAAAGTGACTAAAATAAATATTGCTCATAATCTAGGGGTAAAAACCTCCTTATCATTAGTTGCTTCATCCTATGACATATCCTTACAAGTGTCTTTCCTTGTCGTTACCGATTTTCTGCAATTGATCCCACCAAACCACAACCCCTCTTTTTAATCTGAATGCTACAAACTTCACCATCTTCTCTTCTAGCATTTCCATCATCTCAAAGAACTACTCCACCTTGATATACCAATTAAGACAATATTCAATTCACAGATTCCCATTGAAACTGGGCAGATCTGCTTTCAGCCTATAACCATCTTGTTCTGTTGAACGTCTCGCAAGCGGGGGTAAGCCGTACCCCATAGCATCCTCTTCACTTGACTCATCCTCGCTTTCAAGTTGAATGCAGGGTGCAGGGTTGCGCCTTCTATCAATAGGTTGTCCTTGGGCAATTCTTTCGGAGCGAGGTTGTCCTTGGGCAATTCTTTCGGAGCGAGCCCTATCAGCTGGTGGCCTATTATTGGTGTTTAGCTTGATCCCGACAACAAGCATTTCGCGAATTTGCGCAACTTGTTACTGTGTCTTCTCCACTACCGTCCTCAAGGCCTCTACTCCATGGTCTCCGCCAATGGAATTTTCATCTCCTGCTTCGTTATTCTCCATCGAGTTCGTCAAATCAATGCTCTAATACAAATTGACATAGCAAAAATACAAAAAGGAATAAGACCAATGTCAATACTCTGTAAATAATTCTCAACATGATTAAATCTAAAAAAACTTCAAAATTTATTCAATAAAAATCAATGGTTGCCGACCAGGGGCTCTTACAATAGTACTTAAAGTAAAAACCCTAAATTACGCCATGATAGATAAGGAAACGACATAAAACATTAAATTTTCCATATGGAAAATTTGAGATAAATACAAAATGTGAAAGGCCTATAATTTTTGACTGAGTAACAATTGATGAAAATCAATTTGGACTCTAGAATCAAAAGTTATGGCTAAAACAAAACTTTCCTAAAATAGCAAAAATGACGATTTTGAGGTTGAAATGATAAAATTTGGCCAAAAACTGGTGGACATTAGGGGTCATGCCCCTGACTTCTTCCGCAAACGACGAAACGCATTGACTGGGTAAGTTTCACGTAATTTCGACATCACTAACCCAGCTACCGAAATTCAGTTGCCTTTGAATTTTGGGTGATCCCTCTTGAGCATGTATGCTTCCGCAACCTGTTCTACATCATCTTATTTAAGGCTATTATGACTATTTACTATGCACAAAAATGATTTTTTTTTAAATACCCTTGATACCATGAATTTATTTTAAATGCATTTTACATAATAAAATGAATATATAAGAAACTATAATACATGTTTTGATGTTTGTGTGAGTTTAGAAATTGATGGTGCGCCCAAAGACATGCCCAAAATAATGAGACAGAAAATATAATTAAAAATTAGTAAATTACCAATACACCCCTATAGTCAACTCTTGGATTTTATCTTATAAGGGGGTATATACGTACTTTTGCAACTCATGGTGTGTGTCAGCTGACCTGGACACTCTGATTATAAAAAAAGGTTTGGGGATTAGTTTTGGTACGCGTAAGCTGACCTGAACATCCTGGTTATAAAGCAAAATATTTGGTTCGGGGATTAGTCGTATTGCACTTAAGTTGGCCCGGAGACCTCAGTTATAAAAAATATACCAATACACTCCTATAACCATCGGTGAGCACAAACTAACCTGGACAACCCAGTTATAAAAAAAAATTGGTTTAGGGATTAGTCGTGATGCGATTAAGTTGAACTGAAGACTCTGGTTATAAAAAACAATGTATAAGTGAAAAATGGAACAAAAAAACTTAAGTGAATAACATGTATAAGTGAAAAAAAAAAAGGATAAGTAGGAAAACACTATAGCAATCTATAAAATTAGTAGGAAAGCATTTAAAATGATATGGAAATCCTGGTTATAAAAAAATATATAAGTGGAAAAAAGGTATTTGAAAAAATAGGAAAAGACCATTGGTACGTCTAGTCAAAAGTATGAGAGAAATGAGTTGTGAACCGTTTTTGGGGGAGCATGATGCAGAAATAGCTGGGAGATGGATTCGGAAGGTAGAAAAGACCATGACCCAAATAAACATACCGGAAGGTTTGAAGGTAAACTATGCAACTCAACTACTGTCTGATAGGGCCATGACATGGTGGGAAACGGTTTAGATGAGGCATGCGACTGAGACGCTAGTATGGAGTGACTTCAGGACAGGGTTTGAAAATAAGTTTTATTCCAGATACCATCATAAGGTGAAAGAACAAGAGTTCTTGGCTTTAAAGCAAGGGGACATGTCGGTGTTGGAGTATGAACGGAGATTTCATGATCTAGGATTGTTCGCTCCACATTATGTACCGACAGAAGAGCATATGATTGAGAAGTTGAGAGATGGTTTGCAACAGGATTTGAGACAAGGATTAATTGCGCTACGGTTTAAAACAGTGAGAGGATTAATCGAAGGTGCTCAAGCTTTGGAGGCTTGCATTAGTGAAAGCCATGGGGGGCATCAGAGTATAGGCAAAAAGAGAGGAGATTTTTTCAGCAGTAGACCACCATTTCCTAAAAAAGGGAAGAGCGGAGGGCATGAACAGTACAGGAAAAAGGGGAGATTGATGTTATCGTCTCACCAACAGTCAAGTGGGAGAGTGATGATGGGACAATCCTATTCAAAGGATAACACTTCAACAGGAACGGGTGACCGTAAGGGGTTGAATTATCCTTTTTGTATAAAGTGTGGACAAAAACATCCTGGGGACGGCTCAGTTTCTCCCGGGCGATGTTTTGTGTGCAGAGGAGAAGGGCATAGGTGGAGGAATTGCCAGTATTTGAGTCAGGGGTGTCATTACTGTGGTGAAAGAGGACATTTCAAGAGGGACTGCCCAAAAAGGAACACCGAACAAGTAAAAAGCTATAGACAGTCTGGTCAAAGCTCCTAACAGTCAATCACTGTGAACAACCTAGTGAGATCTTCTCAATCAGGAGCAAACCCTAGTCGAGCAAGGCCGAGAGCACAGAACGATAAGACCCCGGGAAGGGTCTTTCATCTGACACAGGAGGAGGTCAGGGCTGCATCAAATGTGGTGGCAGGTACACTACGATTGAATGATTTTGATGTGAATTTGTTATTTGATCCTGGTGCCATACACTCTTTCATTGATAAAAAAATTGTTACTAAATTGGGAAAGGAAGTAAAAATAGTAGAGAGGGGATTTTTAATTAAGACTCCAATGGGAAATATGGTTGAAACTGATATTGTGTATGTGAATGTGGGGATTAGTCTGTCTGGGTGCGAAACAGAAGTAGACTTGATTCCCTTGGAGCTGCATGACTTTGACTTAATTCTGGGCATGAATTTGTTGAATAAATACAAGGCTCTAATAGACTGTTATGCTAAAACTGTTACTTTCCAAACCCCAAAAGGAGAGAGAAAAGTTTTTGAAGGAGAGAGAATGTTCAAACCGGCTGCCTTAATATCAATGGTAACAGGTCAAAAACTTTTAAGAAAGGAGTGTGTGGGATACCTCGCATATATCTTAAACTCCAATGATGAAGGCCCACGATTGAAGGATATTGCTATGGTGAGGGAATTCCCGGATGTGTTTCCTGAGGAATTACCAGGACTACCCCAGAGCGGGAGGTAGAGGTGTCCATAGACACTTTCCCTAGAGTCCTACCCATATCATAACAACCTTACCGGATGACCCCAACAGAACTGAACGAGTTAAAGACTCAACTACAAGAATTGTTAGACAAAAGGTTTATACGACCCAGTAATTCTCCTTGGGGAGTGCCGGTCCTATTTATGAGAAAGAAAGATGGAACCCATAGACTCTGTATTGATTATCGACAGTTGAACTGAATAACAACAAAGAACAAATATCCGTTACCTCGGATAGATGATTTGTTTGATCAATTAAAATGAGCAAGGGTATTTTCAAAAATAGATTTGAGATGAGGGTACTATCAAATGAAGATAAAAGAGACAAATGTAGCAAAGACTGCATTTAAAACTCGTTATGGACACTATGAATTTTTGGTGTTACCGTTCGGTTTGACGAACGCTCCAGCCCTCTTCATGGATTTGATGAATCGATTTTCCAACCCTAACTTGATAAGTTTGTGGTAGTATTCATTGATGACATACTGGTATACTCAAAGTCTTTCGAGGAGCACGAAGTGCACTTGAGGCAAATCTTGCAAACCTTGAGAGAGCATCAATTATATGCAAAACTGATTAAATATGAGTTTTGGCTGAAGGAAGTGACATTTCTAGGACATGTCATTTAGGCAAAAAGTATTTTTGTAGACCCCCGAAAAGTTGAAGCAGTCTTAAAAATGGGAGAGGCCGACTTTAGTCACTGAAATATGTAGCTTTTTGGGACTTGCAGGATATTATTGGAGGTTTATTGAAGGTTTTTCCTTGATTGCAACACCTTTGACTCAGCTTACTCGAAAAAATAAGAAATGGGTGTGGTCAGAGGAGTGTGAAAGGAGCTTCCAAGAATTGAAAAGAAGACTCATCACCGCTCCGGTGCTAACCCTTGCTTCGGGAACAGAAGGTTTTGTGGTTTATAGTGATGCTTCGGGGAAAGGTTTGGGGTGTGTCCTGATGCAACATGGGAAATCTCCTATGCATCAAGACAGTTAAAAACTCATGAGGTAAATTACCCGGTGCACGACCTGGAGTTGGCTGTTGTAGTGTTTGCTTTAAGAATATGGAGACATTATTTGTATGGATCTCGAACTCAAATTTTTACTGATCATAAGAACCTGAAGTAACCTGATGTCATAAAAAGAGGCAATCAAACGGATGGTTCTACAAGAAGCACATGAGTCCAAGTTCTCCATACATCCTGGCAGTACTAAGATATATCGAAACCTGAAACTCTTCTATTGGTGGCCGAACATGAAAAGAGAAATTGCGGAGTATGTGTCAAAGTGTGGGATATGTCAACAGGTCAAGGTTTAACACCAAAGGCCCACGGGACCACTACAACCATTACAAATTCAAGAGTGGAAATGGGAGATGATAACTGTCGCACCCCAAAAATGGCTGACGAGCGGCGTCGTGGCGACTGGTCCCCATGAGCGGGGAAGATTAAATGTCGGGGGGATTATTTATTTTTTTTGTAACAAAGGGAGTCGCCACCTAGTATTATGGTTACTAGGAAACCTATGACTGGTCTTTCAGAGATTCTAAGGTAAGGGACTGATTGCGTAAAGGGAAGGTTTTAACACCCCTAGTACGCCCTACCTAAGGTAAGCTGCTTGGTGTTTTTGTTTGTCTAATAATTGCTAAAATATTTAAAAAAAATATTTACATGTTGCCGATATATCATTTACGCCGAATATTTTGGATAGAATTTATCCAAACTCCGAAAACAATAATATGAATCACCGAAAAGTTTTTTTATATTTTTTTGAATATTGGCCAATACCCTTTGGATTTTACAAACATGTTGTAAAATCTCAAAATGCAAGAAATGATCTTTCCTTTGCAAAAATCCATGCTAAAATTCATTTTTCTTCAAAACCCAAGATAGTATATATTTTTCAAAAGAAAATATTTTTTAAAATATGCTAGTGTATTGGCCTTATGCAAAAAAAATAACACATTTTTTTAGATTTTTTGTATAAAAAACAAAAATATTTTTTTATATTATTTTTTTTTTTTTTTTTTTTTATATATTATTATATTATTATATTATTATTTTATTATATTATTATTATAATATTATATATTATAATTATATATATTATTTTTCAGGTGGATCTGGTCGCCAATACCACTTTTCACATCTGGTCGCCAATTCGACCTTATAGTGAGTCCGGCCGTGACCCGGATATCTCGGTCCGGGCCGTGGCCTGCATATCTTAGGGTCCGGGTCGGACACAAAGCCCGACCCGACCCGGTTACTTTACGCAAACAGTAACCGGGATTTTGCAAAATGAAGAAGATAAACAGTAGAAAATGGTGATTTTCTGAGTGCAACGAATGAGAATTCTGTTAATACCTTCGTGTAGAGGACGTCGAGGTGGTTCTTTTGGTCGTGACGATATCGAGAATGGTGGTCTGAGCTCGCCGGAAAAGGCGATGGAAGTTGCCGGAGCGGCTGCTGCGAAGGTACTGTTGCTGCTGCTGGTTCGCCGGAGACGAGGGCTGATCTGCTGGGGGTCTTGGGAAGCTAATGATGGTGAAAGGTGGTGGTTTTAGGTGGCCCGAGGTGCTGGTTTAAACGGCCCCGAAATGCAGAGAGAGAGGAAGAAGCTTCAGTTTTTTTTAGAGAGAGAGAGAAACAGATGCTGAGAGATGGAGGGAGACAGGGTGGTTCTGAGCTGGTGTTGCAAAAAACGAGAAGAGGGTGTTCGACGCTGTTTCTTTTTCTTGCCGAGAGGGAGATGGAGATGAACCAGCTGCTCTAGTTTCGGTCGGAGAGGGAGAGAGCAGACCGAGCCGAACAAGAGGGAGAGACAGCAGTGGTCGAGAGCGTGAAGGAGAGGAGGTTATGTGGTTCTTGTGAGGCTGAGAGGGAAAGCTTGCCGAGAGCGAGAGGGAGAAGTCCTTGGTTTCAATCCGAGAGGGAGATGACCGAGTGGAAGACCAGTGAAAAATCCAGACGTGTACCAGAATTCCAAGCCTTTTTTACGTGAAATCCCTTCTTGGTTTACTCAGTTTTTTTTGTTGTTTTTGCTTATTTTCTTCCCTCTATTTTTCGTCCCCTGTTCTTCTGTTTTTTTTTCAAAATGGCTCCTACAGAGCCGAGCCCTCAAGAATTCCCCGCAAGGTCGTCTACCAAAAGAAAGAAAAATCCCAGCCTCCCTCCCCCTCTTTTTTTGGTTTCTTTTTCTTTATATGGCGACAGGTTCCCAAAACGAAATCAGGTGTCTGGCTCAAGGTATTTTCGAAACATGAGTTTCGGGTGGCTCCATGAAAATGAGGATGGGTAGCTCAATGTACATGCTTTGTCTGAACAAAGTGGGGGTTTCGGGTGGCTCAAGGTTATTATTTTATTTTTATTTTTATTATTTTTTTTTTAATTTTATTATTATTTTATATTATATATATATATATATTTATTATTTATTATTTTATTATTATTATTATTATTTTATTATATATTTTTTTTTATTTATAAAATACAGTTTGATCCCTCTATTTGTTACCCCTCCAATTGCACCCTTAATTGAACTTAAATTTATGATCTTGTGCAATTATGCCCTTGTGAAAAATTCAAAATTAACTTTAAACCTTGCGCACCTTTTACTTTGGTCCTTGATTTTTATCTGTGCAATATGGTCACCCACTCGACCATAAAACTCTTAATTTGTTCAATTAGGTCCCCGATTTTGCTTAATTGGCTTGAAAAAATTCAAATTGATCAACGAAAATTCAAATATCATGAATTGAACCCGAATTAATCACTTGATTTCTTATTGACTAAGCCTTTAATAAAATTAATTTGATCCATTTAAAGTATACTTAAGTCGTCAAGCTTAATTAAACCCTTCAATCGGACCTAAATTAATTCCTCGAATATAATTACGCTTTTATATTAACCAACGACTTATCAAATCGGTCCATAAAAATATAATTATATTTTATGACTTAATTTATACGCGATTTATCTCATAATGAATTACTTTAGCTTTGGATCCGCGTTTTTTCATTTCAGGCACAAAAGGGTACAATCGATTTTTCAAAAATATTCAAACTTTTAACTCGATTTTTCTACCGACACCATCCCCATTTTATTTTATTTTTTGTTATTTTCTGATAGGTTTGGGGCATGACCCAAAATTGGGTTACAACAGTTGCCCCCTTCTTTACAATGCTTACGACTAAAGTCTTTGTAAAAGACTTTAGCTTAGTAAGTGTTGTAAAGAAAAAATGGAGCTTGTCTTATTGCGACGCATGGCTTACCAGTTAAGAGAGTCTCGATAGTGACGGATGACTTACCCGGGTCTCATTATGACGGGTGACCTGCCCGAGTTAGTAAAGAAAGAGGTCTCATTTTTCTGGGTGACCGACCCTAGTTAGAAAAGTCTCATTTTCTTGGTGACCGTCCCGAGTTAGTAAGGCCTCATTTTTCTGGGTGACCGACCCTAGTTAGTAAGGTCTCATTTTTCTGGGTGACCGACCCGAGTTAGTAGAGTCTTGATAGTGACGGATGACTTACCCGGGTCTGATTATGACGGGTGACCTGCCCGAGTTAGAGTCTCGATAGTGACGGATGACTTACCCGGGTCTGATTATGACGGGTGACCTGCCCGAGTTAGAGTCTCGATAGTGACGGATGACTTACCCGGTCCGATTATGACGGTGACTCGCCCGAATTAAAAGAGTCTCGATAGTGACGGATGACTTACCCGGATCTGATTATGACGGGTGACCTGCCCGAATTAGTAAAGTCTCGATAGTGACGGATGACTTACCCGGTCCGATTATGACGGGTGACTCGCCTGAGTTAGAGTCTCGATAGTGACGGATGACTTACCCGGGTCTGATTATGACGGGTGACCTGCCCGAGTTAGTAAAGTCTCGATAGTGACGGATGACTTACCCGGGTCTGATTATGACGGGTGACCTGCCCGAGTTAGTAAAGTCTCGATAGTGACGGATGACTTACCCGGGTCTGATTATGACGGGTGACCTGCCCGAGTTAGTAAAGGAAAGAGGTCTCATTTTTCTGGGTGACTGACCCTAATTAGAAAGGTCTCATTTTTCCGGGTGACCGACCCGGATATCATGGTCTCATTTTTATGGGTGACCGACCCAGCTAGCATGGTCTCATTTTTATGGGTGGCCGACCCGGCTAGCATGGTCTCATTTTTATGGGTGGCCGACCCGGCTAGCATGGTCTCATTTTTATGGGTGACCGACCCGGCTAAAAAACGAAACAACATCGATTCTCAATTCATCCTCCGTGGTTTGTCGACCTGAGATTTTGTTTCTTCATATCTTTCATGACTCGAAATTACATCATCTTTCACCATCGATTTCCTGTCAGGTTAGTTTTATGACAATAATATGCATGTTTTGTTACCTCTTTAGAAACATAGGTCCCCCCCTTCTTTGTGGTAGTCTTCCTTCATAGGATGTGTTTCCCATGCCATATCTTTACGCTTGGCGATGAGACTTTTTGTTCCACATAGGACCCTTTCTAGCTCCATTGTAGTTAAACGATATATACTTGAAAGAATTTCAAAACATGGTTTTATTTGCAAATTGACACTTTTAAAACAAATAGCTATTTTATAATCTTGCCCCCAGCGTGGGGCACAAAATAGATCAAAATACAAATTGACACTTTTTTAAAAGCAGATTGCTATTTTATAATTTTGCCCCCAGCGTGGTGCACAAAAATAGATCAAAAATAAATGATAGAACGTAAATAAATATTATAAGATCATGTGCTTTGGAAAAGATTTCTTGCAAGAATTCCTGGCCGAATTTTATCTATTGAGGAAGGTTACAACATATTAGGCATAATATTTCTTTACAGAGTCAGAATTCACAGGCTTAGCTAGATCTTCTCCATCCATGCTAGATAATAGCAAAGCTCCCCCTGAGAATGACTTCTTCACCACATATGGGCCTTCATAGTTTGGGGCCCATTTACTCTGATCTTGCCCTGGTACAAACAATATCTTCTTTAACACCAAGTCGCCTTCTTGGAATTTTCGAGGTCGGACTTTCTTATCATATGCTTTGGCCATCCTTCTTTGGTATAATTGATGATGACAGATTGCGGCTAACCTCTTTTCACTGATCAAATTCAATTGCTCATATCTGACCTTTGCCCATTCTGCTTCATCTAGTGCGGAGTCTATCAAGACTCTTAGTGATGGGATTTCTACCTCTAAAGGCATTACTGCCTCCATCCCATACACCAACATGTACGGAGTGGCTCCTGTTGAGGTCCGAACTGCAGTACGGTATGCATGAAGAGCAAATGGCAACATTTCATGCCAATCCTTATAGGTGACTACCATCTTCGAACAATCTTCTTGACGTTCTTGTTAGCGACTTCTACAGACACCATTCATCTTGGGCCTGTAAGGAGAGGAATTTGAATGTTTGATCTTCCATTTAGCACATGAGTTACATTATCAACTTCCCATTGAAGTTTTGAGCATTATCAGTTATAATCTTTTCTGGTGGCCCGTATCGACATATCAGATCCCTCTCAATGAACTTCTTTACCACCTTTTGTGTTACATGAGCAAATGACCCGGCCTCTACCCATTTTGTGAAGTAGTCAATTGCCACGAGAATGAACCTGTGACCATTGCTGGCTTTTGGGTTGATAGGTCCAATTACATCGATCCCCCACATCGCAAAAGGCCATGGAGATAACAAATTAAATAGAGGTATTGGAGGGGCAATCATTTTGTCCCCGTAGATCTGACACTTGTGACATTTGCGGACATAGTCAATGCAATCCTTCTCTAATGTCATCCAAAAGTAATCAGCTCTTTGTATTTTTCTTGCCATCATATGTCCACTAGCATGGGTCGAGCAGATCCCTTCATGCACTTCTCGCAATGCGTTTCTAGCTTCAACCCCATCTAGGCATCTCAGCAAAGTCCCATCAGATGACCTCTTATATAAAACTTCTCCATCAAGGTAAAAATCCATTGCCAGTGTTCTCAAGGTCTTCTTTTCGATGTTGGATGCCCCCAGGGGATAAGTCTGTTTTTGGATGAAGTTCTTGATATCATAGTACCAAGGGTTTCCATCTATTTCTTCTTCAACTGAGCAACAATGCGACGGGTTATTTCTGATGTCGATATGTATCGGCTGTAAGCTTTGCCCAAAGTCTATTCTAGCCATAGAAGCTAGAGTGGCCAAAGCATCTGCAAACTGATTTCCTTCCCTTCCTAGATGCGTGAACTCTATTTCCTCAAACGATTCAGCCAACTTAGATAGGTACTCTTGGTAGGGTATTAACTTTTCTTCTTTGGTTTGCCATTCTCCTTTTACCTGACAAATAATTAGCATCGAATCTCCATATACATCTATCTTCTTTACACCTAACTCCAATGCAGTCTCCAAACCAAGAATACAAGCCTCATACTCAGCTGTGTTATTAGTGCACCCGAATTGTAGTTTCGTTGACACTGGGTATTGTTTCTTGTCAGGCGATATTATCACTGCCCCCGCTCCATTACCATATATGTTCACAGCACCATCAAAGTACATAGTCCACCATCCGGGTTTTCCTTCCTCTACTGAAAACACATCATCATCAGGGAAATCAAAGTCTAACGGCTCATAATCCTCCATAGCATAGTCTGCCAAGTGATCAGCGATGACACTCCCTTTTATCGCTTTCCTTGTCATGTACACTATATCATACTCGGATAGCAGAACTTGCCACCTAGCGATTCGGCTGGATAAATAGGGTTTTTCACAGATGTACTTCAACGGGTCTAATTTAGAAATTAACCATGTGGTATGATACAACATATACTGTCGCAACCTTTTTGCAGCCCATGCTAATGCACAACACAACTTCTCAATCATAGTATATCTAGACTCACACTCCATGAATTTCTTGCTTAAATAGTAAATGGCCTTTTCCTTCTTTCCCAATTCATCCTGTTGCCCAAGCACACATCCCATCGCTGTTTCAGTCACTGTTAAGTATAAAATCAATGGCCTTTTTGGTACAGGGGGAACCAGTAGAGGTGGTTTAAGCAAGTACTGCTTGATTTTCTCGAAAGATTCTTCACATTCTGCGTTCCAAATGCCAGGATTCTTCTTTCTCAACAAACGGAAAATGGGATCGCAGGTTGTGGTTAATTGGGATATGAATCGAGCAATGTAATTTAACCTTCCCAAAAATCCCCTTACTTCCTTCTCAGTCTTTGGAGCTGGCATATCCTGAATAGCCTTTACTTTTTCCGGATCTACTTCTATTCCTTTGTCACTCACCACAAATCCTAGCAACTTCCTAGACTTCACCCCAAATGAACACTTTGCAGGGTTAAGCCTCAATTTATATTTCCTCAACCTTTCAAATAATTTCTTCAATATTTGGACATGATTCTCTCCTTTTCCTGATTTAGCGATCATGTCATCCACGTATACTTCAATCTCCTTGTGCATCATGTCGTGAAATAAAGTCACCATAGCCCTTTGATAAGTGGCACCAACATTCTTTAACCCAAATGGCATGACTTTATAGCAGAAAGTTCCCCATGGTGTAACAAACGTCGTCTTCTCCTTATCTTCCGGCGCCATTTTTATCTGATTATAACCTGAGAAACCATTCATAAAGGAATACACGGAGCTACGAGCTGCATTATCAACTAACATGTCTATATGTGGTAAAGGAAAATTATCTTTAGGGCTAGCCCGATTTAAATCCCTAAAGTCCACACAGACTCGAATCTTGCCCTCCTTTTTGGGTACCACTACTATGTTGGACACCCATTGTGGATATTTGACCACCTCTAAGAAACCAGCATTCCATTGCTTTTCAATCTCCACCTTTACTTTGATCAAAACTTCTGGGTGAGTTCTTCTTAGCTTTTGCTTAATCGGTCTGCATCCCTCCTCCGATGGTAACCTATGGACTACAATATTTGTATCTAGACCGGGCATATCCTCATAAGACCAAGCAAAAACATCTGTATAATCTCGAAGCAGTGCAATCAAGTCTTCTCTTTCCTTTTGCGTGATCAAAGTTCCTACCTTGAGTTCTCTTTGGCTTTCTTCAGTACCCACATTTATGGTTTCAAGTTCCTCTTTAGCGGGTTTCCAAACTTGTTCGTGTTGCTCTAATAATTTTGTGAATTCTTTAATACTATTTTCATCACCATCTTCCTCTTCTACAGCTATTATGTGCTCTTTATAATTCGGCCATTCATTCTCAGTGCAAAGTGCAAGTGGTGTTGTGGAAGTTCCGCTTTCAGGGTTCCTGAAAGCGGAAAATGGGTGTAAATGCACAAAAATAAAAAATAAGCAGAGAGATGAACAAAAATGCATAATAAAAATTTAGTTCACGACAAATCAAGATAAAATCCGATTGGCCTGTTAGGCCTTAAAACAAACCAACAAAAAACAAATATAGAAAACATTGTTCATTACATTTTGAAAACCAATGGAGCTTCTTGGGTTTCCCAATTCTGGAACTTCTCTCCTTTAGCTAATTTCCGAATGCATGCATGGGCAGTGGCTTCTTCTACAGCATAGATGGTCAACTGTGGTAACTCTTCACCCCTTTTCCCTGACTGAGTATCCTTGACAAATCCCTGGACTTCTTCCTTCTCCACAATATTTATGCTCATAGATGACATCTTCTGAAGAAAGCTCTTGTGCCCTGGATCAGGTTGTATAGCATATGCTGCCTTTGGGAATGATACTTTGATTGGCGGAATGACTAGATCTTCTTCTTCAGGCTTCCTTCCCTTGATCCTCGCCATTCTTTTCTCCCTTCTTGCCGTGGCAGCCCGCTGGTAATCCTTTCTTTTAGGTTTATATCCCAGCCCAAACCTTTGTTCTGCAGCCTTCAGCTTCGTTACCCCAATCCATTCAAATTTCTTTTTTGTTGTTCTCAAAGTCTCCATTCCTGCTACCTCTCCACTACTTTCCATATTCTCTATTCTCAGCTCCCCCAAAGTCAACATCCTTACGACCTTTTGATGGAAATCGGTACACTCATCTATGTGATGCCCTTGTTCATTATGGAATGGGCAAAAGTCATTTTCACCAATGTCATGCTTAGTTGATCCCCTCAAACGTCCAGATTGCACCAACATGTCGTATAATCTGGTCATGGTCACTTTTAGAGCCATTTCCTTGATATCCACTTCCACTGCATTTACCCTACTACTTCCTGCTGCATGCTTGGGCAAGGGGTTCAGACTTACGTTGGGTGGATCCTCAATTGTGATCCATCCGATCTTGATCAATTGCAATACCTTCCTCTTAAAAGCTATGCAGGTCTCGATGTTATGGCCGACGTTACCAGCATGGTACTCGCAAGTCAAATTTGGGTTGTACTAGGCAAGGAAAGGTGGGCGTGCTGGTGGTACTGGTAAGTGATTGTGCATCAAAAGTATTGTTAAATCTCTTATTTTACATATGTATTTATTAGTTTTATTTGGGATTTTATAATAATTGATGTGCTTTTTAGTAAAATTCTCTTAATGTTTCGACAAGTTTCTTTTGAGCTTAAATGAATTATTTCAGGAAATTTAAATGTCGAAATTTGGAAGAAAGAATTGGAGGAGAAATCTATGGAAAACTAGAGGAAAGATTGTTACTTTATCTTGGGTCAAAAAGAAGAAAGATTCAGCTAAAAATGAGGAAGAAAATCGGACACAAAAATCTTCTACAAGTTGCCGAAATAATAAGTTTTTCAGAACACCTTTCGGAGTTTCAGTCATAACTTTTGACTCCGAGATCCAAATTGTATGGTTGTTGATGTTCTGGAAAGCTAACAGAAAGGCCTACAACTATGTGTCTAATAGCTGTCTCCAGAAAACGCTTCTAATGTGGGGTAAAGTGCAGTACAAAGTTGGCATCAAATCAGGCACAAGAATATGCTCCAAGTTGCCAACATAATGAGTTTTCCAGAACACCTTTTGGCGTGTCGGTCATATCTTTTGACTCAGAGATCCAAATTATATGGGTTTTAATGTTCTGGAAAGCTAACAGAAAGGGCTATAAATATGTGTCTAATAGCCTTCTCCACAAAACGCTCAGAAATAGGGTTAAATTGCAGTCCAAGTTAGCTTCAAATCTGTCTTGCAATATTTTCCGAGATTGTGTTTTGTTCTTCTTGTTTTAGATTTCAGTTTTATTTTAGTTGTAAAACTTATTATTCCAATTTGATTCAGGTTATTTCATGTTTATTAAAGTGTTTTTATATATAATTATGGTTGGCTAATCTCTTTCTTGGATCCAAATCAAGGATGATGGTGATTGAGGTGAGTTCTTTAAGATATGAATGAATCTTAATGTCTATCTTCACTTTTTCTTCATGAATGTTTTGTTATTGCAAAGAAATTTTAGAAATCATCTAAGTAATGTTATAATCTTGAATTTTTATGAACAAAACTTAGTTTTGGTATAGAGATTGCTTGATTCAATGTCTTACTTAATATGAAAACACTAGTTTATTCTTAAGCAATAATCATCTTCATGTTTTAGATCTTCATTGTAATATCTTCCGACCTAATATCACCATCGTTGATATTAGGTTGAGTTATCTTATATATGTTGAAGGATTCACCAATACATCACCATCAAAATTGATTTGGAACCAAGACTTACCTTTTCTTATCATTTAAATCTAATTACTCTCTTTTATCTTAGAAAACAAATTCATTCATCATTCTCCTAAAATATTTTTGTTGTTACCTAGCTTAATTTATAAATCTAGCTCTCTGTGGATATGACCTCGATCTTACTGAAGTTAATTGCTACATCGCACACTCATGCACTTGTGAGTTAAAACAAGCCGATCATAAATAGCGGTCAAGCAATGAAGGGAGCAATATGTCCAATGCTTAGTAATTGGGCATACAATTCTTTTAAGGTCATGGGCAAAGGTGGCAGTTCTTCATCTTGTGGATAGTTTCTTCTTTGGTAATTTTTTTGATTATGTGTAGGGAATTTTGGGTAAAAAGGTTGGTTTGGAGTGGTGGGTTTGGAAAAGTTGATGTTGGTGGTTTGTGGGGTAGGTGTTTGGTAGCTCTTGTAATTCTTCTCTTTCCCCTTGTACCTTTCTTCCACATTATTCACCTCCACTTCTTTTCTCTTCCCGATGAAACCCCTCTTCTCTATGGGTTCCACAATTCTTCCACTACGGATTCCTTGTTCAATCCTTTCAGCAATCCGTACTGCATCAAAAAAGTGTTGGGCTGAGCTTCCCATCAGGTGCTCATAGTACGGAGCCTTGAATGTGTTGGCAAATAGGGTCACCATTTCAGACTCTATCAATGGAGGTTGCACATTGACAGCTTGGTCCCTCCATCTTTGAGCATAAGTCCTTACAGACTCTTGAGCTCCTTTCTCCATTGTCATCAAGCTTGTCCTATCAGGAGCAATCTCGAGGTTAAACTTATACTGCTTCAAAAAAGCATCTGCTAAATCAGCCCACTTTCGAATCCTGATGTTGTCCAACCTCATGTACCAGCTAAGAGTCGAACCTCGTCAGTCGTCTTGGAAAAAGTAGATTAACAGTTTATCATCATGTATTACCTCCGCCATCTTGTTATAGTAAGAACGAAGATGGGTTTTGGGGCATTCTATTCCAGTATACTTGATGAACTCTAGGACCCTGAACTTCCGTGGTATCACAATGTTTGGTACCAAACACGCTTCAGCTGCCCTGATTGGGTCGGATAGGTCGTTCCCTTCAATTGCTCTTAATCTTTCCTCTAATGCAGACCATTTGTCATATCCAGTGTGCTCAGGAACTCCGGCATTTTGTGGGTCCTCGTCGGTTAAATCTAATGTAATAGGAATCGGGATGGGCCGAGTGGATTCAGGCTGCCTCTTTGGCGACTTAGTTCCCACAATAAGGGGTGCCCCCGGGCTTTGAACTGCTGGAGGTGCTTCATCGATTTGAGCGGATGTGTCTTCTCCATCTCTTGCTCTTAAGGTCTTCTCTAGCAAACTAGTCAAACGTGCTACGTCATTTCGCATAGCTTCAAGATCCCTTTGGTACTGGGATTCTAGTTCTGCCCTGTCGTTTTCCATTCTTCTTCTCAGTCGGGTGTTGTGGACTTTAACAGGGGGACCTATGGTTCGTGGTAGAGCTGTTACATGAATGCATAAGAGAATGTAAAGTGTATGTGGTATAATGACTATGCTCATGTGAAATATATGACGGAGCATATACCCTAACGATAGGTTCTAGTTTTTTTTATGTGAGACGTGGGGTAGGCTTACTATTTGGGCTCTAAAGAGGGTCTCTCGCTGTCCCAGTGATCACCTTCGTGAAGGCAATATGGGGTCTTAGCAGATAATGGGATGGTACGTATACCAATCACTATCATCTAAGCTCTCAGCAAAGAGTTGGGGTTTACACAAACTTAAACCTTGACTCAAGTCATAGGTAAGCTGCTAGTCCCCCACGTAACTTAAAGTTAGTGTGTGCTCTCAAAATAAATAAAAGTGATGCATGACGAGGCATATTATGATGACAAGATGAAAAGATGCATGCTAAAGCTTTTAAACAAATAAACAATTCATAGCAACATGAGAATAAATGAAATAAACACAAATAATTAACAGATCATAAACAAACAAAATTATCAAGCTTAGTCTAAAGTCCCCAGTGGAGTCGCCATTCTGTCGCACCCCAAAAATGGCTGGGAGCGGCGTCGTTGCGACTGGTCCCCATGAGCGGGGAGGATTAACTGTCGGGGGAATTATTTATTTTTTTGTAACAAAGGGAGTCGCCACCTAGTATTATGGTTACTAGGAAACCTATGACTGGTCTTTCAGAGATTCTAGGGTAGGGGACTGGTTGCGTAAAGGGAAGGTTTTAGCACCCCTAGTACGCCCTACCTAAGGTAAGCTGCTTGGTGTTTTTGTTTGTCTAATAATTGCTAAAATATTTTAAAAAAATATTTACATGTTGCCGATATATCATTTACGCCGAATATTTTGGATAGAATTTATCCAAACTCCGAAAACAATAATATGAATCACCGAAAAGTTTTTTTATATTTTTTTGAATATTGGCCAATACCCTTTGGATTTTACAAACATGTTGTAAAATCTCAAAATGCAAGAAATGATTTTTCCTTTGCAAAAATCCATGCTAAAATTCATTTTTCTTCAAAACCCAAGATAGTATATATTTTTCAAAAGAAAATATTTTTTAAAATATGCTAGTGTATTGGCCTTATGCAAGAAAAATAACACATTTTTTTAGATTTTTTGTATAAAAAACAAAAATATTTTTTTTTATATTATTTTTTTTATTTTTTTTATTTTTTATATATTATTATATTATTATTTTATTATATTATTATTATAATATTATATATTATAATTATATATATTATTTTGAGGTGGTGGTGCTAGCCACACTTCACATCTCATTTGCCAGCAGTCTCAGTGGTGCAGCCAGACTTATGTGAGTCAGTGTGGCGATCAACTCAGTCGGCCGTGGCCCGACGATTATCTCGATCCGGGTCGTGGCCAGACAAAATCAGTGCAGTCGTGGCCTGACATCTTAGGGTCCGGGTCGGACACAAAGCCCGACCCGACCCCGTTACTTTACGCAAACAGTAACCGGGATTTTGCAAAAATGAAGAAGATAAACAATAGAAAATGGGGATTTTTCGAGTGCAACGAATGAGAATTCTGTTAATACCTTCGTGTAGAGGACGCAGAGGTGGTTCTTTTGGTCGTGACGATATCGAGAATGGTTGCCTGAGGTCGCCGGAAATGGAGCTGGAAGTCGCCGGAGCTGCTGCTGCGAAGGTACTCATTGTTCGCTCGCTGGTTCGCCGGAGACGAGGGTTGATCTCGTTGGGGTCTTGGGAAGCTAATGATGGTGAAAGGTGGTGCTTTAGGTGGCCCGAGGTGCTTGGTTTAAACGGCCCGAAATGCGAGAGAGAGGAAGAAGCTTGGCTTTTTTAGAGAGAGAGAAACAGATCTTGAGAGATGGAGGGAGACAGGGTGGTTCCGAGCTGGTGTTGCAAAAACGAGAAGAGGGTGTTCGGCACTGTTTCTTTTCTTGTCGAGAGGGAGATGGAGATGAACCAGCTGCTCTGGTTTCGGTCGGAGAGGGAGAGAGCAGACCGAGCCGAACAAGAGGGAGAGACAGCAGTGGTCGAGAGCGTGAAGGAGAGGAGGTTCTGTGGTTCTTGTGAGGCTGAGAGGGAAAGCTTGCCGAGAGCGAGAGGGAGAAGTCCCTGGTTTCAATCCGAGAGGGAGATGACCGAGTGGAAGACCAGTGAAAAATCCAGACGTGTACCAGAATTCCAAGCCTTTTTTACGTGAAATCCCTTCTTGGTTTACTCAGTTTTTTTGTTGTTTTTGCTTATTTTCTTCCCTCTATTTTTCGTCCCCTGTTCTTCTGTTTTTTTTCAAAATGGCTCCTACAGAGCCGAGCCCTCAAGAATTCCCCGCAAGGTCGTCTACCAAAAGAAAGAAAAATCCCAGCCTCCCTCCCCCTCTTTTTTTGGTTTCTTTTTCTTTATATGGCGACAGGTTCCCAAAACGAAATCAGGTGTCTGGCTCAAGGTATTTTCGAAACATGAGTTTCGGGTGGCTCCATGAAAATGAGGATGGGTAGCTCAATGTACATGCTTTGTCTGAACAAAGTGGGGGTTTCGGGTGGCTCAAGGTTATTATTTTATTTTTATTTTTATTATTATTTTTTTAATTTTATTATTATTTTATATTATATATATATTTATTATTTATTATTTTATTATTATTATTATTATTTTATTATATATATATTTTTTTATTTATAAAATACAGTTTGATCCCTCTATTTGTTACCCCTCCAATTGCACCCTTAATTGAACTTAAATTTATGATCTTGTGCAATTATGCCCTTGTGAAAAATTCAAAATTAACTTTAAACCTTGCGCACCTTTTACTTTGGTCCTTGATTTTTATCTGTGCAATATGGTCACCCACTCGACCATAAAACTCTTAATTTGTTCAATTAGGTCCCCGATTTTGCTTAATTGGCTTGAAAAAAATTCAAATTGATCAACGAAAATTCAAATATCATCAATTGAACCCGAATTAAATTTAAGCACTTGATTTCTTATTGACTAAGCCTTTAATAAAATTAATTTGATCCATTTAAAGTATACTTAAGTCGTCAAGCTTAATTAAACCCTTCAACTGGACCTAAATTAATTCCTGAATATAATTACGTTTTTATATTAACCAACGACTATATCAAATCGGTCCATAAAAAATATAATTATATTTTATGACTTAATTTATACGCGGATTTATCTCATAATGAATTACTTTAGCTTTGGATCCGCGTTTTTTTTCATTTCTGGGCACAAAAAGGGTACAATCGATTTTTTCAAAAATATTCAAACTTTTAACTCGATTTTTCTACCGACACCATCCCCCATTTTATTTTATTTTTTTGTTATTTTCTGATAGTTTTGGGGCATGACCCAAAATTGGGTTACAACAATAACCATGGATTTTGTGTCGGGATTCCCTAGAGGGAGAAAAGGAAATGACGCGATATGGGTCGTCATTGACCGGTTGACAAAATCCGCACTATTCTTGCCTATAAAGATGACCGACTCGGTGGACAAGCTTGCCAAGATTTACATAAATGAGGTGGTACGACTCCATGGGATTCCGATGTCCATCGTATCAGATCGAGATCCTAGATTCACCTCTCAACTTTGGCCGAGTATACAACAAGCCTTGGGGACTAGATTGGATATGAGCACTGTGTTTCACCCTCAAACGGATGGCCAATTAGAAAGGGTCATCCAAGTCCTGGAAGACTTATTACGGGCCTGTGTGCTAGAATTTGGAGGAAATTGGGAGGAACACCTTGCATTGATAGAATTCACATATAATAATAGTTACCAAGCAACAATAAGAATGGCCCCATATGAAGCCTTGTATGGTAGAAGGTGCAGAACACCCTTATGCTAGGAAGAAATTGGAGATCAGAAGTTATATGGTGCAAAGTTGGTCCAAGTAACCACTGAAAAAGTGAGAATTATTCGGGATCACATCAAAGTCACACAGGATAGACAGAAGAAGTATGCTAATGTGTGATTGTGCATCAAAAGTATCGTTAAGTCTTTTATTATATATATATATTTATTGTTTTTATTTGGGATTTTATAATAATTGATGTGCTTTTTAGTAATGAATTTTTTTTAATGTTTCGACAAGTTTTTGGAGCTTAAATGAATTATTTCAGGAAATTTAAATGTCAAAATTTAAATGCTTCTAAAGTGGGGTAAAGTGCAGTCCAAAGTTAGCATCAAATCAGACACAAAAAAATTCTCCAAGTTGTCAAAATAATAAGTGTTCCAGAACACCTTTCGGCGTTTCAGTCATATCTTTTGACTTAGAGATCCAAATTGTATGTTTTTTAATGTTCTAGAAAGATAACAAAAAGGCCTATAAATATGTGTATAATAGCCTTCTCCAAAACTCGCTCAGAAATAGGGTTAAATTGCAGTCCAAGTTAGCATCAGATCTGTCTTGCAATATTTTCCGAGATTGTGTTTTGTTCTTCTTGTTTTAGATTTCAGTTTTATTTCAGTTGTAAAACTTATTATTTCAGTTTGATTCAAGTTATTTCATGTTTATTAAAGTGTTATTATATATAATTATAGTTGGATATATCTCTTTCTTGGATCCAAATCAAGGATGATGGTGATTGAGGTAAGTTCTTTAAGATATGAATGAATCCTAATGTTTATCTTCACATTTTCTTCATGAATGTTTTGTTATTGCAAAGAAATTTTAGAAATCATCTAAGTAATGTGATGCGACCATATTATTTGATAATTTCATCCATATTTACATAGTGTTTTGCATATGTT
Organism: Salix exigua; assembly: GCA_032356905.1. NCBI lineage: Eukaryota > Viridiplantae > Streptophyta > Magnoliopsida > Malpighiales > Salicaceae > Salix > Salix exigua. Next base: position 10,632,297 of record CM063593.1, on the reverse strand, counting down.
TTGTGTATAAAATGTCTTGATATTCTTTGTTTTATGTTTTGAAGGCATTTTTGGATGAAAGATCCAAAAAGGAGTAAATTGGAGGTAATTGGCAGATTTGACGTTCAGTCGATGTTTTGTGCAGAGCGTGAGTTCTAGAGATCGAAATGAAGTGATTCCAGTGACATTCAAGAGCTAACATCCATACCTTTCTGGAAAGGTAATGCAAGAAAAATAAAAGGAGAAAGATCATGGAAATCGCATCCTGCAAAGTCAAATCTCGCATTCACGCTAACATCCTGTTGACCTTTGTCCATTCAAAATTCCATATCTCGAGCTACAGAAGTCCAATTAATGCAAACTCAACTGGAGTGGATTCAGGACTCAAAGGTCTATAAACGCTCCACATTTCAGCTCCAAACGATGTTGTATGAGGGAGATATGAATTTTACAAGGGACAACTAAATTCTGCCAACTTAAGGAAGGACTATTTGGTAAAATACACATTAGGGTTTCTAAGCATATATAAAGTAGAAGAGGAGCAAGGAAGTGGCATCCACCACAAGAGGAAACACGAAATTTTCATCCTCTAAACCCAAAAATCATGTGTTCTTCCATCTTTTTATTTAGTTGTTCAATAAACATGCAAGGCTAGATTCTTCTTCTTGGTTGCAAGGACACAAACACCTTCGGATTTCAAGAACCGTGAGATTTATTCTTCCTTCTATTTTCAGTTTATGTTATGAATGAATATATTTGTTTTCCTATGCATATTTCCTATGATTGTTGTTGATGATTGCTAGAGCGGACTCTAAGTTATTGTTGTGAACAATCTATTGCTAAGTTTAATATCAAAACCGGAGTTGTGATATATGAACTTGTGAAGCAACTAAGCTTGATAATTGTGGCGGAACTACATTATTGAACTTAGGGAGAACATTTGAATAAATTGACACTAGTTGCGGACAACTTGTATGTTAATCTTGATGAAATTATCTAGTTCTTAAAGCTACCATTAAATTGAATCATTAGTGCGGACACTTTGATTGTTTGTTGGTTAGGATTAGTTATACGGCGGATCCGTTAATTAATCACGTTAAGAAAAGATAAAATTTCAGAACATAAACTGCATTTTTTGTTTCAAGGATCGGTTCTAATTTCCGTAGGTGGATGTATGCTTGTGACCAAGGTTTGTTTTCTTGATAAGTTTCGGTTTTAATTGATTTTTTTTGCTAGTTTAATTGCTGCCATAGTTTAATTGCTGTCATAGTTTAGTTAATCACAAACCAAATCCCCCCAATCACATAACGTACAACATAAAAATCTGACTTGAAACTTCCTCGTGGGATCGACCCCTTGCTTGCTCTATACTATCTTGTGTGTTTTAAGCTAGGGTAATTAATTTGTGCGACCGCGACATCGCAACATAATGTTATAATCTTGAATTTTTATGAACAAAACTTAGTTTTGGTATAGAGATTGCTTGATTCAATGTCTTACTTAATATGAAAACACTCGTTTATTCTTAAGCAATAATCATCTTCATGTTTTAGATCTTCATTGTAATATCTTCCGATCTAATATCACCATCGTTGATATTAGGTTGAGTTATCTTATATATGTTGAAGGATTCACCAATATATCACCATCAAAATTGATTTGGAACCAAAACTTACCTTTTCTTGTCATTTAACATCTATTTACTCTCTTTTATCTTAGAAAACAAATCCATTCATTATTCTTCTAAAATATTTTTGTTGTTACCTAGCTTAGTTTATAAATCTAGCTCTCTGTGGATATGACCTCGATCTTACCGAGTTAATTGCTACATCGCACACTCATGCACTTGTGAGTTAAAACAAGTTGATCATAAATAGCGGTCAAGCAATGTGAGGAGGAGACCCCTTGAATTCAGTACGGAGGATCAAGTGTACTTAAAAGTAGTCCCATGGAAAAACATGTTGTGGTTTGGATTGAGAGAAAAATTAACCCCTCGGTTCATCGGACCCTTCAAAATCCTACAACGGGTGGGACCAGTAGCCTACAAAGTGGACTTGCCCCCACAGTTAGCTAAGGTCCATGATGTATTCCATGTCTCCTTATTAAGAAAGGCTAATGTGGATCCCGTTAGAATTCCATCCCAAATCCCAGTTGAAGTCAATGAAGACTTAACATTGGAAATGAGGCCCGCAAATATACTAGATAAGGGTGAAAAGGAATTGCGAAACAAAAAGATCCCTAGCCTTAGAATCTTATGGCGAAATGCTCAAATAGAAGAAGAAACTTGGGAGAGGGAAGATGAAATGAAGAAAAAGTACCCAGAATTATTCATAATACCAGATATGGAATGTTGAATTCCTTAAATTTCAAGGACAAAATTCATATTTTAGAGGGGGAGAATGTAAACAGTTAAAAAAAAGAAGAGAACAAAAAAAATCCGGTTCATGAATATAAATATGAGGAGAGAGAGAGTGGGGGGATTTTTCCTTCTCTCCCAGCCAAACCCCTTTCTTTTCCCTCATCCCAGCCGAACCCCCTTCTTTCCTTCTCTCCCAACCGAACCTCTTTTTCTTTCCTTCTCTCCCAGCCGAACCCCTTCTTCTTTTCTTCTCTCCCAGCCGAACCCTTCCTCTTTTCTTTCTCTCCTAGCCGAACCTCTCCTTCCTTTTTCCTTTCCAACTCTCCTTTTTTCCCAACTGAACCAGCCCACCTCCACTCCTCACAACCAGCTGAACCTTAGGCTGAAATAAGGGAGAGGATTTGGGTGAATGTGTATGAAAAATTGAGACTTAGAGAGAAAAAGGGACCTTTGCAGAGAGAAAGAAGAAATCAACAAGAGAAAAGAAAGAACTGTTTCAAATCTTTCAAAAAAAATTGTGAGAAACAAGAGGCGGTGCAGTCGAGATTGAACCATCGACCAGACAAGAATAGTCCAGAAGTAGAGCAGGTAGGTGAATTACACCTCTCTTTTTATACGATATGCAAGAAGTATTTTTAAGTTGAATATTAATCTGATGCGATAGGGTTTTTATTAGATTGTTGAATGCTTAAATGTGAATATATGATTGATTAGTTTCGGCTAATGGCATCCGAAAGGATGGTCGGAACAAATGATTGATTAGCTTTGGCTAATGGCATCCATGGGATGGCCGGAACAAATGAAATTTTGTCTAATGGCGTTCAGAAAAAAGGACCATGAAGGAGGGACAATTGGCCTCAAAAAATGAGTACTTTATAAAAATAGTCAGAGTAAAGACGTTGTTACTCGAAAAAGAAAAAAATGGAGATTTTATAAATTTTAGAATTAAATTGCTATGTATATGCTGAAATTACAACTTGTCAGGGTTTACCTTTAACTGATAGATCATTTGGTTAAAATTATTAATACTATATTTAAATAATTGCAATCCCTTAAATATTTGAATTGCTGCAGGGACTTCACAGCCACGAGAGGTCTAGGGAACCCGATTAAAGGGGACCTACTTTTGCAAAGAACTACGTAGATGCATTTTAGCTTAAGATGTGTTTAGGATGAATCAATGTATTGAATGCATAATTTTTATCTGACCTCTTTTTGAAGATCTGTAAATTCCAATAGTAAGTTAAGAGCGTAAGCTCATATCTATGTATGTATATTTCTAATATAAGTCTTTAATTGTGGAATCGTAACATTGTACATTTATACGAATTTTATTTCTTTAATGGAATGTTTATGGTATGAATGATATTTTACCGTTATGGACTGATATGGATCATTGAGTATCGACAATATATATATATATATATATATAATGTAAAATGACAATTTTACATTATATATATATGACAATTGAATTCTATTAAGAAACAAGTTTCATGAAGAAACAAGTCCAAATTGCATTTTGAAGCATTTAAATCGACATCCAAGTCATTATTTTGGAAATATAGGTCCTCTAAGTCAAATATTGAACATTTAATATAAGTATTTTTCTCTTTTTTAGGGAAATAGTTATTAAAGTATTAAATGTAACACTATCTACTTAAGGCAAAGTTGTTTTGTTAAGTAGGGATTAGGGTTTCCTAGGTTATATAATGAAATAGAGGAAGAAGAGAAGAATGAGGATGGCTAACTAGAAAAGATAAAAATGTCCATTTTCCTCCAAAAACCCAAAATCATTTTTTATTCTTTCTTTTTGATTAGTTGTTCGACAAACATGCAAGACTAAACTCTTTTTCTTAATTGTACAGACAAAGAAATCTCTAGATTTCAAGAACTATGAGATCTATTTTACTTTTTTTTAGTTTATATGATGGAGATGTTTGTTCTTCTATGTTTACTGTTTCTATGATTGTTTATTTAAATTGCTAGAACAAAATTTAAGTTACTATTATAGACACTTTATTGCTAAGTTTAATATGAAAACCGAAGTTGTGGTGTATAAACTTGTGAAACACCTAAGTTTAGTAATTTTAAAGGATATTCATTACTAATATTAGGGATAATATTCAATAAAATCAATCATAGACTATAGAAATTATATTTGTTTATTAATCAACTTATATAGTACATCTCTGACAGCTCAACGAGTCACTTAAGGTTTCCATTGAATAAAATTACTAGTAAAGACACTGTGGTTGTTTGATTGTTAAGATAAGTTATAAGACTAATCTGTTAAATAAATAATATTAAAAACATATAAATATTTATCATATAAATTGATATTTCAAATTTATGATTTGTTATGATTTCTGTAGATGGATGTTTACTTACGACCAAAATTTGTTTTCTTGATAAATTTTGGTTTTATTAAATTTTTTCATGATATTTCTTAGTCTTTTATTTATCCTAAACAACTCCCCCCCCCCCCAAATAAATAAATAAATAAATAAATAATTGTATATCATATAGCATAAAAATTTGATTTGTACCTTTCTCGTGGGATCAACCCCTTACTTGTTCTATACCATCTTATGTGTTTTGTTTTAAGACAGGGTAATTAATTTATGTGACCTCGATATCACAACATATATCAATTGAACAATTACTAAAAAATAGAAGAATGTTTGAGTTCCTATTTTACAAAAAATATTCTTCAAGTAAACAATTTTACATTTAAATATCTCAATAATTATTTTTCTACAAAGGAGAAATAGCCTAACATGAAATATTCAAGCTTTGACTTAAATGAGCTAATGTGCCAAAATAAAAACTTAGATGTTTGTTTGGATGCTTTGGGACATAATTTGGACCTGTTTCTTCCTAAAACCTATATGTAGAGAGAATTCATATGTCATCACAAAAAAATCATCCTTCTCTCGTATGAACTTGTTTTATGATGGAATTTTGTAGGCTTATAGGTGCTTACAACATGAATTAAATATCTCAAGATATTAAAGTCAGAATGTTAGAAGGTCAATGTTGGTAAAATACAATATTTGACTTTGAAGGGTGCAATTTTCATGCTTTTATTTATTTTTCTTGCAATACATGTCCAAAAAAGGTATCGATGTTATATTTATACCACTTGAAGCACTTCATTTCTACCTTTAGAGCTCAAGCTTTGTACAAAACATCAATGGAAGATCAAATATGTCATTTACCTCTAATTTACTCCTTCAAAACATAAAACAAAGAATATGAAGGCATCACAAATTAAATTGTGCCTTTTCTTTCATATTTTTCCTACTTTGTTAGTTTCACAACTAAAAGGATAAAACTAACTTGTTTCACTTTGTTGCGAAGGTGTCAATGGTATTGGTCCCTCTCGAGAGAAGACATTATAATCAAAGTCAACCTTCAACCCCACATCATCACTAATCATGACTCTTAACATTACAAAGGTCAATTGTTTATGTAATTAATCAGTCAACTGTTTTTTCTAAAGTTAGAAATGCTTAACCATTTTCAATGATAATAACTCTTGAGATATTTATAGTGTTTAACTCATCTTCTGGTTTCTTCAGTAGTTGAAATGGTTGATCAATCTACTTAATTTGCATGTCTATGTTATTGTTTTTATTATAGCAATAATTTAATGATATGCACGATAATAATTGGTAAGCTACATGCATGAAATGAATCTCCTCTTTTATTTTTATCTTGAACATGTCTTCCACCAACAAGGTTAGGCCCCCAAATGGTGCCTTACATGTGTGGCGAAAAACTATAAAAATCTTACAAGTTATTGACTTTCATTTATAACCAATAAAGTATAACTATGCTATGCTTCTTATATACCCTACATAGAAATTTAAGAAAAAAATAATCCATGGATAGTGAAACATCCAATTCAATATAAACTCTAGCATAGTTAAGTGTGGTGCTAGTAAAAGTTTGTTCATCATAAGCCAAAGGTCTCCCTACCATACTCGTGACCATAACTAAGTCAATATCATTCTAAACAAGAAAAGGTAACTAAGTCAATATCATTATAAGAAAAGGTAAACCTTGAAGGAGAACCTATACAAGCATTTTCTATATTTTTTTCTTGTCAAAACAAAATATACATAGATGGTATTTTTCCTATAATTGAGTTATTACCATCCTCATTTCTCAATCAAAATATTAAACACCCTTATTATGATGTCATGCCAATATCATGGCCATATTACTATGTATTTAAGGTTCATGTTGTTCATCATGATAAAATTGATATTGTTTGTGGGACAATATAACTTTTATGTTTGATAGAATTTTATAAATACTATTTTATGTCATGTAAATGAACCTAATGTATATTTTTAATTTCAAATATTTTAAGGTTTGTAAGAAAGTATAATGTTTGACTCTTAATTATTTTTATTTTCAATATGTGTCTGTATTGTGTTTAAATATGTTTTTAGTATGATTGATGGATGGTGAACTTGAGGCGAGTTTCATGTTAGTATTGGTTGTTTAGGTTGAATGTAGGTTAGGTTGATGTTATGTTTACATGTATTAATGTGAAACCCG